>VDFB02179234.1:113728991-114387846 GCA_007258455.2 Sequoia sempervirens | reverse complement strand
GGCAGCCCTACCACTATTTCCTTAAGAATACTAAGTGCTCCATGGTGAAGGTGAGCCATCCTCCTATGCCACAATTCTCCTATCCCTTTATAGCTACTAACCAACGCATGTGCTGGCTCAAACTGTAACCGAAACAAGCTACCATGCCTGACACCAATCACTTTTGCAATCTTGGAATCTTTGGGACGAATATAGACTTTTCCCCTCTCAAAGGTCATGATGTAACCCTTGTCTTCCAAGGCAGAAACTGAGATTAAATTCTTTGTCATGCCAGGGACATACAACACATCCTCCACCAACAAAGGTTTTCCAGACTCCCTCTGAAACTTGATGGTGCCAATACCAGTTGCATGGTACTTGGCATTATCTCCGAGCTCAATATAGAAATCCAGCTTCTTCTCCTCCAACTTGGTGAAACATTCTCTGACTCCCGTCATGTGGCGAGAAGCCCCACTGTCAATATACCATACCCTGTTGGCAATTGAACTTGAGAGACAGGCAATGAGTGAAAACTCATTCTCAAATCGTGATGCAAACTCTTCCACCTCTGTTGTAGCAACAACTTGCTTCTTGTCCTTATTTTTCTTATTCAAACATTGACTGGCATAGTGACCCATCTAATGGCAGCAAAAACATTTAATCTTGCTAAGATCTTTCTTCTTCCCACTCTTGGAAGAAGAACCTTCTGATTGCTCTTTTTATCGACTTTTCTACTCCTTTGTTTGTAAGAGCAAGATTTTCTTCATCTTTGACCTTCTTCTTCCGATCTCCCCGGAGGAGCACCTTTCACGGATCTCCTCCTCGGAACAAAATCATCCCAAAGTCTTTCCCAATCAGTAGTTGATCTCACGACAACACATTTGACAAACACTTCCCGTTGCTTCGGAACCATTCAAGGCTATAATGCGACTAACCTATCTTCATATCAATCGTCTCCAACAGCAACAAGCTCATCCCTGACCTGTGTCAGCTTGGATAAGTAAGAGGTCACACTCTCGCCTTTGGACATCTTGGTATTATGCAATTTTTCCTTGAGCATCATCTTACGACTCTGATAGTCGCTCTGATAAAGTTTTGTGAGCGTATCCCACATCTCCTTGGCGGTGTCTTTCCCCGATAAATGAGGAATTAAATGATCTCTTACTCCATCTAGGATAATCCTTTGAGCTTTGGCCTCTTTGACTTCATGCGAATCTAAGGCAACAGGATCATTTGTTGGTGGAGTCACTTCTGTGCTAGCATAGGTCCATAGCCTGTTCTCCTTGAGAACAGATGTAATCCGACCCTTCCACTGCAAGAAGTTAGACGCACCCTCGAGCCTGTCCTCGTATCGAACACTAGTTGCCATAGCCACAAAAGAATTGGAGACAAAAATCTGATGACTTTTTTTTCTTGAAATCTGCGTTACAAATCTTGGCTTCGTATTAAGAGTTTAGTGCTCGATACCATGTTAATTTCTATAACCTTACCAACAGACATTAATTGCACAATAAATTCATAGAAAGAAATTTGATTTATAGCAATTAACAATAAATCAAGTTAATTAACAACTAATAACAACGGAAGCAAAAATAACAAAAATCCAATCACAAAAAGATAATAACATAGATATACCCAGGAAACCCCAATGCGGGGAAAAACCTGCAAATGTTGGATCTTCTATTCAGCCTAACAACAAACTTTTCTTTCAGAAATACAATATAAGTTTGCTACAACAATCTTACATATATAGAGCCCAGCTACTTTACTTAGCGTGCAAGGAAAGAATCTTTCCTTGCTTTCTTTGGCTTTAATTACACATAAAATCACTCTTAGATTTATCTTATCCTCACAAACTCGGAAACATTCTATTAAAGAATAAAAACTATTGTTGCTGAAAATCCAACTCGAATTGCTTTAAAGCATATCTAAATCGAGTTGCTTTAAAGTGATTTAAAGCATATCCAACTCGAGATGCTTTAAAAAAAATCCACATCCCACCTTTTGAGCTACAAAAATCAACAATTACTCCTCACCTATTTTTGCATTAAATCCTCTTAGCTTCTCGTAACCAACCTACATCCTCCACTCGTGTGAGATAGCCAACATTTAACATTGACATCCCAAGGTGATATTCTTCCATGCTGAATGCTCTTTTTGATAACTAATCGATGTCGACATTTCCTTCTCTATAGATGTGGGAGACTTTATAATCCTCCATCTTGACTAAAACTTCAAGAATATGTGGAAGCCATTTATCTAGCTTCCAATATGGGGTTGATCTCCTTCATATTGCATTGGAGTCACCTTCGAGATGTATTTTTGTCAGTCCCATGCGTTTGTATAGATGATGCCTAGCGATGCAATTTGCAAATTTCTGCTTCATTGTTTGTTTCATCCACCAATTTTTTCACCCATTCTGCTAGCCACTACCCATTGTGATCTCTTATTATACATCCTACCCCTGATAGGCTAAGTCACACTGTTGAAATTCACTTTAACCCTTCCTTCATCTTGTAGATACCATTTTATGTCAATCCTTGGGTTACTTAGAAGATCATCCTTATGCTTCCCATAAATGGGACATCCAAGCCTAGTGTTACCTTACAAGTAAATTTTATCAAAAATGGAAAAAATTAAAAGAACTTAAAATACATTGGAAATGGCATGGAAGCCTCATATTACTTAACCAAAAATGATCAAAATTAAAGAAACATGCAACTTGAATTTTACTTGCCACAGAAATAAAGTTTTACACACTCATTAATTATGTCATCTAATTTGAATATCATGCAACAAGGAAGCTTTATTTAGTTTAAAAACAAAAAATAAGAATGTTTATATTTGGATGTCATATGGATCGAAGAAAATAGAATGCATAATAAAAGAAAAAGTATTATTTAGTAAA
The DNA here is from genome assembly GCA_007258455.2 of Sequoia sempervirens. Taxonomy (NCBI): domain Eukaryota; kingdom Viridiplantae; phylum Streptophyta; class Pinopsida; order Cupressales; family Cupressaceae; genus Sequoia; species Sequoia sempervirens. Next base: position 114,384,959 of record VDFB02179234.1, on the reverse strand, counting down.
CTTCACAAGGAAGAGTGTTGGATGCAATAGAAAAAAACAAAAAAATAAATTATTTGTAGAGTGCTAAATAAAATAGAAATTATGCAACAAAGTTTACCTACCATTGAAACAAAGTTTTATACACTCATCAATTATGACATCTAAGTTGAATATTATGCAACAAGAAAGCTTTCTTTAGTTTTAAAAACAAAAAATAAGAACGTTTATATTTGGATGTCATATGGATTGAAGAAAATAGAATGCAAAATAAAAGAAAAAGTATTCTTTAGTAAACTTCATGGGGAAGAGTGTTGGATACAATAGAATATTTTTTTGTAGAGAGTGCTAAATAAAATCAAGACACATGTCTTAAATAGGAAAAATGGCGTGAGATGTATGCTAGAAATAGTAAGCATTGAAGGAAAGAGAAAAATGAAGTGTATATTAATTAATAATTAATTATACGTGGTCAATAACTTGCAAGTCATTTGAAAATTGTTATGCATAGTTTTTGCATCCCTCCCCACTCAACCGCTAGACATGACATGCATGTTAATAGGTGTAACCTACATTGACACCCATCTCTAACATGTAGTTTACCACCAAATGCATTATGTAGTATAAGCATTTGGGGAATAAGTTTGCATTGTGTAGTGAATAATGACATTTCACAAAGGAGAGGGACATTTATGGAATTTAAATCATTCTAAACTATTTTATGAGGGTACGCCTAAATTCTAAATCTATCTTGAAGCATTTTCCTTCAATTTAGGGGGGCAACATTTCCTTCTAAGTTGTTAAATAAAACTTCTTTAGGTCCTAGGTTGTATTTAGATTTTTTTTAATTAATTGAGGCTAGCTTTTTATGCAGGTTAAAGATTAGGATGCTAGGCCTGAAAATCACACATAGAAAATCATGAAGGCTTTGAACCATGTAGTCTTGTCAAAGCAAGAAGAATTCAACTTCTTTGTGAATTGGTTGAAGTTCATTAAAAAAATCTTGTGGATGGGAGAATACAAATTGGAGTAGGCTACTAGGATTCATGTTGAGGCAACAATGCATGGTATAGTATAAGATGTAAAAAAATCTTACTTTAGCTAAAGCCGTAAACAATATACAAATAAATCCAACCATCTTATCTAGCATTTGGGATTACTATTAACGATGGAGACAATAAGTTGGATGCAAAGAATAAAAAGAAGAAAAAAAAAGTTTTTCCCTCCTAATAGAAAAGGTGTACTTACCCAAATTTTTCTTCTCTAGGTTGAATATTAGAGTTTTAGCATTAAATTTTAAAATAGGAAAATTTTCATTATAAAACCCCCAAAATTATTACTTGTGTATAGATAGAAAAAATCAAACGAGAGAGTAGGTTTATTGGTTGTCAAGCTTGTAATCAATGTTTTGATTTGCTTTTCCATAAGAACTCTAGGGTTTTGAGGAAAAAAATAGATCTTTTGTTTTAATGAATACAAGGGATTAACAAATCCTAACATATGTGTAGTATTATAATATCAACAATTGTTATCACCTATATATGTAAATTTAAATTTGGATGATATAGTTTTATAGAGTAGTTGGTATTACATGTAGATAAATTGGGCCTCACAATAGATATTTTGGTTAATTTAGATTAATTAAGGGCAAAGGGGTATTTGCATGATTTTAAGAGGTTAAGGATAAAAAATGGGCTTATATGTTTGTTGCTTTGGCCACTTATTTGGTGGTTGTTTGATGGATCTCTTTGAATTAAGATTATCAGACTTAAGCTAGAAACTATCAAGCACAACTAGCTCAAACTCCTCATTGTTTTATACAACACTTTTTGTTTGTTGCTCAATGTGTATATGTACAATGACATTATTGCACATTTTATACTTTTCCAAATCAGATTTGCACATCTCTACAACAACCTCACCATGATCATCATCATGGAAGCAATATACCATGACCTTGTCATAGTTGGTTAATTCTCTCACCTCCTGCACAACACTTTCACATAAGAAAGCAATATCCCCTTAGGTAGGCATTACAACCAAGATATAGCCTTGCTTGCAAGCTTATATGGCCATAATTGTAATTGTGATTTGCTTGGTAGGCACACATGTAAGTCAATGTTAGGATACCTCATCAACTCAAGGTCCATCACTAGTCTTGTTTCTATCATATGAACAAGGATGTAAAAGGGTCATCTAGAAGAAACTTGTAAAACAACAAAAGAGGATTTAAAACTCGAAGGTTAGCAGTGGCTATAGATTTCTTGAGCTTGCTAGCACTTACCCCTATTAAAGGGTGTTCAAGCATTCATACTGATGGCAACCCTGCGAGGTGCTTGCTATTGGTCTTCTTGTTCCCATTCCTAGTGGTCATAAGAGTGAAACACTTCTGCCATTCCCTCGACTACCCCTGCTTGAACTATGCGTCTAATCTTGAGTCCACTCTTCTTTAGATATTTTAATTTGATATGTTATAGAAATTGAGTACAATCTAATTTGATCTTAGGAATTCAATTTTAACTTAGGTTCAATGGATATATATATATAATTCTTAATGACTTGGAAAAAACCACCACCGGCTGCCACAAAATCTAGCCTATCAACTCATATTCTTAGGTATTAATTTTGAAAAAGGAACCTTTGGAGTTTTGCTAGACATATTCTTAGCGTAAAAAGAAATTATTTCCATAGACAGAAAATTAGCTTTGTAACAATATAACCCTAATTCAACTTCGGTTAAACTTCCCGACTCCGGCCGATTGGGAAAAGGTTACGGAGTAACGGGCATGGATGATCATACATCCACTGGGAAATAAAAAGACAAAAGATAGTGTAAAAAACAAAAGCAAACTGTTGTCCTCTCCAATGCGCGATGGATGATCATCAACGGTAACGATCCATCCATACCGGAGACACGACCGACACGTGTCAGAAGATATCGGTGTGCCGTCAATGCGGCAATGTCGGCACAACGCATGCGTGGGCATCTGTCTCATGCATCTATGTCCGGCATGGATGGCATGTTCAACAACTCTTATTCACCCATCGTGGTCTTTGTAAATGGTGAGAGAGAAGGAGAAAGGAAAAAAAACCCTAGCTTTTAAACCCTAGCAGCCAGGTGAATATTTTTTCTAGGTTTGCGGGGTAAAAATTTGTCGGATTCGAATCGCACAGAAGATGAAAATATACGCGATGACAGATCTTGGCTGTAGTTTGAAGCGCACGAAAGAGCCCACAAGATCTGACTTATAAGTAATATTTACATGAAGATGGTGTTGCCGTTGCCATTGGCATTGGCATGTTGTTGATGAATGGTGGGGCGTATTATTATGAGCGTTGGCAAGAGTATTATGAGTGAACATATTGATATTGATGATGCAGCAGATGTCGTCCATGGCTCCGCCGCCGCCTCCTCCGCAGGGACCAAATCCCGCCGCCTCCTCCCCATCGCAGGCGGGACACCTGCATCCACATCATCATCATCCGCTGCCACATCACCATTCACATCAACACGGCATCTCCGCCTCGTCGCTCTCGCTGGGGCTCGTCCCCCATACTGCCTCTGCAACGCGACTGAGCAACGCTGAGCCGCTGGCGTCCGAGCCGCCTCTGCAGCCGGCACCGCCTCTGCCGGCCTCGTCAGTGGTCACGTCATCATCCTCGTCCCTACTGTCGCGGGTAAAGCTGGTGGACATCCTCCCCGACGACGGCGCCCCGACGCCCGTGTACAGCAAGGCCGTGGAGGCGCTCTCCACCTCGCTCACTCGCCACAATGCGGCGGTGATAGAGCTGGCCACTGAGGATTCTAAGCTATTGAGAGTGGCGTTGGATTCCGCCAAGTTTTATTTCAGGACGCGGGCGCAGGTGCAGCCAAGTTGGGCTGCCAAGTCCCCTGGCTACGGCAACGCCGCTCCCGCGCGGCTTAATATGTATTCCTACCGCGCTGGAAGGTATAATTTACTTGCCTAATTTTGTTTTGTAGGTGTCCCTCATATACGCTCATATAATATCCATCATGGCATTGCATTCGCTTCCATTAGGTATGCTTATATTTTTTTATGTTCGGTCATTTAGTTGCCACATGCATATATACATACATATGTATGTTCACAGAAAGATATATACACACAGTATATGAATGAGTGAGAGAAATGGCGATGATTATTATGGGACATAATTGAATTATTATTGTACAGAGCGATAGAAGAAGGGGATTCGTCACCCCCCTGCATGCCAGATGTTTTTCGCTGTCTGGGAAAGGCGTCTCGTGCTGCTCTCAGCGCCATTGCCCGACATCTTCGACTTCGAAGCGAGTAATTATTACGCCCATTTTCTCATCTTAAATTAGCTTATGCTTTAGTTCTGTCAAGTTATCTTTTCTTAGTTTACCCTTACGGGTCTACGTTATTTAATTCAGCATTTCTGGCTTTTTTGCGGATTCTTATCAGTTAGTCGTGTTTGAACAAAAAGTCCTACGCTGAGGAAGAATCGACAAAATCTACATGATACTGCAAAAATTTCGTTGACGAACAATTTTTTATTTATTTCGTAAATTCACTCAAACACACACACAGCCCCCCCCACTCCCCCCACAACCAAAAAAAAAAAAACACAAAAAAATCCGGAAATATGGAAATTCTATTGTTTCTTCCTTACGGAGCAGTACTTGCTGCTTTACGCACTTTAGTGTTGAATTCAGCTTCCCGGGCAAAGTTTCAATGTCAATGATCTTATCACATACATATTTTCAATCCACTGTTAAACAAATCACCCTAGTATTAATTTATATTTAATTAAAGGCATGAAAACTTCCGCCCTCTTAACTCAGACAATTTACAGTGGCATTGTTTTAATTATGTTATTGCCATATGCTCAGGGTTTATTGGTCACCGCCTACTGTTGAGTTGCTATAGAAAATGTATGGCATCTAAATTACATATTGTAGGAACAGGCTAAAATACATGTTACGGAGGCCTGGTCTAGTTCACTAATTCTGGAGTGAAATTCGTAAGATATGGTTACAGTATATCATATATACTTGCTCGTCTATATAGACATAATTTACATTAAGTTTGTTTTATTGTGTTATTTCCATATACTAGAACTTATAGCTTACATCTTAGTGTTGAGTTGTGATGGACAATGTATTAATTAGGCTGCCCATTGTAGAATGAAACTAAAATATGAGTGCTGGAGCTCAAGTTTATAATGTGGAGTCTACAGCTGACTGGAATGTACAAAAAAATTACATGTGCAAAAATAAGTCCCCATTACAATGTGATATTAGAAAAAGACTAGTATTCAATTAGTCTAGACATGGTTATAATTTATAGTTTTCAATGTCATTCTTGTGCTTATAAGATATTTTTACATGAAGCTAGCTTTGAGTTTAGTTTAGTAAGAGATTGACCATCTTTTGGCTTCGGCAGCGTGTTCAATCTGTTGCTGGATGACTTGCCTCTACCTGCAAATGAGGTTTCATCATCTGCTTTGGTTGCCACATATACACCTTATTCTGCACAGAATGGGAAAGGTCTGCTTGGAGGCTCGAAGCCAAATATTGAGATCGAGAAAGGGTTATTGATGCTTATTGTTTCTGACAGTCCTGGCCTTCAGGTAATTTCAAACTGTTATTTAAACTTGGAATCAGAGATATATATGCACAGATTCTTAAAACACCCAAAAAGCTACATCATTTATTTTACTAAAATACAAGCAAAAACAACCCAGGTGTGTGGGATGTAAATTTTAAATAATTCTTTATTTTCATTGGCAATCAAGTTCAATCATCTCGTTTGCTGCAGTGTTCTGCTTAAAATGCTAGACCACTTTCACATAACTAATGAGTGAGTGAAAATGTGTTATTCTGCATGGCAGCCAAGACCCAACATTTTAGCTTGTTGTCTGGTTTCTCTTTTGCAAGATGGTTAGAATTTCTCTTGAATGGTTCCTTAAAATTAATTCTTCTTAGCTGTGTGCATTTATTGTTCTATTGGCACCCTAGTTTGTAATCAGGCGTATCTGCCAATGTGCCCTGAGGATAAGTACAGAGTTGCACCGATTATCTGTCTAGTGTGAAGTATAAATTCATGCCAAGTTATGCGCGTTTTGTTAAGTGGTTAATAGATAAAATTTGAGAAGTTGTACGTTGACAATACAATGACTTGTATCAAAGACTGTTTTTTTCTTACTGTTGTTTACTTTTGACTTTTGAGAAGCATATTTCTTAGGACTAGGAGATGTCTTAAGAGACATCATTTATTTTGAAGTGGAAAAGGGGTGGTGCTGGATAAGTTGAGATCAATCCAGCTACTTTTTTGTCTTGAAAGCAGCAATGTAACTCTTGTTCCCTGAAATTATCCGACTGTCGTAACTATGCCTTTTAATCTGGGGTTGGATCCCTAATGTCCATTTCATTATTATTTTCCCTTTATGCATCCTCAACTTGGTATTGCTCTAGTTTACCTGTTAAAAGAGCTTATGTAACAAATATTGGATTAGAAACATTAGGTTTTCACAGTACATTACAATTGTATTTGAAAAGCTTTTGGATGAAATCGTTTTTTAATTAACGTTTCAGATCGCACTCCATGATCTATCATAAAGATGACTTAGGCAAATAAATATGAAGATTGCAGATACAAGACTACTTATAGAGCTCTTGTTGCAAAGAAGGTTTGAAATATTGGGAGACTTGGAGGAGGTTTAAAAGGGGAAAACTGAAGGAGTCCTAGACTATATTGGAATAAAGGAATATACATAAGAATAAGAGATGAGAGTAAAAAATCAGTATTACCCGGGGATGCGTCCCCGGGTCTAAATCCCCCTGTCCCCGTCTTGGAAAAGTCTGGGGGATAGTTGACGGCCAGGGGACAGCAGCAGTGCACTATGTTTAATATCACATGCATATTCACAATGAATTCTGAATTCTGAATGCATATTGAGTATTTGACAATGAATAACACAAATGTTATATGCTAAGTTTCTATAATGTATATATGCATGCTTTATCCATGTTTTCATATGAATATTTAAAGTTTCCCTATATATTTTAAATTTTTCTATATTTTATATAGCCGTCCCCCCGCCGTCCCCAAATTTGCCCTGAAAAATCGGAAACTTGGGGACTCATCCTGCTGTCCCCTATGTTAGTTTTAGGATCAGAAATGTAAGCAATAAAAAAATGCACCACAGTGAACAATGAACACAGCAAGATACCCTGGGAAAACCCTCCTTGAGGGAGAAAAACCCAACAACAATTATATCTCTTATATTATAAATAGAAGAGCAGAACTCTACTTACAACTAGGCCCAAGCACAAGGCCGATTTGAAGAAATAAAACACATCACCTCTCCTAGATGCGAATGAACAAATAGTATAATGTCTCCTTTATTTTTGATCTCCTTGAAGCAATAATCTGATCTGCTGCAAATATGCGAACTCTTCTAGAAGTGCGAACTTGTCTTGAATTAAATCGAATAATGAAATGAATGATGGTTGCCTTGCATATATACAAAATAAGGTGTCTCTTCATGTAAAGTCGGCCTCTTTCCCAAATGAGATGACTTTTTTATTCTTAGTCGGCCTCATTAAAATAAATTATATATATATTGCAAGTCGCACTTGCCTCATTTAAGATTAGAATTTATTTATCATTTAATTTTCCTTTGAAATCGAGGGAGAAAGAGAACTCCTGCAGCTACAGCATCAACACCCTACTGTCCCTATCTCGGAAACTTGGGGCAACATTGTAAAAAATTGATTAAAAAAAATAATTAACAAAGAAAAATAGAATGAGAAAATGAGAAGAAAAAAGGATGAAGGTGAAAGAAAATGGGGGTGGGGGGAATCAAATGAGGGGAAAAATTAGTTAGGTTAGAGTTGGTGGTTACGATAAGAGAGAGGTGAATAAAAGTGTGACAAGTTAACTAATTTATTGGTTGTGGTTTGGATCTTGGCTCAAGTTTGAAGGTTTGGATCATGGATTTGACTACTTTTTTGGGTTTGGGTTTAGGTTCCTCCATTAATTTTTTTCTTCTAAAAATCATATATATATGTCATGTCCTCGAAGTCGTGACATTTAGAAGCATGATTAAAATAGTATGGAATGCGAATAGTCATAGGTATCGAAGGCAGTATGAACTCATTGATTAATTAGTTAGAGGCTTGTATAAACTTTCATGGGTTGAAATAGCCAATGAAATTTTAAGTGGTGTCGATGTCGCAACGGACATAGTTGTATGGTGTTGGAAAAACAATACCGGCCGAACTCATAGCTATTGTAAACCATCTTATATGAGCTGTTGGTCATGCTCAATGGAAATGTTCTTTGTGTAAGCATGAATTAATGCTAGATACGTGAAGTATATAGAGCCGTGTATATTCATTCTTCCGCAAAAACTCTTGAAAGAATTTATAATATAATTGAGTTCAAGAGATGGAGTATAAATGGATGGGGTTTCTTTGCTACTGCCGATAACGATATCTGAAGTTCAACGCTGGAAACATTATATTTGAACCGAAGGTGCTTGAAGTCATATCGGGAAACTCAGGGAGCTGCTTGTAATATTATATTATTTAATTTATTTCTGATTACTGTCATAATAAACAAACGAATATTAAGAATCAAGCAGCCTCAACAAGCCTCAAATAAACTAAAGGTAAACCTTATCAAGGCATCGGTCAAAAGGGAGACGACCTATGTTATGAATCGGTTCCAAACAAAGGGAGCAACGCATGGAGGAGAAGGGACATCCAAAAGCATTGACTATAAGAGGAGAACAATGTAAGTCTGAAAGGGGAATCATAGATTTATATTGGGCAATATATTATGAGCGCTCTGAAGCCATCAATAAAGTTAAGCCATCTTGTATCACTGTCCAAGTATTGACATCAATCCTAAATTAGCTCGGACCCATATGGTGAGGTGCGGTGGACCCTACCAGCTTATGTGGAGGATCGGCCATCCATCAAATATCCTTGCTAAGCATTGCTAAGATTACCATCCACTGTGTTGGTCTCCATGGCCATCACGGAAGTATCTACCATGCTATTTGATGTATAAACTCGACTCTATTGGGCCATCGACCTTAGTCAAAGATCAAATTGGATTTCTTAATAACCCGGTGTTCCCGGGGCGTCCCCAAATTTCAGCCGTCCCGTCGGACGTTTGGAGACTTGGGGATGAGAAACGTCCCCCCGCCGTCCCCCCACCGCCGCCGGGACTTGGGAAACTCCGAGGAAACGGCGGGGACTCCTGGACGTCCCCGAGACGTCTCGGGGACTTCTAGCCGTCCCTCAAGCGTCTCGGAGACACCCAGGCGTCCCCTGCGGTGGGATGTCCAAAAAAGCAATTTTTAAAAAAATTTCTTTCAATTTTCTTGGAATGTAAGCCTTGGGCCGAACCCTAAAGGCTTGTGGGACCCTTCTAAAATTCATAAGCTAAACAAAACACTCTCATTCTTCATTTTTTTGCTCGCATATGCCATTTGATGTTTTGCAACAGCTAGGTGAAGAAGAGGAAAACCAGTGAGAAGAGTGAGTGAAAGAGTAAGTTTGGGGATGATTAGAGGCCTCCCTTCACTACAGTTTTGCATTTTGTACTTATTTTGATATCAATGTATCATTCTACTCATTGTAATCATCTTTATGATATGATATTATGATGTGACATGTCATATTTTCGATATTCATATAATAGAAATCTCAAATTCGACAATTTCATTTGCAAATTTTAATATTTTATATACTTTTAGTCATTTAGTAATAGTATTCAATTGTTTAAAATGTTAGTATTTGCAATTTTACTAATTTTCCAAAGTTTAATTTGAAATGTTATTCTTAAACATCTTTTTATAACTAGTTATTCAAGTACCATATGTATATCGACAGCCCCCACCTGCCCGTCCCCGTCCCAAACTTAGACCCTTGTCCCGGGGGGCGTCCCGTCGAGGAAACTCCGTGGAACTATGTTAATAACTGAAGCACTTCCCTTGCTCGACGTTCAGAGCATATTAGATAATCCGTGGGAATCTTCTGAATTTGGTTATAGCGTCCTGTTATCAACGGGAGGGGGTAGAGAAAGGAATATGTACTTATATGGAAGGACCTAATGATATTAGATGCGGGAGATACTCAAGTTCAAGCGATCCCCCAATCTCACTCATTGGTGGCTATTATTTTATGGTGGATCAACGATGCATAGAACATCGCTGGAGATTATTCTCAGAACAACAATTATGTTTGAAGCCATCGATTATCATAATTTAGTGACAAATACTCATAAGACAGTGATTATCATTAAAGTTAGTTGGAAAACAATAAATAAGAAAGGTCATCTCGATAGGCCATCACCTTTCCAAAGGAGGTGTCCTTAGTGTGGGAGAAGGATATATATATAAAAAGATAGTCCGAGGTATGGAATGGGAAGGGAAGGTTTACAAAATAGAATTGGTAATCCTATAATCTGAGTAACAGATTTATGGAGCTCTTTGAGAACCTATGATCGCATTTGAGGAAGAAGACAGATGGGGCTACAGGGAAACACGTCCGGAAGAAGTCCAGTTGATACGTCGATCAGAGGTAAGTACCCTCAACTCAACTGGATAACATTGAGGTTTATATAATCGAATTCGAGTACCTATGATAGTGGGTCATAGTGTAATGCCTAACTCATATCTTATTAGAATCAATATCAGTGAATGTTTTAATCCATGATGACTTGTGAATTCAATTATATACAATATGATAAATTAATAGATACCACGTTCTGCAATTAATAGAAATATATGTTTAGTATACTGAATTTCACCTATATAGCATAAGTGAATGAACAAACTCCACATCTAGAGATAAATGGATATTATTTACAAGAGTCCAATAATGATGCTTGCTGCAATTATTGTATATCATAAGCTATTATGACTTTTACTATGAGGATAGACTTTGGGCCAAAATTCCCTTTCGCTAGCACTTAATAAGGATAGGGAGTTTGTGGAGGGAAAGGCTAGTAAATCGGTCCATTGATGGACGGTCCCAAGACAGGCAGGAAACCCTGAGGGAGTCCAATTAGAGACCATGCACGCATCCTTGGCATAGTAAACCTACCATCCAAAGAGGTTAGGAAAGAGGAAACAAGGCGAAGATCTATACCGATCAAGAGTAATAAGTCATATAAGATTATGATGGTTTTATGCACTAGATAATAATGCATTTATCTTATTCTTGAAATGCTCAATCTGAAATGGTCTAATCTAACCATGAACAAGGAGCTATGTGTATTTTTCAGTAATGCATGATGTGTGTAGGTCCTTAAGGCAAATTACATGTACAAAATTAAGTGTTGGTAAGTATAAATTCTAGATCCTAACTTGTGCATTTTATGTCTCTAATAAGGGGGCATTACAATATATATATATTCTTTGTTAATGTTATTGCAGCTTTGGGCTTCATACTTCCTTATTTATTTGTGATTATCTAATGGCAACATATCTCTAAGATGGCCGACCTCCTTTGTAATCATATTTATTATTATTTGTAATTTTCTTGGTGGCCGACTCAGCATTTATTTGTAATTATATTTTCTCTTTTGATGGCCGACCTAGTTCTTGTAGAGGTGCGACCTCTCTAGCAAATGTATATATAGAAGTTCATTCTCACCCATTTCATCATCAAGCAAGTTCGATTATTCCTTCTAGTGCGAATTTCTTTGAAGGCAGATTGTGAATCTTTACAAGTGCAAAATTGTGTTCAAGGAAGGGCAGACTGTTATCTGTTGTCACAGCCATTGCTGGTGCTGAATATTGGCCTTGTGTGTGGCCACATTGTAAAGTGTATTGTTGCCATTACATATATATAAGAGATATATATTTGTTGCTGGGTTTTTCTCCCTCAAGAGGAAGGTTTTCCCAGGGTATCTGCTGTGTTATTGTGTCTGATTTTGAATTAATTTTCTGTGCTATTAATCTGATCATAAAAACTAACATGGTATCAGAGCAGGTTTGAAGAAGATCTTGATTAGATTTAGTCTTACAACAATACTCTTTATTCTTCTTCTCATCTTTGTTCACTTCTATCTCTTCGTCAAGATGGTGATCGGTCTCAAGATCGAGGACAAACTTGAGGGAGCATCTAATTTCACATCTTGGAGATTCAGAATTATGCTCACCTTGGAGGAGAATGAATTGACAGAGTTCGTGGAGAGCAAAGTCCCCGAGCCTACGGATGAGGAAGAGAAGGTGCAATGGAAGAAGAAAGATACTAAGGTGAAGAAGATGTTAGTTGATTCCGTGAAGGACCATATTGTTCCCATCATCTCTAAGATGAAAACGGCAAGGGAGATGTTTAAGTCTTTGGAGGAGATGTATGAGATCAACAACACAAGCCGTGCACTTGCATTGAAGCAAAAACTTCATCATGTGAAGATGGCGGAAGGAGAATCTGTCATCACTTCATGAAGATTTCCGAATTGAGAGATCAACTCTCTTCTATTGGTCCTTTTGTTGATGTCAAGGATTTGACCATGCTTGCCCTTAATGGTCTTGCTTCATCTTGGGAGTCTTACATTCAAGGAATCAGTGCAAGATCGAAACTTCCCAAGTTTGATCGTTTGAGGGCAGATTATATTCAATAAGAGTCTAGGTTGGCTGCGAGAGGTATTGGTTGAAGCTCTACAAATGAAGACATTCATGCTCTTTCCGCTCAATCCTCAGAGAAGAAAAGAAAAGGAGGAAAGAAAGGATACTTCAAGAGGAATAGAGATAAAGGGTCAGATGGTGCTCCTGCATTCAAGAAGAAGTGGGACCTCTCCAAAGTCCAATGTTTTCGTTGTGACAAGTTTGGTCACTATGCAAAGGATTGCCCAACCAGGCCTAATCAACATGCTTCATTTGCGGATGTGGATGAGATCTCTTCTCAGAAGGATTCTAGGGAATTTCTATTCTAAGTCATGGACCTGTGTTCAAGCCGTGAAGGTTGTGCGCTGATTTGTGCGCAATAGCAACGTATCTTATTACGTCTAGTATTTGCATCCATCAAAATATTTAAAGAGATAAGTATTCTTTGCTTGCTGAGTTATATCATTTAGTTGGATCTTGTAATTAGTAAAGAGAGATAGTGGTTTCTCTTGAATTGTGTTCACTAGCATAAGATTTTTTGAAGATTTCATTTATTGCATGTTGGTTGTGAAGATTTTTGAGTGCGACTTTGAAATAAAAAGAGAATTGTAATTTCGATGGTATCATTCTCTAATGCATGAACTGTGATATAGCCTTGAACTCTTGGAGAGAGTTGGTTTTACATGCTAATTGCATATTTCATTCAAGAAATTTGTAGTTGTGCAGATTGTTTTTTTTGTTGTGTTGAGTTTGGCACTCTCGAGAGGAGTAAAAGATGGAAGAAAGAGTTATATCAAAATTAAATAAAGATAAGTTTCTTTATCCCTTCATTCTAATCTTTTGATATATTTCTCTTATAGGTTGATTCATTTATGTTTTAATATTGCTCATAAATTATTATGTATTTATGCTATAGCCTGAGATAGTAAACCTTGTATGATTCTAGCCTTGATATTTCTTTGGATAATTATAAACTGTTTGTAATCTCTCTCTAAAATGCTTTCAGGACATTTCTTGGAGCAAGAAGGTGATGAGAGATTGCTTAGTGATGAAAAGCTTGAGGCATCTTGTGAAGAAGTCATGCCGACGAAAGAAATGATCAAGCGTGAAGTCACAACTTGTAGCCATGAGACTGAGCTGGTGGCTAGAGGGAGTTCACTTCTAGAAGTCTTCTTTGCAATTTCTGAAGTAGGGATCAAGAGGGAGTTCTGTGACTCACTGAGAAGAAGTGAAGGTTGCAGTGTTGCAAGGCCAAGTGTTAAATCCTTGAAAGACCTCTTCAACTGTTGAGATCAGAATTGCACAAGACAGTCATTTGGATTTGATATTGGTAGCTTCGCAAACCTATTCAGAATACAGTAATCTACTATGAGGTCGAGGAGGTCTACCTTGAACTCTCTACTATACCAGAGGTGTGCACTGAGGCAAGTGTTGCAGGCAATCTTGACGAAGAGGTCAGCAGGTTGATGCAAGTGCTTGAAGATTCAAAGGGAGCCTACTGAACCTGAAGAAGATGGTAATCTAGTTGATCCTGGTTCTTTATGTTGATTTATGGAAACCAATTTTTAGAAGCTTAAGGAGGCTACAACTGGTTTAGTTTTGGTGGATCCTACAATGTACATGCAGTTGATTGGGTCCTTGATGTATCTAGTTAACACCAGAGCAAACATCTGTTATCTGTGAGTGCACTTAGTCAGTTCATGTGTGAACTAAGATGGATACATCTTGTTACTAGCAAAACATATCCTGAGATACTTGCGTGGCACAATTGGATATGGGTTGAGATATTCTGCAGGTGTGGATCTGAAGTTGCATGGCTATACCGATTCTGATTGGCGGTGTGTGTCATTGATCGGAAAATCACCTCTGGATGTTGCTTCAGTTTGGGATCTGCGATGATATCCTAGTGCAGCAGGAAGCAGTCATCTGTAGCATTGAGTACAACAGAGGCAGAGTATATTGCAGCCTGTGTGGCAACTTGAGAACCAGTGTGGCTTCGTAAGCTCCTTGCAGGATTGTTTGGGCAATCAATGGAGCCTACTATCATTCATTGTGATAACCAGAGCTGTGTGAAGATTTCTGTCAATCCTGTGTTTCATGACAAAACCAAGCATGTTGAGATCAAATACCATTATATTAGAGATATGGTATTGAGGAAAGCTATATAGTTGAGGTATATCAACACTGATGAGCAGAATGGCAGATATTCTCAACAAGCCTCTCTCCAGGATAAAGTTCGAGTACTTTCGGGATAAGCTTGGTATGGTGGAGAATACAACCCTAAGAGAAGGAGTCTCAGTATCAGTGATCCTCATTAATGAGTTCTTCCACTGTGAGAGAAGTTCAGGTGAAATCCCTTGATTAATGAGTTCTTCTCTGTGAGAGAAGTTCGAGGTGAAATCCCTTGATTAATGAGTTCTTCTCTGTGAGAGAAGTTTGAGGTGAAATCCCTTGGTTAATGAGTTCTTCTCTGTGAGAGAAGTTCGAGGTGAAATCCCTTGATTCCATCCTCTGGGAGAGCCATGGTGGATGTCATGTGTGTGACTCTATGACAGCATCACGTGAGAGAGTTCGTGATGATTTTTCTTGTACTTGTGTTTCACCCTCTAGGGGAGCCATGGTGAACATCACGATGAGGTGACAACATCACGTTGAGTGATGGACACTTGTACATACCATCTATGGGAGTAGCCATGATGGTTGATATCACGATGAGGTGATATCGTCTCTTTTCACATATGGTTGTAGCCATTGTGGTAGACATCACGATGAGGTGATGTATCTTGTGTAGCAGGAAGTATTCCTACGTAGTTGGGAGGGAGTGTTAATGCTATTGCAGCTTCGGGCTTCATACTTCCTTATTTATTTGTGATTATCTAATGGCAACATATCTCTAAGATGGCCGACCTCCTTTGTAATCATATTTATTATTATTTGTAATTTTCTTGGTGGCCGACTCTGCATTTATTTGTAATTATATGTTCTCTTTTAATGGCTGACCTAGTTCTTGTAGAGGTGTGACCTCTCTAGCAAATGCATATATAGAAGTTCATTCTCACCCATTTCATCAACAAGCAAGTTCGATTATTCCTTCTCTCAAGTGCAATTTCTATCAAGAGCAGATCCTTCCTTCTAGTGCGAATTTCTTTGAAGGCAGATTGTGAATCTTTACAAGTGCAAAATTGTGTTCAAGGAAGGGCAGACTGTTATCTGTTGTCACAGCCATTGCTGGTGCTGAATAGTGGCCTTGTGTGTGGCCACATTGTAAAGTGTATTGTTGCCATTACATAAATATAAGAGATATATATTTGTTGCTGGGTTTTTCTCCCTCAAGAGGAAGGTTTTCCCAGGGTATCTGTTGTGTTATTTTGTCTGATTTTGAATTAATTTTCTGTGCTATTAATCTGATCATAAAAACTAACATTCTCATTTCCCATTATATCCACAAAATGTCGTTATTTTAATAGTAAACCATAAAAGACATTTTTAAATAAATATATAAATAAATTCTCGTTGTCAATTAAATAATAGTTAGAGAAAATAAAATATAAACCCTAAACAATTTGATAATAGAGTCCTTTTATCTATTAAAATATTTTATCCTTTATCTATATTAAATTTTTAACCTCATCAATATCCAAGATATTGTTATCACTATTTTATTGGCAAAAGATTAAATGAGGGCTAGTGTTACAAGCTATTGTTATCACTATATTATATTTTAGAATCAATGCAATCATTCCAAATATTTTGGGAAGATTCTTCCATTTTTCAATGGTTGCTTTGTTGACTAGGTTGCATTTTTATATTTTGCCAAAATATGCTACATTGCTCGACGAGAAAGGACATCCATGTAGGGTTTTTAATTTCTGCACAAACATTACCTTGACCTATAGGTATCTTGGTAACATTAAACCATTTTATTGTAGGCATGAGTAGGGAAAAAAAACTATTAGCCCAAAATGGATGTAAAAGACTTTATTTTTTAAATTTTTTTGTTAAAATCTAGTATTAATTTTAGATTCTCAAGAATATTGGGAAATCCATTTTGGGTTTATTTGGGTTGAAACCATAAACAATTTCATGCCCCTTGTCTAAATTTGCAATAAAATTGACCCGGATCTTGAATTTGGTTTGAACTAGACCTAGATTTGAGGGTAAATAGGAAACACTGGCAAATTGGTAACATATCAAATAAAAAAGAAAAAGAAAAATAAACATTGCCAAAATTAGTTGAGAGAAGTAACTTTAAAAATGGGGTGGCGGGGCGAAGGGGACTTGAGGTGGGGAAGTCATATATGAATTTGGATTGAAATCTAAGAGAAGAAAAGGTGCTTTGAAAAACTAATGGTAGAGGAATATTGAAGAAATTGAAAAAGCAAGGTGAAGGATAGATGAAAAAAATGGGATGGGAAGAGCCCAAAGAACACAAGGGGGACAAAGGCTAAACATAGATGAATTTAATGACAAGTAAAATATAGAGGAAAAGGGTAAGGTGAGGGCTTGAAGATGTGGTAAAAATGAAGAAAAGTTTAGAGGTAGGTAGTAAAGAAAAAACCAGGTAGAAGGGGAGGATAAGTGAGAGGAGGGTAGTTGGGTAAGGAAAACAAGGGGAAGAAGGGCTCAAATGTGGTGTGAGAGATAAGGAGATAGGTACAATAGAGGATACGAGATAAAGTGAGAGATTCAATGATGAAAAGGAGGGGATTTAGAAGAAAGGTAGAGAAGGCCCAAAAAAGCTGTGGAGAAAGACAAGGAAAGCTCTCATTCTCTAGATAGAACTAGGGATAATAATGAAGAAGAAAATATGTTGGGAGGGAAGTATTTGTAATATAAAATTATAATCTACTTTAATCTCAAAGGTAGATTGAATTTTATTAACCGAATGTGTGGTGTATTAATCAAACACACAATAGAGAAAGCACTAGAAATGGAAGTAACAAAATGTAGGAAATAAACAAGTAAATATGCAAACAAACTACAAGAATAAGAACCTAGAGTTGTAGAGGGTTTGCCAAATGAATTTGGAAGCAATTTAACTTGGATGCTAGCACACTTGCACTATTGTCCAGGATTTGTGCTGACATCTTAGATTTGTATTGTCATCTCAAATTTTTAGAAAAATAGTCTGCACAAATTCTAGAATTTCTATACACGGAGAAGGTAAAAAACACAACAAAACGCCAAGAATATCTAGAAAAATGAAGAATGATGAAAATATATTTTGAATTAGACTTAAACTTTGATGAAACAACAAAATTACAAGGGTTAGAAATGTGAAACCTTTATTGCAAGTTAAGTCCTCAAATGTACTTGTAAGTTGGGAGAGGTGAAAAGGGATGATTGCTTGGGAGCTTGCCAAAATGGTCAAGCCCCCTATTTTGGGTAGTTAGATGATATGAGGAGATTGAATTGTCTGTGTGCTCTTACTCCTAAGTGCTTCTAGAATCAAAAGAACAAGAAATAAATGTCTATGAATGTTATCACCTTTGGTCTAGAGGGATTCTTCCAAACTAATTTGTATGGAGAGCAATATGCAAGATGAAGTTTTAGTGCCAATAGGAAACACAATATTGAACAAATAATAAAACAATTAATTGCAAATTTTTCTCAAGAAGAGGGAGAAAGTAAGGATGAAATTAAGAACGCTAAGAGTGCTATTAGTGAAATAGGAAAATTTCGAGGTAATTGCATGAATTTTATTCAAATAATGGAATTTACATATAGCAATTACAAGAGACAATATTTCTATTACTAAACAATTGTAAAATGAACAAAAAATAGAAACAAGCTAATATATACAAAATATACATAAATGACCATTAATAAAAGATATAATTTAATTATTCTAATACCCTCCCTTAATGGTCAATCTGTCAACTACACCAAGCTGCCCCCTAAATGTGACAAATTTTTCCGGGCTTAGAGACTTGGTGAGAATATCTATTGTCTGATCCTCTGTCGGAACATACAACAACTGAATTGATCCGTCTTCAACAAGCTTCCGAATGAAGTGACAATGAGATTCCACATGCTTGGTTCTTTCATGGAAGACTGGATTTTTGGCAAGTTTGAGAACTGCCTGATTATCATAGAACAAGGGTGTCAAACCTGCTTGAGATATTTGCATATCCGCAAGCATCTGGCGAAGCCAAACTGCCTCACAAGCTGCCTTAATTGTTCTTCAATTCTCTGCTTCTGTCAAGGAAAGAGCCATTGCTTGGTGCTTTTTACTTGTCCAAGTGACTGCACCATATCCCAAATTGAAAACATGTCCTATGTCTTCAAATGCATTGTTCAATGCATGAACACAACATGGGGTTTAAAAGATGTGTTTGTAAGCACTCTCCTGTATTGAATCGGTGACCAACTGTACAACATTTGAGGCCTCGACCTCTTCTATTGCATCTCTTAAAATATGAAATTGGAATTTTTCATCCTTGCACTTCCCAAAGCAATCAATAGCTCTAAGAAAATAAGAGGTAGATTAATATGTGACTATGATGCTGATGAGTGGCATTGGCTGATGTCTAATATTGGTCCACCCATACATGACAATAGAGTAGTTCGTCCTAATCCAACTGTCTCATATACTCTATCACGAAACTCACCTTGGAATATTCTTTGTCAAGGAGTCTAGTGCATAGTTCATGTTCTCCAGGGGGTGAATGAGGGGCCAACAAAAGCTACGACTTTGAATATTTGTTTGAAGTAAGGAGAATGCTACATGGAATGGGATGGCATTGACATAGAAATATTTGGCAATGGAAGACTCTGCCACATCCCATGCCTGCACATTGAACAAACCTGCAATTGTCTTTGCCTTCTCACTAGCAAAAGTCTTCTTCCTTATTGTACACTACCACTACCACTACCATAGAGGGCATATGCATAGTTGATTGTGCGGATTGTGTTGGCATTGACAACCTCTTGGACCGTGATTCCACCTTCATATGCAATCTATGAATCTCTACCTTCTCATCCTCTTTTATATACAAATTTCACCTTCACCACTTGTTTTGTATAGTTTAATAGATGACAATACACTCTTGTGTAGCTCCCTCAAAAATCCATTTTACAAATGTGACACAACCACGCTCTAGTACCCCTTGAATTTTTCTTTTTATCTTTGTCTAGGGCTGTTGCTAATTGAAGAAGAGGTTTTTTGGTATTAAAAGAGCCTTTTTTCGTAAGGTTTTTAGAACTTTCGAAGGGCAATCAAATGGTTTTTTTTGGCTGTCCTCCTTCACCCATGGCATTCCTACACTTTGATGAACCTCCAAGTGAGCTTATAACTCTCACATTTTGATTTTCATTTCTTTCTTCCATCTTATCATGCCCACTACTCTCACTGCTGCTGTTCATGTTGTTTTGTTTTGTGAAACAATATGCAAGTAGAATTTGGAGACTGAAAATAGAAAAAGAAATAAAAAAATTCATAGATTTCATCTTTTAAACTTTGAAAAACTTGAAAAAAATAAAAATAAAAGATTAACTTACCTCTTTCACTTCTCTTGCTAGTTGCTACCTCACTCCTCATTACTAGTGCTAGCCAATGTTGGTTTTTCCTACCGCACCTTCAAACCCTATTGGCTTGCCTTTCCAACTTGTTTGCAATTTTTTTTTGCATGTAAAAATAAACAAAAATGAGATATGGAGGCCTCCTTTGTTATGCTAGGGTTAAGAGGGGTGTGGGGGTTCACATACAACAAATAAAAACCATTGTTTTTAGGCTACAACCTTTAATCAAGCTCTAGTTGTGGGGGACATCCAACTATCCTTGGGACAATTACCGTTCTCGGTATGGGTGGGGGATGTTTGTGATGTCCTTGGTTGTTCCCCAATCGTCCCCTTCCCATCTTTGCATCCTTGGGATGTTTTGGCATTTTTTTTTTCCAAATGGGGATAGCTAGGAAATGTACCCAAGTTGTCCCTGTGTCCATGGGACGTCCCTTGTATGAGTACACCTGAAAAAACCTAGGGGACATGTCCTTGGGGAACATATGGGTAATGAGAACACCTAACTTTGCACCTACCTAATTTTAAGAAAACTAAAGTATCGACAAATTTCAATAACCAAATGCTTACACTTTTTAATGAAAGTTTTGTTTTAAAAAATCAAGCTCTAGTTGTAGTGGACAGCTGGCCATCCTTGGCCGTCCCAGGGATGGGTGGGGGATGTTTGAGATGTCCTTTGCTACCCCCTACTTGCCCCTTTCCCATCTTCTCATTCTTGGGACATTTCTATAGTTTTTTTTTTTTTCAAATGGGGACAACTAGAAAATGTGCTCGAGCTGTCCCTGCATCCCTGGGACATCCTTGGTATTGGGTTAACCTGAAAGAACCCAGGGGATACATCCTCGGGGAACACAAGGAAACAAAAACACCTAACTTTGCACCTACCTAACCAAATGTTTACTCTTGTTAATGAAATTTTTTAGCTCTATTATTTTTTTTCCTCAATGTTAAAATTTGATTGAAATGATTATTGAAGTCCATCCAAGCATTGATGAAATTGACATATGTTTTCTTTATATAGTGGAAGGAATGTTGAAAATAAAAAACACTAGAATATCTTACTCATTAGACAATTGTTGCAGGCCCACACATAGTTGACTTGTCTTTTTAAACATGCATCTTAACAACAATCATGATTCAAAATGCTAGTGAAATGATGTTGGGGTTTTGAGGATAGATATTGAAATATCCAAAGGTTTGCATTCGAGATGCTATTCAGATAGGGCTATCAAATGGACTTTATTTGAACAAGACTTGTTAATTTGCAACAAGTAGCTCGACAAAAAATATCTGTTTGTCCAAGTAACAAGGTAAGGTCTTGCATAAAATAGTTAATTTACTTTCACCATCTATAAGAAATAATAGAGGCTTTTTTGTTTTAATTACCAATGATACAATAACAAAACAAATATCAAATTAATACAATGAAAAAGGCAACAAGTGCATACGTATAAGATGCGGTGGAATAGATGTATTTATAATAAATTATAAATGGATTGATCCCATAAACAATGTTGCGCTCCGCACAGGTTCCTGATCATGCATTTTTTGATGGCTTCGTCGGCAAGCATAGTGGGAATGAGAAGGTGCCTTATGGTGTAAGGGCTCGAGCCGGAATGGACTATGCGCATGCCGTTAGGGCATTTGATTTGCAGGATGGGAGAGTGTGTAACCCCTAGCTGCGTCGCGAAAACCATGGGCGCTCTCATTATCGGGGGTTAGGGCACGGATTGTCCAACACAACAGGTGATGGGGGTCTTCTCCAACATACCGTCGCCACTGCTAATGGTGCCACTATTATGCCACTGGATAGCTTGGCGGTAGATAGAGGTTTTTTTGTCTAATCATGCCTCGATATGTCTTTTTACAAAGATTTGGCCGAGGTTATGCGATTTGCATGCATGGGTTTCAAAGAAATGGCAAGAATACATGGAAGGTGAAATAAGCATTTATCCTTTGTGGAAAGGGTTTCTTCATTTTAGAGTTTGATTTACAAAAGGACAAGGAGTTGGTGCTGGAAAATGGCCCATGGATCTACCAAGGTGATTTTTTGTGCATGAAACCTTGGTTTCTTGATTTCGACCTGTGTACAAAAATTCTAACGACCTTGGAAGGTATCACTGTTCTTCCAAGGAAACTATTGACTATCAAAATTCTACATGTGCTCAAATTTTTGTTGAAATGGATTTAGCCTATGTTATCGGTCCGTAGCTCTTGGTAGGCGAATATTGGTCTGACTCGGGTCCGCGGTTTGGGTTTGGTCCGACCTAGATCCAGACAAGGTTCAAAAAAATTACTGTGGGTTCGTTTGAAATGGTTTGGGCGGATTTCTAACGAATTTCATCATTTTTCTGGGTCGAATGAATGTTGCCAACAAATTTTCGGAGGTTGCACCATGAGAAGTTGCAAAGTGAAGTCGTAGCAAGAATCTAACCCACCAAACTGGCCTTGTCCTGCCCTTCCAAGCTCACACACATTGCATGGTTGCAAGACGGAAACAATTCATGAAATACAATCACAAGTCCACTCCCATGTTCGAGTCTTTGCCTTAAGCACTATAGTGGAGTCTTTGCCTTGACATTATATATATTAATATTATTTTTTTATAATTTTATTATTATATTAATATATTATAACATTATATATTAATTTTATTAATATTAGCTTTGCATTATAATTTTATTATAATATAATATTAATATATTATAATGTTATTTATTATTAATTTATTAATATTGTATAACATTTATATATTTAAATTTTTAATAATGATTATTAATATTTTATAACATTTATATATTTAGTAATATATAAATGTATATTAATAATACATAATATTATTAGTTATAATATAATAATAAAATTATAAAAGAAAGTTTAAGTTAATATTAATAAATAATAATTAATAAAGTTCATATATAATATATATATTAATAGAATTAATTGTTAATATATAATGTTATAATATAAATATAATATAATAATATCGTACTTTAAAAATATTAAAAATATGTATATTACATCTTTAAACATATATATTTTATATGTTTTTGTATTAACAAACCCAAAATGAACCCAACCCCCCAAAAAAATTTGCCCAAACCCACAAATTGAACCTTCGAACTTGAACCCGAACCCTAAACCGAACCGGTAACTTAGGATTTAGCCAAAGGCCTCCTTGCTAAGATTTTGTTGGTGGAAATAGATGCAAGAGCCAACCTATTGACTACGAAAAAATTGTATTCAGATGCAGGAAATGTTACTCAATGAAACACTTCTCCTTCCAATGTCATATGCAATGTGATTTGGGGAATTCGAACTCGAGCAAACTGACATGGTGGATTGGGGCCAAATCTTAGCACTACATCATTCCACCCAATCCACCCAAGGAAAACATGACTTCTTCTACCACCCACCCTCTTTGGGATCATCCTTCGGTCTCGTTTGGTACCAACGTAGAGAACACAAAGGTTGCAACCTCTAGAGTTCTTTCTAAGGGAAGTGAAGAATCCATGATTTCAGAGTCTTCTACTTCTTCGGGTTGTCTAACTAGCCAATTCAAATCTGGAGAATTAGGGGAGAAGAACCTCTTAGTAGTTGTAGAGCAAGATAATCCGGATTCCTCTCATTGTGACAACGATTGGATTGAGGTTAAGAGAAGGAAACCCTCGGCCGAGAACATCATATGTTGCTAAGATCTACCACAAAAGGTGAAATTGTAGGGCATGGTTTCGATTGTATAGAATAAGCCCAGATAAGGCATAATTTGGTGCAAATTGTAAATCTTGTTTTAATGAATATAGAGTGCTACCCTCTCTGGTAGCAATTTGCCAAAAAAAAAAAGATGTGGTGGAATAAATATATCAAAGGTTGTTTGTCACATACTCAGTTCTTTCATTACAATCCAACTGCATTTCAAACATGAGAACCACAAAGGACATCATTAAACAATGAGTTATAGGAAATAATAAGTGTTCGATTTCAAACAGCAGAATAACCTGGCATCGATACCAACTTAGTATTTATTGAAATATTTATCTAGGTTTTACACATTGAAAAATATATTTAAATAACATGCATTCAAGCAAGATACATTTGCAATTACAGGGAATTTGTTAAAATCACAATATAAGACACATTTTAAATCATCTAAAAAATTGCAAATATATCGATGGATTGCTTGGGTTATAGGCTTGTCACTCTTTGGAAGAACAGATGCATGGAGGAAATGTATCAACTGTCTCTTTCTATGCTCTGGCCAAGAACCATCCAGGGTGTGCTTTGTACCCTTAGACATACACTGCATGCTCCATCTCTGTTGCCCACTGCCTGCTTTGTTTGTACAATCCAAAGGTTCATAACAATTCCATATTCCTGAATACAATACCACTTTTATAATATTTTTCCCAGGAGTTACACCTGTTAATAACAATAATTCCATTAATTATTACAATTTTAATTACAATGCTTTATCCCCATTACATAAAGTTTTTTTTATATAGGATTAAAATGCATTTATCTCATTTTTTACAAAAGGGTCAATTTATATTCTATCTCCTTAATTACAGAACTTCAATTTTTCTTTTTATCTCCTTTATTACAAAAGGTCACATTATTTCTTCTTTAACTTGGGGTAAAGTTCTATAACATATTTGGTATTACGTATGTTAAAATGCTAAAGACTACAATCATCAATTCCTGTTTCAATGGACGAGTCTTATAATTCATTGCTAAACTGCGTTTACAGGTTTGTCTCCATCCAAATTTGAGGCACATGTCTTTGGGAAGTTTCTTTTGAGACCAGTAACCAAAAATTGTTCATAGAGTGTAACACTCTTTGCATCCAGGTCATACGAATAAGATAATCTAGCGTTTATTGGAAAGGGTCATACTATGATCAATCTTATGGTTTACCGGAAGCATGGGTTTGCAGTGACAAGTTTTCAAAATTTTGTGTTTGGGAATTTTCAAGATTAGGATTTTTGATAATCTAAACATAAAAGAAAAAAGGAAAAAATTAGTTTACTGACAAAATATGAAGTCACAATAGATTGAATGCAAATTAGTAATCTTGTAAAGGCGTTTTTAGGGTCCTTTAAAAGTTCAGAGCTAATTTTAAATCTTATAATTTTTTTGGTCCCGTTTATTTTGAATGTTGGTATGGGATCTGCTGTAGGTAATACATAAGTCATTGGTTGGCATGGGATTCATCTTTGATCCATCTCTTGGATGCATTCAATCTAAGAGGCAAGTCCTAAGAGAATTCAACATGAATGCAAGGGTCCAAAGAGGACTGTATCTGTATTCTGCATCTAATCAAGAAGGATCCTGCAACCAGGAGTAGAATTCTCTTGAAATAATATTCTTACAGCATCACATCTGATGCAACTCATAATTTACTAGGTGTGATCCTGTGAGTAAGAAGGGAAAGAAAAAAACTAAATCGTAATGTCTGCAATTTATCAATGTAGGTCAATGAGGCTCGAAAGTACATCCTGGCTGCAATAGAACAGTGTTAGGGTAAGAAAGAACGCCAAAAATCAAAAAGTGATGAAGACTAAAGCTAAAACAGTCAAACATTTATAAGCACAAAAAGATGGGGTGAACCCAAGCTGGATGAATCCCTGCTATAGAAAAGTGACCCTTAAACCTCTAGCAAGACAAGACACTTACATTTCTATTACTTTTTAGCTCAAAGGCTTATCTGTTTCTTCTACCAACAGATATTGATTGTGGTCTAAAATGTGTTGCTCTCATCCCACTTGTTTCACAGGTTTGTGATCCCAATAACCGCTGGTATCTAGCAGATAATGGTGCCCAACCAGGAGATGTTTTGTTGCTGACGGGTAGGGCACTTAGTCATGCAACTGCAGGTCTCCGTCATGCTGCTTCATATAGAGTAATTCCTGATTTTCTTCCAGGCTCTGTAATGGGTGGAAGGTTAGTTAATCACATATTATGTCCATTTTTAATGTTAAAGATTATAAAAGGCTTTGTCCATTCATCCTTTCTAGTTGTATGAAGGTTCTGTTTTTTTTGTGAGAGTCAACTTCTTATATGAAACACAAGAAGCTAAGCATTTCATTTTGGTGATCTGTATAGGACATCATTGGCTTTTAGGCTTATGCCACAGAACAATGCTATATTGGATTGCTCTCCGATATCAGATGCAGGTCATGTTATTCCTCAGAGCTATGGTCCAATCAGTGTAAGCCAATTTATGGATGATTTGATGGCTGAGGAGGCTGGAATGAGCACTGGTTCAGACACCACTTTGGTAAGTTTCTTCTCAAACCTCGTAGTTTTTGTCACGGACAATGCATCTTTTTGGACTTAGTATTTTATTTAAATGAAAATGAGGATTTGTCATTTATGATATTTAGTTTAGCTCAATCGTACTTGGAATTTTTTACAGGCATTATTGGATTATTATTAACCTTATACCAAATATTGTTGAAGTAAAAACAATCTTAAAGTCTATTTAACTTTTATTTATGGAACTCTAGGCTGAGTATGTATTTCATTAAATTGATTGGATTTATAACACAGCCGCTTCATCAAAGATGTAATCAAATAATGGATTGTCAGTTTCATATAACAATATTTGAATGGAGAAGACTGATTTCAAGCTATAATTCTTGTGTGCAAAACATTTCTGTCTCTTTGATTGCCTTACTTTGCTAGCTATACCGAGGATCCAAAAGAGCCCTTATTTTTATTATGTATAACAAAACCTGTCATAAACCATAATTTGGGAATGGGTGAACAAATATTATGGAGAGACCTCTGCCGTCAACTTTGAGGGCTTGTGAGTGGACTTTGACCTGTAGATGTAAAAATATAGAGAAATTTAGGAAATGCTATTTTCAAATATAGTAATCAGATAATGGATGGTCAGAGAATTCTGAATGGACAAGACTGATTTTAAGAATTTTTGAGCACAAAACATTTCTCTCTCATGTTTTGCCTTCGTTTCGTAGCTATACCAGGGATCCAGAAGAGTGCTGATTGAAGTATTATGTATAACAAAACCTACGATGCTTAGAGAAATTTAGGAAATAATATTTTTTTATAGTGGATAGTCACAAACAAATAATTAAATTAAGAGGAGCTTAATTAAGACTGATTAACCATCAAAATTCTTGTTACTAAATCAAAATGAATTTAGTTAGAAAATGCTTCTCTGCTGTTATCAGTAGCCTTTTCCAGCTCACTTTTGCTCCAAAGAAAACCTTTTATTTGGTTTTATCCCCATTTTAGTGTTTGGTATCTTCAAACATGAGGAATGCACCTTGGGATCCACAAGAGGTCTAAAGGGATAAGAAAATTCTAGATATTCCGACATTTTATGGGGGATGCCTGGAATCCCACCTTTTGAAGATGCGACAGAGGACATCTCCCCCTCTGAAGGGGGAGATGTCCTCTGTCATGTTCCTGGTTGTTTATGATGTCCTGTGAAAATCAGGGGACATTCTGGAGATGTTCCACGTCTTGAGGACACGGGGAGATGTCCTCTGTCATGTCCCTGGTTGTTTATGATGTCCTGGGGACATCAGGGGACATTCTGGAAATGTTCCACGTCTTGAGGACATAGGAACATATCTCCACTAACACTGATTAAAGTAGATTTACTTTGATGTTATACAGAACCTCTTCCTGGGATAGGGTAGTACCTGGTTCAACCTATTTAGGCTTGGGTATTCCTCATCATGCAATATTAACATCTTCTATTGAACAAATGCAGATATTGAATAGTAGTGGTCAGTTTTAAATTGCCAAGCATAACCATGCTTCGCTATTTAGATTCTAGTTCAATAATTCAGATGAGATCAATTATATAATCAGTAACATTTTCCGTGTTACCCTACAATCTATGATATGGATTCTGGACTCTAGATTCTGTAGTACAAATGCAAGATTATGCAAAGTAAATTTTGCTCTAGAGCTGTACTAGGACTTAAAATATTTTTGAGAGTATATGAGAAATTTAATCTGGATAATCTGTTGATTAAAGCATAACCAATTTTCGCTTTGATTTTTCTTTACAGAATATGCATGAATCATCTTTCCACTAAATGTCTAATATCATTAACACTTCTTGCTTCTCTTGATATTTAAGGATGTAAATGGTGCCCCAGGGCCAAGTGATTAAGGACATGGGTAAGAATTTGTAAATCTTCTTGCTATAATATAGCAAGGATATTTATATGTATGTGCACCACCTTTTTTGATAGGAAATTTCTTGACGTTTGCATGGTATAATCCCCTGTCCCTTAAAATTTTATAACAAGCTAACTTCATGTTACCTTCATGGACTTTTGGTAGATGATGACAATGACACACCTAATCACGTTGTAAAGTTAAGGCTGGTAAATGCCATGCTAAGATAGATGTTAATGTGATACATCAAAAGAAGGCAAGTCTCAAGACATGCACAGATTTGTAGTTTGTGCAAACTCTTGGTTCCATCCTGAAGACATGTTGTATTCATTGTGGATATAAACTAGTGATGGAAGAATCATTTTAATTAACCAGTCTTCCATGCACATAGTTTTGAGTGATCTAAGTAATATTTTTAAAGTAATCCAAAGATTAATAACTGTTAATTGAAGTTGTCTTGTAATCCTAATTGTGAGATGCAACTTGAAAACACTGACTTTGACACAAAACCCCTTTCACAAAAAAGGTTCATTGCTTAGAAATGCAAGTGCAGAATAAAGAACTGAATTTCTTGGAGGAAAAACCTAAAATTAATGAACTCCATTAGAAAGTATTAAGTTGACTGTCTGAATCACTAAGATGTATTACTTCAGCCTTCGGTTATTACTCCCAAACTTATCATGACATTAATTCTATAACATTTGAAGAACACAAAAACTTACAATGCTGAAGTGGATGCTATGCTTTAGTAGAGATTATTTAGTTACTTCCCATTATATACTTCTTTAGTACCTTGTGACTTTTTGTAATCTAGGTTGCTTTTAAAGTACTTATATATTATAATTGGATGTAGTTTGAGTCATATTGTCCTGTTTTTGGACATTTGTGATATTTAATGTAATTTCTTTTTTTCTTTCTTAAAATCCTTATCTTTGTTGGTACCTGTTGTGACCTTATCACACATCGTCCCATTGTAAATGGGGACCCTCGGTGGTTTGTTTTTAGGGTTTAGTTTTGAATTGCAATTTCATAGGCTCTTTCACTCCGTGAGTTTCAAGTCAGAGTCTGGAGTCATCATCCGAGCTAAGTTGAGAATTCAAGCCTGAAACTGTGCTTAAACGTTGTAGAAGTGTTCAGAAGACCCTGTAGACGAGGATCACCTGTGTTTTCACTCGATTCAGACACTTCCTACTTTTTAGGATTTTTGCTTTTTTCATTTTTGGCACTTTTGGACCATTCTAGGATTTACTATTTTTAGAAAGTTGCTTTTTCGCTTTTTTCTAGTTTTAGAAACTTTCTATTTTTGGAAAGTGCCAAGGTCCCACCAATAGAGGAGTCAACGTTTCCATCTTTAGATTGAAAAAGCATGCAAAAAATCAATGAAAAATCTAAAAAGTCAGGTGAAGAGCATGTGAAAATCTGAGAAAATCAATAAAAAGCAACCAAAAATCAGGCTATTAAATCAAAAATCTGATGAAAAGCATGCAAAAATCAGTGAAAATCAACCAAAAATCATGCAAAAATCTGGAAAAAGAATGAAAAGGCAGAGAGAAATCAGAGAAGGCAATGAAAAATCATGAGCTGAAATGGTGTAAGTCTGAAGAGATTCATGGAGAAGTGCACCCAGCACGAAGAATGGTCTGAAAGCTTGCCAAGTCTGCCCAGCTCTTGAGTGGGAAATGGAAAGACCTCTTAAAAGTCCGACTTGCACTTGGAAAAAATGTTGGGAAGTCCACCCTTGGATATGGAAAGGCATGGAAGAAGTCTGACCTGCACTTGGAAAGGTTTCTTGAAAGTCTGCCCAGCTCTTGAGTGGAATGGAAAAGGTTCTTGGAAGTCCGCCCTTGGTAGAATGGCATGATGTTAAGCCAAGTTCGCCTAGCCAAGAAGACATGGCATAGACTAGTGGAAAGTCCCCCTTCACCTTAAGGAGGAAGTGTCAATCAAGCTAGCAAGTCTGCCAAGCCTTGATGGGGTATGGAAAGACATGAGGGAAGTCTGCCTACCATAGGAGTGGCAAAAATGTTGTAAAGTCCGCCCTTGAAGAATGGCAAGAGAGCAAGGAAGTCCGCTTGGGCATTGTGGAAAAAAGTTTACCAAGTCTGCCATACCAAGTTGAAGAGTGGAAAGAAAATGGTGAAGTCTGACTTGTAGAGGAGATGGAAAAACTTCTTCAAAGTCCGCCCCAAAATGTGACGAAATTGTCTAAGGCATGAGGCACCTAGGAGATGAATGGCAAAGAGTATGGAAAGTCCGCCTTGCTCAAGTGAATGGAAGGAATTCTTCCAAGTCCGCCTAAGTCTTGGATGAATGAATGGCAAGGAGATAAAAAAGTCCGCCTAGCATATGGAGATCTCACCTTCAAGTCCGACTTGTAGAGGAGAAGGAGAAGAGAATTTGTCTAAGGCATGAAGCGCCTAGAGGAGAATTGTAAAATGGCCAAGACATGAGAAAATCCGCCATGATGGAGAAAGGAATACAAATCCATGTAGTTGGACAAAATTCGCCAAGACAAATAAAATACATGGGTAAAATAAAAAAATTAAAGGTTGAGAAAATCGAAAAAAAAATCATAGGATAAACCTTTAATTATCTCCAAACACTTAGAAAATTCGAGCTTCAAAAGGATAGACTTCAAAATTGTGGATGAAGATAAAGATGAAGAGTTAAATTTTTTAGAAACTTACCTCGATAAACAGTAGTCCACATACAATGAACTTGAGAAACTGCTAAATAAATCGAAGTTTTCATCCTTATAAGGCATTTTCAAGTCATTATCAACTCTTAATTTCGATTTGAGAAGGGGTTTAGCTCTCTCCATTCTTAGAGATAGAGAATTTTTTTCAAGAGTTTAGAAAATTTTTCGAGAGAAATTTTTTGAGAGTCAAAAATTTTGAGAGTTGAGTGATTGATTTTTCGAGGTGAAAGAGGAGCGAAACTTTGAGCTGAAGGTCAAAATTTTCAGAGGATTGCTTGCTTTTTCGGCAATAAAGATCAGATTTTCAAAGTTTAAAGTTAAATTGCCAGCCACAGAGTATAATTTTGAAGTCGATAGAATTCTTTACTTCCATCTTCTCTTTATCATCGAAAAATTTACTAAGTGTTGTTACTCAGCTTGCTTTTTCATTGAATTTAACCTTCAACAAGCTGAAAGTTAGAATTTCCATAGGAAAATTTTAAAGAAATCATAATTGGAAGTTAATATATTTTTCTTTCTCGCAAGTGGATGACCACCCCTGAAGAATCGTCAAAGAAAACATCAATGAAGTTCGCAAGTAAGGGAGTTCAACAGGAGTCAAAGATCAATTCCAAATGGAAGAACGTCACAGATACATACCTCAAACATGTTGATTTTGAGGAATTCAAAAAGAGAATGTATGGATTGAATGGACTTCTGCCCACAGCCATTGCTTGCCGGATGGTGAGGAATGGAATCGTCCAAGCCGCCGGATTTCCTCCAGCAATCGAGCGCGTCGAATTAATGGTCGAATGTGCAAGGCATTACAACCCGCAGGAAAGACAAATTGTCGCTCCTGATGGAAGGATTTTGGCGCATCTTGGACAACCAGCTATCTAGGAGGCATTTGGCATCCCTGATTATAATCGAACTTCATATAAAACAAAGGAAGAAGCCAGAAGAATCTTCGAAGAATGGGCAGATCAATGTGCAACTCATATCAACAAAACATGGTTGGAAAAGCTAAGAGCTTCCGTGAAGAAAATGCCTAAGAAATTGCGCTGGACAGACTTTAAGGAGGATCACGGTGATATCATCTTGCTTCTGAATAGAATAATGGGCAATCCTCAAGGCGCCCCCTTTGAAACATGGATGCACTTCTTCATTGAGGAGATCACCTCCGGAGTCAGAATGTTTAATTGGTTGAGGATGATCAGTGATAACATCCACGATTAATTGATTAACCTGGAGAGGACGAAGTCATTTTATATGAGTTCCTATGTCATTTATCTATTGGCCAGAGCCTATAGATATTCCGGATTGATATGCAAAGGTGTTGTGGGAAATGGAGAAAATGAATTCAAAGTGTATGAATATTACCCTCAATTGTAGCTGTCTGCAAAGTCCCATTTCAAAAGAGTGCACGATGCATTCCTGATGTACATCACGAGGATACTGCAGGGAGGGATGCATCAAAGGCTGACACATGAAGCAAAGAGCCTCATCAGTAAATATGGATCCTGGTACATCCAATTTCCGAGGTTCACCTATATCAAAGTCCAGGGATTCACTGGGAATCCATTCAAGCTTCCCATCTACCCCACCCACAGAATGATTCTACTAGAGATTCTTAGGCAATTGGAGACTTATCAAAACATCCAAAGGCCAAAGCAGAAAGCAGCTGTCACTTTCCCATTCTTCATTGGGAACATGGAAGAATATTGCTCGTCTGCACAGGCAGCTGAAGGTGCCAGACTAGAAATGCAGTGGTATCTGTTCACATTGTACTGATCTAGAGCCAATTTTGATCCTCATCACCACATCGAAACCGTGAACGGAAAGAAATATAAACACAAAGTAGACCTGAAGGATTACTGGGCCAATGCTGCAGATGAATTTGATGTTAGGAAAAGATTGTGGTCCATACTGCTTGTCAGCTTAATCAGAACGACATAACTCTTCTGTGTGCCAGATCAACTTGAAGATGATGGTGAATTTACACAACCAGGTTTTGATGGAAGTCAGCCTCTTCCTCCCGTGCGTTGGTCAGAACCGGAAATTTCTGACTTGGCCACCTTCATGAGACCTGTCATCAAGTATTCACAATGGTGGGCAGATCAGCAGATTAAGGAACTATGACGGAAGGGTAGACCTTTGACATACACTCTAATGGGCGAAGCAGAATCTTACTCTTCGAATGTTGGAGCATCCCAAGGAGACGAGCCAATCGAGAGCTCTAAATCCCAAGAAAAGGAAGGAGACAAAGGGAAAAGAAATTGCAAACGAGGAACCTGCCAAGAAGCAGCAGAGACCGGAGCCTCTTCATTCTGTTGTCTCCACGAATGTGAATGAAATTTTAGACATTGATGAATCTCTTGGAGATATAAGGATTCCCTCTCCTATCCTTGTTCAGCCAGAAGATGATGAGCCTCCATCACCCACAAGCACTGAGATTTTGGAATCGGACAATGAGGTTGACATTTTGGATAGCGAGTGTGAAGAAGGAATGATTTCAGCCCTGAAAGGAATTCAAGAAATTCTAGGCGCGCAAGAGATTCAGGAAGAGCCCGATACTGAGCAGCCAACCATCCCTGATTGGCTGAAAGAGAGATTGAAGATGAAGGAACCAGAAAAATTTCCATAAGAAGAAGATGACATGGCCAATTTCCTGGCCAGATTAGAAGTAGTCAGTGCAAGAAAGCCCGCCAAAACATTCTTCACCCTCCATAAAGATGAAATCAGGCATCGTAAAGTCCAAGTTGCTGTACTGACAGTTGACAAGTCGAGGGAGGAAACTACTCTCTAGGAATATACCATTACCACTGTTGATTTGGACCCTTCCACAAAAGTACAGGAGGTGGAAAAATTGGATAATTTTGTTGCCACTATCAAAGCGAGGCTAGAGAAGGAGGTAGCAAAGAAAAAAGAATATAAACGAGAGGTTGAAAGACTTAAGGGGTATATTCAGCATCTAACTAAGCCTCTCGATCAGACTAGCTCAACAGCTTCTCCATTGATGAATAATTCTCAGGAGACTCGAAGAAGAGAAGAATATAGCCAAGGAGACTAAGGAATGGTTTCTCAACAACAGAGAAGAGGTGGCTATATTTGCAGAAAAACTGGCATTGGCATTCGGGCAAACTTCTTGTTTGCTTTCAAGAATTGCAACATTGGCAGAAACATGGGATAATGCTCAAGATATTCGAGACAGGATCATTCCATGTGTCAAAGTGCTCAAAGGAGTGCCAAAGCAAGAGTTGGTCAACGGAGAAGTAATTGCACCAGGCGCAGCTTATGACTTCAGTAGCTGGTACATGGCATTGGTCACATAGAGCGAGATCCTAGAGAAAATAAAGGCAGACACTATTCGAGTTGAGGAAAAGACAAAAGAAGTTCGAGAGAAGATTCTAGCTGTGGCTGCAAATGCGCTGGAGAGGGACATCGTGTGATCAAACAACTTGCAGTTTGAAAACTTGAAGCACAAAATTCAGGAAATCTTCTTCACTTTTGGGCCTATCCTCAAACAAAATTTGACTAAGGTAGTTGACTTCCTGTTCATCCTTTGTAACTTCCATCGGCAGGAATCAAAATGGGAGGATACTTTTGCTGGGTGTTCAGACGATTTGGATCTGTTGGAATTCAAGGTTAGCACACTGCCACTTGTCACGATTGAGGAGGTTGTCACGATAGTTTCCAAATTCATCCAGTATAATGCCACCAAAGAGGATAGGGACGCACCTCCCCAAGATTAGCTCTTCACTTCAGTTCACTTGTTGTTAGCTCATTGATCACTGACTGTATTTTGGGAAACCCTAATTAGGGTTGCTTATTTTTAATCTTTGCCATTGATTCCAGATTAATCTGCGCCGTTCATTGTACTCAGGAAACTCTATAAATAGCACCCTCTCATTCTCTCATTTTCATAGATGGATAGCATGATATAGAGCATAGATAATAAGAGAGTTTTATAAAATTGTTGCTAAAGACTTTTCTTGATAATAAAGTTCATAATGCATGAGATGCTTTGAATCCTTTTATTGTCAAATGGTTGCATGGTTGCATATTTCTCTTCCTCGTAAAGTAGATTTGAGTTAGAATTCCATTTGAATGTATGTTAAGGGAATGATAGATTGATCGTAAAGATTAGTGAAACTTTGCTCATACTTTCTTTGGATGGATGATTTCTATTCAATGCGTAAAGTTAGACCGAGCTTTTGATGTGGATGCGTCATTGTTTACTTTGAATGATATTGTTCTATTGATGGTGGTGTTCGTAGTGAAGAAATTTTAAGCACAAATCCCCAGAAGATTGCACTTGCTTTGTGTAGTTGTCGTATAGCATGGTGAAACAAAGTATTATTCCTTGGTTTCACTCAATCCTTACTATCTCTTGAGTTCGTAGGAATAGTATAGGATTCCTCAACCTTTACTCCCCTTTTCACCTTTTTTATCTAAAATCAGAAAAAAAAAATAATAACACTGCATTTAAGTCCTTGCTTTCTAAGAAACTTGCTAGAGTAAATCCCTTTGTGTTACTGGCAAAATCACATCATCCACAGAGCTTATCCACACCCAACTTACGAAACATTGAAATTGCTGTATGATCTTTTTGGCAATCTTAGCATAT
Source organism: Sequoia sempervirens (assembly GCA_007258455.2). NCBI lineage: Eukaryota > Viridiplantae > Streptophyta > Pinopsida > Cupressales > Cupressaceae > Sequoia > Sequoia sempervirens. The sequence continues at coordinate 114,349,386 of VDFB02179234.1, read as the reverse complement.
GAGGCAGTTTTTCAAGAGAGGATAGAGTGTCTCTGGATTCTTTATTCTAGAGTGCTTGGTGAGTCATAAAACACGCATCAACAGTACCCTTGATGTTTGGGCCGAAAGATTTAATTGAAAGTACTCCTACCAAATGGCTGAATGAGCACATCAACTAAAAAGATTTTTTAACAATATCTTGGATGTGCCATAAACGAGAGTCAATAATCTATCCTCATTGACATTAGATGACATTTGATAAATTTTCACCATAAAATTCGTAAGAGGATTAAACGTTAATTAACTTGTTACCAATAATGGCTTACTTCATGAAGTTGGAAGGGCATAATTTGGTAATACACATTGCCAGTACTACAAGTAAGAAGGGCATTGCTTATTTTCAATGTTTTGAACTTGCAACAAACTTGTTACGAGTTAATCACCATTATGTTATTGTATAACTAGAAATCATCTACTCTTCTTGTCACACCTTCAATGTGCTAATCACCATTATGTAATTGGATGACTAGAAAACATCTACTCTTCTTGTCACACCTTTCAATGCGCACCACCTTACTTTAGGATTGTTCATTTATAACTTTGCTGCATGGGCTAGGTGAAATCTCCAACCTTTATGCACATGTTAAGTTTTATTTGCATTACATGCATCCAACAATATTTTAATCATTAAGTTTATTCTATCCATCTTTCTATTGGAGATCATCTTAAATGTTTTTACATTCCTTAGCCCATAAAGTTAAACGACTATTATTACCAAAGGTAGTGGTAGTGTTATAGGTCACTGCCAAGTGAGACACAAATTTGATCTATGAGACCTCCTTGAAATCCACAAGGAGATTGTTCTTCCACTTACCTTATATATTGTTCAAACTCATAGGACTTTAGGTTTTAATCCTTTGAACAAGCTTTTGAAAACACAAAAGCCTTGCCAATTTATCTAAGTTACTCTATGAAAAATGTATTTGTCAAGCCACGATTTTTCATATGTTCTTCTTTGGTTTCCTTTGAAACTAAGTTGCTGGTCTTGGTATGAGGACGGGTACGGGTTCAATGTTTGCGTACGTTTGTATGACAATCTTTTTTCCTCATGGGGTGGTAAGCTCAAGATGTCCACCACATCAAGGAGCTTTTCTGTGGCAATATGTTGCCATTTGGTGGATATCTTTGGTATTTCTATCCTCTAGACTTGACTTTTTTGTATTCTTTAGAAGTCTCGAATTCACCTATATTTAATAGTTTTCTCTAATACCAAAGCTAAATCACCCCAAGTTAGAAATTTTAATGTTTTAAGATAGACATATACCACACAAATGAATGCAAAAATTTGGGTCGTAGCTTATTAGGGGTTATTTTTTATTTAGTCACTCCACTTCAACATCTTTGATTAGAAGTCATATATCAATAGAAATTCGAGACTTAGAATCACCATTAAAAGTTATATATTAATAGGAAGATTTAGTCATTGAATTGCAAAAAATGTTGTTATGAGGAAAAAATATATCCATCCACTTTAAAGTCTGATTTCCACTATGAATAAAATTTTCCTAAGATATTATGCTTCTTTATAGTGGATTTGCTAGAGTTTCTATAGAATCTTCAAGAGGTGATTTCATAAAGTTTACCTTGCTCTGCGTTTGATGTTTTACGTGAGCAAGAGAAACTCATAGATAAGCACACTTCATCACAATTTTAAAAAATATGTAGTTGTAGTGCATAATTCATAGAGTTGTAAGTAAGCCAAGACATCATCCAAATTATCAAGTCTATAAAAATGATCAATCTAAAGGCGACGAGTAAAATTCCCCTACCTCTTAAAAGATGTAGAAGAACGAACCAATGTCATGCACATATTGTGAGTGCTAGGGTCATATAGACTCAACGTGCTCCAAGAAGATTGTGAAATTGGAAGTTGCATTGAAGCAAAGTCTCAAGTAGGACAAGAATTTGATTCTTTACAGTCTTCTTTAGGTGACAAGACATTACTTGCCTTTGTTCTAGATCTAGATTTTATTTTCATTTTCAACTACATCTTGTACATGATGGGTTTATTAACTTAAGGGCCACATATCATATTACCAAGTCAAAATCTAACTTGTCTACTCTTAGTCACTGTACATTAATAAAATATTTGCCAATGATTCTTCTTTAGTTGTTTTAGGAGTAGACAATGTTGAGGTAAACGAGATATTTTCAAAAAGTTTTTTTATGTACCTTGTCATGGAGTCTTTTGTCCATTTATTAAATCATCCATCTTGGAGATGGCAAAATCATTGAGATTTTGCTATGTGGAGTTTCTTTTTATTGACATTGAATGTCTAGTTGGTCCTTGGCACTAGCAAGGTTTGTGCTTCGTCCTAGTTACACAAGACTGATAGCTTTGGGCCTTCACCACCTCCTTTGGTTGCCGTTCACTACTTTAGGCACTAGCTTTAGTATTTTCAACTACTAGTAAGACACCACTTCAGGGAGCCTGACCGAGCCACTATACTCCATGTAGTTAGTTCATGTTTGATTTGTTACAACAGACAATCAGTCTTTTTGTGTTGGATGTTGAATATTGCCAAAGGAAAGGTGATTGATTCAAATGGGTTCCAAAGCTCAAGTATAATGCAAAACAACACTTTTGTGGCCCTTCTACTAGTCTTTTTGCAGACGTTTTCTTTAGCCCTTTATCAATGTGTTGTATTTAGCATCCAAGATCTTAGTTTGGGTTGTGGAATTCTAATTCCTCCTTCCTTCCCTTGGTATCCTAAGTTAAAATTAAGGGGGATTTTGGTTATAACATGTATACACCTTAATTATGCTAAGTTTATGTTATATTAACTAGGTAGCATATGCTAGTTCATTTGAATTATACAAATAATTAATTTAATTCATAATATCCACCTCATGTAGTATATAGAGAATTTAGTCCTCGTTGGCTTGCCAGTCAATTCCCTAGGGCACTCTCTAAGTAAACTCATTTCAAATAGACAATTGCTCTCACTAGAGTCATCTTGTGGGTTATCTAAAAATCACCTTAAATCTTAGTCCGATTTAGTCAGTATTTAGTGAGGATTTCATCTCACTTGGTCTATAAAAAGGCACTCATGTAATTCAATTTGAAGGTTTGAATCATAATATTAGAAGCATTTTTGTTTTGTATTTCAATTGCCACTGTGTTATATTGTCAAATGGTTCAAGGCTCTCTTTGGGAGGGTTTTATGTGTCCATGGGTTCCTTGGGTGAAGTAAATTGCTAAGTTCAACACATGAAACCTTCTGTAAAATAATTTATTTTTAAGTGAGCAGTCTAAAACTATCTATAGCCTTTACATGGATTTGTATGCTCAATTTCTTTAATTAAACTAAACTTCATTTTTTAACTTGTATAACTTGGATGAGATAAGAGTTTTCATAAATTGCGACTAACATGCATAAATGCAACTAAATGTTGAATAAATCTTCTCTACAGCTAGAGAGGACAAGTTCACTATGAAGTATGAACTTATTGTGCAAAACAAGCTAATTTAACTGCAGAACGCAACTGCATGCTTTAATCTATTTCTATTTTTCTTAAAATAACTTTTATGATTAATTCTCAGTCCATTTCCATACAACAGATATAGATCTATTCTCATCCTGTTTAGAGAGTGATTTTGGGCTTATTAGTTATTACAAATGATAAGTTGACCATTACTTTGTTGCTTTAAGACCATGGAATTTGTAAGCAATAATGATTTGAACTGTCTTATTTTTGAAATTTGACAAAAATAATCACATAATTTATTTATATATATATTTTTTGTATATCAACCTCTCCAGTATGCAATTTCCCACTATTTTCAATGTACTGCATGATGATGGTTCAAATCTCTTCCAATGTGAAAATTCAACTTGTACCTAAATTTTGGTATATTGAAAGTGTTATCAAGGAGGATGTATGTATGTTGGGTTTTTGGAGTTTGATGGAAAGTGCATATCATGAGCTGTGTTTTTATTACTGGAAAGCTTTCGCATATTTTTTCCAGTGTCACATGGTTTGGCTTGATGTTGCTATTTAGTAAGCTCATCATGTTGCATAGAGCTGTCTAGTGCTTTCAGCATAAAAATTCATACTTTGCAACAGTTTTAGTTGAATAAATCACCATGGTTGTTGCTTCTTGTACTGTAGGAAACCAGGAGAAATCCAAGTCAGGAACCGTCACTGCGGTCTGTTTTATCAGATCCTTTATCGTAAGTACTCTACTTTGTAAGGAAGCAATTTTGTTTCTACAGCACATCTGGGATTATGGTTATCATAACCGTCTTTTATATCATGGCTATGCATAGTGACATATTGATTTTATGTATCCATTTTGTAAATTTCCTGATAATAAAAATTACCCTATTAATGTTAGTCAACCAGGTTTGATATGATACAGACAAGAGAACATAATTATTAATTTATTATACCCCTTTCTAGACATGAACACTTGATGTGGAGAACGATATAGCTAAAGAGCAGTTGAATATTAGACAAGTGGAATGAATGGAAAGGTTTGAATCGAACATGTAAAGAGACTAATTTTGTATTACGAGGATCATAACAGTGATGCAGTCCAGGATCAGGAGCTTGGTGAAGGGCAGCTAATCCTAGCAGCCACGCCCAAACAAATCAGACAAGAACTTGCAGCCATTTCCATGTCCAACTCAAACATGCATTATGGAAGAAAAACAACAAAATACTATTTTGTTTATCAAAATTCAGATACCATATTGCCTCAAAGGTGCATTGTCGAGCTACAGGGATTTACAAATGATCACTCACAACTTAAGTTTCAGAATTTTTTATTACAACTTCAGTTATAGGCACTCAGCCAGCATATGGAAATCACAAAATTCAGAAATTTCTTATCTTTTCTGCCTGGACAGTCCTATGCAGGCAGCAAACAAGTAATCCTCAGCCTTCAATAATACCTGTTCCTTGTACCAGCACTTGGATCAGCAATATCACTGAATTAGCCTTAACTCGTCCTAGCAACTCATCCAGCATTACATCATATTTGGATCTCTCTGCCCTATATTATCAGGCATCACATTGGGATCTATCGCAGCAAAAGACTTGGCTCCTTGCTCCACGATCACCAATCAATCACCTTGTCTTATCTTAATGTATTTCATTATTTTTTTTGTAGAGGTTTCAGCACATGAAACTGGTGCCAGATATGATGAGACAGAATGCCACCAGTGACATCAAGACTTGAGCAGGAATAGTCATTGTTGGTAAAACGCATTTTTGTCAGGGCTGCTAGTCAGGAAGTAACAGCCCAGCATGAGGCATCAATTAATAACTGCTACATTTTTCGTGAGGTCGCTCAACATGGGGAAATAAATGTCTGGCAGAGGTTGTCATATGCAAGCACTAACGACTAGGAATGGAGACATTGCCAAGCATAGGAGACTGTAGTGCCTAAGAAAATGTAACGCTAGTCAACAGCAGCCACCTGTCAAAAATTCCATGAAGGAAACCAGTCAAATTGTAATTGCTGTGACAGCTAACAATTAACACTGAATGTTGCTCCCATTTTGTGATTCAGTGGTTGGCCAGAACAAGCAAGGCCAGTATAATAGGAATTGTCAATAATAGGTTCTGCCATCTCTTTCGAGCTCGTCCAGCAGTAAGGAAAGATTTATGTGGGGCCAGCCAGAAGAATAAAATGTCTCAAGGATTAAATCATAGTGGGGTCATTTTCTGATGGAATGGGTTCCAGCCAAGAGCATTCCAAGAATAGTACTAAGTAATCAACCAATTATATTCAAATTTTCCAAAGGAAATTATCTAAACAAGGAAATCACCGTCTTAGCCACATAATAATGCGCTTCTTACCAAATAAATTTTTCTTTCACAACTACATGGTCTTATATATTTTTCCTTAAACCATCTAGGTTTGCTTCTTTGCAATATTATGCATTTCATCTATATTTTTGAAGGTGGGCAACGAAAATCAAGTTAATGTTCTTTCTTACCTTGTAGTGTATTAGTAGTAACTTGGGTGCATTTTATAAGCTGATTTTTCTCCACATAGCTTGCTCTGTGCATTTGTCATTTCCTTGAATTTTTTCTTCCAGATTATGTCTTGGCATTACCCATATAAATGGTGTTGAATAGGTTGTGAACACAATATTGATATAAAGTTAGAAGAATAAAGCTAACATCGTTTTTATATAAGGGTAGGAAACTTGCATTTACAATGCTCATCAAGCTATTAGGCTCCCCAAGTTCCTGGGATGGGGAAAGTAGGGGACTTGCAAGGCCATTTTTAGGGGGATGACTATTTAAAACTAGTTTTTTTTAAAATATAAGGAAGTTCCAAATATTTATATGATAACATTGATAAGACATTCATCATAGACAGTATAGAACCTTGATACATAACATTAGACTTTATCTTAGATTTCATATGAGATTCAACAAACAAATTAGCAAAATTTAATTGCTTTCATTATCAATGTGCATATGTGTTATATAAAAATTACAACAAAATGCTCAAAGGCTGCAAGTTTCATCTACAAAATGACAAAAGCAAGAAAATATGCAGCCGTCCCTAATCAGAATTTGGTATAACTGCATCAAAATTGGAGTTTGAGGCCAAGTCATTGCCACTATGAGGGGCTGCCTCATCTAGTGGAATCCCAATCAATCTCTCTTGTGACTCCTCATCGATTTGTATGGAATCTTCGCGATACATTATACTTTGTCTTCTCATTGCTTCACTCTCCATGAGTATGCTTTTTGTTTTTAGTTGTTATAGAGGCTGTTTTAGGTTTAGGGTTGGTTTAAAGAGGTGTTAGGATTGTCCCATACTTTTTTTAAATTGAGTATGAAACTACTTGGGGATGTTTTCTACCCATTCTCACATCCTTGAAACATCCCCCTATAGTGGATAGGGTCAAATTAGGTAGAGGACGTGTCCTAGGGAAGCATAGATAGTCACCCAACTGCAAAATCAATTCTCACTATATACTTAAAGTCAAAATCATACCAATCTATTGCAATGTTTTCTTGAATGTGTTACATGCCCTAACTAATTCCGTTTGTTAACATATTTATGGGTTTTATCTCTTGGACTTTCCTCGAGGTTATATACTTTTTTGATGAGGTAATATGTTGTTTGTGCGTGGCATATCAATATTATATTTGCTATAGAAAAGCATTATTTGCCATGCAATGTATTCGAGTTCCACTTAGCATAGTTACAAATTCTCTAAAAAGTAAAATGTCAAGACTCAATATGCTAAAATACACTTCACAATTATTGATATTTTGGTCATGAATTTTCAACTATACCAATAGATACATCGATATCTACTTTTTTAAGTTTTTTGAGGTTGCTTGTTCCAATATCTATAGAATTGCAAGTGAAAATCACTTTGATATTTTCATCTTCCTCGTTGCTATTATTTCATTGAACAACTAATTTGTTGGATCTGGTTTTTGACTTTATAGCAAATCATGTTTTTTTTTCCTTCCAAGGATTTTCAAAAAATAGTTGCAACTTTTGTGGCTGTCTTAATCTGCTTGTCTTGCATGGTCTTGTCTAAATTCTTGTGCTATTGCATTTTGCTCTTATCTAGACCTATGTTATTGATTCTCTTATTTAGGTTTTGTATTGCACAAATTTGGCACTCGTTTGGGTTTGGGATGGCCTAGGGTTCGGCCTGGTCACTCTAGGTCCCGTGTTGGTCTATTTGGTCACATTGGGTGCAAGTCCCATGTAGAGTTTTGTCATAGAGGAGATAGCCGAATGTAGAGGGCATTGAAAATTAGTTTTTGTCGCAGGGTTTTGTCTTAGAGTTTGATAGAGATTCATTGACTATCACAGTTTTATGTAGTAAGTTTTGTGTGCACCCATGGTCACTCTTGAGACTCTATAAAATGAATCTACACCTTATACTATTCAGTTTTGGTATCCTTGGATGAGCCGCTCATATTCTCTAGTGTTTGGCCATTGCCTTGCCTCTCTTCACATAAATTGCACATTAAAATGATATTCCATGGCATTAGGATTAGTCCTTGAGTTGTTTATTATTATCTAAGCTTTAATATTATTACAGCTGCTATTTTATTTATAGATATTTTTGTATATAATATAATATGAGCTACAATTAGTTTTCTCTAATTATTATGTTGCAAAGAAATCAAAATGCTTTTATGAATTAATGTAAGGTAATCAAATAAATATAACCAATTAGGCACAATCAACTTAAGTTATTCATATTATCAATATATTTCAAATTATGAGTATTTTTAACATATGTATGGCCATACCCAGCCACAACAAACCAGGGGAAAATAAATCTGCTGTATTGCGAACTCAAACTTTAAATCCATATCTGAACCGGCAACTTAGATCTAGACCATATATTTTCCAATTTAGAAGCACTCAGTTGCTCATAGCCAATTTAAGCTCTACATGATTCTCTCTGTTCTCTTGCAATTCTTGGCAGAGATGACTGCCTACCTTTTTAATTGTAGATGTTAAGATTTCTTTGCTGTGGTTCTTCTACTTTGCCTTGAGTGTTTGCAGATGACTTTCCAACTGGAAACTTAGTCAATTCTATGATGGTTTGCTTCTTGTTGCTCTCCCGGTTGCAAACATAATAAAACCATGGGAATGCCACTAGTGATGACGAAGCATAAGCTCTTAACTAGAAACAACTGATCTGCAGAATGATTGTGTTATGCTTTTCTGCGAGAGGTTCAGAAATCATCTAATGCAGAAACAAAAATTGGTTGACAAGTTTGATTCTATAGGCTTCTACTTCATTGCTATGGTGACTTGGACATTATTGTGACTCTAGGCATTAGTAATTAGACAGTCAACACAATGCATGTTATGGTTTTATTTTTTTGTTTTTAATTTTTATGCTCTTTTATGGCATTGATGGCAGTGTTTTAGGGTTTTCGAATTGGGAGATTGGACGGATGTCTCCTACAACCGAGGGCGTCTCTGTACCTATACTAGAGATGGGAGACGCATCCCAGGGGATTGGAGATGCATCTCCTTGCAACTCTAGTATGGAAGGATTTAGAGTCCAGAGGAATGGTGGAATATACCTACGATATATATTAGTTGATATTACATACTTTTTTTTTTTGTGTTGGGAAATATAAAGTTATGGAAGCTATCAAATATAGGCACAATGGTAGAAGGGCTGTAATTTCTTGGAAAGACATGACTATCATTGATTAATTAATAAGTTTCATTACAAAATGTCATTTAATTTTCAAAGCTTACTTGAATAATTTAAATCCATGTAGCAAATTTGAACTGCTCTAGGCTTGTACCTTTTGTCGTGTTTACATTTCTTTTAGTGCTTATTATCTAGTAATTTTTCATAATATATGAATTTTTCTAAATGAATGTGTTTTTTGAGTCCCATTAACTTATTTTTATCCATCTGTGGGCATTAGTATAGCATTTACCATTTTTTCTTGAAAATATGATATCGGAGTGTAAGTTTTGTAAGTATATTAATAGTCCATAAACGATTAATGTTGTGGCCAAGCATATTGCTGGTTTATATATTCCACAAACTGTTGTTTCTGCTTGTAATTGCTTCACCTATTTGAAGGATCAATACTGTTTATTTTAGGTAATTTAGCAGGTTGATTGATTGGCTGTTATAATTTGTGAATTGGTCAGGGGTAATTATCTTGAGGATGCCTTTGTTGCACGATGTGGACATTCATTTGGTGGTGCCATGCTGAGGAAAGTTTATGAAACAGTAAGTGAAATACTCTATTGCAAGGTGCTACATTGAAGCTGTTTTATGGATGAAGTTGCTAAGATATTTGATTGAAATGTTAATGCATTATTGCTTTTCATGATTACCTTTATGACAATGTTTCAGAATATTAGTGATAGTTATTTCTTTGAATGTTTTTAACTAATCTTGTTTCAATTCAGAATCATGAAGTGTAAGGGTATTTAATTTCCCCTGCTATGAAATAACCTCCTGCTTTTGATCCAAGAGCAATTGTTAGAAGTGCTGATAATACCATCCCCTAGATATTTCACATTTTTAACTTTGAATATTTATGTTTATTTCCTCAGTCAGGAAAAATGGCTATTGAAATTTGAGATATATTTGACCAAAACAAAGCAATCATATGCACTGTTTTTAAAAATCCTAACACATTTTTGTGGGCAATCTAATAAATAACTTCATACTCTTCACCAGATATACAACAATCTGTTGTTACCTGCATCATGCATTAATCAATATGAATCATTCAGTAGTCAAAAAGGATAATTGGAGTGGATATGGACACATGGCACAAGGTCAAAATTTAAAACTAGTTTAAGCAGAAACAGTCTAAGCCTTACACTAATCATTATGCAAGTTGTACATTTTTATCATATATTGGGTTGTCATTGAAGGTTCTCTTTGTGCCGAATAGCACAATGTTTTAAGTGTCTTTGTGGTATTTTATGCAAAATGAAAGTCGATTTTGATAGGATTTAGATGATAAGGGAGGCAGCAAAGATAATTTATCTGAGAAAAATGATTATTTGTTGGTATCATATATACTTTATCTCTTTTGTGGTTGATCTGTACTATTATTACTGTCTTTTTCAAAAGGAATAAAATTTAGTGACAAATGTTCTGTTTACAGTCAAGATGTATAACATGTGGGACAGAAGTTGAGGTGGCATCAATGGTTCCTAATCACGGTAAGTGGACGTAACTCAGCAGTTAGAAATCGATGGCTCACAGAAACAAACTTTCAAATGAATTATGGTTGTAATTTTCTGTAGATTGTGTAAGCATTCAGGAAGGATTATAGTAAAAAATCCCGAGGTTGTTGATGGTTTAATGTTGCAGCCCTCAGAGCTGCTGCTACAGCAGTGAAAAATGGGGATGAGCGGAGACAATTACACAATGCCGCACTACGGAAGCGTAGGAAAGAAGAACAAGGAGAGGGAATGAAAAGATTAATAAACAAGGTGTGTATCATGGTGGATGTATAAATGGTTTGTTTTATTTTCTGCTCTGATCTGAAGATTGTTTGTTATATCTTGGAGATGAAGGTGAAATGATCTAAAAGAAATACTTTTTTATTTATCAGGATGATGTAGGACTCTTCATGGATAGGGATAGTTCTCGACAAGGAAAGGGAGTTCAATATCCATTTGCTGTTAGTGAGAAAGTGATGATTAAGGTAAGATTTTAATTTTGAGGACAAGATAATATGTATACTAAGGCTTTGAAAAAGTATTGCAATTTTGAAAAAGATTCAAATATCTTTACCTGAATGTTTCTACCCCTGATTGGTTTGTCAGGGGAAATCTGTGTTTGTGTGCAGTAATTCTCTACATGTTTGATATACCATTTGCAATAGTAAATGCTGGACTGCTTAATTTTCTCCATATTTACCAGATTTTCTGATGTGGGAAAATTTTCATGTTTACTTTGTTTTCATTATTCTAATCTTACAATTATAGCTAGTCAAGTAACCTATTGCAGTCCACTCTATCTAGTGTATGTGTTCTGTAGAGAGTCATTGGTTAGGGGATCAGAAGTTGGTGTATTCTAAATAATAGAAAAGACATATAGAATCTTGGAATACATTGCACACATGCTATTTGATATTTTGATTCTTCTATAATGCTTCTACAAGCATGCATACTTTTCTGAATCGTAAATGCTCATCTTATGGAATAAATGTTACTCATTTATTCTCGATTATTACATTTGTATTTAAAATGATATATCACATGTGATGATTTATCTCTCAGCAATAAATACATCATGTCATGAGCCATCGCTTATTTGACAGATTATATTTGATTCTCTCTTCCTAGAACTTTACATTGTTAACTGCTTTAACTTCTAGTCCCATTGACCTACTTTTGGTAATCAGTGGACATTAATATAAGTTCTTTCTTTCTTTCTTATTTCTGACAAATCTTTCCATGGTGTTGTCATTCATGTTTAAACCAACATTTGTCCAAACTACAATTATTCTGTTTGACTCTTATGTAGACATTTGTCCTTCTGTTGATTTAACTCATAATTTTATTTATTGAAATTAAAGACTTTCTAAGATCAATTATCTAAAAAATATTAATAAGTCTCCACTCCCCCATTTTTCTTCTTTAGAAAAAATGTAAAAGAATGTGTTAATGCCAACAAGTCACTACAAGTGTGTAATGACTAAATTCATGCACCTCAAATATCACCACAATTTTTTGTTTGTTTGTTTATATTTAATCAAAGTTATTAAGTGTTCGTCCATTTGCATACTTAGGCATCTATCCATATGGGATAGACATCCATCCATACAGGACAGCCATTCCTCTACCCATTTGGAATAGGCATCTATCCATATAGGATAGGTACATGTTCTGGCCTGCGAGTCACTAATTGAATACTACACTTCCCTATTGGAAGTGCATCGAGGTCATTGTCTATGAATGTACACACATACACACAAGCACGCACACACACATACACACACATACACACACTCCTCTATCCATTCAGAATAGGCATCTATCCATATAGGATAGGTACATGTTCTGGCCAGAGACTGACTCATCGAGATCATCTGAGTTTCGAGTCACTAATTGAATACTACACTTCCCTATTGGAATTGCATCGAGGTCATTGTCTATATATATATATATATATATGGCTTGAGTCCCATTTTGGAATTTGGCTTAAAGGCTTGGGGAATCAACCAAGTTCCATCTAGGATTTTTCTTGAGTACACAATACATTTTTTTTTATCGCAAATTCATTTTAGAGGTTTACCTTTAATTTTAATTGAGTGATTCTATTATGTATTAGGTTGAGAGAATGATTTAATTAATGTTTTGCATAATTGAAAATCCAAACTTGATAACATACCTAACCTTACACCTGAAAACTTGTGTACCAAGAACCTCCTTCGTTCCCCATATTACTTAATAGCTTCCAAATGGGATCAAGGTCTATTATATATGTAGTTTTGGTTTCTAATCTATGTTCTATGTAATTGTAGGAGGGGGTACACAATCATTTTGAGGCTCCATTTTCTCTAGATAGTTCTTTGTCGGTTGCCACCTACTTTGATGAAACATGTTTGAAACCTATTTAAAATAATCTACTTTATAAACACACTTAAGAGTGTTTGATGTTGAGTTTTGATTGTGAAAATTTTCATGTTTAGCTAAATCATAGTTTAGTTTTTTAATTCAAAAAGTTATTGGTTGCATACAAATTCTTAATCACTTTACCTTAAGTCCTTAATCCAAATGTCCATAATCAAAAGTCCCAATCATTTCCATTATCTAAATTAAAAACCTTACATAATCAATATTGTAATTACATCAAACCTAAAAGTATGGAAATAAGCATATCAAAATTAAGTGACCCCCAACCCAACAGATTTGATCTATCGAATTATAAGGTTTCCATTACAGCGATTCACTCATCCTTTTCATATATTAGAAGTATTGTGTTAGTTTGCATAGAAAATTCCCAAGGCTATACCCCAAAATATGTAATATAACACAATTGAAGTGATTCTAAAGGGTGAACTCTAAACACGTATCCTGGCTTCTTTTACATTTCTATGAAGGGATTGGACAATTCATTTTACTGCGTAATGTAATGTTTATCATGCATCAATTGCATTTACAAAATGTATTAAAATGTTTGTTACACATGTTCCAATTTATCTTTGGATCTATCAATCTAAAGACAATCTTTAATGGCCTTTTTAATGAATTAAATGAGTAAAAAAATTAAACAAAGAAAAGCTCAATTGTGAACAACTAGAACTGCAATTATTTACATATAGGAAGGAGACCATCTTCACTACTCTAACCTAGCCTAGATAATCAACCATGGCACATGTAACATTAACATACTTCAAATGTTATACAGCCTCAAACATAATTTTTGCACAAGGGGAAATGAACCACAGCCCATTATTAGATATGAGACTCATCAACAATTAATAGTTATATTGCTAATATCCCTATGATTATTCTACTATAAAGCATAGTGCCAACATTCTAGTAACCTTTTATCAACTGCCATCTAGGTCACCCCAACAAAAGATCTCACTATATCGCTCCAACAACAAATTGCAACTTGAGATTGATATCCCAAGTAAATCAAGGAATACAAATTTTCTATGAAGATAAATTACTCTTAATGTCTTTAAAGTCTAATATGGATTATGCCATCTAACTAAAGCTACATTTGGACTCACAACCCATAAAAATTATCCGCACTTTGGTCTGATTCACTTAGAAAATGTCTCAATGGCGCTGTAACATACATATGGTTTTAAGAATAACATTTAATCAATTACACAAGGGCTAAGGAGATATTCCTTCTTGACTTAGGGTCCAAAACTTGCTAACAAGGATGGTTACTTTAGACAACACACTAGTTTTATGCCGAGATAAATGTGCCTATATATACTAGGCATATCGACAAAGGGACAAATGAATCTAGAACTAGAGACGAGCCATGAGTATTGTTTGGTAGAATACCACAATTAAATATTGTCTCATGCAATGGAACGACTGAAGGAAATGCACATAATGGATTAAAAAATAAGACTTTAGAACTTCTAAACTAATGCAGCTGGCAGATGCTGTTGATGTTATAGTAGCGGCAGGAGATCTCTTTCTCCTCTAAGTTTGAAATATATTAAATAATCTAAGAGGCCGACTAAACTAAAGAGACACATTGTTTTGTGAAGGAGGCCGACCCTACATGAAAGGACACCTTGATGTGTATATATACAAGAGGATTCACTTTCATTTGGCATCCAATAATTATCAAATGAAGTTCGCATGAATCTGAAGGAGTTCGATAGCTACAGCAGATTGATATTCTTGGAGTTCGATATTATTCTTGGTTGTGTATTTGCATCAAGTGTGGTGCTATTATCTTCATATCAGATTGGCCTTGTGATTGGCCTCATTGTAAAGCATATTGTTGCTACTTTATTCAATATATAGGTGATATATTGTTGCTGGGTTTTTCTCCCTCAAGGAGGGTTTTTCCAGGATAAATTCTGTGTTCTATTGTTCATGTGCTGTTCATTATTCTGTGTTTCCTGCTTATTCATTTCTGATCCTAAAAACTAACAGATGCAAGGCTACATGACCTTTCCCAACAAACAAAAATGTGGAGAAAAGTATAGGCATGAGACTAGTTGACTAGATGTCTCAAGGAGATGACATCTCATGGAATGCCAGGATCTCAGGATACGCATAGAAAAGATCTGATAACAAAAACCTTAGAAATCTTTATTCAGGATGCAATAAGTTGGTACACCATGACTCCATTCCTGGGAAGCAACTTGTAACAGGTTAAAGAAATCCCTCAAAGCATAACGAAAGGGAGCTTTAATCAGATGATGAAGTAATGAGTGCAGTGGTAGACATGCATGCTAAATGTTAAAGTGTAGACAAGGCATGCAAGTTATTTGACAAATCACCTCAAAGAGAAGTGGTATCATGGAATGAATGATTGTATGATCCAGATAGAATAGATCTGCTAAAAGGTCGAAGCAACTTAAATACAATTAGTTTTTGTCACTTATTCAGCACAATATTTTGAAATTTAGACATTTTGTGTCATACCAATCCCTTGCCTTGTAACAATCAGTCTTTAAAGCATGAGAGCCAATAGAATGGCACAACCCATGAAAAAGTACGTTATACAATGTATAAGGTTGTGAAGAAGAATGTAATAAGTTTAACATATGAAGATGACCTTATCTCCACTATTCACCATATGTGAGATTAGCTCTGGTAATCTGTCACATTTACCGGATCAGCAATAGCTGTTATACATTCAATACTAACTTGAAAATTCTATTAGGAGATTATTATAGAAATAACCTCAAGAACAAGGAAAACAAAATTAACAAAACTTTAAAACTAGCAAATGAAATAATTTTTCATTTCACAATCCAAAATATCTCTATGTGAAGAAACAAATAGGGATCTAACACTAGGTATCATAGTAATATTCTAAATGAAAATAACTAGAGATGAAATCATAGAACCACCACTTTCCTTTAATGGATGATAGTGAAATTGATTTAGAAATAAGACAAGTGACCTATGCCAAGATTCTCCATGATTGTTCTCACACCCTCTATCTTCTACATGTTGAATGCACAAGACAACTGAGAGGGGGGTGGGTTGAATCATTTGTACCTTAAAACTTCAAAACCCTCACAAACATTCAGATCCACATTAATTCAATTAGCCCTTAGTTTGTTAGGGTGATTTATCATGAAAGCAAATAACAAAAACAAGACCAAAGCAACACAATGCACAAAGAAACACCAGATTTATGTGGAAGACCCAAGAAGGGAAAAACCACGGTGAGGATTAGCTCACAATATAAAGTAATATCAACACCGATTACAAAGGGCTCACTGCCACAATAGAAAAGAAGATAGAGAAGAGAGTTACAATGAGAAATCCATCTCAATGCAACAAAAAAGTCCACCACAGCATCACCAACACCTTCGCAGTCTTATTGAAGATTGTAGACACCTTTTGCTCACTGCATCTAGTAATCTAACACATGAAAGTTTGCATTGCATTGCACAAATTCACACCTCACAACTCTGCAATTTGCATCACACCTCTTATCTTGTCATTCCTCAACAACTCAACTCATATTTATACCATCTTCAACCTTGAAAACATTCTCCAAGGTTGGCTATGCACCTCAACCGTGCAAATTCAAATTAGGTCGGCACCAAAACATTCCCGTGGTGGAAAAGAATGAAGGTGGATCACAACACACCTTAGCTAGGACCTAAATCCATCCATACACGCCACGCCACGTTTCCATAAACATCGAAACAACTTCACAATTAGTGTAAACACCCAAGGTCGGTCGAACCTGTGTTAACACCATTAAACAATTAAGTACACGCTTCCTCAAATCCAAAGATGACTCGCAGACAATACGCCACGCTTGAATACAATCCAAAATATTCCACAAACACCTTGAAACCCAACAAATTCCTTCGCAACAACTTTCACCTGAAGAATGTACACACCCAGTACACTCAAATAATTCTGCCATACACTGTAACTCAAGAAATCGACTTCTGAAGCAGCAAACCTCAAACAACTTCAATTGAAGAAAGATACAAACACTATCAACACCCTTCTAGATCCGCAAGACCTGAAACCACTTTGCGGAGAAATACGAAGCAAAAACATTTCCTAGACACCTTTGCAATACACAGTTCACACACCTATATTTGCACAACAATTCAGCACACCAAACTTTGAATGCAACACCTCTGAACACCTCTGATCAACATATCCAAACCACACAAGCAGATCTTCAACATAGAAGAAATGTGGAGCCAAACTAGAACGTTACTTTGCAACACAGAACACCATTGCAACACACTTTTTCCTCTTTTTATTCAAATTTTCTCAAAAGCGCACTCGGAAACCAAGCACCAGAGACACATTCTCAACATCTTCAACACTTCTTCATCACCACCAAGCAAATTGTAACATAGCAACTCAAGCTTACATCCATAGGCAGAAGATTATCAAAGCAACACTAAAGGTTGACACCAGTAGCTTATTAATGACGACATAATGAAACTAATCAAAGCATCATTAGAGACAACGTCAACTGCTCACACTCTTGCAACAATCTCCTGCTCATACAATTGATACCAATGACAACACCAAAGCTTGTCAACATCAATGACAACACCAACTGCACATACTTGCAACACTACACACCCTTTCTTCTTGCGACATGAGATTGTAAATGCATCCTCTGCAATTGCAAACTCCCTTCCCATGGTGGCGGTAGCTATACACTTTGATCTTCATATGAATATCTTCCACACACAATGAGTGTTTTGATGCTATTGTTTTCTAAAGTTACTTGACATGGCCTTGCCTCCTTTATTTGGGCATCATATGTTTACACACCTTCACATTGAATCTTTCTTCAATTACTATCTCTCCACTTCCTCAAAATCTTAAGATCAATTTTGTACCAAAGTAGTAAGAATACCTTTTCAAAAGAAGCCCATTTCTGGATCCCTATTGCAGGTGAGAAGGCTTCAAGTTTATCCTAGCGCAATCTATGTTGACAGAGAGTTTTTCCAAGAATATTGGATTTGTGCATGTTAAAATGCATGGTATTGGCAAGGTGTGTGAACTGCACCTGTCATGGCCACACTCTCTATTGCTTGCATCTTCAATGTCGTCATTGTAAGTGCTCGATTGTGATGCCTTCTTCCCTTTAATAAAGAAACAAAGCCCCAAAATAACTGAGAGGTGCCCCTTGCAGGCATAGCTTGATTCCTCCCCTTTTTTGGCATCTTTCCAAAGCTTGAAGTGGGGATGCCATCATGGAGGCATTCATTTCCCATGGTCACACTACTAGTGAAGCTTTCATTTCCCACCCTGCAAAATAGCATGGAATCATGCATTATAAATTATTTATTATTTCTTTAAGAATGCGCTATGGATTGTTTATTATTAATATTTTTAATATTATTAGTTTATGTTATTTCTACATTTTTATCACTATATTTATTTATATTTTATATGTATTATCAAATTAAATTTATAAAATTTGACTGCGAATTTTAACAATTTACTAGATAAAACAAATTTAAATAATTTACATGTGCATACACACATGAAATCTAACTAAGATTTTTCTATGTGTTGTGTGTTTGATTCATCATGACAATCTGCCTTTAAAATTTAATTAATTACTTGGAATAATGAAGTGGGAATGGCAGGTTGTGACAAAGTGGATGGTTGTACTCAAAAGATATATAGTTACAATAGGAAGGTGCTAAGGTTAAAAGAAATGTAGGTTTTGAAAAGTAACCAGTTCTTAAAAAACTAGAGGGGGTAAACCTAAAGCAGCTAAGCCCTGAACCATAAGATCTAAATAGAATTACAGAATCAGACAGTCATGTGTGAGAATCCCGTGTGATTGGAATGGAACAAGGAGTTGAAGAAGAGCAAAACTAGAGGCCAATGCTAGAAATTATTTTAAAACATGGGATGGGGATCCTTGGAGATGATTATGTTTTCAATCAATTAAAAAGACTTAAATGCATGTACACATGTCAAGTCTTATTATTGTTTCTCTTCATACTACTTCCTTTTTAGGATTTGACAAGAAACTTTTCTGCTACACTGTAAAATTATATGCAAAATATAGAAAATTATAAGTCTATTAGTTTATTTCTTTAGTTCTTTTAGCTTTTATCAATCACATATCAGCACTTTAGGAAAACCTAGTGTAATTTATATGATATATCTGAGAAACTTCTATAGGAAGTTTCCCAATTTTCAAGTGATGCTTCTAGGAGGCATAGAGAGGTGCAAAAGAACCTCATCTGAAGTTTTTTAATGTTTAAAGATGTCCTTATATTGGTCTCTGAGATGGGGATGCCTTTCTGGCAAGGGAGACAAGTACAAAAAGTCAGGGCATTTATGAGACCCCTGGTAACTATGCACGTTTCCTTTCTTTGTTGCTCTTGCATTAATCAATATCTCAAGATAGTCCATACCCAGTTTTGATCTTATAAATTGTCCATCTGTTGGTTGCTTGGAACTCTCCAGATAACCACTCTTCAGAGATTTAATTTTTTTTTTTTTTAAGCACACAGAGTCCCTCTGTATTTCTTGCACAGTGCTTCAAAATCAATAGTAGTTCTTGGACATTGATCTGCCTCTATCTTCCTAACTCACGTACAGCCTATCTCTCTTGCAACTCATGTCATTTTTACCAACTATTAATTTTTTAAGAAAACTTCTAGGCACTAGGAACAGATGTTGTGGGCAAGACAACAAAACATAGCCCCTTTTCAGGCAAAATTGTAGTTATCCCATATTTGTATCCTTTTGCTTAGAGATTCCACAGTGCTTGACTATGTGGAAGGGCTGCAGCAGATGTTCCCTTTATATCGTCTTCTGCTTATAATCTGTTGCATATTTTGAACAGATGTTGTGGGCAAGACAACAAAACATAGCCCCTTTTCAGGCAAAATTGTAGTTATCCCATATTTGTGTCCTTTTGCTTAGAGATTCCATAGTGCTTGACTATGTGGAAGGGCTGCAGCAGATGTTCCCTTTATATTGGCTTCTGCTTATAATCTGTTGCATATTTTGAATGCATCAACTCTAGCGATTGAAGTAATGTGTTAATAAAAATCTTCCAGTTTTCTCTTCTGACTTGTTCAATTATACTAGCATGGTGATAGCTTTGTGATGGAAATGAAAAGCATCCTGAACCATCTTGAATATGTGATAATATGGGATGCATGTGGCCTGGAAGCTTCTTGTTGTGTATGCATGTGATTGTTTATAGCAATCTACTTGTTTAGTAACATGGAGATGTTCTCTGGGAATTATGCAGGGGAATAAGCGTACTCCTGACAAATTTGTTGGGAGGGAGGCAATTGTAACAGCTCAATGTCTTAATGGCTGGTAAGTTGGAAATGCTTTTTAAATGTTGAATGCTTTTTACATTCATAAAAATTCTAAATCAAACTGCTGCATCCAGGTACATGCTTCGGGCTCTTGATACAGGGGAAACTGTCCGACTTCAGTACCGCTCGCTCCAGAAAATATCTCCTCAGCACAATGGGGTAAATGAAGACCATCTTCAGTCTCAACAGTTGATAGCAAACAGCAATTGAGTAAGAAAGCAATATCAAAATGACAACTGGGACTTGTTTTTAGGATTTCCCAATGAAGACGGTAAGAGGGTTCTTTTATTTTAGCGAAACCAACAGCTGCTCCCATTGTAAATACAGAGTGGCTTACTGGCTTACCAGCTTTCAGATTCAAGTACTGTAGTTCAGTTCTCATATAGGAGAACTAATCTTCTCTGCCAAAGTAGAAGATGTCCCAATTTGGGTGTACACTGTCAACCTTTCTTGTAATGGTTAGAAGTCCTAGCTAGTTAATTGATCCAACACCTCTGCAAAGTATTCTAGAGCAATGGCATTGACATCTTGGCTGGTGTAAGATTTGGAATCGGCTGTTGTACCATTGAATGGTTATCGCCATATGCAAACTTCATACGTCCTTGTTGCTAACTCTGTGGTGAGTACGAGGACTGATGAACAGCTATGATATTGTAAATTTACTTCAAGATGCCTATCTTAAGAGGCTTGTGTTCTTACTTTATCTGGAAGGACATCGAGTTTTTGTATCATTAGGCTTGTTGAAATATTATACCAACAAATTTTATTGCATCATAACTATGTGCAAGATGCAGAGTCTGGCAAATAGAAATCCTGGTCCGCTTGTAATACTCTTCTGTATGCATTGTCCTCTGGGGCAAGTAATCGTAGTTTAGCTCTCCTTAAAGGAAGGATACTACATCAATTTTACCCGTGGATTTAACAATGGCTAACTGCCAATTCCAAGTTCCAATCTATGGTGTAAGGTGTTTCTTCAAATTGGGATGTATAATGAAGTGGTTTAAGAATAGCCTGATATAGAAAAGTCAAATAAATTTAATGTTCTTGAACTCTAAAGTAAATGATTTATAGTCTTAAGATTGGAGTATGACTAGAACGGGAAGAATAAGGTTGTATGAATGAAACAAATGGAGTATGGTAAGAGTGAGGTGTTGAGAATAAAAGGAATGAGTATGGTGAGAGGAGCAACCTTTAGATTTGTGCATTGGAATCAGGTCTGTAGATATAAATTGACGGGAAATTTTGAGCAGTCAGGATTTTGTCTGGGCTTTGGATTTTTTCATTGGTTGCAAATTGTATCAGTTTTTATTGTGGTCGTGCTATCTTCAGTATCAGTATTTTGTAGCTCTCCATTGCCTGAAATTCCATTCTTACTGTTAAAATCTCCGAGTTTTGTGAATTTCAGTGTTTTAAACTGTTGTAGGGTCTGCTGGGGTTCACAATACTATGCAGAGTTCCTATATTTGTCGGCAGAAGAAAAATTGGGATCTTTGCCTTTTTGTGAAGCTGATGAACTAGTGTGCATCCAGTTCCACTCATGATTTTCACCCATGTTTTGTTATGGGTGTGCATATATTTGTCTGGGATAAAATTGAGTATTTCTAGTTTGATATTGAATCTCGTATATTTTTATCTGCAGCAAAATTTTCTTGGTTGTCAGATGGGGCTATTTAACTATACATTTAAATGGTAACACTACTTCAAGGGGCCCAAATATAATTTGCCCATATCAGCAGTTGCTTGCAAGTAGGTAATCATTTAATTGGGTACCGACTCTGAAATTTATATGCTGCAGAACTAAAAAAAGAAGACGACTGGGTTCTTTATTCATTCCAAGGTAAATCTCTCTACCCTTCCCATTTCTTTTTAAGTCTTGATTAAGGTAGACAACATTCAAACATGGCTGAGCATTATGATACTTGATTCGAGCTTTGATTACATGTGATTTGGCAAAGATTCAGCTGGGAGTGGTAATTATTTTTCTGGTGTTGGTTTACCCATAACACACAACCTTTGAATTGTCAACCCATGACTGCAATTAAAGGAGGAATATGCTCCTCTGTAAGTGGGGAAGCAATGTGCTTCACCTTGAGTGAGGTAACTCATATTTCTATGATTGCATTTTTAGTAGTTTCTTCCAAGGTTGAAGTTGATATGTTCTTCCTCATCTGACTCTAGTTGTCAACAGACATTTTGTGGTTGAAGAGCAATGCTGATGTTTGCTGGGGTGCTCCACTATCTAACTGTATTTACCTAAGATGTGGTTCAAAGGTATTTGTCAAGACCATGCATGTATAACTTGTTTCACTCAGCTTCCAACTAAGGTGCTTTGATCTACAATTAAGTTCTATTCTTCATTTTAACATGATCAACCAAAACTTTATGGGCTAATATTTAATTTTGCATGATTATCATGTTAATAACAGTCCATTGGATGTTTTAATTATAAATTTGGGCCAACTACTCAATATAATATGATCAAACCATGGAATGACATGTGCGAAAGAACAAAAAAAATCAATGTCAGAGAAATATTTATTTCATTTGGATGCATACAGAGGTTAAGATTCAGCTGGGAGTGGTAATTATTTTTCTGGTGTTGGTTTACCCATAACACTAACCTTTGAATTGTCAACCCATGACTGCAATTAAAGGAGGAATATGCTCCTCTGTAAGTGGGGAAGCAATGTGCTTCACCTTGAGTGAGGTAACTCATATTTCTTCTATGATTGCATTTTTAGTAGTTTTTTCCAGGGTTGAAGTTGATATGTTCTTCTTTGACTCTAGTTGTCAACAGACATTTCGTGGTTGAAGAGCAACGCTGATGTTTGCTGGGGTGCTCCACTATCTAACTGTATTTACCTGAGACGTGGTTCAAAGGTATTTGTCAAGACCATGCATGTATAACTCCTTTCAGTCAGCTTCCAACTAAGGCGCTTTGATCTACAATTAAGATTTATTCTTCATTTTAACATGATCAACCAAAACTTTATGGGCTAATATTTAATGTTGCATGATTATCATGTTAATAACAGTCCATTGGATTTTTTAATTATAAATTCAGGCCAACTACTCAATATAATATGATCAAACCATGGAATGACGATGTGCAAAAGAACAAAAAAAATCGATGTCAGAGAAATATTTATTTCATATGGATGCATAAGGAGGTTATCATTGTTATAAACAGTTAGACATTTGATATCACACGCTCTCGATGAGTGCAAATTTTGTTATAAGTGTAAATTAAAATCAGTAAGGTCTGATAAGTTCTTGCTATGCATGTAACTTATAATTTGAAGTGTAGTGAATGAACTATATTAGTATATACACATATATATTGTTATATCCTTCCCCTTTAAGATTGTTTTTCTCACTCCTTTATTGCTGATTACAGACACTGATACAATGACATCTCAAAACTACAGTATGTGATCACAGTAAATAAGGAAACACGCTCTCGATGAATGCAAATTTTGTTACAAGTGTAAATTAAAATAGTAAGGTAGAATAAGTTCTTGCTATGCATGTAACATATAATTTGAAGCGTGGTGAATGAACTATATTAGTATATACACATATATATTGTTATATCCTCCCCCCTTAAGATTGTTTTTCTCACTTGTTTTTCTCACTCCTTTATTGCTGATTACAGACACTGATACAATGACATCTCAAAACTACAGTATGCGATCACAGTAAATAAGGAAATATAATTAAATCTCAGATTTATATTGATTGATCAGCTGCTCAGAAAATCTGATTACGATCAATTAGTAGAATTTGATGCTTTAAAAATTAGAAATACACCAGGACAGCAGAACATGGATGAGTCTGAATTGTTTGTTCAGGAAACAAGCATAACAAATAATTAACTCACTGATTTCAGACTTGCACAGCAGATCTGGTAGTGCAATGGACATGAACTGGATCTTCGTTTCACTGTATGTAGACCTTGGTGCTATAGATCCTCATTCTCAATGATGTGATTGTGGTTTAGGAGGATTTGTGATTGAGGGTTTGACACCTGATGTTCCTATGTGGATGCGACCTAGTCACTGCAAAATTCACACCTGTTGACAGTGATGCTTGGCTGCTATATGCTAGATGGTGTTGAAACTAAGGTTGTTGCGAACATGTAACACCATCGGGCCTTTATAGACTTGGTTTTGTCATGCGTTAGGATCTATGTTCCACCGGCGTCGGGGACGGGGGGACGCTGGGACAGGGGGACAGGTTTCCGAGATGGGGGGACAAAGGGGCCTCAATTTCGGGACAGCGGGGGGACGGCGGCGGGGGGGTGGGGTGTATATACTATATACTATACATATGGTACTTAAAATGCTAGTTATGAAAAGATGTAGAACAGTATAAGACTATTAAGAAGTAAAATAGCAAAATTGAAATACTAAATTGTACTAACTACTAATTTACTAAGTAAATACTTGAACATTGAACAATGAATATTGAAGTTTTCAATATCGAATTACTAATTAGAAATTAGAATAGTAATACTCAATACTACAATGTAACAATTGTTGAATCGGCAAATGGAAGATTTCTATTATATCAATATGATATCAAAAATATTTGATCATAAAGATGGTTACAATGAGTAGCATGATATCAAAACAAGTACAAAATCAAAATGTCAAAATAACAAAATGTAGTGAAGGAGGCAGAGGCCTCTAATCATCCCTGGGGAGGGCAGCAAACTCCTCATCACTGGAACCACTGGACTCCCCAAGGTCAAGATCCGCCAAAGGAACACCAACCAGCCTTATATCTGAAACATCCTCATCCTCATCAATCTGTGATGGTTCCTCTGGCTCTACATCCCATCGTGTTGTTGGGCTCTCCTTGTACACACGTCCTGCGGTCAGTGATACGCAAGGCACTATGTACAACCACTAGCTTCTCTACTCTCCTAGAGGTAAGTCTATTCCTCTTAAGAGAGTGGATGAAGCTATAAGTAGACCAGTTCCTCTCAGAAGCTGAAGAACTAGAAACCTGGGACAACAAACGAATGGCTAGTGTGGTAGTCAGTGATTTCGGTCCATGACAAGTCCACCACAAAATCAGATCCTCCTGTGCCATAGTTCTTATGTCCACCTTTGCTGTAGCCTTATAACCCCTAAGAGTAGCAAATTTCGTCCACTCAGTGCGAATGTTGCTAGCAGTTTCAGCATCATACATCCTATCAATGCACCTGAAGAACCCTTCTTTCACCTCATCATCCTGAATCGGTGTAACTCTACCAGGCCTAGGCATGTACCACTTTGGATTCAATGCTTAAGCAACCATGTGCAAGGGAGTGTTTAGGCTGTCCCATCTACGTTGAATAATAGGCTGAATGTAAACATTGTAGAATGCTAAAGTGGGGTCCTCTCGCACCACTGCCCTCATCTGACCAAGCATAAAATCAATGCACTCATACACCTCTCCAAGGTTAGGTGCATCCCCATCTCCATATCTGATGACCTGTACAACTGGTGTAATGATGGCGACAATATATTTTGCATCATGCCAAAATGCATCACTCTTCACTATCTCCTTCACCCTCTTCCCCTGCTCTGTCCTAGCCCCATCCCGACGATTCCATTCTTGTGTCATAACCATGAGTTGCAGTGGCTCTTGCAACTCAAGCATTCTCTCCAAAAGAATGAAATAGGATGCATATCTGGTCTCAATTGGTTTCAAGAACTCCTTCGCGAAGCTCCTGAAGATGGCATGTGAAGTGTGGTGGTTGCAGATATACATCTACACATCTCTAGCATTGCTGACCACTCCTCTAATCCACTCAATCTTCCCCATGTCCTTGAGTGCATTGTTCATGGCATGCACACAACATGGAGTCCACCAAATGTGTCTGTATGCTACCTCAATAAGCCTCCCTGCAACTCTGCACACATGTGTTGCATCTGTCACTACTTGGACCACATTTTGTGGCCCAATCTCCTCAATAGCTGCCCAAAGGATCTCAAACTGAAAATCAGCATCTTTTCGATGCCCTGAACAATCAACGCCCTGAGAAAGAATGGGCCCTCTGAGCATGTAACTATGACATTGATGAGTGGACGATGCCTAATGTCCATCCACCCATCCATAACTATGCTACATCCAGACTCCTCCCAACATGCCCTCATCGTCTCCATCAATGAATTGATCTTGGCATAGTTGTTATCCAAGATCGTGGTCCTCAATTTGTGCTCACTTGGTGGCACATATGATGGTCCTCCCTTCGCCACCATCGAAATCATCTCCTTATAATAAGGAGATCGAGCTACATGGAATGGGATTCCATTGGCAAAAAAGAACCTGCCAATGGAATCATCTATCTGATCCCTCAGGTGCACATTAAATAAATCAGCTATGGGGTTAGGCTGACTTTGCATCTTGCGTTTCCCCTTGCCCTATTGTGATTCAACCATAGTGCTATAAGTGGATGACGGTCCTGAGGCTGACCCTGACAATGTTCCTGCTCTCTGATGCAATGTAGGAGTAGAAATATGTGGTTGCCTCTGCATTTGCTGCTCCTGAATCTGCTGAATAGTCTGAATATGTTGCCTACCAGACAAGGTAGTAGGCATTGGAACTGCCACGTCATCTGGAACACCCCAAAGCTTGTTGAACTCAATTTTGTATTTCAAATTTTTAGCTTTCTTCAAAAAATCGCATGCTCCCACACCCTTTCTTGGCCAAAAGAGGAAGTGTGCATTAACTCTGGTGATGCTCCCAAACCAATCATCACCACAAATGTTGCATTTCCATTTCCTCGTACCACCAGTTGATGACGTTGGGGCTGTTATTCTTGTTGCAAACTGTTTGAGAGGAGATTTGGGATCATAAGGACCCCTAGCCCACTTTGCCAAAAGCTGGGAAGGGCAATCAGTAGAAACTGGTGCACTAGCTATGGAACTAGTTTGCCCTTTTGGATTTGACCCATGCTCACCCCCCTCATTGTGCTCATCCTCATGCTCAGGTTCATATTTCTGATTGGCTTGCACTATGAGAATCAGTTTCCATCTCATCCTCACTCATTTCATGACTATGGGAGCTCATTTTGACACTGCATTTCACAAAATGATTTTTTTTTCAATAAACACATAGTTTCAGCGTATGCCATACTTTAAAATTAAAAAAAAAACTATATTTTAAAATTTTCAACAAATTTTAAATTGCACAACAAAATCTAAGATTCTAAATTAATTTAGAAAATGGAACAAGAAGAAATGAAATAAGAAAAATAAAAAAATGAAACAACAAGAAATGAAACAAAAAAACATTGAAAATTAGAAAATAAAACAAAAAA
This sequence comes from Sequoia sempervirens, assembly GCA_007258455.2. NCBI lineage: Eukaryota > Viridiplantae > Streptophyta > Pinopsida > Cupressales > Cupressaceae > Sequoia > Sequoia sempervirens. The sequence continues at coordinate 114,321,584 of VDFB02179234.1, read as the reverse complement.
TCAGTGAAAAACCCCACCTTTTGCTTGAAAAATCTCTTCAACAAGGTGAAGAATCTTCCTCTTCTTTTTCTTGCTCCTTGACACTCCTTTTTCACTTGCAATCACTCCTTTCACTCCTCCAATAATTCTTTCTTCAGCCTTCACTCTTCTTCTTGCTGTAGCAAACAAGTAGAAATGCAAATGTGAATAAAAATGAAGATATGAGGGCTTTTTGAAGGCATGTAAGAGTTTTGATGGGCCCCACATGCCCTTAGGGTTCAAATAGAACCAATACAATATAAAAAAAATCTTTTAAATTTTTGTTTTAAATGCCCTTTTGGCTGTCCGTCGTGGGAGACGCCTGGGTGTCCCTGAGACGCTCGAGGGACACCCAAGCGTCTCCCTCGATGTCTTGGAGACGCCCAGGCGTTTCTGCGTCTCCGGTGGCGAGCCAAAAAACGGTGGCGCCGCTGGAGACGTGGGAATGCCGTCCCCACGTCTCTGAGACATCCCCGTTCTAGAGACGCTAGGGCCTAAGGGGGGGATGCGTCCCCGGGGTTCACTGGTTAGGATTAATTGTGGGGCAATTCACATGTATATAGTCTTCTCCTGAAAGTTATGAAGTCTGGCGCATGATCTGTTAACAAGTAGGTACCCTCTAGTAGAAATTGTTATTATATTTGCTACACGATGTGGTCTGATTCAAAATTAGTGTGCTAGGTTGTGGACTGATTGTACTATGAACCTCATCCTGTTTTATCTGTATGTAGCAATTGAACATTTAGCAATGGATACAACCCAATGGCCTCTTCCCTCAGTGGATGGAGACCCTAGACAATGGCACCACCCTTGGTGACCAAGGATGATGCTAAAACCCTTCTCACAAGTGGCGATTAGGAAGTAGTTTGGAAATTTGAAAATGGTGTCATCCTTGCCATGATTCAAATGCACAACCTTGAAATTTGAACTAACTCTCAAAATTAGACCAATCTGCTAACCCTATTTGGATTTGCCAAGATAGAGGTAGGTTTTTCGTCTTAACCTCAGAAGGTGTAGTCAAGGGGTTTCATTCTGTCTTGCACAACAGATGAATTTCAAAAAGTTTAATTGCAAGACAAAAATGGATGCTTGAAATGAGCAGAAGAGCTTGTAGTTATATCTTCTTGTTTAGATCCATGGGAACCAAAGTTAGGCACGAAATTTGATTTGTCTAAATTTTATTTAATTTTATATTTTATATTTTATTATTTACTATAAATATATTTATTTAGTGTTGAGAAACACATTTAATTTTATTCTATTATTAATAATTAATTATTAGAAGGAGACGTGTAGTGCTCCCTTTCTCAAATTACTTGCCCTTAAGCAAGTACAAATTTGAATGATTAAAAATCTTTACTCCTTCCCATGTAGCATCATTGAGTGGTATGTTCTTACGATGTACTAAATGTTTCATGATGACCTTGTTTTTCAATTTTATTTCTCATATCAATAATAGGTTCAAGTACCAAAATCAATAACCTTTGTCATCAAGTGGTGGTAGCTCCAAAGAAGGCATAACGTGCTGTCCAAGTGCCCTCTTAAGGCATGACACATGGAAACCATTGTGAATTATGCTATTTCTCAACAATTTCAATTCATATGTAATCTCTCATATCTTTCGTAAGATCTTGTAAGGCCCATAAAATTGTGGCAATTTCAATTCTGACACAATCTCTCCTATCCTTTGTAAGGTCTTGTAAGGCCCATACAGTTGTGGCTTAAATTTTGCAGCACCACTCCCCTTGAGAGAAGATTGTTTATAGGGTTGCAGCTTTAGAAAATCATGTCTCCTACTTCAAAAGACCTCTCCAAGTATCGTCGATCAATATACATCTTTTGCTGAATTTGTGCTGTTGTAAGTTCTCTTTGAGTGCATTTAAAATATCTAGATTTTTGCTAAACCAAATTATATATGTTGGAAGTATTGTGGATTTGTTCTTTGGACAACAATATTCTTGGTTTCATCTTGGGAGGTATTGCTATAATTCCATACGTCATGTCTATAGATATTACTCTTTTCAAAGTTATCATTAAACCATTTAATCCATGATGTTTGTTGTCTTACAACATATTCTTCATATACCCTTTGACCCCTTTGTTTACTATCTTCATTTGTTCATCCATTTGGGGGTGATACTAGTGTTTGGAAGTCAAGTTTGTATTTATATTGTCATAAATAGAAAACCCCCTCTTTTGACTCCTTAGAACTTCCTACTCTCTAAAGATATCTAGAAAAAAACTCCTCATAAATAGAAAAACCCCTATTTTGCATGAGTATTCTCCAATGCCCTCTCTTGAAGCATCATGCTCCAAAATAAAAGGAAGTGGAAAATTTAGAATAACCAAAATGGGGCATGAATTCATTACCTCCTCAGCTTATCAAAAACTCCCCGCATTGAATCACTCCAGCATAAAACTCTCTTCTTCAACAAACTAGTCAATGGGGCAATCAAATGTGAAATCCCATAGACAAATCTCCTATATTAATAGTGAGTCCTAGAAACCCACTAATCTTATGCCCTAAATCTAAAATCTTAGTCAATCTAAATTCACATTTGGATGCCTTGACAAATTGTGATTGTTGCCTTACAATACCAAGTATATCATTTGTATCTAGACGATCCTCTTAAGTCTTGTTTGAAATCAATAGATCGTCAAAGAAAACCAACACAAACCTCCTCAATTGCTTAATGAATACTCGATTCATGCAAGATTGAAATGTGACTAGTGTAGTAGTCAATCCAAATGACATTACTAGAAACTCAAAATGTTTGTAGTGACACTTGAAAGCTATCTTGTGCACACCCTCCTCTCTCATCTTTATCTAATGGCATCTTGTCACAAATTAATCTTGTAGAAGTACACTACATCATGAAGCTCATCTATCAACTCAATGGTCTTATAGGAGGGTAGTGATTCTTGATTGTCCTTTTGTTGTGTGCCCTACACTCAATGCTCATCCTCATGGTTCCATCTCTTTTCTTGACCAACACCATAGATAAAGCAAATGGGTTAGAGCTTGGTCATGTTTGTCCCATATCCAACAACTTTTTAATCACCTCCTCTATCTCTTTCTTGTACCTCCTAGGATGATAAAGTGTTGTGATGATTGGTTTTGATCCCTTCACCAACTCAATGATGTTTTGGGACCCCTATCCAGTGGAAATCATATAAGAATATTGTTGAACACTATGCTATGTTTATCTAGGATGGGCTAAATGTCAACATGAACCAATTTTTCACCTACGGGTGAAACTGCATCTATGGTCAAATATTGTGTTGTCCAAGCTATCCATCCTTTGTGAAAAGCTCTCCATCCTCTTGGATGAAACAAACCTCAAAGCTCCATTAGATAAGCCTTGAAGAACCTCCTCCCTTCCTTTTGATTTAAACTTCAGCTCTATAGTTTGATAGTTTTGTGTCAACTCTCCAAGCGAATGCATCCACTACATGCCCAAAACCACATTAGTCTCACCTATGCCAACCACATAAAAGTTATCACATACGTTATGTCTGCCCAAGGTGATATCAAGCTCCTAGATCCTCCTAGTTTAGGGGGTTAATAAATCCATTGGCCACAATCACATTAAATCGCTCAAAATCGTTTGTCTTCAACCCCAACCTAGTTACCAAACCTTCATCAATGAAATTACCAATCAATGTTGCCATTCTATGATCTTGGAATACTCAAACTTGAAAATGATGATACTTAGGTGCTCCCTATTGACAATAATGTTACTCACACAATGTACAAATATATTTTGGAACAACAAAACCTATCTATCTTGAAAGCACCAAATTCAATTAAGAATTGGCTATCCTAAGGCTCAAGAATGTTAGGTCTTGACTCATTAGGTTCACTCAAGGTTTGTTGTTTTATGTTGTTTACACATGGGACTTACAAGTATTTAATGATATGGTCAAACATTGAAAGTGATCTAATTAATCTTAACAATTTTAGCATCAATCACTTTCCATATGCCTGATAATTCTAACTATTCATTCCAAAGAAATTGCAAAAGATTCAAAGGAGAGAAAAGAGTAAGAACTTTAAAGGTTTAAGATATTGCACACGTACATACTAAAAAACATGTAAATTGAAGTAGAAAACTATTTGTACTTCACTAGAATATCTCATAGCTACATACAACATAGTGCAAGGGTTTAAAGAATTTAACTGTTCATTGATGACATAACTTCAAAATGCACCCAAAAGGGTGCAACAAATTGATTATTTCACCATGAACAATTTATAGTCATGCATGATTTACGATCAAGAATGACCTTGATAATACTTCACCATTACAAGCTTTTATAGTATGCACAACTATTTACTGAACATGAAATATAAGTTAAATTGATGATTTTTCAATTCAAGCTTTATTGTCTCAACATTTTTTGATCCTTAATTACCTTTTATAGAGCCAAAGGTAGAGGTTAGTTACAAAAACACACATTGTGATATATAAATAAGTGAATCAACATTAGACACGTGGAAATAAAATATTGTTCAGCACATGGGCTATTAACAGATAATTTTAGAAGAATTGTTCAAATTTATCTCTTCTTTGTCATTGCTGGTTATTCACCAACTTCTCAAAATTATGGATAGTAGTCATGTATCCTTGTGGTTGCCTAAATCTTGGTTGCAATCCTTTGATTCAAGCATCACTACCTAGATTTGGTCAACTCCTTGCATTTATATCTTTATCCTTTGTCTTTTTTTATTTTTTGGGCTAAAAACTAATCCAGTTACAGCTGGCCCAAAATACACACAAGTTACTGCACAAGCTCCTTCATCGGGCTATTCACTCACATTTGGGTCCGTAGTCAAATCTTCACCTTCCTATGCATACCTTCTAGTATCCCTTAGGATTTCTACAAAATTTGAATTATTAATTACTCATCATATAAAATTGTAGGACAAAACTTGGTCATTTCCTCTCAATTGCTTCTTCAATAAGCACATCTCCTTTTCAAAATCTGTAGTCACTGAATGGCACCAAAATTCTATTCAGTTCTTCCTTGGGAACATTTTGTGAAAGGTTCCATTTAAACTTTTCCCAAGCATATACTTTAGAAACCTTCTTGACTTCATTATTCCTTTCCCCTATATCTCTCTCATACCTCACAGTCAACTTCCTTATTCTGATTACATCTTCTATCAATTCCTTATTCAGACAAGATACATGGTTACTCACTACCTTTCCAAACATGGACCTAAAGTTTTTTATTTCAACATCCCCTTGTCCCAGGTTATCTTGATCATTCACTTCCTGAGTAAGGGAATCAACGAGTCCCAGGTCTTTTCCCATCATCCTATTGTAGTGTAGAAAATTATATACCTTTATAACTTCACACTATGTTTTCATCCCCTTAATAAATTGGACTCAATTAAGCCTCTAATTGACCAAATTATGCATTCTAAAGCCTTATTATTCCCATTTTCCCAAAGGGAAACATATATATATTAAACAATTGCCAACATTAATTAAATTACCTTGGAAACTGACCAACTGTCACACGGCTAGACTAGAGCACGGATCGAATGCCCCTTTTCTCCCTGAGAAGTCAACCTTGTGCGACACTGCTCAACTATACTCATGAATCCCTTGCGGACGAGCCCTTTCAAGTTCTCAGATTACGCCTTTTTGCTTGCGAGTCCTCCATCTGGAAGGCACTCAACTTCTACAAGTGCATCGCGGAATTATGCACCTGCGAGCTACTATGAGCTCTTCTGCTGCATGGTACGACCATGTCTATCTTTGTTCACTTTCCTGAACGACTACTGCATCTTTTGCAGTCTTGGTGATTCCACCGAGTCTTCATCCTTTGTGCCTCCCATAAGACAACTGATTACTAAACCTGTCCACCTTGAACTCTGAGTTCGCTCTTCACGCAGATTGGCTCCCTAAGCACTCCTGGATCCAACACCAAACTCACGATGAGTTCCTTTTAGCTCTTTGAGGACTTGACTTCCCCCTTACTGCATTGAGCCCAAGATCCCTGACTCACTCGGTCCAATGACTTCAAGGACTGCGCACCTTTGATCTCGTGATACCTACTCAACTACTTCCCAAGTCTGGCTTGGTTTCACCTTTCTATTAGCAACCTGTTGCATCATGCAACCCTTCTGAGATATTGCACCCACGATACCAATACAGATCTTCTGATTCCCTACCTTGCTGTCCCATTCTTGGGTGACCAACAAACTAATTGGCATCCATCCTTGACCTAGCTGTACACCATACGAATGAGTCCAACCCTTGAGTTCCCCACTTGGTCCTACTGCGGAGGATTGAGATCTTCCCCAAGCCTATACCAACACTCGATAACACTCGTGGTGCCCATGTGTGCCTTGCACGGCATGGCCCAACTCTTCTTGCAGGGAGCACACCTTCGCTTTGTGCGAATCCTCAACTTTGCACACCCAATGCTGAGAACTAGCCTTCGCTCTTGCGTCCCCAGGCTCATATGAGATCGCCTTCCTGAAACCCCCAACATAAGTTCCAGTCTTACTCGACTTTGTTGGAATCTTGGCCATTCCAGACTGACTGTTGCCGATTCGGTTACGTAGCTCGCCCAACCTTGCGTCTCGCTTTGCCTCATCACTTGGGATGAGTTCCAACATCTAGCTCCCTTCGGTAGCACACCTTGGAGCTATCTCATGTTGACCCTGTTACTGGCATTCACAGGGTTCGGGACATTCAATTTACCACACAACCTCTCCCATCATGGCTAGGGCGGAACGAGATCTTTCCTCGTCCCTAATAACCATAATGGACACCTGAGTCATTTGCTTGACTCGAGGTGGGAGCTACTTCTATTTCGCTCCTGGAAGGAAGAGCACGAGATACCCTTTCCATTTGGTATCCTGCCGTGAACTCTCGATGCAACTTGACTGCATCCCTATGGTGCTCCTTCTTTCGAACAACCATACCACCCTATATAAGCTATTAGTACTAATCCCACCAGGCGGTAGGATGATGCCAGCCTTTGGGCGGATTCCCCCATTTCTGCTTTTCTGTCATGTACTACTTCATAGCCCATAGGGTCTTTCACTTTGCAATGCAAACTCTTTCTCTAGTATGACTAACTCTTGCGTCATGGCTTGGCATGATCTTTGCAGACCTTCATCGCCTGACTAACTCTTCGATGGGTCCAACTCGCCTTGTAGGGTTGCACCCCTGACAAGTACAACCTACCTTAACTCGCCATGACTTGGCATGACTCGACACTCCTTTATGCTCCATGCTGCATTCTGCCCACGCTACCATGAGTAACTCGGCCTTTACACTAGAACCATACTATCCCAACTCGCCTTAGCACTTCTTGCAACACTAACACCAAGCGCCTAGCTTCCAATGCAACTCGGCCAACTCACATAGACTACAGACTTGGATCGCGCCTCATGGCTTAGCTAATGCCCAACAGTTCGCCATATGGCTCCTCGACTTGGTATGACCTGGGACGAGTCCTAGACTCTATGTCCAATAGACTCCTTGTGTCCAACTCGCACCACCATTGCGACTAGCCTTAGCTCACGCATTGACGCACACACCGCACTACAGCACTGCACTCGGTCCAGTGCTCCTCGAGCACACTGTTCACTTCAAGCTTGTGACATTCTCCCCCACTTAAAAATAGGCGACGTTCCCGACGCCGAACATACTGACGTGAGAACCATCCTTAACTGCTTGCTGATGAAGTGTCTTACACACCCTAGATCAATTAGGTCCTAAGAAGGGTCCCCTTTAAGTCCTAGGACCTAATTTTTAATATGTTTTTGGCAGCATTTTAATGGTTCAAATTCAAGTTTTAAGTGTCGACTTTTGGAATCTAATTTTTGAGAAATTAGATAAACACCTATAAATACATAGTTGTTTTATCAATTCAAATCTAAGACTTTATGAGATCGTTCCTATGAGCAAATATTATTGTTAAGAGCATTGCAGAGTAGATTTATCAGTCATCTACAACAACAAGAAAGATCATATCATCATGTCAAAGTTCATGTGTGTTCATGTCATGTTTTGGTGCTAACATTGTGATGTAGGTTTCAGGCATTCAAGCATCAATCAATCAAGCCAATTCATGCAAGATTCAAGCCTTAGAGTGACGTGTTTGTCTCAATCCTCTAACGACAACCATTAAGGGTTTGGTGAGTTGTAACAAGCTTTGTTCATTCATCAATTCCTTCATTTTTTCATTATTTCATTATCAAGGTTTAATACCTAAACCGGGGTTTGACCAAGGCAAACTCCTATTCACCAAAAAACAAATATTTTTGATTCTCTCTTTGCATGTGCATATTTACATGTGAAGAAGGACTGAAAGTTGATCAAAGGAGCATTTTTGCAAAGTTACTTTTGTTGCATTCATTATTGTCAAGCCACAGAAGCTCACTTACAGATTTTATTTCCAACTTTACAACAGTCAAACTTGGAGAAATTAGAAGCTTAGATCCGACATCAGAGGACTATAAAAATTGATTTTGCAGCCCTAGTCAAGGACCCATTTGCCCAAGGGAGAACTAGTCCTGCTACAGGCCTTGAAACCCACTTTTTATCATAGGTGCACAATATTAGGCCCTTCTCAGATTTTCCTGCAAACTGTCATTTCTGTTTATGTTATCATAGAACTTTAAATTTCAAGTGTTAGGTCATATGATTCATTTAGTTAATGCACTTTAAATAATTCTAAAACATTGCAAATCCGTCATTTTTTTCATAAGAAAGCAAAGATCCAAGGTCCAAAATAGGGTTGGCTCACCTTAAGGTTGAAAGTCAATCTTATCCCTTTGTGATATTCTCTCTTTCTAATGAAATTGGGGAAAGGTATGTTTGAATCCTAGGTCATTTCATTATTCCACATTTATTGAATTCATTCCCCCTTTTCCCTACATTTCACCTATCAATCACCTTGATGAGCTTTTCCATATCTTCTTTGCACTATTGCACGAACTCTCTCTCCCAACTCAATTGTAATCTCCAAGTCTTGATCTTTGGGATATCTTCCTCTGTCGCCACCTTTATTGCAATAACTGCTAGTTTTCCATCTTTTGAATTATCACCATCCTCTGTAGCTCTATACCATTATGCTCGAGGAAATCATTACAATTAGCCATTAACTTTATGACCTTCCTAAATTAATGGTCAACTTCCTTATATTTTTTTATGGCTTCTCTTATGGATTCTTCTCCCCATTTCATCATTTCCTCCATCCATTTATCAAGCACATTTACACATGCTTCACATTTTCAATGATGTCCACTTGTTCTTTGGACATTAGTACTAGATTCAGATGTAATTCTATTAGGGATTGGCTCAATTGAGCCACTGCTCTAAGAAAGTTTTGTATTCGAGGCAGACACTCCTTTAATTCTTTCTTTTTCTTCTTATCCTTTCTCAAGCAGGCAATAGTCGTTTCCATGTTGATTTTCATTTCTTTAATGTCCCACTCCCACAAAGTATGTCCCAGATTAATGGTTGACACTTGATAATCTCTGACAGTGACTTCAATTTTTCTTTTATCTCCTACAATTTTAACAACCTATACCAATTTTCCCCCATTTGCACTTCTTCTTATCGCATGCCTAATCTTGAATTTATCCTTAGGCTTAGGGGTCTCTACTTCTTGTATAATTTTCTTGAAGTTTAGAGGTACCAATCATACATGCATTGGTTGTAGTTTCCAAGCAACTAGTCAAGAATATCGACCTTTGGTACCGATTCTTTAGGACCTTCTATCACTTGATCTCCCTCTACTTCAAAAGTTTCTCTTTGTGGTGTACTATCCCTTTCTCTATTCTCTATATTTCATGGAATTCTTCTATCATGTCTTCTAGTAGAGGTGATCTTTCATTCATCTCCCTTTGTTCTACATTCTTCTTTCCTTGTTCACCCTCATTTGATCCTTCTATTTTCCCCTAGTCACTGCTTGTTCATGAGATTCTAAGGAATCAACCTTTTAAGTGTCTTGATGTTCTTCACTTAGGACTTCAACAGGTAAAGAAGATTCATCTTTAATTAATTATTCATCCTCTTGCGATTCTATCAAATGCTTTGGTGTAGTAATAGCATTCTTTTTTTGATGTTGAGATTGGTCTTCAACCATATCAACATCAACTAGTTCTTCATGTTGCAATTCCTCTTCTCTTGTTTTAGGAAGATATGGATTTTCTAGTACCTCAACTTTTGATTCATGTTGAATTGGAGAAGTTTCACCTATTCTTTCTTCCATCACTCTTTCTTCGATCCCTGGAGAAATTTCTTTCTCTTCTTCAAGTAAAGGTTCTATTTTTTTTGGATCTTTTGAAACAATGCAAGAAACCTCCTACTCTCTATACTCATTTGCAATTACTGATGTAGGTAGAGCCGTATCTTATTGCTATTTATCTTGAAGCTCCTGTATCAACTTATCTAGCCTCTCTCTTTCCTTCAAAATATTATCCATTGTCATCCCTTCTTCCTCTTCAACAGGTGAATTCACTTCTCCCATAGTTTGCATCATTACATATGTTCCTACTAAAGGGGAGAAGCAAACATGGTTGGAGATAATTGAGAGATTGATCCTCTCATTCTCGCATATACTTTCCGCCCACCAATTGTCTCTTTTGGAGATGCAAATTATTCTTGTGGTAGTGCATATGATGATGAGGCTCCAATAGCTTTGTGTTGGAAGTTTGGAGAGATTGTTGGAAGAATGTCATTGATGATGTTGGTTAGCAACATGAGCATGGGGAACAAGAAAAGGTAAATAACGATGTGTTGTAGTGTTGTCATTGATGTCAACATTGTAACTTATGTGAATATTTTGGTTGTAGACCATTTTGATTAGTTCTAATAGGTTTTTGAGTTGTTGAGGAAGACTTCTTTATGAGATGGTTTGAATTAGCCAAGTTGACTAAGTGTCAACTTGACTAATTTAGGGTAATAGTGATTTTTTTTTTTGGGTCCAATCCACTCCAAAAATAAAGGATTCTCTCTATGCTTCTAACATTATTTTCCTGGATGTTAGATGTATCCAATTCCAAGATTTCATCATGTTTTGACAAGTGGATTGAAAGTTATGAGTAATAGAAGTTCGACCTACCAAATTGCAGTTATTCTCTGTGCAGTGCATTTGTGTGAGATTCCACTAAAAGATCCCCAACCCAAATCTGATCTAATTTTTTGAGTTTTGTCTTTTCAAATTCTTTGACCAACGAATAGGAAGGGTTTTGCTTTTGTTTTGTTTTTTGCATTTTTCTGATTTTTTTGTCTGTTTTTGCTGAATGTTGAATATGTAACAATATTGCAAACTAGAAGGAAGAAAATTGCTGCTAAAACTTAAATAAACCATACAATTTAAATAGAGAGCAATAATGATGAATTTATTGGCTCAAATGCCATTGTACATACCACAAATCTGCATATAACAATCTGATACAAACTTGAACAACAAGGACAACCCCTTTTCAGCTTCTTCCCAGCTTCACAAATCTGCCCCAGGGTCTGATATGAATTTCTAGCTAATTGAATATGCAAATCAGATCCAATAATTGGTATGAAACCATTTGTAGCACCTAGGGTTTGAAGCATGTGATCTTGTAATGGCGCAACAACTGAGGTAAGGTATAAAAGGAGTTACCAAGGCCTTGAGAAGGCCTATACTGCTTATGGTTGCCCCTGATTTGTTGCAATATGTTGATATAATATTGCTACAAACTCAGATCTACAAAATATATACCTGAAACTCATCCAATAAAGCCCAAATGAAGACCCAAGGTAGGACCTCTCCAAAGGTGAATTGGGTTCTTGTCCAATCCACAATAGTCTTTCAGAGTTTTCCTTCCCAGAAGGCTGATGCAATGTTGAAACCTTTCTCCAAAACTCAAACCTGAAAAGTGTTTTGTAAAAATGAGAGTAGAATGCTAAAAAAGAAGCCCAACACATTGCTGTATAACCTCTCATGGACTTTTTTAATAAAAGTCAATAAAATAATTTTCTTGAGGGTCTTTCCTCATCCAAAGAAAAGGACCACTTTTTAAAAACAACTTGAGTTGCTAGGATGGGGGCACTTTTCACTATTCACCTTATGATTTTCAGTTACTATTCACCTTTTACTATTCCATTAAAACAAACCTTAATATTTTCACTTTAACCCTGGATTCATCAACTGAAATCCAAACTAAAAGGCTCATAAGGCTCCCAGCTAAACTCCACAACCCCCGGTAGGGTCCCCTAACCATTTTGCTGACCTATGGGAACCCTAATAGTAGGCCAACCTCTGCTACGAATGAGTTGTCTAAGGAAGGGACATTACATCCACACTCCTTCGCAGATGAGTCTTTGGCTTTGCACTTTTGAGGATAAGTTTCTAGATGGTAGTAGAGTATGAATTCAAGTTGGCATTGAGTTTTGAGGACCATGTGTTGAGATGTGGATACACAGTTGAGGGGTTTTGCTATTAGGTCTTATGTCGTGCTGACCTAACAAGTTTGATGTCATGCAAAGGTCAAATAAGTGTTGCATTCTTATGTGGGATTTATTATAGGTTCATGCTGACCTATTTCAAATTGTTTTGAGATTTGAATCTTGGCGCGAGATATGTATGAAATTTTTAAAGCCAACAGGTATTACATCTAGTTAGGTTGACTTAATTGATGTTAAGGTTGATGTGGATATATATGTTGGATTCTTTCGGTGTTTTGAGATATGATATGAACACATGGTGTGTAGTGTGAAGATTCTACATGCAAATATTGTTAGAGCAATGTGATGTTAAGTTGTGAATGTTGAGTTTAAGATCAGAGTTGTGTGAATGGAAAACAAAGAAGAGTGTTAAATTTGAATAAGATTAAGTGTGTAAAGTCAGTTTATTGAGCTTCATTGGAACTCTATTTCATGCATATGAAAGATCTAATTGTAACAGTTCAAAATAGGTTGTGAGCTACAATCTCTCTTCTATCTTTTTCTCCGTGGATAGTGAGTCCACCTGCAGTGAGAACTTCTATAAATATACTATAATCAGTTATAATATATAGTGAGCTAATCCTCACCATGTTTTTTCCCATTTTGGGTTTTCCACGTAAAAATCCTAGTGTTCATGTGTTATGTGATGTTGTTGATGTTTCATGCTTTCTTTCCTTACTGCAGTTGAATATGCTTTGGTAATTGGATGTTTAATGTTTGAATGGTTTGAGAGAATAATGATTCACCCCCCTCTCAGTATTCTGGGTGTTCAACAAGTTGCTTCTAGGTCTTCCAACCAAATTGGTTGGAATTGCTCTTATTTCCCTATCAAGATCTTTTGGTTGAATTACTATTGAAACCTCTTGGCTTGATGCTTCAACTGTATGTTCTTTGTCGGACTCAATAGCCCTAGCTTCCACATTTTTTCTCTTCTAACCCATACAGTCATCATAGCCTTGTTCTTCTATGACCTTTTGCTTCCCTTTTATTTCCTATGGGCAAGTGATTGTAACTCCCCTTGATCTCAACCTCTGAATATATATGTTGATTCATATTTGACTAGGTTCCATAACAACATTTGTTATAACCTCTAGTGATGTTATTTCAGGTTCTGTCCAGGTTTGAATATTGAATGGGATGGTCAAAGACTCACTCTTCCTCATACATTATATTCAATACCTTTTCATCATCTTCTTTTAGTTGTGGTGGAATGTCATGGGCTCCAAGAGTTTCATCTGATCCAAGGTCAATCTCTAATATGACCTCCTTCTCACTTCATGTTCATCTTCACAATCGTTCCAATAATCTTGCATGTGAGGTTCATGAGTCATTCTCCTATTGATTTGTCTATGAAGCCTTCCTATTGGGTCATATTTTGGCCTTTCCAAGTTAAACATATGCCATATACTTGTAATTATTTTTTTCGCTCCTTTGGCATGCTTCGGTGAATTACATTCATATATTCCCATATATATGGGGAACTTGATATATCCTTTCTTATGAGCTTGAAAGAAAGCATCACAAGACTCCATTGTTTTCCTTGAGAATTCCAACAACACTATCTTATTTTTGAGTACCTAAGCATCATGCAAGGTTTACCCATAAATCCTTCCACCCTAATGTAGGTGAACTTCAAAAACTAGATATACAAACATCTGTAATAAGTGATTACACTTTGTGCATCCACATTGATTCTCTTTGCTTCATCCCCTTCTATGGTCCTTACTAGTTTCATGGAGAATGCATCAATAAATCTTCTATAGTGATTTAGGTATTCCACTATTATTTGAGGATAATGTTTATATACCGGCCTTTGTCTAGGAGCACTTCTTAGCACTCCTACCTTGTTTAAGCCTTGCAAATTCACTTTTACCGCACATGAATAAATCACATAAGAAGACATGAAGAAAAACTTTGGTAACCTGAAGGTCTTCATCTGGTCATGCAAAATTCACTAATAATTGTTGACTAGTGAATTTTAGTTGTCATTCTTCATATGCTTGATTATTTCATACATCCATGGCTCAAATTTTCTAGCATCTCGTGACCCTACTACTTTGTTCAATAGCATTATGATTTCGTGGATATCGCTTTAAAAATCATGCCTATACAAGGTTTAATGAATTTTAGATATTATTTTTGGCTTTTTATTCTGCTTGTACCAAGCCACCAACATTGTTCTTTTGTTTTGATATTCTAAATCTCCATATACTTTTGTGGATTTTTTAACATTACTAGGCTCCTTATCGGAAGAATAAGAATCCCAAATGTATGAGCAATTCCTTCTAGGGTTAAATCTACATATACCCTTCCTTTAATACTACCCTTCTCCTTTCATCATAGAAATGTATGCACTCCAAAACCAATTCTAGGGCATCCATAGCTAGTGGAAACCCTATAGCTTTATGCAATCCATTCATCGTAATGTTTTGTGCATATAGTGTGGCATTGGGTGATATGGCTCTATTCATGGATTTATCTTTGTTAAAATTACTCAAATGGGTATATGTCACCATTCCATAGGTAGTTAATAACTTGAACTCTTCTTTGACGTTCTTCTTTCATACGCTCATGGTGTCCTGCATAATCAGTTCATAATATTCCTACGCTAATTAGGGCCAGCTTATGATTTTTATCCTATTAATGCTAAATCATCCCCTTTTTTCTTTAAACAACAATGCATATTCATTGGTTTTAACCTTGAGAGAAAATTAATATACATTTATAGAAGGGTTAACCAATCATCTAATCTCATGAATAATAACCACATCCTGAAGGCTAAGGTTCAATTTGAAAATACTTGATTCTATAGAAAAATACTTCTTGAATGGAGATGTTTGATATGCTATGCATTTCTTTGAATTCCAATGTCTGCACCTTCTTATTCCAACGTCTGCACCTTCTTCTTTGGTCACTCTAGTTTTCTTTAATTTTCCTCAATCACAGCTTCTTGGTCATATTATTTCATTTATTCAAAATATACTTCTTTAATTAAAGATATGAGAACATGACACTATTCATCTATACTGATGCATTCAAACTATTATTTCATTTAATACAACAACGAGTAGGTGAGCATTAATGACATGAATTTCAAGTCACCCACTTATTTTATTTTAAAATAAGGAAAGTTTAGCATGAGACTTTTCTTTTGAAAATTCTTTATGAAAGACCTTCGAGGATTCTTATCGAATGTGAAAGTTACGAGCTATAAGCATTTGGTTCCACGAGGATGGAATATTAGCAACACGAGGTTTATTGTATTAAAATTTCCATTGTGGGGAAATTATCCCTTGTTGAACCTCGTTCGGATCAAGATACAAATCAAGATGTCTCGCATTCAATACAATAAGACCTTCAGTTTATGACTTAAAATAAATGCCATTTGAATAATATTTCGAGTCTAGACTATAAAAATTCTTAGTCATCAAGGACTTCATGTTAGGTTATGATGAAACACCTAAGGTTTTAGTGGTCAGGATATCATTGTTGAACCAACTAGCTTACTGGATATGCTATCGGATATGGAACTCATGAACGCAAAGTATCCAGTTCCACAAGGGTCAAAATGTTGAAAAAAAATAACTTGCCTATTTTAAACAATCACAGGTGGCTTTAAAGGTAAACAATGTTATTTTAAGTGATTTTCACTTTCCCTTTCCCGAATAACACATCAAAGGATCAAGAACTAATGATCTATGGAAAATCTTGAATTTTACCACTTCCTCCCAATAAAAGCAATGGTAAAAAGAAAAGGGGTCCCCATTTTTGTGAAAGAAAAATGGGATGTGTTGTGAGACCACACAACACTCCTGAAAGAGTAGTAAGTGTGGCTCTCAAAGAACCTCCTCCCTCATTGTACTCCCCCTCATCAACTACAACCTTGGGCGTAGATTCTTCTATCTCTATATCATCATCTGAAACCACCTCTATGAAATGTACCTATTCTTTTCCAAATACCTATGCTTAGGCTCCCAAGGCTCTCTACATGAAAAACACAAATTCTCTTTGGAGTTCATTTTTCAAATCCTCATTCCTGCTAGGCCTTGGAGGTAGCACCTATGGTTGAGGGAAGCTCTTTTGGAAAGGATTCTTTTGCTATCTTATTGTTTTGGGCCATTGAATCTTCCAAATCAAAGCTTCCTTAATGGCCTCTTGCAAAGATCTTGGATCAAACACCTTCACCTAACCTTTGAGTGGTCTGTTTAGACCCTTTATGAATAAAATTGTTTCTTCTCCATCACATATGAAACCATTATTGATAGCCTTTGAAACCCTCCACATAATGCCCAATTGTACCCTCGTGCCTCAATTGTGCTAATTCTCTAAAATGTATCTCTTGATCCTTCCTATCAAATATTTCTATCAAAATTTGGTTGAACTCTTTTAGAGTAGTAATAGAATCATGCCCTTGCATTATCATGCCATGGTACCACCATTTATGAGCCACACTCTCTAGGTGTAAAGTAGTGAACTTAATTGCTTCCTCCTCATACATATGGATTGATGAGAAGTCGGTATCTAACTTCTACAACCATGCCCTAGCCGGACAATTATTTTATCCATCATAAGTAGGTATAGATATATTCTTAGGTTGTATATCTTTCTAATACTTCTCTTGATGATATCTCATTCCCCTTCTATGCTCATTCATTTTTTCATCTCATAGTACTCAGTAAAAGACATGTTACAATCAATACTTTTCTTCAAGTTGATCCTCTTCTTCTGTTTACAAAAAATGACCCAAAATTCCTTTGTAGGGGCATTAATTGATATATTATCATTAACTGAGTTGCTTTCTTATGGGAAAATTTGATTGGATTTTCCAACTCCACATTACTGATTCATTCCTCTCAAAATTTGACCTAATTTTTCCATGGTTTGTCATGAAGGATTGAAATTCCCTAGCCAATGCCTTTTTTGCATGGTTGATGATTTTTTGAATGTTTACTTCACCTCAGTCACCCATGGATCCTTTCTTTTTCTTCCTTTTCTACTATCTAATTTCCCTATCACTCCCTTGCATAAATTTGCATCACAAAATAATTCATAGATTGGTAAAAACAAATTCTTTGATACAAAGTTAAGTGACCACTATACCAAAAGCCTGAATTGTTACTGGCACCCACCAGTATTAAGGGTGATTTTTAAGTCCCACTAGAGAGCCACCATAGGTAAATAACCTTGTGGACATGTGGTTGCTAGCTCTACCATTTAGTTAGGCTACACACCCATTGACACAATGGATAAATGTTTATGGGATGTAGTGAGAGGCATCATAGGATCACCATGCTCCACATGGATCAAAATCTAGACCTTGATTGTAATAACAACCTAAGAAGCACTACGCCAAAAGCCTAGACTATTAGTGAATGACACTAGTGTAAGGGTGAGGTTTTCATATCACCAGAGTGTTACCATAGGTGAACCCCTTGTGGACACATGATATTCTCCCCTTGTGGATATGTGGTTAGTCCCCCTCATGGACACATAGCTATTGGCCCCACCATTTGGTTTAGGTACACACCTGCTAGCACAATGGAGGAAAATTCTCTAGGGGCGTCACAAGCCTACCATGCTCCATAGGGATCAACTTTGAGGCCTCAACATTGAAACCATTGTTATATCCTCCCCCTTAAGATTGCATTTATCATTGTGTTTTATTTGTTGATTACTGATATAATGAAAATACCAAGACTATGGTACCCAATCATAGTAAATAAGGAAATATCAGTTTGTATTGATCAATTGCTTAGAAAATCTAATTACAATCAATTAGTAGAATTTGATGCTCAAAATTAATAAATAAACATTGCAATAGGGTGAAAAATAGGTTGGATGGTTTTGGAAGGGGGGTTCACCAATTTAAAATGTAGACCTATTTCTCACCATTTCATTAGGAAATGAGATCCACACAAAAAATTGACTTACAACCCTTAGGTGAGTCAACTCAATGAGGGAATCTACTGATTTCCTTATGCTTGAGGATGAGGGTTTCAGCTTGGACAACAATTTTGGGAGAAAAACTAAAAATAATAAATCTACTCAATTATGCTCATTCAAACTTGAAACAACAATTTAAAGGTCAATATTGATAGAAACAAAAAAACTTTTTGCAGATTTGAGAAGGGTAGAATATTGTGTACTAGTCACCAAAAGGCAGTTTCATGAGGCAAACTGGGACTCATTTTCCCATGGGCGAATGGGTCTTTTGTTAGGGATTTCAAACAACTTTCGAGAGCCTTTGATGCCAATCTTTAACTTCTGTTTGATCCAGGTTATAGTGTTGGAAAGTCGAAAATAAGATATGTAGGCGAGTTTTCATGAATTGACGACAACTTTGACAAATTTTCCAATTTTTCTCTCCAAGAGATCTTCAATCCTTCTTTAACCTAAAATTGCAACACAAACACAAGAGGGAAAAAATGTTTGTTTTTGGTGAATGGGGGTTTGCCTTGGTCAAACCCTGTTTAGGTAATTAAACCTTGAATTGAAATATGAAAAGTGAAAGGAATGATGAATGAACAATTCTATGTCGCAACTCACCAAACCCTTGAATAAACCTTTGGAAATATGAAATTTTGATGTTGATGTTGATCTTGCATGAAATGGCTTCAATGGATGTGGATCTTAATGCTTGCGATATGACCTTGAATGCTTGCTTGATATTTGAAACCTACATCACAATGCTAGCTCCAAAAACATGCATGATGCTTAAGACTTTGACATGATGCTTAAGATCTCGATTGCTACAATAAATCACTGATAAATATGCTCTTGAATGCCCTTGATCATAAAATTTTCTATACTTTTGCTCACTTCAAAATGTTCAATGTGTTAGGATTTGATTTTATAAAATAACCTTGTATTTATAGGTATGTATCCTTAATTTCCCAAAAATTAAACATTGCAAGCCGACATTGAAATTTGAATTTAGAGACATTAAAATACTACCAAAAACATAATTTAAATTTAGGTTCAAAGGCCTAGGGAGAACCCATTGGGTGAATGGGTTCGAGGTCCCTATTCTTGGAACACACGTTGCTCAAGGTAAAGTGTTATGTGTTGGCATTAATTATTGTCAGGTTTCCCCTTTGGAAAATATAATTTATTAGGCTTGTAGATGTAAAATAGGGCTTATTAAGGCATAATTAAGTCCATTTTAATTAAGAAGGCCCAAAAAATGTGTGAAAATTTAAAGGAGTACATTTTTCTACACTACACACATCAATACAACAAAACATTGATGAGTTTGAATAATTTGTTCATGGAACAGACAACAAATAATTAACACTAATTTTAGACTTGCATATCAGATTTGGTAGTCCAATGGATATGAATTTGATCTTCCTTTCATTGTATGTAGGATCTAGTGCTATAGATCCTCAATGATGTGATTGTGGTTTAGGAAGATTTGTAATTGAGGGTTTGACACTTGATATTCCTCTATGGATGTGACCCAATCATTACAAAATTCACACCTTTAGTTGATGACAACATGATTGGTTTCTATATGTTAGATGGTGTTGAGACTAATTAAGGTCATTGTTAATAATAGGTAACACCACCAAGGGTTAATAGACTTGTTTCCAACATGTGTTAAGATTAATTGTGGGGTAGTTGTAGGTATACAATCTTCTCTCGAATGTTATGAAAGTTGGCATAAATCTGTTAACAAGTAGTGACCTTCTAGTAGAAATCATTATTATATTTGCTATGTAATGCAGTTTGATTCAGTTAGTGCACATGGTTTGGACTAATTGTAGTATGAATATTTTATTATAATGGATCTATATGGATCAATTTAACATTTATCAATAGATACAACTCAACAACCTCTTCCCTCAATGGATGGAGGCCCTAGAAAATGGTGACACTCTTGGCAACAAAGGATAATGCTAAGACCCTTCTCACAGGTGATGATCTCAGAAGTACTTTGGAAATATGAAAATGGTGTCCTTGTAATGATTCCAATGCTCAACCCTGAAATTTAAAAAAATTCACAAAATTAGTCAAATTTGCAAACCCTATTTGGATTTTCCAAAATAGAGGTAGGGTTTTTTGTCCTAACTCAAAATGTACAATTGAGGGTTTTCATCCTCTTTTGTACAAAAAATGAATTTTGAAAAAATCGATTGCAACACAAAACTTAATGCTTGAAATGAACAGAAGAGCTTGTAGTTATAGCTTACAATTTTAAGATCCATGGGACCCAAAATTGAACATCACATTTAAATTGTCTAAATTTTATTATATGTATCTTATATATAATGCCATTTATTTTATTTATAGTAAATAATTATTGAAAAAGAGAGGACATGACATATTTATAATAGTTTACCCAACAAATTCTAAAGTACTCTAGATGCACTTATTTTTAATATATGTTAAATATTGATGAGAAATATGGTTGTTGAACAAGAATAGTTGTGGTTTAGCTTGAATATCTCTTTTATGGTAACTATTCATTAAGATGTCCCAAAATTGAGGAATAAAATTCTTTGTAAGTTCAACTTGATGCTAAAATAGATTCATCTTTATAGAGTAGAATTTGAGTGGTCAGCTAAGAAGATATAATTTTACAACTAGCACTTGCACCTGGGAGAGGCACAAGGAACACACCGATAGTATTATATAGTTACCTGGAGTTTATGGCCTACTTCTCCCATTAGTGTTCAGATATGTTTGAAGGAATTATTGAGCCTTTTTGTGCAGAAGATTTTTGTGGAATTTATATACTTGATTCCACTTATCCAATACATTTATGCTATTATATGTGAGTTACTATGAATCACCAGTTAATTTATTTTTGCATGCATATTTTCTACAAAATGAGATCTAAAATTATACATAATTACTTTCTCTTTCACACATTCAATAGAAACACAAAATAGAAAATTGGAAAAAACTTCTTAAGTCAAAAGGCCCTAATGCAATGATTTAGGAAACAAATTACAAATATTAAACTAAATATTGGTTTCTAGTAAGGCCATAAAAAACCACAACTATACAATAGGATATTGTCTACTCTGAAGTAGGGCATTATTATAGGCAACAAAAGGTTTGAATTCATAGCCTGGATGCTCTGCATTAACTATGAAGATAGATGTAATTTACAACAAGTACAAGCAAGGATAAAATGTCTTGATACCGACCAACCAAACGATACAATGCTTAGCATACATTAGATATGAAAACATGTAGGAGGAACACTACATCAACTGTCAAGATAGATGTCTGAAAATCATACCCTCTTGACATACCAAGCCAAACATCTTTGGTTGGGCTATCCAAAAAAGGTGAAGAGAAACATGAAGTCCCATGCTCCATACAATTCCTACAAAGATCCATATTATAGCATTACCATCGATGTCCTTTTTGTATTTCCTCTTGAATTCTTGTGTCAAGTGATTCACCAAACGGTTATCAAAGTCTTCATCCCCCAAATGGGTGTCTCCTATAGTAGCTTTAACTTTGAAAATACCCTCAAAAATAAAAAAAAATCAATACTTTCTTTCAATGGAAGCAGTAGTTGGGTTTGAAATTCTTGTACCAATGAGCCACTTTGCATCTGTATAAGGACAAAAGCATACATCAAGTAAGATAAAATCACAAAATTAACCCATCCATTAAAAATTATTTGCATTAATTTATTTCATTATTCCCAGTCAAAGAATCATATATTCATTGTTTATCTGTATTTATTCTAAGACAGTTATGAATGTTCTTGCCATTCTAGGTCTTTTGGTGTGGGTGTCCTCTTGCATTTAAGAAATCAGAAACTTAACTTCTTACTATATCAGACAACTTAACAACACCATAGAAGCTATGTAAAATGACTTATTTAAAATTTCTCAAGTCTATAAACATTAGTTTAATAGTTCAGAAACTTGAACTCTCCAAATATTGGATTGGCCAAAATTTTGACTTTGAAATAAACTTCTCTTAAAAAATGTATAAATGAATAAGATAAATTTAAATAACATATAAATTATTATAACTAAATCTATAGTAATGACAAAATATTGAACTAAAAAATAAGTTCTAATTTAAATTTTTTTGAAAAACACTTTCAAACTGATAAAATAAACCAGTCAGAACATTCATAGTATTGGAAAAGATTTGACAAGAAAATTTCTAAGGAATAATTTTCCGAACACTACCTCTAATATATATGGCCATGAAGGAATATTTGTTTGTAAAATTGTTGTAAAGAGGTAAGCACCCTCTGTGTGCATAAGATTTTCAAGGAGACTCTTTGCTTCTGTACTCAAGTAATTGAAATTACATTATACATTAGGACTGCTACTGTTTTAATTGAAATTTACAAGATGCCCAATGTGCCAACATCTTTTTGCCATCTTTTAATGGAAAAATTACTAGAAGCCATTATCTTAGTTGTACCGAGTTATGTACAAACCTACAAGCATAAGGAGGAATCGTGATACTCGTAGAGATTTTCTAAGTCCATATGATAGGACTCAATCGCTAGTCTTTTGTCAAGTTGTGATTTGATGGGGATGTCAACACATGATCCTTTTAAGAGCAATATGTACTTTTAGACTTTTAGTTATCATATGAAATTTGATATGCTGTCAAAAGTCAATCATGCCTCACTACCAAAACAACACACCATAAAGGCACTTTAGGGTTCACATTACTATGTATGGTGAAAATAGTAAACATGATAATGGTGAAAATATATATATAAATTCCACTGAATAGATAAGTTTCATTAGTTCAAAACCTCCAACGATAAAATCATAAAACAATGCCAAGAAAATACAGTGCTCATCCAAGGGTTAAATCGCTAAATATATAAATTTCATGAGTTCAAAACTTCCAATGATAAGGCAATGCCAAGAGAAGCAGGTTGATCATGGATTTTTTAAAGATAGTAATGACATTAGATCTATTTCATAATATAAAGTTATATATGTAAGTCTTGTTCTATAAAAATCTAGATTGTTAACTACATACACTAAAATTATACTTTAATTAGTTTAATATACACCACCACTTATGTACTAGGAAATTTGTTAAGGTCGGTCTCTCTCTCTCTTATATAAATATTGATTCTCAGATTACCCATTAATCAACATTTAGGAAAATTGCACAGACCTGAACAAAATGCCCTAAGAAATTTGTAAGGAAAATAATAGATAAAAACTATTACAAAACCCTACCAAAGAAAAAAACTGGTAAACTTACTAAATTTATTTCTAAATGGACAAAATTTAAAATCATGCCCACAAGAGATTACTAACTTGATCACTCCATGTAAAAATCACTTCCTAGCTTTTCTCCTAAGCTTTATCCCTGCATTCTATTTCACTACAAAGTATGGATGTTAAGGTCGGTCTCTCTCTCTCTCTCATATAAATTATTGATTCTTAGATTACCCACTAATCAACATTTGGGAAAATTGCAAGGACTTGAACAAAATGCCACAGTAAACGAAATCTAAAACCTTACCTCGAGATCTTGCACAAATTGCTTCGTGCTATCAACGATGGTCGTGAGCAGGAACGGGCAGAGTTTGTAGAACAACTATTATGAAACCCTACTAATATATATTTTTTTTAAATGAGACGAACCATAACCAATCACTACAACTGCTACTTCAATCTATTCACAGTAAACAAAAAGTAGGTTTTCCACATTTGCTTTCACCATTTGGAGTAGATTTATAACCAATATTGGCCATGATGAAGTAGCTCCGTAGCAAGTTGCCAAAAAATGTTGGCGGTGATCAAAAAACTCTATAGCAAGTTCAACAAGAATGAGGTAGGTTTACAGATAGCTGACATCATGGATAAAAATTAGTGTTAAAAAACACTGTTTTTACTTGTCATCCTCCATTTTCTAGCAATCTTTTCTGGTGGTTTTCTGGCAATCTTTTTTGACATCAGACAATTTAAGAGGCGTGAGACAACTTCCCGGCTGGAAGCTCATGGAAAATATAGCCTATTGGCTAAAAAAAATATGAGAATTATAATAGTCAAACATGACAGGGAATAAACATGACACATAAATCAGGGCTTGCATTTCAAATTTTTCCAATGTATTGGTGAAAAAAAAACTATCCATCTAATACAAACATTAACATCTATTAGCAGACAAGTTATTTTCAAACATGATATTGCATGGTAATATAGCTCACAACAATTAAGGGATTATATTATAGGGTGGTTAAGTCGTGTTGAGATGTATTCAAAATTTTAAATAGTTTGTATACATGAATGATTGAAGATAGTTGGACTTATTTAATTTATGATGAAAATAATAAAATAATATATTATATTGAGGTAAAGAAAATAACAAGCATAATAAATGATTTTAGAATGTTTAAATTATTTTAAAAATCATTGTAATTATTAGTATACGATGTAATTATCTTAAATATATTTATCTTAAAAACATAAAGAGATATTTCATTGTGAGGTGGAAGGATGACATAGATTTGGCTTGCACAGTTAGAGGATGAGTTGGGTGACGACAGGTGTTGGCCTCCTACAATGATCTAACAACTAATCCTTGATAGCTGTGATTCAAAGATTGGACATCTAATCTGAATAACTATCTCAATCATCATGAAGGTGCATTTAACTTGTCAACCCAGGGACTTAAACTTGAAATGGGTCAACACAGTATGTGCACTAGGAATCCAAAGTAGCCATATTCATCCTACAACTAAGAAAGACATAATGCTGAAAGTAAATTGCTTGGAAAGAAATAACATAAGTGTTGTGCATCAACCAATAATTATACTAATCTGAAATGCATGACATAAATGAAAATCTGAGCAAACAAACAAGAAACTACTTTGTCTACTTTGGTTGCAAGAACAGTCACATAATGGAATTCTAGTGGTTGCAGGAACAGACAGTGCTAGATTCTTAACTAATTGTTGAACAGAAAATAATAAGTAAACTAAGGATGGAATGCTCACCAAGTGGGCCCCCTTGGATGAGTATCCCTGAAGACAAATGTAAACTCAGATGCACAAACTTATATCTTCATTTTATTCATTGGAAAACATAAGTACAATAGAGAAACATAACTGTATTACTTGAAAAACTAAGAATGAGAGTACATCATCATATTAATCAACCTTCTGAGAAGGAGCATTAGAGTCTTATTTATAGGAAGAAAAACTACTAACTAACTACCTAGCAAGGTGGTCAACTCCAACAAATTAGGACGCCACTTAGGGAAAACATAAAAAGTGGAAAGGAGGTTATGCATGCGTGGAATTTGGTCAAACATTTTTTCCTTAATGTAGATCTAGCACAACAGTAACTCCTATATTCACTCAACAAACAATTAAGACCATTTACAAGGCGGTTACAAATCTTCGATTTAAACTAGGAATCTCCCTCCATTGAGAGTCTTCCCTCGATTGACCTTTGAATGATCACCTTGTTGACTTTGACGGCAAATGACCAACTGGTAGAATCTTCCTCAATTTTGTAGGCTTCTAATTATCTCTGCATAACAATATTAGTACGCACAACAATTGCATATATGTTGTATACACCTAAAATTGGTCAAGACAATTAATTAATTAAATACTAGTTATTTAATTAACGACCCCTTTTATTTCATCTACTTATAAATAAATTCTCAATTTATTTATATAGTTCACACTTTTCTAAATTCTTCATCTTAAACCGCATTCTTCTAAATTTAATTAAATAAACAAATGTCAATAGTTTGTTCAATTAAATAATTTTTCACTAAGTTTGAATAATTACAAATTCAAATTTAGTCACATGTCTACAACACTTTTTGGCCACATCATCAAATGTCACATGTATTTAAATATGACTAATATTTAAATTACATTATTCTCAACAAATTCCATAACAAAATTTTGACACATGGCTTTCTCACACACTTTATTCCTTCATACATTTGGCATGTTTCCCTTGGTCAAGGGAACATCCTCCATGATTCTTCCATCTCCACCGTTCATCTCTCATGTTGAAATCTGGACCATCGATCGCTACCACATCACAAGGTACTTTGGAAATCCTATAAATACAACCTCTTGCTATGACATTTTATCATCACATTTTGAGCAAACTTATTATACGGGAATAGCATTGGAGCATTTGGAGCATTTAGAGTTTGAGTTTAGAATATTTAGCATTTATCATTTGAGCATTGTAGTATCATGTTAATTTAGAATCATGTCTTATTTTATAGTTGCATTGTAGTTATCCTCTTAGCTTTCATACAACATCTCCACCATAGCATTTGGCATCCTTATCCATTGTCATATCACCATTAGCATTTATAGCAACATTTAATACCATGGCATCAATCACCTATTTTATACTTCATGTAGGAACTTAGATTCTTGCATTTTGAATAGCATCTCGTTTCTCAAGTTGTCATTCTAACAATCATAGTGCATACACAAATCTAAGAGCCAATGTGGTTTAATGAATCCTTGAGAATAAAGAACAATGGAATGGTTTTAGAGATTTGTTTTGCTGCAATTAGAGTAGTTTTATAATTCAAATCTTTCATGTAATATGTCTCATTGAGTTTGTGTGTTTTATTATTGATTGACTAACCCCCACAATTCACACTTACATAAATTGGTGCCCATCATGGGGCCTAGCCCCTTTTTATTGAAATTTTCTGGAAGTTGTTTCACAGATTCTGGACGTGAACCTCTTTTAGCGTGACCGTTAGTTCTTTCAGCGCATCCAAAAAGTCTTTTAGCGCATCAAATCTCTGTTACAACACATCCGAAAAGTCTTTTAGTGCATCCACCATTTGCTTCGGTGCATACAAGGGGTTTCATAGTGCATTTGACCTTTCTTTTAATGCATTCATCAATTTTTATAATGCATACGATAGTTCTTTTAGCACATCTGATAGTTATTTTAGTGCATTGGAATGATCTTTTAGCGCATTCAATGACTGTTTTAGCACATCTATATAATTTTGCAAAATATTAAAATTCCAAGAACTAATTGGTGTTTTCTACTTGCAGGTACTTTTATACACTGGTCAAAGACAATCTTATCAAACTACTGATGATGTATGCAGGGGATAGAGTTGTTTTATTGCTTTCTTTTGATTAAGATAGGCATCTAGCTTAATTAAAAGGTTAAAGAGCCCCTTGTATTTCATGCTTGAAGTGATAGGCTTATGCTCTCCCCTTAACTGGATGAACAGAATACCAGAATCACTATTTTATGCTTTTATTAACACTTTTAGAAGGTTTTCCATAGTGGGAAAAAGTACTCACCCTACATGAATGACCTAAGTGGGAACAACCAAAGCCAGGTTTTCCAACCCACTATAATCAAAAGTGAATTAGCGGAAAGTACGCAATTCAACAGTAGTGTACACGATAACCATCCCAAAATCCTTTGTTCTAAAGGTTGGGAGGTCTCCCGAGGGAGTTTTTCTATTTTCCGCATCGAACAAAAAACCCTTACTACGAACCTTAGTGTAGAAGCCAACCAAGTCAGTTTTTGAACACTTTCTATATCATAGTGCAAGGGGAGGGAAGAATTTTCCCCCAAGACACTCACCATATAACTATTAGAGATCCCTGGCCAAAAGTGGAGGATTCGACTTTGGTTAAGACTCGAGAAAGGAAAAAACATGAGCACCCTCTAGGGGGTGACACGGCTGTGTGAGATGGCATAGTTTTAAGATGTGGGCTATGGTATTTTAAGTGACCCTTGAGAATAGAAAAGTTCTTGAATTTTCTTCTTTTGTATTATACCTGTCGAAATCGAAAGAATTGGACTAGATTCTTGAATACACACTCAATGTTTAGTTACTAGGCTTGACACAATTGTTTGACAGCTTGCTATTATGTTTGAAGTCAAAATTCAAGAAATCATCCATTTGAACACTTGATTCTCACAAATTGCAAATTGGAAACCAAGAAAAACTCACTGTCCATCCGATCACACCTTGAAAACATTTAGATTTACGAATTAAAAACCAGATAGACTGTCAAAAACATTGAAAATTTCTAGATTAGCGCATTCATCCTTTGTTCCAGCACATTCACATCAGTTTATAGTGCATCTGAGCATTCTTCTAGCACACCCATTCACTATTTTAGCACATTCAGGTAGTTTTATAGCACATATGAGCAGTTTTCTAGCGCATTCATTCTCTATTTTAGCGCATCTGAGTAGTATTCCAGCGTGTATGAGCAGTCTTATAGCACATCCATTCACTGTTATAGCACATCAAGGCAGTTTTATAGTGCATCTAAGTAATTTTCTGACACATCCATTCTTTGTTTTAGCACATTGGTGTAGTCTTTTAGCGCATCCAGACTTTGTTTTAGCGCATCCATTAAATGAAAAACCTAAGAGTTAAATTTATCCCATGTTCCACAGTTTGAACCAGAATTCAGAATCTTTTTTAGTCCAAAATCATTCCTCAGGTACCAAAGAGTCATAAACTTGTTAAAACTAACCTCTACAAGTGGAATTCTTCAAACTAAACCAAGATCTAACATCTCAAAGTTCGTAAATCATCAAAAATATCATATCCTTGATTCCTAAGCTAAGTTTCATCATCAGGATTTGTCATCCTTTCATCACAAAACAAAGTTGTATAATCAAATTAAACTTAGTCTCATCAATAGAATTCATCATTCTATTTGACTTAGTTTTCATCCTTGGCACTCTTTCAAACAAAGATCAAAGTTTGGTCAAAGTGTAACACTTGCATGCCTATTCAAACAAGATTACAAAAGCAGAAACTCAAGAAAAAAAAACTTGAAACTCAAAACATCGAAACTCAAAACACCATGGCCGAACCTAAAGAGAATCCTTTCCATGGAACCCACAAAATTGAATTGAAGAAATAACTAAGGAAGACATTCAACATGTTGAACAAGATCCAAATTTCCACAAGTGCTTAGAAAATATTTTTGAAAGAAATGGGGAAAAATACCTCCTTATGTTGGCTAATCAAGGTGTCAAACTTCCACCTGAATTTGATGTTAATAAATTGAAAACAAGTTCAGGTGGAAGTTTGACACCTTGATTAACCATTTGATGAGTTAAGGCAACCACTTGTTTTGTATCAAATTATCAACATGATTCATTTTCCCAAACATTGTGAATTCCCAAAGTACGATAAATACAATGGTAAAACAGATCCAATAGATCATGTGAGGGAATTTAGAACCATGAGTCTTGAATTTTCACATGAAGAAACTTACTTGATGAGATTATTTCCACGTAGCCTAGGTGAACAATGTCTTGAATGGTTCTCCAAATTTACACCACCAATTAACACCTTAGAAGAATTGGTTAACAAATTCATTACCCAATACTCTTATAACATCCAACATGATATAACAATGAAAGATCTTTGCAACTTGAAACAAAAAAGGGGTGAATCGTTCCTCATATTTTTACAAAAATGGAGAAGATTGTTTGCAAGATATTGTTGTCCCATACCTGAAAAGGAAAAGATGAAAATATTCATTGATAACCTAAATGACGAGATGAGCTACAGATTGGAGTTACAATTCCCACCTACCTTCAAAAAATTGATTGAAAATGGAATCAAGATTGAAGAGGCTTTGGTCAAAAGGAGTCATCAAAATTTACAATGAAAACAACTCAACGAATTCCTTGAACAATTACAATAGTGGTGATAAACCAAAGTTTTGGCAACGAAATAAGAATGATGGAAACAATGATGGTGCAGTTGAAACCCAAAATGTAAAACCAGTATTCAACTTAACAACAACTGCCACCAAAACCAATCGGAACAACAATCGAAACAACAACCAAAATAATAACCAAAATGTCAATCAAACCAGCAATCAAGGTAATGCTGAATCTAGAACACCACCATGTCACACATCGTCAAATCGAAGAAGGTTCACACCTTTAGGACAATCATTAGAATCAACATTAAAGGAGGTTCCTGCAACCAAGGTTATAACATTACTAGAGGCGAGAAATTGGGAACCACAAGTTAAACCTTCATGGTGGAATGATGCACACTATTGTGACTTTCACAGAAACAAGGGACATAAAACCAATGATTGCATGCAATTGAAACATTTGATACAAGACTTGATTGACAACAAAACCATATTTGTAGAAGGACCCCAAACAAATAATGATCATGGAGCGTTCAAGAACCCTCTACCTAACTACGAAAAAGGGGAATCTTCTTCATCAAACACCAAAGGAAAAAATGGGAATTATGTTTATGATTCTACCATTCATTGTGTCACAACAACACAACAGGAAATTAGTGCCAACTTTGGTGCCGGATTTTAGTGTATTTTGAACACATGAGTTGAATAATTTGGCTGGCGTCAAACTCAACACAAACAGGCATGGTCAGTTCGACATCTATTTTGCATCGACTTTTCCACCATTTTTAGCGCTGGAATTAGCGTCAGAAAATCATGGCACCTCTGTTAGCGCCTAAAATAGTGCCAAGAAGTAACAACAAAAATGGTGCTAGAATTGGTGCCCAATTTGGCTTCTGGTTTTGCTTCCATGTCTACTCCCATTTTTGCTTCTAGTTTTGCTTCCATTTTGCATCCAATTTTGCTTCTAGTTTTGCTTCCAAGTTTGCTTCCAATTTTGCTTCCAATTTTGCTTCCGGTTTTGCTTCCACGTTTGCTTCCGATTTTGCTTCCAGTTTTGCTTCCATTTTTTCTTCTCGAGTTTTTCTTCCAAGTTTGCTTCCGGTTTTGCTTCTAGTTTTTCTTCCAAGTTTTCTTCCGGTTTTGCTTCTAGTTTTGCTTCTAGTTTTGCTTCCAGGTTTGCTTCCAGTTTTGCTTCAAATTTTGCTTCCAAGATTGCTTCTAGTTTGCTTCTAGTTTGGCTTCCATTGTTGTTTCCTTTTTTGCTTCAAATTTTGCTTCCAAGATTGCTTCTAGTTTGCTTCTAGTTTGGCTTCCATTGTTGCTTCCTTTTTTGCTTCTAAAAATGCTTCTTTTTTTGCTTGCATTTATTAATTTAATATGTTTTATTTCAATTTAATTAGTTAAATATATCATACCTCTTAAATAACTCATATGATTATAGAGTACGTAATTTAATTATTTAACTCATATAATTAAATAACAATATAATTATTGTAACATGATCATCATCTATAATTAAAACAAGTGAATCAAATATCTATAATTTAATTGAATTTGACAACATCCATCATGAGCAGTAAATTAAAATCATCATACTTAATAAATATCCATCCAAAAATCATCGACCACTTTTAATATATATATAAATTGACAAGTCAATATTGATAAGATCATCATCATATATAACTAAAACAAGTGAAAGTCAAATATGCCATTACATAAAAACATGTCAAAATGATACATGTCCAACAGTCGACATAAGTGAAAATGATACATGTACAAATGAAATAAATAAAATTGATAAATTATGTAACTCAAATTGATACAAGTCAAGATGATACATGTCCAAATGAGAGCAGAAGAGAGAGCTGATATCATGTATCAAAACATTAAGCATGCATTCTTACAGCCAACGAAGAAGGAGATGATTACTCTGCTTCATTTTAATTTGCATAACCATATCACATCGTGGGAACCAAGAAGACCAAGGATGTTCAGTTTTATGTGGAGGTAATGGATGCAGTCCAAACTTTAGGAGGGGCAAGAAGGTCAATGTATGATCTTGATGAAATTGAGGAAGAACAACAAGAGAGGGATAGGAAAAATAAAATCAATACAAAGTTTCAAGGATTTGTCAAGCGAGTAAGAGAGCTATGGGAGCAACCTCATCTAAAAGATTTTGAACTAGAGTTTGATATACCATTTAGACAGCTTGGTTTTCATGGAGTTCCTTTCAAAGCCTCTACTTTTATTGTTCCTATGGTAAACTGCTTGGTAGAGTTGGTGGAATTACCTTTCTTAGTAATCACTATGAGTGAGATTGAAATTGTTAACCTTGAGAGAGTAGGAGTTGGACAAAAGGAATTTGATATGGCTATTGTTTTCAAAGACTTCAAGTGGGATATACTCCGCATTGTCGCCATTCCTCAATCATCACTTGATGGCATCAAGGAATGGCTGAACTTCATGGATATAAAGTATTATGAAAGCATAATGACCTTGAATTGGCGGCCAATTTTGAAGAGTATTACTGATGATCAAGATAAATTTATTAAAGATGGTGGTTGGGAATTTTTGAATATGGAAGCTAGTGATTTTGATTTTGATAATTCAGAAGAGTTAGATCAAGGATATGAACCCTCTGATGTAGAAGAGGAATTAGAATCAGATTTCATGTACCCACCATCAACAGTGTCACAAGCCAACAAGATGGAGGGAATTTTTATATAAGGATAATTTTCAATGTTGCAGGTATCGACTTTAATGCCAACTACAATGAAAACATTGAAATTCCCTAGTAGTATTTATGTTAAGGAAATTTCCTTTAGATGCAAGGATTCAAAGCGCATAAACCATGTGGTACAAATGATTAAATCTCAGAGACAATCTATAGTAATGAAAGAGTCTGAAAAGGTAGAGAGAGCTACACTGGTGACTCAGGAGAAAATTTAGCTTTCAAAAACAAAGCCAATTAGGCTGGTAGATGTGTGGATTAGGCTAGCATTTGGTGGAAGAGGATGAAAGATGACTGGAACTCTGGAGGCCCACCATAATGGATTTCGGTATTCAACCATGAGAGCATAAGAGAGCGCTGATATCATGTATCAAAACATTAAGTATGCATTCTTCCAAGTAGCGAAGAAGGAGATGATTACTTTGTTTCATTGTCATTTGCATAACCATATCATGGCGTGGGAACCAAGAAGACCAAGGATGTCCAGTTTTATTGGAGGTAATGGATGTGGTCCAAACTTTAGGAGGGGAGATCCTGATGTTTTCCAAGAGGCATAAAGTTAGATGAAATAAGTTCACCTACATGTCTGCCAAAGTTTACTTCTAATTTTTATGACTATTTTTCTTGACTATTAGAGTTTACTTACAAATTTGAAATTTCTTTCTGGTCATTTTGATGAGGATATATTTAGCCAATGTGTAAGCACATTTTGTTTGTATCACAAGCATCTGTGCATTGCAAGAATTTTGATTATCTATGGTCTACAACTATGTCGTCTCACTTATTGGATCTTCTATTTCAATGTTTTCTATGGACTTCTTTGTATGAGGTAGCACCTGACAATCCTACCTCCTTTCCTTAGCTGAGAAGTGGATTTGAATTTGGAAATACTACACTTTAAAACTAGCTATGGTTTAAGGAGAGCTATTCTAGCTTTGTTGTTGACACCCTCAATCTTCAACAAGGAATTAGATACATGGACTGAAATGCAAGCTTTCAAACTTAGATTTGAATGTGAATAATTTGACTGATTATGGTTTTCACAGGCAGTTGTCTTTACATGACTATTCTGGATTATCAATATGTGTAATAGTGACTGCATCCTTATCAAGTTTGGCTACCCTTATTCAAAATGCCTTGGCCTTTGGCCTCGATACAAAGTTGTGCATTGTTATTCCATATTTGTAACATGTAGGACATTTTAGGGGTACAACATATAGAAATTCAGTACTATCATCCAAGGAAAACTTACAAATGGTGTATCAAGAACAACAAAAAATGGATTTATTAGGGTTAATACTTTCTTCCCCCATGCTGCTAATATTTTCCCCAAAGCATGTTTTTTTTATTATTTCAATGCATCTCAAAATTCAATGTATTGATTAACATTTGTTACGCATTTCAGTTGTTTATGCAAATGATGCATATATGTTAACTCGATCAGTGTTGTTACTTCGGTAGTTTGAATTCTATGACAACCAACCATTACACATTTCATCTACATCCTTCTACTATTTATTCATGCACATAAAAGATCATCTTGTAATCATAAGATTTGAGCTCTATTTACTCATCCTATGCATCAATAAACAACTCAACACAAGAGATGCAAATTAGCATATTAACACAACAATATCCAACTAAGTTATTGAAACTCAACTATTGATACCTCATTCTCCATCCAAAGTACAAAATCGTTCCACTTTTTGTTTTGTAACATATTCTTTTCAAATTGCTTTGGATGGTGGCCATATTTCTCCTCTTGTCAAAACATGGCACATGGACTACTTAAACTAATTAATATGCAATCATTTACTTTTTCCAAGGAAATAAAAAATATATATCATTTAAGATATTAAATATACTTACAAATGTACAGATCAAGACTTGTAAACCTTTTTGGCCATTGCGATGCGTGGCACGAAGTTTCTCAAGCCTAGCCTTGGAGGCCTTGTCCTAAAACATATACTAATTCAATTTAACTATGCAAAAATAAAATTTAAATATCATTTAATAAATTTGATATAATCTTATGAGCAAATTCAAATACCTGCGTACTCTCCTCACTAGACTTCCTCTGTGCATCAAACTTCTCATATGCTTTTACAAGCTCTTTCCATACTTTCACACTTACATCAATTGGTCTTCTTTTCTGCCTTAGCTCAGGAGGGATTTTTTTTATCTTCTTTGTTTGGTTGCATCAAAATCTCTTGTAATTTTGAGACATTTGTAGCTTTATCTTCTTTACAAACCAACCTGTGCCAAAATCAATCTCCATGTCATGGATAACTGCTTTTTTCAATTGCATGGGTATCTGTGAGAATGGAAAATGTAGATGGTCTTTGAACCGTTGAAGGCATGATTCCTTCAACCTATTCACAAACATTTTCCCAGCATCTGTCATTTAGACTTCCCTTGAAACCACCTTGTATTCTATCTTCGCATTGTAGCTACCAATGCAAGATTGATAACATGGCATGGTGGAAGAAGTATGTGTCCCAGGAGTGGCTGGGACATCAAAATTCTCTACTCCCTGTTCCACATTCTTAGAGTTTACTGTCACTGATTTCCTCCTGGATATTTTGTTCAATCCAGGACTGGTTGGGGAATCAATTAATTCCCTTTCACACAATTGATTTGTTTGCAATGTTTGAGGGGTGTTACCAAATTGTTTTTCTATGTATCTGAAAAGCGTTGTCCAGTCCACATTAACCAATTTGTTCACTGACTCTACCCCCAATATGGAAGCCAATTCTTGTTTATCTTTGTCAGTCTCATGTCCCTATATATATATATAAATTATACTTCTTTTAGATTTTGAAATAAAAAAACTAAAAAGTAAAATTCAAAGAAATAATGGAAACATTTACAAATCTATAAATTGACAATGAATTACCTCATTGTGGCCAAAGTTTGTTGACAATGCTTGCTTCCTTCTATTGTTTGACAGTTTGAGGTGACCTAGGGAAAATTATTTTCGTCTAGTCTGTATGAAAGTTTTGTTTTGTGGGAAAATATGTTCGCTGGGTTTTCTTAGTGTTGATAACCTTATCATGAAAAATATTTCATAATGCAATCTTGCATGAATTTTTCATGGCATCGGTGACTATGGCGCGACTGGACAAAACCAAGCGGTTTCTGCATTTATTTTCAACAGTTGCTTAGTAGTGACATGTTCGTTGGGTTTGCTTAGTGTTGATAACTTAGGGAAAATATGTTCGCTGGATTTGCTTAGTGTTGATAACCTTATCATGAAAACTATTTCATAATGCAATCTTGCACAAATTTGTCAAGTCATTGGTGACTATGGCGCGACTGGGAAAAACCAGAAAAGTTTCTGCATTTATTTTCAGCAGTTACTCAACAGTGACCGACCCAATTCCTAGATTTTCCAAACAATTAACTATTTCCTTGATACCTAGGTTAGAGAAAGAATACAAAGGCATCCTGGCTTTGTGCTAGAATATTTTGATCCAAAGCTCAAATGGGTAGGGTAAATTTTTTTGTTAGTTTCTCAAAGTTTTTACAATTTATAATGATGGGACAATTTAGAGGTTGCTTGGATAGGTTAGGCCGCAAACTAGTAAACACTCATGAATTCAAATGCAATACAAAGAGCAGTAAACAATCACGAATTCAACGAAGAAAAAAAATTGTAACCTTACCTATGGTGTCGCAAACTAAATTGAATTTCTCATTAGTTGTTGGTAGCACCCTGCTCTCTTCCTTCACGTGACATTTTTCCCTTTTTTGTTGTCTGATTTCTTCCTTCACGCAAGAAATTTTTAAATTTTAAATTTTGATTTAGTAGTCGGCACTTTAGTCGGCATTAGTTAACGCCAACTTTAGCGCCGAATTTTGGCCGTTAATGTAATTTGTTTGGGGCGCCTAAGGCGGCGCGAAGTGTGCCTAATTGGGTGCCTATCATTGCTATATAGTGACTATTTTCATTGTTGTGTATCACAGAATCCAGAGTGTTGGAAATAATTCCAACTCCTGCCTTATTTTTGTGACCACCGCTGTCCTGTGGCTCCTTCATCAACTTGGTGTGGTAGAGTGGTTTTTACCATGGTCCCGCAAGGTGTTCATCCTTCTTGGCGGTAGTGCAGTGAAAGCTTTTGTGGCAGCACACGAGTCTTCCTTCTATTCCTGGCAGTGTTGCGGTGACTCACGCAAGTCTTCTATAATTGACGTGCGGTAGTGCGGTGACCACCGTTGTCCCGTGACTCCTTCATCAGCTTGATGTGGTAGAGCGATTTTTACCGTGGTCCCACAAGTTGCTTCTTCCTTCTCAGCAGTAGTGTGGTGAAAGATTCTATGGAAGAATTTTTATTCACAGAGGAGGCCATGGAGAGAGGACATGGACAACATAGAAATACTAAATCGCTGAGAGGAAAGTGGGTGGAAATAGATGAGACAACGAAATCTGCAGATACAATAGAGGTAAGAAGAGAAAATAACTTCAACCAAAGGAGGAAGGTGTTTATGAATTCACAAATGCTACAACATAGAGGAGATATCAATATGCCAAATATATGACTAAAGTGAGGTTTTGTGTTGGATAGCATACTTGTTGAAATGATATAATTGGTGTATTATAGGGGCAAGACAAGGCCATGACAACAAATCGTGTCATATCAAATGAGGACACAACGGATGAAGTGGTATATCAGGTACTTAAAATTTGACTTTACTTAGGAAAAAATGGTCCGATGGCATTTTGTGATACGCCCATATTTTTTCACAGTATTATTGAAATTTATAATGTATTATCCAATCATGACATAAATTAATGCATGTTGTTGATTATTTTAGATGGAGATTGGAGCAAATGCAGATCCTGAGCGTTCAACTAGAAAAATAAGAAGATATGTACGTGGACATGGACCTAAAACTGTTAAATCATGTAGACGACAGTGGGTGGAAGAGGATATGACAATGGATACTGTAGGCACAACAAATGATTGCACTGAAGAAGAGGTAGGTATATATGTTCATACAATTTATATTTATATTTTTTAAGCCATATTTGATTATATTTCTTTGAAATTGATACATTTATGATTTATCCAATTATTTCCAAACATTAAATAATGCTTGCGTTTGTTGATAGGTAGAAGATTTTGATGAAACACATACTAATACCCAAGATCCAGCTGGGTTATTAAGATTTAGACAGGATGATCCAAACCATCCTTTAAACCATACCGAGGCGACAAGAGCAAGATTGAAGAGAACACTACCACCTGAGAAATTTGAAGAGCTGATGAGAGTCGCATACACTGATGACATGCCACCTAGCCTTAATGATGATGATCATGATAGTGAAAATGTAGTGCATGAAGAAGGATTGAATGAAATGCTTATAGGTTTCTTTGGGGATGGAAACAATTATGACAATAATGATGATATGGTTGAAAATAACGATGATAGCAGGGGTAATTACCACCAACGTAATGTTGATGATAACAACATCAAAGACTCCATCAAGCAAGCAACAAAGACATCCGTGTTCAAATCAGGTGCAATTAGAACTTCAAAACTGGCATGCACATTAATATTATTAGAAATCAAGTCACTATTTGGTTGGTCAGACAAAGGATTCACTACCCTACTGAAGTGAGTTGAAATCTATTTCTTACTTTGCATTGTCAATTGGTGTACATAATTCGTAAAAATTCATCAACTTCGTTTATATTTATTTAAGGGGATTTTAAAACCATATATTGTATATAAACAATCCTAGTATAGATTGACATATCAAACATGTTCATCATAAGTCAAACATTCAATTGATTTAATCTCTGGAAATCTTACAGGGCACTAAAAACTAAAATATTCCCTGAAGAGAATGTGTTGCCATCAACTTGCAAAGAGGCACGTTTGTTGTTGGTTGAGTTGGGGATTGAATATAAGGAAATTCATTCATGTAAAAATGATTGAATTTTATACATAGATGAATATGAAAACAAGGTAGAATGCCTTGTATGCAAAGAGAAGAGATATCGTACAAATGAACAAGGTCCTACAGTTCCAAGGAAGGTTTTACGTCACATGCCAATTATACCTAGACTTCAACGAATGTTTCGTTGCAATTCACTAGCACAATTGATGGAATGACATGCAAAGAACAAAATTAAAGATGGATTCATGCGAATTCCGACTGACTCCAAAGAAATGAAACACATAGAGGAAAAATGGCCAACAAAATTTAAAGATGAACCTCATAGTATTAGGTTTGGTCTTGCAATTGATGGAGTGTGCCCATTCTCTTTCTTAAGCTCAAATTATAGTGTTTGGCCAGTTGGATTGATAGTATACAATATTCCCCCATGGATGAGTGTTAGAAAGGAGCACCTTATGCTGACTCTCATTGTTCCAGGAAAATATCAAGTTAAAAACATGGATGTTTATCTTGCGCCTTTTATTGATGAGATGCAACTACTATGGAAAGGCATAAGAATGTATGACATATCATGTCCTCCATCAAATAGGTCCTTCATGTTGTATGGTGTGCTATGTTGGACTATTCATGATTTCCCAGAACTTGGTGTTTGTTCTGGTAAGATAAAATATTTATGTATTTACATTCATAATTTATTTTCATCCCAAATTTCATACTTAGTTTTATACTATTTTTTTTGATGTTATTAACATTACTTATTGAATTGTAGGGCTTCAAACAAAGGGGATATTTGCATGTCCAAGATGTGCAAAACAATTTCAAGGGTGGTATTCTAAAGATCTACATAAATTTATTTATGCAAACATGGTTTTTCTACGACTAGATCATAGGTTTAGAAATCGCCTGAAGAATCAATTTGATGGAAAAGTTGAAAATAAAGGCCTTTCCATGATTATGGGTCCAGGTGATTGGATTAAGAAGTATGAAGATGTTGAATTGAAAGCTTGGGAGGATTTTTTTGATCGGGGTGATTCAATTGAAGAACCAAAACAAGTTGTAGTTAATATGCCAAAAGGAATGAAAAGGAAATCCATATTTTATGAGCTCCCTTACTGGAAGGATCTATTAATATCTCACCTATTAGATCTTATGCACATCTTCAAAAATGTCCTAGATTCTATATTTTGACACATATCAGGCAAAGAGAAGGACACCTTGTCTTCGAGGAGAGATATTGCTCTTTCGCATACCAAATTTGATAGAAAACATTTGTGGACAAACAAGGAAAATGAAACATATGCAGAAGCTCCATGGATTTTGAAGAAAAAAGAGCTAGACCAACTAAAAAATGTCACCTGTTCAACAAGGACATCTACTGGCTATGGGTCATCATTGGCTAAAGCTTTTACAGTTGATGGACATATCACAAGATGTAAAACACATGATTTTCATAATTTAATGAAGGTATTATATATCAACATTTAACATTTACTGGTAACATTGATTAAGCAATAATTTATTTTGATATTTTGTTGTGTGAGAAAAAATTACTAATGACCTTTTCATAAATGTGTTTTATAGCATATCACGCCATTGGAAATTAGGGGGGATTCCTATCTTATAGTTGACTTAAGGAATTCCATAAGTCAATTGTCAGCATTTTCAAGGTATGTGGTTTTATGAAATGTTCATGTGTGAGAGACATAGAGATATTATATTGCATTTTAATTTATGACTAAAGGTTCATAATAATTTACTATTCTTATATTAGGTGGGTGACCTCCAAGGAGATCCATGAATCTGAAGTGCCAAAGTGGAAGAAGGAAATTATAGAAATTGTATGTGTATTTGAGGAGCTCCCTACAAGTTTCATGGATCTACAAGTCCATTTACTTATACACTTAGTCAATGAAATTGAATTGGCAGGTGTCATATCAATGAGGTGGATGTTTTTCTTTGAGAGGTATATGAAAACTCTTAAAAGATACGTTCGACAAAAGGCACATCCAGAGGGATGCATGGCTGAAGGGTATGTATTGAATGAAACAATTTTCTTCTTGTGTGAATTCCTTGGTAAGGATTTTGAAGATGGCCCATGTGTCTGGGATGAAGAACGAGCATCAGATATTATTGATGGAGAAAAACCACAATCTAATGGTTTTGAAGTACAAATTAGTAAGTAAATTCACGATCAATGTGGTTATTTTTCTTGCAATCATTAATTTACTCTGTAATTTATTTGTCAAATTAACAACATGAAATTTGGAGTTTGAAATAAACATGTTGACATGTAATAGGTGGAGATGAAATTTCTATACGCGACAAGTTCATTCTGTACCACATGGACTTTATTAACAAATGGATTGATCTGTATGATAAAAAAGAGAGAAGTGTTAGAAGCAAGGAGACAGTTGAAGATATTGAACCCAAGGAATACTCCATTTCCCGCTCATCTGCTTGGGGAATGGGGCAAAGGTTACACACTAGAATGGGTTACAAAAAAATCAAAAT
The DNA here is from genome assembly GCA_007258455.2 of Sequoia sempervirens. NCBI lineage: Eukaryota > Viridiplantae > Streptophyta > Pinopsida > Cupressales > Cupressaceae > Sequoia > Sequoia sempervirens. The sequence goes on along the minus strand of VDFB02179234.1, from coordinate 114,280,344 downwards.
CAAATAGAAGATGTAGGTACAAATTCAAACATAACAGTCTAAGATGAAATCAACATGTCTAGAGGATGTGAAAGAAAGGTACAGTTGGAATTTTACAAAATGTTGTTTCCTTACAGTTTTGACAGTCTTAACTATTTTAATATTCATCATTATATTTGTTTTCATTGAAATAAATGGTCTTTCACAGGCGAGGAAATATCTAGCAATGTGCGCATATGGTCGAAATTATCGTGTAGAAAGTGTAGACGTAAAGAGACGATCCTTTGATTGTGGCATCATGGTTGACTTTGAGAAATCCAGTCGATCAAGCTCAAAATATAAGAATATAATTGAAGGAAATCTACAATATGTTGGGTAAATACAAGAAATTATTGAGTTGAATTACCGCTCTTTTAAATGTTGTATTTTTAAGTGTAGATGGTATGAAGCATTTGAGAGGGTACAAAGAAATGATACCCATAGTGGATTATTTTCTATAGATTCCTCATTGTTCCTACTGGAGGATAAGGAGCCTTATGTTCTACCAATTCATTGTGAGCAAGTATTTCTTTAACTCAAACAAGAAGCGGTAGTGATCATTAATCTATTAATTCATAGCTTATTGTGAATATATACATGTGTTTATTGATCAATAAAATTGTTATAACATACGTCTAATATATGTATGTCGTTCATGTGCAGGTATTTTTCTATGAAGATAATTTGGACCCGAAATGGATATTTGTCATACATTATGATCTAAGATTAAGGCATGTATTTGAAAATGCATTAGTGGATAATGAGAAAAATAATGATGGCCAACAAAATGAGAGAGAGGTATTAGAGAACATCGAAGAAATTGACATCCATGATGATGTTGAAGATGGTTATGTTCAGGCACAAGAAGACAACAATCCAGGGTTAGATGATGTTAACAATAATGATGATCCAAATACATCTAGTAACAATATAGATGGTCTACAATCAAATTTCAAAGATGATGAAGATGATGCAGGTCAAGATGAGGATAATGATAATATTCAATACTTGAAAGAACATATGAACATTGACAATGATACACTGGATGACATTATAGCAGACAATAATGTTAATGACCAAGACTTCTAAATTTTTAGAATTATTTGCAATCCATGTTTAAAAAAGGATGACTCTTATGGCCTCAACTTTAAAATGCTTTAGTAATATTATGTTGTACTTGGACAATTGAAAACCTGTTTTATTCTCCTAGCAATTTTTTTTTATTTTCCATTATAATTCTAGACTAAACAACATTTGCGGGGATGGCCTTTTACACCAATCTTAATTTGTATGAAGTTCACAAACTTGTTGTCAAGCAGTAAATTCCTTTCGTGGACAACAAATGTAAAGGATTCATTTAAGAAAATATAAGTAATCTCTTTCTGAGGGTAATCCACATGCAAAAAGTAAAAATCACATAAAAAAACAATTACACAGTAGAAAATCAGATTCAACTAGTTATGTCTTATTTCACTTGCAAACTTATCTAAAAGACATAGGGTATTCACCATACATTTCCCTTGACAAAGAAAACATGTGATTTCATTTATTTTTACTGTATATCTTAGAACGAAAATTTCTGTTACATAATGATGCACTGAGAAAATAGTATATACAAAAAATGCAAATAAAATGTTTGAAATTTAACATGCAACTCACTGTGTTGTGCTGAAAGGAATCAAGATTAACTGGGACAAGAAATAAAAATAAATTTTTGATGATTGTACTTAAAAGTGAACAGGATATGAAAAGTGTGGACAATGATGGTGCTGAAATTGAAAATCCTGATTCTGAGGACATTATTGTTTTATGTCATTAGAGATAAAGAGCACATACAATTTTATATACATAGCAAATGAAGATTTGAAACTAGTAAACTGAAAATGTAAACACTGTAAGATTTTTCCTTAAACAATAATTCACATACTCACTTACAAAAAAGGGTGAAGCATTTTTTATTCAAACTCTGTTTTCTTTAATAGACATAACAGTAAAAGAATATTTGTAAGTACAAGAATATATACACTGTTTCATAGAAAATAAGGAATGTTTCATAGAATATACAAGTACAAGAATATATACATTGTTTCATAGAATATATACACTATTTCATAGACTTCTTAATTTTCAGAGTTATTTGAAATCTGTTGGGTCTCAAAACATAGGTTTTTAGACCATAAGAGGGTGCCAATCTCTAAGAGGAATTTAATCCTTAATACGAACCAATTAAAGTAAATTATTTGAAAGGAATTTAATTTACACCTAACTAGAAACCAATCAAAGCATCCACACAGTAACAACAAATGTGCCCTGAAAAATCTTGTAGATTTAAACAACTTGAAAAGACCACTTTGGAGACAACAAAGCAATAAATAAGCATGAAAATTGACACAAAAATTGAACACTAAAAATGGATTACGAGTTATAATGTATCTGCTCTATTATATTGCTCAAAATATAGACATACAGTTCTTTTGACATGAATAAGTGGATGAGATGGTCTAGTATATATTCTAATGGATTGAAATGATGATGATATGATGATCAAAATTGGACCTTGGTTTCCCTATTTGTATGGGAAGCAATAAGCTTCAGGTCTGTTCACAAAAGTTACATTGTTTCTTAACTAAAGCATAATTAACATAACATAGAAACTTAAAAAGAGTTTATTGTTGGATGCACCGCAGTCTGTTAATCATCAACAAGCGCCCATGACCACCTAAGATATCTTCAAGGCTCAAGCTCCATGTTAATGTGTCCACAACAACCAAACTCTGACTACCTCCTCATACAACTCATACAAGGAACAAATTAACCTTTGACATGTGATCAATGCATTTCTCTTGGGCATAAGTGTTTTCATTATGTAGAGTGTTTGTCATTGCATTCTCCAATCCAAAAATCCTCCCAAGCTGCTTATGTGTTTTCCTGAGTACCTCATCCTCATCATTGATGTCATCAAGGATGCTTGGAAAACATTTTGATATCTCATTTTTCCAAGTTTCATGATCCTTCAAATCTGTTTCTTCAAAGAACTTTGGCATGGCCATACATAAAGGCTGGCTGAAGTCATTCAATTCTCGTGTCAAGATATTCTGGAAGTTTTCATGTGTATTCATGAGGCTCTAACATTCTTGGAGCAAAAAATTATTATCTCCATATCTTTCCTTGATATGGGATTCCATTTCCTTCATCCTATTAAGCAGAATTCCATGCTCCATGAGGGCCTTGTATGTTCCATTGTGAGAACGCTAGACACCATCTGCATGTTGGAACATATCTTTGAATTTCATACAAATTATCCCTGATGCTACTTCAAAAGTAGTAGCCTTCAATTTTATTTTTAGTTCTTCCTGTTCCTTTTGAGCCTTTTCAAATTTATGCTTCCATTGAGCAGTGTCATACATGGCCTCTAACACTTTTCTTTCATGTTCAATTAAAGGAGAGTAAAGCCTTGGAGAAGCAGGCAACCTATCTTTGTAGTTGGTTAATTCTTGTTTCAAACTGTCATTTTCCTCTATCAACCATTGGTTATCTCTTACTAGCTTTTGGATCTGGGCTTTGGTGAATTTGGCTACATTCACATTCAATTCAGCAGTCTCCAAGGGATTTGTCTCCCCTACTCTTTGCACCAAGAGATGTCTAAAAATATGATCATGGTCAATGAGAGAAGGCTTCTTGCCTGGGGGGTAAAGAGCCCAAATTTGCAGAGTGGTATTATTAGGATTGTTCCCTGACCCTGTATAGACCCTGTCACCTGCTTCATCCATTATTTGCAAAGTTTTATTCTTTCTATTCAAAAATATGTCAAACACAATGGCTAAACTAATATCCCACCTAGGAAGGAGCATAACTCTAGCTTCTTGCAATAATGCTCTTCCTCTCTCAGCAGTCATGTTTCTCATTTCCCTATCAACTTCATGTTGCAACCCTTTCAAGGCATAAGCCTCTTTCTCAGGGTCAATGTCCTTTAACCTTTCTCTTATTAGTCTTTCTTTATACTCATATATAAAGGACTTAAATTCAGGGTTCTGCACAAAAGTATCATCTACAACAAATTCCTGACTTGCACGATGCCTCACATCATCTGATAGCTCATCAGAGGCTTCAAAGGTGATCACACTTCTTTCCAATGTAATATCATATTGGGGTATAACAGAGCATTAAATTGTGATACTTCTTCTTCCTCCTTAGTGTTATCTTCTTCCATGGATGGGGAACCAACTGAAAAGCTCACTTCAGTAGTAGGCTGAGGTGAAAGTGATCTAGTGGTGTGATATTTTCTACTTGCCTCCTAGGACCGATGCCCCTTCCTCTTTCAAATGCCACAAGTGGCACATCTCTTATCAGTTCTTCTTCATGGAGGATTAACTGTTCAATTCTTTCTATGGGATCCTGTACCTCAGGGAAAGCCCCTACATAGCCTGGGTTATTATTCACCTTCCAAGCCTCAACCATCATAACCCTACTATAGGAATTCATTCTCATCATGTTTTATTTTTCTTCACAATTTTTGATGATATCTTCTAAAAGGAAACTATGGTCATACCCTTTCAATTTATTAAAAAAATTGGCATCACAAATGAAGTGTTCAGGATCAAAATTTTCCCTTTTGTTGCCAACTGACAAGCCATAATAATCCAGTTTACCACTAACCAAGTCATAGCCCGAATCAGAGATAATAGTGAAATCACCAAAGCATATAGTGGAAGGCATGAAAGTTTGCCTCCCATAGCTCTTTAAATGCAGGAAAGCTGAAAATGACAATTTCCTTATGATCTCTAAATAAGCAAATTTTTCTGGCACAATCTTAGGCAGCAAATAAGGTGCAACTTCAAATCCATAAACCCTGATAACAGTACAATCCCCAAACATGTACCAGTCCCCCCAATTGTGATTTATCCCTGCTTCATGACCCATATCTTTTGGTTGGAGAAATCTTAAGATCTCTAGGGAGAGGTTGTAGTCACATTTGTGGCCTAGCATCTTGTATAGTGGTTTGACAAAATATTCCTCAAAATATAGGTAGTGGGACCTCCCACACCTGCTATCCCACATAGATGTCCACATTTGTATAGGCCTTGAATTTCCATCTCTAAGTCTTTTATTCTTAACTCTTCAACCCATATCCCCATCACCTGGCCTTCGTATAATATCATGTGCATGAAAAGAGAATAGTGCTTGAAATTAGTGGCTTCACTGTCATTCTTGATGATATTGAGGGCATTATTGATGGCCTCTGATAAATACTCTGCATAAACGTAGGGTCGAGCATTATGGCCCTGAATGTCTGTGGCTAAAACCATGGGAGAAATTGTCATGTTCTTAGGAACATCAATTCCCAGTACTTGACCAGCTGAGTAATAAGTGTATTGAAAGTATTCTTCAAACAAAGACACAGAGAATGGGGGCTTATCTTCACCAGAGAACCTCATAGTTTGGTTACCTACACCTTTAACCCTATGTAGAGGCAATTTCCACCTCTTGTAACTTGTGTCCATGGTGCGTTATTCCTCCAACAAGTCTCTAATTCATAATTTTATTTTCAGGGAAGTGTCTAGTTGGAAAACCATGGAAATATAATTTGGCTTTATGACCATGAGCTGTGACCCATCAGGCAAATGAATTGCTCTTGTCTTCAGATTGTAATTCTTTTCCAACACCATGATTAACTCTACGTTCACAAAGACGTTGGGTACTACAATTTTACCCAAATTCATATTCCACGGGTTTGACACTGGGCTATTCCAAAATTTCTTCCTATAATGATAAATAAAGAGGCCCCTACACAGATTCCATACATCTCCTAGATTTTTCTGTTTATCTACTAATGTCACACACGATGGGTTAAGTTGTGCTATTGTTCTAGATTTTGGACCAGACCCAAGACACTGATCGATTAAGTCTTGATTCAATTGCCTAGCTTCAGTTTTCTACCTTTTTTCTTTCTATTTGCCTGGGGTTTTCTCCATCTCAACCCTAGTCATGCAATGCTTTCATCTACTTATTGAGAAAATACTTTGAGTTGAGTCTAGACCACTTACTTGGATAAATGCTACAAATTTCCAACTACCTACCGCCATCCAACTTGGTTCTCCAAATCCTTGAATTACCATTCATAGTGATTTCAACTTCTTTAAGGCCATATTTATCAAATTTCAGGACAGTTCATCTAGCCCTGGTTCATAAATGGCGCTCACGCCACCTTTATGATCAAGTTCTTCATTAATATCGGTAGTCTCATCGATATTTTCGTTAGTCACATCAGTCAAACTAATCATCATTTCATAACTGTCAAAGAGACTTTTAATTAAAATGCCCATTGTTTCTTCCATATGCTAGTATGGCGGTGTTTTTCCCTTCCCTTCTGCTGTTTACCACACTACCACCTTGCTCAAAGCTTCTTGTTGTGGGGTTGTGGTGTATACAACTCTACCACATATGTTTTTTACCTTCACGGCGGTATAGCATTGTATGATTTTGATCATTACTTGAAGAGTGTCGATGAGATAGTCTTATTTGTCTTATCGATATATCAATGTCTCATCAACATTAGATCTTATGTTCCTCCGATGTTGGTTTCCGGTGTCAATGAGACAAGTTATTGTCTCTTTCCGATATTCCATTGTCTCATCGACAATTACTTCGTTATATCCAAGAGTTGTGTTTCGCCGAGCACTTGTAGATATACCTTGTTGATGTGACATAAGTGATTCTCTCCTTGATATGCCCGTATCTTGTTGAAATTCACTGTTTTACATCGTCGATGAGACATATAAATAATTCTCTTCGACATAGGGGTGTATCATCTACATTTATGATCTGTGCTTTGTGCTAATGTTAGGGAGACTTTGGAGGGACTCTCATTGACATGGTGTTTTCTTGGCGATATGCTATGAGCAATCATAGGAGTATTTCAAAGGAGGAATACAATTTGATGTTGTGATCAAGGGTTTTATTTGGAAGCTCACATGAGGGATTTTATTAAATTTAAGTTATTATGACAAGAATTCTATGCATATGGTGGATGTAAGAGATGAGTGAAAATGGAAGTATGCAAAAATAATTAGGATGGAATTTTGGCTACAACACAATCCATGTTTAAAAAAGGATGATTCTTATGGCCTAAACTTTGAAATGCTTCAGTAATATTATTTGTGTCGATACAAATTACCTATTACAATATCCTTAAATTGTTCAATCTTTGGTATGAATTATTGGTAGAAAAAAATTAGGATTACTTGGATGCTTCTTCCATTCATTTTGTATCAACATATGTTCGTGAAGACACAAAAGTTAATAGCTCAATCAGGTAGAGCTTTTGTGATTTTCAAATGAAGAGTAAGGTACATTTTTATTTCTGCTACATTACATTCATGTGCATAAACAAAATCAAAATATTACATTACTAGATTGCACTTATGCAGATGAATATAATATAGGAAAGATTGCACAATCCTTTAAAAAATGTAGTCTTTATTTATAATGTAAATGTATGTTGTTCCACACAAGTCATGGAATTGACTATTTGAATGCATATAATTGAAAAACTATACATTTATAGATACAAAAGAGAAAAATGTGCATAAAGAGAAAGGGGAAAATGATGAATCTTGGTTGCTTTGTTCTGCATCATCTTCAGTCTTCCCGCTTGTCTAAGCCTCCAAGTTGATGTATTCCTTGTTGCTCCTAGGTTCCCTGCATTTGAGCGAGAAGAGTGTTGTTAGAGCAATGAAGGATCACCAATCAAAATATGTGCATACATCTATAAACATATAATTTGATCATGTGCATTCAAATAACTTGCATGCCATAGATGTCCAGGAAAACAAGAAAGTTATCAAGCATATCTATAATGTTTTCTCATTGTGTATGTATAGATAAAAATTAGGTTGTTTTGTTTATCTGGTTACAACATGTGGGGTGAAATGTGGCTCCCACAAGGGCTAATCCCAACCTGCTGCCCTATTGTTTCATTTGAGAAGGATAATCACAAGTAAACCATCCATGAAGCATTAAAGATCAATCTTTGAAAGGATAGTGGAGTATGCTGGTAAGGGGTAATCTCCTTTTTGATAAATATTTATCCTTATTAATAAGAACATTCCACTATCAACATAGCCATGATTCTAACAAAACTGATCATCAAGGATTCCAAGATAGTTTTCATTAACAGTCTGGTTAAAAGTAAGCAGCCCTAAGCATCATTACAGTCACAAGAATTGAACATGAGGGGCAGTCATGTAGATTAAAAGCTCACACAATAGTCATTACTTGCAAAGACAAATACAACATGTTTCCACATAAAAAAATAAATTGAATTTATGAAAGGTACAATGATGAAGTCCATAATAGTGAATGTTGCTTAAGAGGGATTGAAGGACAACATTTTGTATCAAGGAGAACAAGGTAACCTCAAACTCTATTGTACCTGAGTATGACAGTACTTGAGCTTCTGGTGTTTCTAGATGGAACCTATAGCAGAAAAGTGTAGTCTCCATTTGAAGGAACCATCTTCAGAGCTCTTCCCTAAAATGAGGGTTGAAAACATTAGAAGAAAAGAAATGCCATAATTCTAAAGTAACAATTTGTATCAAGAAAAATGTCAGAAAGTATAATTAAAAAGACAAATCCTTACAATTGGACCTCGAATTGGACCAAACAGATTTATGATTTTATCTTTAGAATGTAGGAACTTTCTTTGTCAGAGCTTCACGACCTGAAATTGGATCTCCAATTGGACCAATAAAATTTATGATTTTATCTTTAGAATATAAGAAATTTCTCTGTTCAATATTCAAGACCTCAAATTAGATCAAAAGCTGGATAAGTAGATTTATGATTTTATCTTTAGAATGTACAAACTTACTCTATCAGATATTAAAGATGTAAGGGATCTGAAACTGGATAAGCAGATTTATGATTTTATCTTTAGAATGTAGGAACTTCCTTTGTCAGATATTTGGAAATTCCTACACACAAGTTCTGCTTTGGAGCGAAAAAAACTCGGAAGTGTTTCACATCGGCTCAAGGTACACTCCAACCTGGTTATGACACCGATAGCAATCCAATTTTGCTTGAACTGTCCATACCCAAACGTTGCATCACAATCTATTCTTCTTGCACAAAAAAATGCCACATATTAACCCCTTCTAAATAAAACTCAAAATACCATGAAACAATGAGTCCCCTATATTAGTAAGTAAGTAGGCAGTATATAGGGCATAGTTTGATTTTATACAAGGATGCTCATGAAAGGAATCTTCAATTGATAGTGAGTGAGTTGTTTGAGATTGTAGTTGATGGTGAAATATCTAGTCTTAAAGGTAGTTAACAAAGCAATAAATGTGCAAGAAAATCAAATTGTACATAACAAACAATTCACAATGTTATCTTGCATAATTCCTTAATTTTGAAGACAAAAATCTCATTGTATCTTGATGAAAGTAGTGACCTTAATGGTCAATCACTGACAACCATGATTTTAAAACATGCTATTGTGCTTATGGAGGCAACATTTTAAGCAAGGCGGTGAGTGGTGGTTTGGAACAATGGCAGGTATGAAGGACTTGCTTTATATGCATCACATTATCTAATCATAGGATAATACATCATTTATTTATTTATTTAAATCAAAAGAAATTATTCTAAACCCTATATAGGACACATTGATACTTCAAAATAATCTGATTAATTTTTTTAAATTAAAAGAAGTCATTCTAAACCCTATATAGGATACATTGATACTTCAAAAGCATCTGAAGGAATTTGAGATTATGCAAACATATGTCAATTAAATACCTCGATTAGAAACAGTAGTGCGAACATTGTAACCCTTGTTGATCAGAGCAGGAATGAGATAGACAATAATGAATCCTATGCCTCCTTACCATTCTCTGTCATTCTTTAATGAAGCACTTCTTCATTTTGGTAGGCTACACTTGAAAATAAGGTTTCAACAAAGGTTTTATTGTATGTTTATTAAAATAAAAAATCCATTATGATGGGCTATTCCTGAAAATAAGATTTTGACGAAATTTTTAGAGTATATGTTTATTAGAGTTTTAGAGTATTTTGGCGGGCTATATTCTTGATTCCTTAAATGATTTATTCAAATAGATTGTAACTGATGTGATTTGTTGCATTTAGTGTTGTAAATTGTAATGATGCCATTATTACCATACTACCATTGTCTCTTATTAAACCCGTTGTGGTATGGCAGGGTTTTGGCCTTCCCTTCTGCTATTTACCACACTACCGCCTTGCTCAAGGCTTCTTGTTGTAGGGTTGCAGTGTATACCTCTCTACTACATATGTTGCTCACCTTCCCGACGATATAGCGGTGTATGCTTTTGATCATTACTTGAAGAGTGTCGATGAGACAATCTTATTTGTCTTACCGATATTTCATTGTTTTACATCGTCGATGAGACATATAAAGAAGTCTCTTTGACATAGGGGTGTCTAAACCGGCGCTAAACCTGAAGCTAAACTCAAAGCTAAAGCGGGAGCTAAAAGTGGTGCTAAAATCGAAGCTAAAATCGAAGTCAAAGGTGACGCTAACTATGGTGCCACACTCAGAGCTAATATTGGTGCTAAAGACAACACTAATTTTGGTGCCAATGAGCAGCTTAATTAGCCCTAACTTGTCCTGATCAATGTAAATAAATGCCAAAAATAGCGCCATCCTAATAAATGACACCAACGTTTTCAAAAAATTGGCAAAAAATACATTAAAACAGTGGGTGGAAGCAAAAAATGGAGCAAATCATAGGGATTTGTTCTAGTGTGTTGAGGTAGTTGAACATAAAACCAAAGACATTGAAATCAAGGGCCAAAGAAACAATGTTATAGCTGAAAATCATCACCACGATATCAACATCACCTCATGTCAAATCAATGACCTTGTGCCAATAAATATGATCACCAACATTGATGCAAATTACAATCAAATCAATGTCATTAAAATCAAGGAAAAACAAGACAATTCACCAATCAATGCTATCACAAGAGGACAAGCCAAGGTAACATTGAAAGGAGCTACCCCTTCCACATCCAAAAAAACCGCTATCCCTGCAACTCAATACAATATAGTCAATCAATTGCAGAAGATCCCCGCCCAAATCTCCATATTGGAACTCCTCAAGATCTCACCAGCCCACAAAGAAATCCTAGAGCAAGCTCTAGTAGCCACCATGGTACCAAATAATTTGGAAGTTTTCCAATTTCAAGCTATGGTGGGACACTTGACTACACCTCACTACCTATCATTTTCTAAACATGATGATGTATCTATCACCCATCCGCACAATGTTGCCCTCCACATTGAGGTCTTAATCCACAAACATCAGGTAAAGCATTTTCTAATAGATGGTGGAGATGACTTAAATATCTGTACTCTAAAACTTGTCTATGCACTTGGGTATTCAGAAATTGTTATTGATCCTAGAAGGAAAATCACAATAAAAGCATATGACGATGAAGAGAGATCCTCCCAAGGATTAATTGTGCTACCAATTCAAGTGGGACCAGTTGTCAAAGATATAGTCTATCAAGTATTGGACAAGGAGTTAACATACAACATACTCTTGGGACATCCTTGGATTCATGACATGCACGCAATTGCCTCCATGTATCACTAGTGTTTGAAGTTCCCTTTCAATGGGCAAGAAATCACTGTTGCAACTGATTCCAACAATCCCCAATATTGCAACACACTTAAAATGACCCAAGACTCTTTTGTGCCACACAATGTTGGGAAGCTCCAACACATAGCTCATCAAACCATGAAAAATAATTAAATTCTTTGTCAAAGTGGGTTGAGAAAAAGGACTAGTCAAAAGACAAGGGTATCAGTGAGACTACTTCAACAAATCATGATAGTCAACTAAGTTCCTTATCAAAACAAGTTGAAAAGATCCAATTAAAAGAAAAAGTTCTGGGGGAATACTCATTTGAGCAATCTTTGTGTTTATCGCAACTTTCATCTTCTCCTAAGTCATATGGGCAACCATCAATATGAAGACAACAATTATCACAACCAACCACACTCTTTGATGGCACCTTTGTAAAAGCAGGCACATTAGTGGATGAATCATATGACAAGGAGGTTTTGAATTAGTTATACAAAGATGAAGAATCATCACAAGAATCAACTTCCAATATACAAATAGAGCAATATGGCAAAGGGAAGACAATCCTAGAAATAATCGGATATGAGGGAAAAGGTCCTATTGGTAAAATAAAAGAAGGCATCATAGAACCAATACAACTTATCACAATGCATGCCAAAGAAAAAATAGGACTGGGATACAAAGAAGAATCAAAAGAAGAAACCAGGCAACAGGTTGTTGAGAGAATCCTCCAATTGAGAGATAATTCTGAAATAGATTCTAATGAGTATGAATGAGATTCTCTCTCTGAAAAATCTTGTCATGATTCTGAAATAGATTCTAATGAGTATGAATGAGATTCTCTCTGAAGAATCTTTTCATGATAAGGAGATTGATGTGATACAAAAGTATACACCGACACGTATGGAGGGACAGAGCTCAAGTTCTAGACCACTTGAAATTGGATCACAACGTATCGATGAATCAAGTGAAGATGATCAAACTTCAAGCAAGATAGATCACTTAGAGGAGAGTAACATCATAGAACTCGATATTTCCATCATACACTTTGATGACATTGCCATCATGACACTCACCCCTTTTGACCTTAGCCAATATGATGATTCTTTGCCATTGGTACACCCTAAATTGATTGACTGGGACCAATTTGAGCTGTTGGATCTACCCACCTTTCCAAATGATGATGCCATTGTGAACTTCCTTTGCTCTGACAATCCTGAAACATGTTCCATCATCGAACCTCATAACGGAGCTTCAGAAGAGGGGAGTGCCAAATTTCTTAGCTGCAAAATGAATATTAAAAATGGATTTTGATGGTGAAAGCCATTCAACGATAGCATTCGATCAATAAAAAATAAAAATAGAGCACATCTGATGGTGAAAACCTCTTTGAGGCACCAAAAGATGGGAGATTTGACACTCTTCTAGAGTACTATCAAGAAATTTTTCAGTGATGATTGAACCAACACAATCCATCAACATTGGTATAGATGAAACAGTCAAGACTTTACATCTAGCGGCATCGATGATAAAGCAAGAGAAGCCAAACTTCACTAAGTTCTTTGAAGAGAGGCAAATCAACTTTGTGTGGTCCTACACTAACATTCCAAGTATGGATCCAGAGCTCATAATGCATCATTTATCACTACCACCTAGAATAAAGCCAATAAAGTAAAAGTTGAGAAAAATGCATCCCCATATCGCCCTCTTGGTGAAAGTTGAATTGAAGAAATTGTTGGATGTGGGATTTATTAGACCTATTGAATATGCTGAGTGGATATCAAACATCATGCTAGTTTCAAAACCAGATAAAAGCATCAGGATATGTACGAACTTTAGGGACCTCAATAAGGCTTGCCCGAAAGATGATTTTCCTCTACCTAACATTGACATCATCATAGACTTGATAGCAAGACATGAAATGTTATCACTTATGGATAAATTTTCTGGTTACAATCAGATAAAGATAGCACTTGAAGATCAAGATAAGACAACCTCCACATATCCTTGGGGTACTTTTTGCTGGAACGTAATGCCTTTTGGGTTGAAAAATGCTGGAGCCACATATCAGAGGGTGATGACCACCATCTTCCATGACATGATGCACACTTTTATGGAGGACTATGTAGATGATTTGTTGGAAAAATCATTTACTAGAGAGAGACATCTGGAAATTTTAGACAAGATCTTCACTAGACTGGAGAAATTCAATATGAGGTAAAATCCCAAGAAATGTGTATTTGGTGTGACATCAACTAAACTTTTGGGATATATTGTATCAGCTAAAGGAATTGAGGTGGATCTTGTGAAGGCCAAATCCATCATGGAGATTCCTCCTAAAAATATCAATCAACTTAGATCATTATAGGAACGATTCTAGTCTATCAAGAGGTTCATCACACAATTGGCTGATAAAACTCATCCTTTCAATCATTTGTTATACAAGAATGTTTCTTTTAAGTGGGACGAGAAATGTGAAGCTGCTTTCAATCAATTCAAGCAATACTTGATGTTTCGACCCATACTGGTACCACTAAAAAAAGGAAAACCATTGCTACTCTACATTGCAACAGCTGAGATATCTTTGGGTACTTTATTGGCACAGGAAGATTCTGCAGGAAAAGAAAGGGCTATTTATTATATCAACAAGACCTTAAATAGTTATGCGATCAATTACACCTTTATTGAAAAATCTTGTCTGGTGGTAGTATTTGCTACTCAATAGCTAAGACATTACATGTTGACCCATACCATCAAACTTATAGCCAAAATTGATCCATTGAAATATTTACTCAACAAAGTTGCCTTGACAGGAAGACTAGCCAAGTGGGTAATGATGTTAAGCAAGTTTGATATCCAGTATGTAGACATGAAAGCAATCAAGGGTCAAGCCATAGTAGATCAATTAGCTGAAGCACCACTACAAGATGATCATTCAATGAGCATTGAATTTCCAGATGTTGATGTCCTAACCATATCAACACAATAGTGGATGTTATATTGTGACGAATCTTACACACAACATGAATCAGGCACATGAATCTTATTTATCACACACCAAGGACACACCATTCCAAAGTCTTACAGGTTAATGTTTCCTTGCACTAATAACACAATTGAATATGAAGCATTGATCATTGGAATCAAGGTGGTGGTCGAATGGAAGATCACAAAGTTACATGTCTATGGTGATTCTCAACTAGTCATAAATCAGGTGAATGATGACTACCAGAAAAAGGATGATAAATTGATGTTGTAAAAGAATGGTGGATGATTTCAAAAAGTACTTTGTGGAGATAAAATTTGAGCAAAATCCAAGAGGTGACAACAAAGTTGTTGATGCTATGGCTACCATTGCCTCTCTCTTGCAGATACTTGAAACGCGAGCTCATTATGAGTTCATGGTGGAACAACTGTTTAACCCCACTTATGATAACCCTGAATCCCAAGTCACATACCATCTCGTCGAAGCTGATGCTTCTAACTACAGGAAAATATACACGTATCTAAAAGACAATACCCTCCCACCAGATTTATCCTGAAACCAAAAATGAAACTTTATCTGATAAGTAACTCGACATACCCTGATAGCCGATGTACTTTATCGACGAGGTCTTGATGGTACTCTCCTTCATTGTCTTGAACGTAATGAAGTTGAAACCACTTTACGTGAGGTTTATGAAGGTATTTGTGGCACAAATTCAAGTGGACTAACTTTAGCTAAAAAACTCCTACGTTTGGGGTATAACTGGCTGAATATGGAGGAGTCTTTTTAATATGTCAAGAAGTGTTAGAAATGCGAAATCCATGGAAACCTGATACATGCACCAGCACAAGAACTACAACCATTCACATCCACATGGCCCTTTTGTCAATGGGGACTGGATCTTGGAAGAAAAAATCATCCCTCTTCATCCAACAGGCACAAGTTCATCATCACAGCCACAAAGTATTTTACAAAGTGGATTGAAGTTATTCCCCTAACCACCATCACATGAAAACATATTGCATTCTTCATCCTAAATTACATTATCTGTCGATATGGAATTCCTCAATCCATTATCACGGATAGCGATAGACCTTTCAAGAATCAGGACGTCCAAGAACTTTGTGAGAGGCTTCATATCTAGCATCGGTTTTCCACACCATACTATCCTCAAGGAAATGGCCAAGCAGAGGCATCCAACAAAACCATTATGAAAATATTAAAAAAACCTGTTGAAACGATGTTGGATGTGACTGACATGTTCAACTGAACTCTGCTCTATGGGATTATAGAATCGGTATCCGCACCCCAACAGGAGCCACACCCTATGCTTTAGTCTATGGATCATAGGCCATTCTACCTATTGAGGTTGAGCTACCATCACTCTGTGTGTCACTAAAGGGGATCATTTCAGATGAGGATTACAGAGTGTCTAGGCTACAAGAATTGGAACTGTTGGATGAGCGTCGTCAGCATGCAGTTGATCACCTAAGAGCCTATCAACAGAGGATATCTAGAAGTTACAATCATAGAGTAAATCCTATTCAAGTAGGTGATTTAGTCCTAAAAGAAAATCCCCAAAATCAAAAGGATCAAGAAAAGAAGGGGAAATTTGAACTAAATTGGCTAGGTCCCTTTGTCATTGTATCAGTCTTTAGATTAGGAGCATATTAGTTGTCTACACCTGAAGGGGATTTGTTTGATGAACCCCTCAATAAGCTGCATCTCAAGAAATTCTACACCTAACTCATCCAGTGCATTGATAAAAGTCCTGAAAAAATACAAAAACATAAAAAAAGTCCAGAAAAAATGGTTTCCTTGATGAAAACCTGGAAAACAGGCATTTGGTAACAACAAAAAAATAAAAAAAAGAGAAAAATACAAAAAAAAGTGAAAAATCAAAAAAATAAAAAAAATAAAAAATTTGAAAAAGTGCAATAAAAACTAGTGAAAACCTGGCAATAGGCGCTATTTGTGATAGGTTAGCCTTTCCATCTATTTGAGCATGCCGACCATTCACTTTTTCCATTCGCTTTCGCCATCAATCTGCCTATCATCAAAAAGCCTCATGTACATATCCTGGCATTGTGGTCGTGTCTCACCCTAGACTGGGGGAAAAATCCTGAACTCATTGGGGGCAATAAAATTTGAGCTTGAACCAATAGAAAAAAAATAGTAGGACAAACACAATGAACACAACAATCATCATACAAAACCCAACATTGAACATCAATCACCATCAGTAACACATCAACCATCCAAAATCAAACAACCAAATCAATCAAACCAAAATCAAACTTTAAATGGATGATGTTCCTTCTGAATCATGGCTTTATCATGTCAAGCATGAATGTTCAACTAATGTACTTTTATTTTTGTTATCATGTCTCTGGAGCACCTCGATGATATATTGAACTAGAGGATCCAGGAAAGAGTATGATTTTTCTTTGTCTACTATCTGCGAGTTGATCATTATTACTGTGCAAATTGTTGTGAGATGTGCTCTACAAAGTATCACTGATGACATTTCGAATTTGCATAGGAAAACGGTTAACTCTTATCTGTTTACGCAAGCAATACTCAGGTCATTTGAATTTAATTATACTTAGATGCTTGTGTTAACTTGCAATATCAAAAATCATGGAAGTAGTACTCAGGTCATCATGGTCTAATTATGCCATTGATGTTTGTACTCCCTTTCAACATTTTAAAGGCTCGATGATGATAAAAATCACAACAAATCGACTGTTACGAATGAAAACATCTACATATTAGATCTGCATGGTTAAAGTAGATTGCATCCATGTTAGTTTGCATCTGTATCTATGGGGTTTCCAAAGCTGCAACAATTTCACAATGATGCTATCTCTATCATCAATGGATTGAGTATATTTGACATTAACCAAAAACACATCAGTTGTATCATCATTTGCATGCATTAGAAAACACATCAGTTGCATTCATCCATCTATGCATCACACCATAATATCCACATCAAAAAACCCAAAAATAAGTGCATTGCATCTCACTTGCATAATCAAATTCATTTAATCTATTATTAATGGATTAAGAAAATGGTCCATTAAGAAGATTGAAAGACATATCTAGTAGAGTAAGATTTCCAAGAGGAAAAAAAAGTTGTTGAGAAACATGACTAGTCAATAAGAATATAATACCATTGTTATGAACATCTAAAACCAGTAGTGAAGATATAATGCCATTGTTATGAACATATAAAACCAACAGTGAAGATTAATTTGTTAGTACTCAAATCCAAGACTGACAAAGGACTAACTGGATCAGCATAATCATCACATGAATGTACATACACATCACACATCATTTGCATAATCAAATCCATCTCACATAGCATAAATCATCATCCATAAATCTTACATTATCGTATCATCATTGCATACATCATATCATCATTACATAATCATCATAATCATCATGATCATCATCATATGAACATCATAAACACAAATAACTATACACCATCATACGATCATTTCATCAATCATTCATCCATTCATTGCATCATCTATTTGCATTAGAAAAGTACAAAAACATAAAATGCATCACATTTCATTGGCATAATAAGATCCATCACATGTATCATATATGCATCATTCATAAAGCATCATAGAATCATAACACATCGATTGCATCCATAGCATATCATAACATCATCATATACAGCATCACATAGCATATATAATAGAAATTAAATGCATCCATCATAATCATCATGATCATCATCATATAAACATCATAGACACATGAATTGATAATCATCGCTACATATCATATAACCTCAAAATCATAATGTCAAAGTGTACAAGGATATCCAAAGGTATAAAGAGATACATCAATATAAAAAATGGCAGTATATCATAGTGTCTCAACTGAATCAAGAAGTATACATCATGTCCCAAAATGCAACAAATCTGTCATCACATCGGAGCTATGTCATGCTCCCCCTAGACGACGTTGACATCAATGGACCAATGCCTCCCCCACCAGACGAACCTACACCAGGATCTCTCAAATCTCTTAGAAGTGGCTGTGTAACACCTCTACTCGTGGTTTGAGATTGGGACCTACCAGACCTAGACCGCACATAAATCTCTTGATGCTCGGGAGGAATGACCTCATGATACTTTAGCCTATAATACTTCACCTCCCTGGTAGAGTGTTGTACCTCTCTAAAGTGGTTTGTTGTACCTGTGCCCTCAAAATCTCTCTGCAGCCTCTTAGCAATGCCCTCTGCCTGATCAACCCACAGTCTCACGTTGTCCCTCTCAGCAATAATTATAGTAGCTTGTCCCTAGACTTGTGTAAGTTGGGCCTATGTTTGTTGTACTTGTTGTGTCACAACATCCCTCTCTACCGTCAGTACAACAATCTGTCCCTAGGCCTGTGCTAGCAAAGCCTGTACCTGCTCAAGCTAACCCTGTAGTGTTTGCACCTACACTTGTAAAGAATTTATCTGTGTCTGTTTTTGCTGTGAGGGGAGTCTAATCTCCACGTGGTGTTGGGCCACAACTACCAATGATCACCTCTTGTGAGGCACTCTCAACTCTCCAATATCTGGACCTGGACCTCTACCATCCCCATCTCCTCCACCATCACCTCTATCATCATCACCTCCATCTCCATCTCCATCCTTGTCATCATTGCTCTCCACCTCCTCCTCCTCCTCTTCCACATCTCTCCTTCACCTACACCCATGAACTACTACCCTCTCCTCCCCATCTAACAATGGCACTGGCTCATCTGGGTTGGTAATCCATGGGAATGAATGTAAGAAGAGATACTGGGCATACTCCTATGATATTGAAGCCTCAATAATCTCTAGATGAATCTTCCAAATGATAGCTTGAAGACCCTGGAACTCCGCAACTGCAACATCATAGGACAAAGTGGGTCCCCACTCTGTCGCATCCATTTGTCGCCATGCATAATGTGTCGTCCCCTGGGGCATGCCCTACACCCCACCATACTGTCTTAGGACCCTCTGCAACAAAAATATCTCAATGATAAATTGAGTCTGCCCAATCAGGTACATAGACTGACACAAAAATGATATCTCCATGTCATCCTTTGGCCATTACTCACAATCAAGATAGGGCCACCATGTCACAGTCTCTAAATCACCAAGAACTCCTCCAATACTCCAATTTTCCCAGCCTAGGCTAAGCAATTGGACTGGCATAAGCATGAACATACGGTCTCATGGTAGGTTGATGTTTGTCTTAACTGGACGGGTGACCATTATATGCTCCCATGCCCAGATCTGAAGTAATGTGACCCCAGCTGATAAACTAGCCCCTCTGAGGTAGACCACTTGATGTAGATCATGGTACAAATGAGTGAACATACAACATCCCCATGCATATCTGGTGCCTTGAGCAATCATGCTCTCAAGAATACAACCCCATCCAACTAAAAGCCCCTTTGACCTGTGATTAGAACAAAGGAACCCTCTAATAAAGCCAACAAGTATAGACAACAGTTTGGCATAAGCGTCAACCATCTCTCTCCAAGGAATCTCGTAGCCACATATCTGATAGACGTCCTTTGGGGTCACTATCATCTCACCAGTGGGAAAATGAAAGGTGTTATGCTCACTATGCCACCTCTCTGCTAAAGTTGTCAATAGACCCTTGTTAATCCTAATCTGGGGCATATCTATTAGAGAGGACAATATGCATCGTACAATCACGACTACCTCAATTGGCGTCCGCTGGGGTATCAAATCCCATGTCCTCAGGAAGCGCTTTCGAAACTATAGGACTGTCAAAGGATTCTATCATCAATCAATCAACATCAATCAGAAAATCAATCAATCAACATCAATCATTCAATATCAATCAACCTATCAATCAATCAAAATCAATCAACCTATCAATCTAATCAACTCTGGTGAAACTTTGATCAAATCTCGTGAGCATCAATCTATCATTCAACCTTGCCTATCATGAGGTCAATCAATCAATCAAACTATCATTGATCGTCGTCTATCATGAGGTCAATTATTAATATCACTCATTGAATCTCACCTATCATGAGATCAATCATCATCTAATCTATCAACATCATCAAACAACATCAAATTGATAGCTGAAATGATCAAAATTCATCAAAATTAGGGAGTCTAATAAAAAATTCATCATTCTGCCATGTATGCACTAAAATAGTCATTCTAAGCGCTAAAATCATGCATGCGCCAAAAAAATTCATGAATGCACCATAATAGGGTTGTAATGCGCCAAACTATCCAATGCACCATCAAAATTCATCAAATGCGCTAAAACCCTCTATCATTGCTCTAAATCACTCTATGCGCTACATCATATATCTAATGCACTAATATACATCACCGACACACCAATATATCCTATGCACTATAACAATTATTTGATGCACTAAATGTCTGGACCTAAGCGCTAAAACTATCTATGCACTAAATACCCCTATGAATGCGCTAAATTTCTGGCCCTAAGTGCTAATCTAATGTATGCGCTAGAACAATCATTCTATGTGCTACATTGGGCTTCAGATGCACTAGAAAATTTAAATCGAATTAAAATGTGAAAAAGAGTGGGAAAACAAATTTCACAATTTATGAGGAAGTTTTTTGGGGTACAAACTAGAGGTCCATACGCTATCAAGCGGTTGTGACGTCTAATGCGCTCGAACCAATGCGTATGGTAAGGGATCACCATTTTGATCCAATTTGCTAGATCACTCAATCACTCTCAATTTCAAAATCCAAAATGCACAAATGAACTTTTCAGCCACCTTTTTAACCTTTTAAAGGTTAATTAAGTGGGATTTTTATGGGGTTGTTTTAGTTTATTTTTCACAAGGGCTTTAATTAATCATTTCATCACATGGTGGCTTAAACATTATTTTTTCGAGAGATAAATCATTTTTGGAGCATAAAATTTTGAAATCATCATCAAATCATTGAAAAATCATCAAAATTTCAAAAAATTCAAAAAATCCTAAAAATTCAAAAATTCACCGATTTATCTCCCGAGGGGGCATATATCCGTCATCACTTGAAAATCAGCGTTTGGGGCATCAATTTTTCTTTAATTAATTAACTAGTATTCCAATCATGATCTTGGGACACAACATAAATATGCAAATAGAATTCACACAATAATTTTTTCATTTCAAGAGGAGCAATCTGATAAGCATGGAAAAATTCAAGAGGAGTCTCAATGGAAGGATTCAAACCTGAGATAATCCTTGCTAGTTTAAAAGGAAGATTCTTTTCCTTCAAATATAGAGCATAGACCCTTGGAGGAGTCCTGCACTCTAATATATGAGGTACTAAGGTTGGCATATTGTCCACCTTTTCCTTTAAAGCAACAATTTCTGCATTCTTATCTTCAATCTCTTCATCTCTCTTTTGAATTTCCTTCTTTAGTCTATGTTTCTCCTCTTTCCATTTCCCTTCTCTCCTTTACATATCTCTCCATAAGTTCATGGCTACCACGTGCATTGAAAAATTAGAGGGCCTATGTATTCCTACCATAATTTTTCTTGGCACTGATGCTTGCTCTTCATGTAGCACTGGTTGCAGGGATTCTGATTGTTCAACCAATTCCGGCTGCAGGGGTGCTGACTGTTCTCCCAGTTCTAGTTGTAGGGACTCTTGCTCTGGCTCTTGCTCTTGCTGTAGGAACTCTTGCTTCTTCCCTTGCTACAAGAGCTCCTGATTTTCCCCATACTCTTGACTTTCAACTTGTTCAACGATGGCAACAAGCTCTGCCAATGTTATATTTGTTGCTTCCTCAAATATGTGTTTTTCCTCAACATTCACCTACCCCATTGGGGCTTCTATGTCCTCCCATGATGTTTCTCTAGCCCTAGGGATTTCCTGTGGATACATACCAGCGGCTGGTCCAACTAGTCTTATTTTTCTAGGAGGGATCTCATGTTCCTCTTCGGCTGCAGGAAGAACAGTGTCAGCCTTTTATTTCTTAGAGCTTGGCACTTTCTTTTCTGCTGTTTTCTTTTTAGCTTTTCCCTTCCTTATTTCTGCCTCTTTCTTTTGTGCCCTAATTTGAATTAGGATGCCAATAGGGACAACATCATCAGAATATGAAGAGGAACTTTTTTTGTTTGAATGTTCTATTTGAGAAGAACTAATCTCTATGGGTTGTTCAACTGTAGGAGGGTTTACACTAGGACCTGTGCTAGAAGTTGAGGCACTAGGAGTGGCTTCAACTATGCTCAATCTCCTACTAGCCCTACGAGGTTGAGGCAAAACCCTAGGTCACAAATGCTTTGGTCTAATTTGATCAATGTTTAAGAATTCTTCCCAAGTCATATCACACACATCATGCAAAGACTTCTCTACTAATAATTTGATCGAAAAATGGTGGGAAACAGAATTATCCCTAGCTTTTTGGGTCTTGACTACCATGATTGAAAGAAGGTGGTATAACACATTTGGAATATTCATTCTTCTCCCGTGCCTCATATGATTTAGGAGTTTGAAGTGCACAAAATGTAAATTTGACTAACGATCTTCACAGTTAATATACTTCACAACATAAACAACTACTTGCTTCCATGGCTCAGACAACAAGATTCTCTTCACACCTTGCTTGTTCACATCCAAGGGAGAGTCACCAGGTTCTATAAATTTAGCCCTAGTTGACTTGGCATCTTTGGTAGCAAGGTAATGTTCATCATTTGTCAGCA
Source organism: Sequoia sempervirens (assembly GCA_007258455.2). Lineage (NCBI taxonomy): Eukaryota > Viridiplantae > Streptophyta > Pinopsida > Cupressales > Cupressaceae > Sequoia > Sequoia sempervirens. The sequence continues at coordinate 114,256,980 of VDFB02179234.1, read as the reverse complement.
ACCCTGTAACTTCTGCAATCCTCTCTTCAGTAGCTATGACCTCCAACCCTTTTACCATGGCCTTTCCTTTAGACAATATCTAGGAAAATTCCAACGCAACATCTTCATTAAAACCATTTAGCGTTAGGAAATAATCTAACCACCCGCAATTTCTGAACTCGGCCTAGCAAGGTGCATCGTACAGTAATACATCATGAACCATGGGTTCATTTCGAATTAACCCACCTCCCATTGTTCAACTGTCTGCAATTAAATAATTACTCTACAAGGTTTCCCTTCCTGCAATCTTTGTCTGAAAGCCCAATTTCTCCTTCTTGCAATGTTGTTGAACTCCCAACACCAATGTCATTTGAATTCTACCTTTTTGGTGGCTTAGGATTATGATAGGAGAAATAAAGGTAGTAAAGGAGTAATAAATGAAGACTTTGATCGAGAAAAATGGTGGTGGTCAATGTCATCTCACACATGCGAGCCTTCATCTCACTCATAATTCAAATTGGCTCAATTTAAACTTTGTTGACGTGAACCAACATGGACTAGCACGTGGACATGGTATTCACACTTCCCCCCAACCTAAATTTGAGCATGTGTCCTCACATGCACAGTAGTAATGATGATTTGATAGGGCAGGGAATAATTACATGCTATGGAGAATGTCTATATTAATGTACAAAAAATAAATAAATGTACTAAAAGACAATTAAGAGATAACGAATTGATGCACACGTACCTAAATTCTTGGAAGATCTACTACAAAGATTATGGAGAAAGTACTAGTCACCTTTTAAGAAGTTAGTTGAGCAATTAATGAAAATGGAGTGGAATGAAGTGAAGTTATCGCAGTGTGATGGAAGAGAGAGAAAGGTGGATATGGATGGGTGAATGAATGAAGAAGTGGAATCCCACAAAAGTGGAAGTATTTATTACGACAAGTTATGTACCTTAGTTAGCCAAAAGGAGGGACAATAGGTCGGCTTCCTTTGGCTGCAAGAAGTTCGGGTGTTGCATGTTGAGTGAATCTTTGCAGGAATTCCTCCTTGGAAGTTGGCTTGTGATACAACCAGAGGCGATGACCATTGACAAGCAACTTAAATCTAATAGGGTTGATTGTAATGAGTTGAACAACACCATTGGGGAAGACTTCAACAACCTCATATGGTCCTAGCCACCTTGTTTGCAATTTTCTTGCATTATCCTAATACCTTGAGTCATAGAGCAGTGCCCAGTCACATGGTTGGAATTTCTTGTCCTTGATGAACTTGTCATGCCACTTTATTCTTTGATTCTGCACTACCTTTATGTGATGCAAGGATTCCTTCCTCATCTCATCCAAAGCATTGAGTTGCATGATTCTTTACCTTTGTGCCCCAGAGATATTCATCCCCAAATCTATTGCAGTCCTAAGAGTCCTATGCTCAAATTCAATGGGCATCATAGCTATCTTTCCATACAAATCAGAAGGAGTGAAGCTTGTGGTTGTTTTCCAGGTTGTTCTATAGGTCCAGAAAACTTCTGACAACTTATTTTCTCAATCCTTTCTATGGATAGCCACTATTTTGGTCAGAATGACTTCAATTTCCCTATTAGTCACCTCAACTTGGCCATTGGCCTGAGGGTGATAAGGAGTAGACTTCCTATGCCTTATGTTGTACTCATTGACCAGTGCTGCAACAAGGGTTGAAATGAATTGAGCCCCTTGATCAGTCATTATCTCTCTTGGAACTCCATACCATGTGAAAATCTCCTCATAATTTTTTTTGCAACCTTGTTATCTCTTGCATGCTTCATGGCCTTAATTTCTACCCTCTTAGTTACATAATCACTGCATACTAAGATATAGGATTTAAAATTTGATGGAGAATCAATGGGTCCTACAAAATACAATCCCCATTTGTTAAATGAAGTGATTTCTACCTGGGGGTAAAGGGGCATCTCATCAAATTTGGTTGGCCTACCCATCCTCTAGCATCTGTCACACTTCCTTGTATATTTCCCTGCATCCTTGTGGCGTGTGGGCCAATAATATCCTATGTTCAAAATCTTTATTACTGTCCTTTGGCTGCAAAATTCCCTCCACGGAGTTCATTGTGACATGCATGCAAGATATCATATGTCTCATCTTCCCTCACACATCTCATGACATGGTCTGGTCCAGTGTAGAACAAACATCCAACAATCCATGAAAGAGGAAAATATTTTTCAATGAGCACCCTTCTCTCTTTTGGAGAGAAGTGAGGAGGAACTCTCCTTGTAACCAGATAGTTAGCTATGTCAGCATACCAAGGTGTATGCACACTGATGGAGAATAAATGTTCATCAGGGAAAGAGTCATCAATGACTTGATTTTCCTAAGATGTAGTCAACTGTGAAAGAAAGATTGCAACAACATTGGCCTTTCCTGACTTATCAACAATGGTTATGTCAAACTCCTTCATCAACAATAACCATCTTGCTAGCCTACCTGATATCAAGGGTTTATTCATGAGGTACCTAATGGATGCATGATCGGTGTGCACAAAGATTTGATAACCTGTTATGTAGTACCTAAATTTGTTGAGGGCATAGATTACTACTAACATTTCCTTTTCTATCACTATATAATTGAATTAAACTCCTTGCAAGTTTTTGCTAGCAAAATAAATAGAATTTTCAATAGCTCCTTCTTTCTACCCCAAGATTGCTCCTATGGCATATTCTGATGCATCTGTATGGATGTGAAAAGGAAGCTCCCATTGGGGCCTTTAAGTATAGGAGCATGAGTCAAAGCTACCTTCAAATTAGAAAATGCCTTGTTACAGTCTTTTTTCCACTAAAACTCAACATCCTTAGTGAGAAGAGTGTACAATGGTGCTGCTATTTTTCTGAAATCCTTGATGAAACACCTATAGTAGCTTACATGTCCTAAGAAACTCCTAGCATATTTTTGTTTTGCAGGTGTAGGTAGATTTGTGATCACCTCAATCTTTGTAGGATCTACTTGAATTCCTTTGTGAGAGATGTAATGGTAAAGGACTACACCTTCCTACATCATCATGAAGCACTTTTCACTGTTTAAAGATAGATTGTGGTCTTCACATCTTTGTAGGACTCTCCTGAGATTCTCCGATGCTTCATTGAAATCAACACCATAGGTGGTAAAATCATCCATATAAATTTCCATGCAATCATGAGATATATCTGAAAATATGCTAACGACTGCCCTCTAAAAAGTTACAGGTGCATTGCATAAGCCAAATGGAAGGACTGAGTAGGCATAAGTCCCCCATGGATAGTTAAAGGTGGTCTTCTCTTGGTCCTCAGGTGCAACTTGGATTTGGTTATAGCCGCTGAATCCATCTAGAAAAGAAAAGTACTTCTTTCCTGCAAGTGAATCTAGAACTTGGTCTATGAAAGGTAGGGGAAAATGGTCCTTTTTGGTGGCAACATTGAGTTCCTTGTAATCAACAAAAACTCGTCACTTCCCTCCCTTTTTGGGCACAATCACCAATGGAGACACCCACTGGCTATTTGAGATGAGGTAGATAAATCCTGCATCTAGCAATTTATGTAGTTCCCCTTTACAATTTCTCTCAATGCAGGGTTAATTCTTCTTTGCGGTTGCCTCACCGGTGTACAGTCATCTCTAATGTAAATCCTATGAGTGCAAAGCTTAGGGTCCAATCCCTTCATATCATGATAGTTCCATGCAAATGCATGCTGGTGGGTCCTCAGTAAGTTTATCAGTGACAACTTTTTTTCTTCACTTAGTTTGTTGTTAATATGTAGATATTTTCGTTCTGACACTTGCACTTGTGTAGTTATCTCTACCATACTTGCTTCACTAATGCTTGGTACCTTGAGTTCATGGGGTAGCAATGTATGAGAAATACCTATTGCTACAGGAAGAGCGGGAAAAAGTGTCTTTACTAGATCAAAGAAATGAGAGGATGATGATTCCTCTACTTCACAATGGTTTTGAATTATGTTAAACAACACTTCATCTTCCTCTTGAAGTTGCATGAAAGAGATTTTTCCTAACATCATAAGCTATGCCATAGAATTAACTTCCTTGGATTCTTTACCAACATGTGGCCATATGGGATTATCCATATCATGAGATGGTTGAGCAAGAGGGTAGAGAACAAGCTTTTTGGTGCTCTTTCCATCAGAAATGGTCATGTCTTCTATCTTGCATCCAATATAGGCATCTTCTGTTGCTAACCATGGCCTTCCTAGAATGATAGGGTACCCACCGAGTGTAGCTTTAGGCGAAAGAATCATGAAATCTGTTGGGTACTCCCATGAGTGTAGAGTTACCATAAGGTCCTCTACTATACCATCAGGTTTAACAATTGAACTATCAGCAAGTTGTAGGACAATAGGAGTAGGTCTCATGCTTGCAACATTTAGTTGTTGCAGGATATCCTTGGTCATTACATTTATTGCTGCTCCCAAATCAATCAGAGCATTCTTTATTTGGATCCTATTTATAACAACTCCTACCACAGGACTCCATGTGGGAACAATCACTTTTCCAAGCATGATGTCAGCTAGCTGTCCCACCACTTGAACCATAGTGGGGTCTTTCTTCTTCCTATCTGGCTTCTTAAGGCATGCTTCCTTAATTTCCTTGCCATAGATTGGAACATCTTTTATGACTTGAAATAGAGGGATCTTGACACATACATGCTTCAATTGATCTAGAATGTCAAAGGTTGGTTCCTCTTCTTTTTGTTTAGCAATTTCCAACCTCTGAGGAAATGGTGGTTCTTGTTCAGTCTACTTATCTGGGACTGGTTCAGGATTTTTAGGTGCATTTGGATGAATGGGGTCATTCAGATGCTCCTCTTCTTCCACAAGAAGCTCAATGATAATGGGTGTGGAAGGAGTTGGCAAGGTAGTTCCTAAACACAAGTGGATGTCACTTACACTCACAACATATGCAGGGAATTGATTTGGATCAATAGAGTATACTGGCTACTGTTGTGGTTTAATATTTGGGTTAGGTGTGGGATGAGTTGGTAGCTAAGTAGGTTTGGGTGTATTTGAATCTGAACTAGCAGGAGGAGGCATTATAGCAGGTTGTTGGGGTTGAGAAGGTGGCTGCATGTAACTAGTTTTTTGGTTTGGCCATTACTGTCTTCGCTCTATTGAGATGTTTGTTGCCAGTTCCCTGTAGGTGGCTGCCAATTTGCTTGAAACTGTTGCCAATTCCCCTGAGGTTGCTGCCACTAGGGTGGAGAGTTTTGGTTATTGGGCCAAAAATTTGGAGGGTTACTCCAAGGCTGTGGTGGATACCCTCCATAATTGGAGGGATATGAGGGTTTCCATTGGTCACCAGATGAATAAGAATTAAAATAAGGCCCAACAAAAGATAGTGGATCTAGTGGCATACCTTGTCTTGGAGCCCATGGCCTCCTTTGTGCAATGTAGTAGACTTGGTCATCTTCACCTTGGATTGGCTTGAACTTAGGTGGAATATGCTTACTGTCAATATTAGCTACCATCTTGCATCTGCAATCCTTCTTCTTTTGTCTACAATGAGGGCAATATTCTGCGAACATTGCCTTTGCCTCCTCTTGTTTCTTCTTTTCCTAAAGTGTATCTTGCTGAGTAGCCAAATTGTTTATGATGTCTTGCTTGAAGTCTGCCAGTAAGTGAGTAATCTCCATTCTTGAAACTCCACTAGTAGATGACTTACCCATAGAGGATTGGTAAGCTCTCCCTTTCTTTGAAGTTGCCCTAGAATAGTTCTAACATATCTTCTTGATATCCTCCCAAGGAACTTGGGTGATATCTCCTCCCCCCATCAGGTCCAAGGCATCAGTGCAGTTGTCATTAATTCCTCTTAGGAAAATCAACTTTTATGATTCTTCATTGAGTGTGTGGTGTGGAGATTTCTATAAAAAAAATAGAAACCTTGAAATGTAATCCTCCTAGCTCTCATATTCATTTTGTTGTATCCTAAAAATGTCATCTCCCTTCATGTCATTGCCCCTACAGTATTCCTTGTACTTCTCAAGGAACTTTGTCTTCATGTCCTCCCAAGTCTCCACAATATTTCTTCCTAGGCTCATAAACCATCTTAATGCAGCTTCTTTCAAGGTGGTAGGAAACAGTTTAAGCCTATGGGCATCAATGGTATAGTCATAACTCCTATAGAGTATGTCAAACCCGAACAAGAAAGTATTAGGATCTTCTGTGACAATTCCATTGAACTTAGGAAGGACTAAAGCAGGGATATTTTTGAGGTTTTCAACTTCATTCTGATGAGCAATGGGGAAAGGAAAATTTGGTTGGTTAGGTCTTTTTCTATTTGCATCACCCATGCCTGCCTGATGTAGTTCCAAAGCAAAGGGATTCTCAAGCTGATTTTGGTCTTCATAAGAAATTTCAGAATTGGTCAGATTAGGAAATGCATCAGCAAAGGGGTGTGGCTCTTCTTCTTCGTCTCTTGGCATATTCTAATGCTCAACTAGTTGGAATGGATCATGGTTATTAGGAAGGAATCTCCTATGAGCATCTCTCCTTCTTCCTCTATGCATACGATATCAACTCAATATCAGCCAACTCACACAAAGAATTGGAAAAGAAATAGTGGATCATTACTTTCCTAAATGAGGGGTATACTAAGAACAACTTTCAAAAATACTTCAATAGGAAAGAAACTATCTATGACTCCCACGAAACTCCCTAGTTTGACACCATCCCTATAAATGACACCAAAAATGTTGGCCTCCTATAATGATCTAACAACTAAGACCTTACGGCTGTGATTCAGAGATTAGACATCTAATCTGAATAGCTATCTCAATCATCATGAAGGTGTATTTAACTTGTCAACACAGGGATGTAAACTTGAAATGGGTCAGCATAGTATGTGCACTAGGAATCCAAAGTAGTCATATTCATCCTATAGCTAAGAAAGACATAATGCTGAAAGTAAATTTCTTGGAAAGAAATAAAATAAGTGTTGTGCATCAACCAATAACTATACTAATCTAAAATGCATGACAAAAATGAAAATTTGAGCAAACAAACAAGAAACTATTATGTCTGCTTTGGTTGCAGGAACAATCATAGAATGGAATTCTAGTGGTTGCAGGAACAGACAGTGCCAGATTCTTAACTAATTGCTGAACAAAAAGTAATAACTAAACTAAGGATGGAATGCTCACCAAATTGGCCCCCTTGGATGAGTATCCCTTAAGACAAATGTAAACTCAAATGCACAAACTTATATATTCATTTTATTCATTGGAAAACATAAGCATAATAGAGTAGCATAACTGTATTACTTGAAAAACTAAGAATGCGAGTACATCATCAGATTAATCAACCTTATGAGAAGGATCATTTGAGTCTTATTTATAGGAAGAAAAAATACTAACTAACTACCTAGCAAGGCGGTCAAATCCAAAAAATTAGGAGGATGCCACTTAGGGAAAGCATAAAAAGTGGAAAGGAGGTTATGCATGCGTGGAATCTGGTCAAGCATATTTTCCTTAATGCAGATCTAGCACAATAGTAACTCCTATATTCACTCAACAAACAATTAAGACCATTTACAAGGCAGTTACAAATCTTCGATTTAAACTAGGAATCTCCCTCCATTGACCTTTGAACAATCACCTTGTTGACTTTGATGACGAATGATCAGTTGGAAAAATCTTCCTCAATTTTCTAGGCTTCTAATTATCTCTACATAACAATATTAGTACACACAATAATTATATATTTGTAACTATCTTAAAGTAACATTCATTAATCCACATGTAAAATTAACATAGATAGTTCATATAGCATGTCAATGTCATTTAAATGTTACAAAAAATAGCTTATGCCCAATGTCTATGGTTTTGAAGAAATATCATAAAGAGGTCAGCATCCAAGTATCAAAGTCTATGACAACTACAAAAAATAGATAGTAAACTCTATCAAAATTGAGTCATAAACTAGACTCATTAGCGGGTATTAAATGTTGGTGGGTGACGTGGCTCTATATTGGATGTACTTTTCTACCGTGTTATTACGACAACATGTGGGAGGATGGGATGGTGTTGGTAATTGTGGTGACAAGATGTTTTCTAGGCCTGCATTAATAGAGAATGTTGGGTGATGACATTCTCATTCTTCAGAAATTTGCGATGGAGACTCCTATTAGGCTTCTGTCGGGAAGAAAGATTTGGGCATTCTATGGCCGAATAAGGCATGGGAGGTTGAAATCAGTGATTAAAGTCTAGGACGAGCTGGTGCTGGGAAAATAATTTATGTCCACGACTGAGAGATGGAGTATGAATGTCGATGTTGCGGCGAGGCTTTTAGCATCACTTTTAGACTTGGGGGTGTCGCCAGCTATGGTGATGCTCATAGCCAGGAAATTAGTCTAGGATAATCTTCTAGAAGGGTAATGGGCGTCATAATTATGGCGGAGCTAGGTGTTGGGGTTCCTTGTCCTTGTGATTTGCAACGAGCACTAGTTCCTAGTGAGAGAATCAGGCTGTATTCGTTTATCTTGGACATTAAGGAGGGGAGCATCAAAGGCATGGAGCATGAGCTAGATGTGGTTTGATTTTCTTAAAACACTACCTCTATCTGGAGCCATTTGGTGGAGTCAACTAAAGAAGGCTATTCAAAGATTATCTGATTGTGGAGGGTGTGGTTTGGGTGGATTGACAAGTTCTTTTTCCTATAGGTTTTGTATTTTGATTGCTCTGATGTCGTAAGTTTGGGTTGTTTGGGTTTGTTGCTTGTATAGGGATGCTAGTATGGGTCTGGTTGGTAATATGGCCGGTGGCCTTGTAGGGTTGGGTTGGTTGTAAGGGCTTTCTGGGTGGATGCTATTTTCCTAAAACTGTTATGTAATGCTATATCTTTCTTTTAATATCAATATAAACAATATTTACGAATCAAAAAAGAAAACATAAAGAGATATTGTATTGAGTTATTTCATTTTATTATTAAATTATTTAAGAATTATTTTTATTTTATTTACATTGTTGTATGAAGAATTATTTTTATTTATTGATGAGTTGTTTTTTATTTATTTAAGAGTTATATTATAGTTAATAGTTTTAGAAAATACATTGGTTGTGTTTTCGGTTTTATTTATACACTCACAACATGATGCTCTATACCCTATTGCCATTATAGAATGCCTATTGATTTTATTAACTAATACGTATTAAAATTAACTTCTTATGAAACTAGTCTCTTTTAATTATTATTTTTTTGTAAGGGATTTGTATTCTCAATCATTTCCTTAGACCCTACTTTCTAGATACAAATCAAACATTAACAACTCTGTTACATTCTATTTCCTTCTCACAATTCATATCTGTAGTTTTTATTTGCATTCCAACAACAATTATGTAATCATGTATATTATTAAATTCCTTGTATAATTTTTATCCCCACTACTTGCATTAGGTACGTTTGAAGCTCGATCCTTTCTATCTCATTGCTTTGCCTATCTAGACTCCTAGACCTTTTCTTTCTATTTCATTCCAATATCCTTGCATCTTGTTCCCTACACCCATGTGACCTTGGACATTTAGGGAAATTAATTATGCACCAACATAGATATTTCAAAGCATCTTGAATCCTATTTTTTTGTACCACTTATATTTTCATCCTTTTGGATGGTATACATTTTCTCAGACACTAAGCTTTTGGTATGCCTCTTCCTTGACCCTTGTGATTCGAATAAAGGTCTGCTTGATCAACATGACCAACCAATGATACCACTAATGAGATTGAATTTGAAAGTAAAATTGTGGGAAACTTTCACATGAATCAGGCATGTGGGCTTGTGCTAGGTCTTCAACCTCTATATAAGATAGACAACTTCATTAGATTGGATTATATTTTGGCGTATTTATCAATAATGCATGCTACTATTTCAAGCCCTAATATTTAGCTATTGGATCTAAGTATGAATAACCCTTAGTTTTTGGAGATTAGTGGATAAAATCCAAGTGATTTCTTGGACTTTGGAGTTGAAAATATTAGGATTCATGAGTGCAATTTCAAATAGAGGTTGCATTTGCATTTCAAATTAGAGGCTTTTTAGTGGTTAGGAAGATTTCAATATTTTAAAAATTTCTAAGAATGTTTATAATTGTCATAGATGTAAACATTTGTAACATTTATAAGATAAATGCATTTGAATGATATCTTTGAATGAAATATTCATTTCTAGCCGATATTGCATTTGCAAAGATATTATGTTTTGTGTTTTAAATATTTTTGTAATTTATTGTCAAAAATATTTTGATGGATATTTCTTTTTTTTAAAGGAAAATTGCTATCAGAGAGGATATCACTCTTTCTATTAATTTAAAGCTCCAACTTACATATTTCAGTTGCTTCGACTGCAAATTACAAAATGAATTAAATAACCAGATTTTCTACTTTCTTAGAGGATCTTAATGTCATTGAGGGCTTTTGTTTTAAAGGTGTTTTCTTCCTTTTCACCTCTATCCAAACTTGTTCAATTTCAGATGGAACATTGCTATTCGCCATAGATGGAAAAAGGAGGTGAATGGTTAAGTTTCATGATGGGTTTGATGAAAGGATTGGTATAGGATCAACGAAATGGTTGGTGGTGAGGGCAGTCAATCAATGAAAGGATTGATAGTAGTAATTTTCTTGGTAGAATGAGATGAATTTATTTTGATGTGGGGAGAAGTTACCCTATAGCTCATGTGAGTAGCATCCTTATTCTTCTTATTTAGAGATTTATATCCAATACCTTGAATCCTTGGTTTGCATAAATATGGACGTGTTCAAGGATTCCTTGTTCATGAATGTCTAATCCTTTTCCTTTATATTTCATGATTTGATACATTTAGTTTGCAATGGGATATTTTCTTTGATAGAAAGATGCAAATGCATCATTAGATGGATAGGTAATATTAGGCTTTTCAAAGTATCTATTCACTTAACAAAATACCATTAGGTAAAGGTTTCTGGGTAAAATGGGTGAAATTTTGGCTCTTGAATGGGGTTGATGGGTGATTGAGAGGATTTTTATCCTTGGATTTGATTAATGGGATCAACATGATAATTTTGACCTTGAGTTGGTTTTGGAAAAGTTTGATCATATATTGAATAGGGATCTTGATGTTAATTTTATGATCTAGGTGCATTTACTTTAAGCTCAACATGGCCTTTAATATTGATATTTGTATGTATATATTTTAAAAATTCAAGTGCCAATAATTGGGATGTTATTACATTTATGAGGTTTATGGATCTTGGATTTATGGAATGAATGAAAGGGGCGGATGAAGTTCATTTAGCCTTTTGTGTATATTGATTTGCAAAAATATCCATGTTAGGGGTTTTCAGATGATATTGAAATTCTCATGTTTGTGTTGGTGTGGCATAACTCCCTAGATTTATGTTTTGATTCATTTCTAGTAGTCTTAGGATAAAATCCTTCATGGCTATGTTAACTTGATTGGATTGATTAATTTTTTGGTTTGGTTGGATTGGTTGATTTGATTAAATTTTAGCTTCGAAGGTTTGTTTGAGATGGATTATTTTTGTGAGGAAGAGGGCATGAGACCATGGAGGGAGGATGTTGGTGAAGTTTCTAGAGTCTAATCTTTTATACCTATCAACTGTATTTACTTTCAAGAGTTTTTTAAACCTTTCCTAAAGGAGGTTCAAGGATTACGCCGATAGAAAACTATATGTATGTTAATATGTTAGAGAGTAGGTGTTTGTGCATGGGTACATATGGAAGCCATGTGCTACAAATTCTATCTATATGTGACTAGATTAAATGATTAATAATAAGTTCTAAATAATGGAATGAAATAAACTTAGACAAACTAGATTTTTTTCTCAAAGAAATTAAGTATTATCTAATTTTGAAATATTTGCATACAGACTTAAAACATAATGCAATGCAAATGAAAAAAAAAGTTGCCATCAAATTGACAAAAACATTGCAAATATCAATACTATTAAATGGTAGTTGTTTTACCATTATAGGTAACTAAAACTTATTTTCTGATGACTCAATAGTAGTTTTCAGGAACGACTGATTCTCAATTTAGGGTTCATGTTTATTTTTGAGGGGTAAATATTTTTGTTTCAATTCAGTTTAGAGTCATTTTTTCTATGTAGGGTAAATTCTTTAGTTTTAATTTTAATGTCTAAGGTTTATATGTTTGTAGGAAATTTGCAAAATAAAAACCTAATTTAAACAAAATATAAAAAACAAACCTAAATACATATAATAAAATACCAAAAAAAAAGAAAAAATGTAAAAAAACCAACTTGAAAGCTTTTGATGGTCGTAGATAACTGTTTGCACTCAAGATCCCATTCTTTGTCATTGTGAGCTCTAGTAAAAATGAGCTTGCAGGCCATTTTAAAAAAATTAAACACCTTTACGAAACATGACCTCATTTATTACAAAATGGGATCCCATTTCGTAGTAAACGAGATCCCGTTTTGTTGTAAATGAGATCCCGTTTCATAATTCTTGGCTCGGGATCCCACCACGAAACAAGACCCCATTTTAAATTTAGGCTCAAGATTCCATTTGCTAAATAACAAGATCTCAAAGCATAATGGGATCTCATTTTATTTTTCTCAATTTCAAGCTTTTTTCTAAGTCTGAAACTTCCACTAGAAGTGGACTCATCTTCTTGCATTTAACCTATTTATTTTTATTTTCTTTGAATAATGTCTTCATATTCTTCAAATGCATATGTATCATTTTTTATTTATAGCTTTTGATGTGCTTGTCCAATTTTTTTTAAATTTTTTTCTTTGCACTTCATTCTACACTAAAAAATTACATATTCAATTATTTTTTTCAAAGATGTAGGACATGCATGCTCAATGATGCAGTTTTTAGGATGCATCCACTTAAAAAATTATATAAAAAATATTAAAAATAAACAACTTGTAGTACTCACTCTTGGCTATATTTCTACATACTAGTTTAAAAAATATTTAATGTAACAAAAAAGAAGTGGGGGCACACACTAGACACTATGCTATATTTTAGTGATGAAAATAACAACATATTTGTATGTATGCCTTGCATTTCACCTTCTTAGCCTTAACTATTTTTTAATTAATATTTTATATATAGTGCTTAGAGTAATAAAATTCCTATTCTTATCATATCTTCAAATTTTAATGGTATAAATCTCAAATTACTTGTCTAAGTTTATATTTTATTAATTTTAGAAAAAAAGTGGCCACTTTTGAACCCTCTTTGTCCCCCATTTCTATGCACTTACCCCGGTACAATACAAGTTACCATAGTGTATCCAAGATGAATATATATGAGGCTCCCTATGATCATCCTCCATATTCTTTGGCTAATTATATTTTAGGTTTTTCTAGGGTTGAATCAATTGATAAATTCCTTGTCCAATGGGATGAAGTTTTTAAGACCCTTAAGGACAATTTGGTATATGCATAAAACCACACAAAATAATGGGTGGATCAACATAGAATAGAGTGTACCTTTATAGTTAATGATTATGTTTTTTATGACTTTATCCTTACAAGAAGAGATCCTTTTGTGACTTGTTAGGCAAGTCATAAGTTGGGTCTACATTTTTATGTCCCTTAAATCAAGTGGTGTGATACATAAGAGGTGGGACATATAAAATTAAACTTCCTTATTCTTCATTGAGCCACCTATATTTTCATGTCTCTTGTCTCAACAAAGTGATTAGGTATGCCAAGAGTGCTAATGGAACTAGTTGCATTGGATGGGGTGATCCCACAATAGTTTGTTCCACTTTTTTTGCCAAAGTAGAACATTGAAATAACATTTTAAACTAAATTTTCATCTTCTATCACCTATAGCAACTAAATCATTAAGAAGTTGAGGATGATGTGAACTAGTGTTTTTTGAAATTCCATGTGTATATTTTATATATATTTAGTAAAGAAACTGTGAATTTTTTAATGTAATTTTTAATAACTTTTTTTTATAGTTAATAGTATTTTTTAAAAGTAACATTTATTCATAATGTGTAACTTTTTTGACACAAAAGATAAAATTATAAATTCTTAAACATAGATTGAACACCAATGTCTAATGTATAAATATTTTTCATATTTTTTGTTGTAAGTTTTATTTATTATTATTTTTTGATGTGAGATTAATTATAATTTAGACATAGATTGTAATACCCCTCATGTTGTTTGGACTTGATACTTCTGTGGTTTTGCTTGATACTTTGGGACTTTGGTAGTTACTGTTTGTTGGTTGGATTGGTGGATTGGATAGTTTAAACTGCTTGATGACTATGCTACTTTATTTGATGACATGGATATTATGATATGACATGATGGTTACACTTGATTTGGTAATGTCTAATTTGATGTAGTAGTACATTGTAATGCAATAGATTAGTAATTATTTTATGATGATACGATGTGATCAGTTTAGTTTAGAAATGTTACTTTATACTTAATGTTGTAGTTGTTATTGTAGCTTTGGTGAGGGGACAGTGTAGTACCACTCGTTTGCGAGTGCCCTGCTACACTGCGACTCCTACTCACGATGTGATGTATTTGATTATATATACATGTTACTTGACGTTTATTGGTATGCAGGAATTGTAGGAATAAAGTCTCGATTCCACTTGCTTCGGCAGGACAGGGCGAGAATTAAATTAACCCAACGGGTGCAATGTTGAAAAAGGGAGTTGATAAGGAAGTGTCCCCGTCCCAAGTCTATCATCCCATTGTGAGTTTTGTTGTGTCATGATTGAGGTTTTGTCCTTGTCTTTGTGTAGTTTGATTGTTGATTAATTATTTTATTTATGGTTAGTGGTTATTTAATTAATCTTTATTTTATAAGATTAATTAATGATGCTTTGTTGCTTTGAATTAATTGTAAGTTAGTAAAATGTTGAATTTTAAATATATTGTAAATTAAAAATTTAGTTAAGTAATTAAAAGTGTAAGTAATTAATTTAAATAAATAATGATGATGATAATTATATATTATCTTTTTCCTGATATTAAATTAAAAAATCAGAAGAGTATCTTGTGAGGATAATATCATGAGAAAATAATTAATTTTTAATGAAATTTGTGAGATAAGTGTGTGCTTTTAAAAGCAAGAAAAGAACCAATGAATGGAGAGGATTTTTGAGGAAAAAGAAGAGCTTTATTTATTTTTATATTATTTTATTGTGAGAAATTTTTTACACACAAGAGGATTTTCTGGTTTTTGTCTGAAAAAGAAAGGAAAAGATAGGTTTTGTTTTGTGCTTCTTGGTAAAAGTTGTTCTGTAAGAAAAGATTAAAAAAGAAGAAGATTGATTCAGAAGAGAGCTGAAGGAAGGAAACTTGAGAAGAAACTGCAGGGGGATTTTACTTGCTATTGGGTTTGGATTCTACATCGAACGAAGGACTCCAGGTTCCCTAAAACTTATTGTTTTCTTCTTTTTGATTCTGTATTAAACAAAATCTTGTCTACCATATTTTGAAAAAGGTTTCTGTGATTGAAATTTTGTTTGTATTAAACCTTTGAATCCTCTGTAGGAAATTATAGTGAAACCTTCAAAAATTCTTTAATTAAACTTAGTGGTGGAAATAATTGTTTTGAAAAGGAAATCATTTTTATTGGTGGGTCGAATTTGAATGCCCAGATTTATATCGGGTCTGATAGAAAACCAATTTATCCACATTGTTTATTTTTAATTTCTGAGTATATATATATAATAATAAAAATTCATATATATTTATATTTATACAAATACATACATATTCATTGTGAGGACTTGTTTGTATTTTAATAAAATATATTTTTGTTTTTGGGGTTCTGTGTTCGCCACTGTTTAGGAAAAAATCAAATATAAAATAAAAATAAATATATTTATGTAAATTTTTATTCAAAAAATATTTATATTATAAAAAATTAAAAAAAGTTTATATATTAGGGGGTGGGAATGGTCGGCCGAAGCCATACCACCCCCACTGCCCCAAGGTACTGATGCACGCAGTCACCACTGACTGCACACAACAGCCTATGGTTGCTGTACGTAGCCAATGGGGACTGCGGCCTCCCCTTAGGGAGTACGCAGTACCTACGTACTGCAGCCTCCCCATAGGGGGTATGCAATACCACTTGAACTGCATGATTTTCTTTATTAAAGTTTTTATTTATTTATTGTAAATTTAATTTAATTTAATTTGTTTTATTGACATGTATATATATTATATATAAATATATATATATAGTGGTAATTACAGTGGATTATTAGGTTAATTTTTATAATGTGATTTAAATAGATGATTTTAATATATGTTTTAGTATATATGTATATATGTATATACACTATTATGTGTATATATGTATATATATATAAATATAATTGGCCTTTTATATGTTGTGTTTATGGAGAAAAAATTATATAATTTCATATGTAGCAATGTTGGAAAAATTGTATAAATTTGTATTATTATAGTTCAATTGTGAAAATTAGAGATAAACTATGTGTTAATTAATTGAATATTCTCAAGTAATTGATTTGTTTAATTGAAAAAATTTATCGTGTATTGAAATGAGTTGTATAGCGTTGTGTTATGTAAATTGCTTACTCTTGAGACTATTCTTTGAGTCTACTGTGGTTTTCTTTTGTTCGGGTTTATGTCTTGTGGGAAAACCCTAGAGTTAGTCTATCCTGTTATAGGAACTTAAGTTGTTGTTTAGAACTTCCAGAGGTGGGGATGCTGATGTTATTATTGATTTTTCAATTTGATACTTGGCCTATGCTTTGACTGTGGTTGTGATTTTAGTTTGCACTAGGACTATACCATTTTGTGAATGTAATTCAGACGATTTTGGCGAGATGGTTATGCCTCACGGATGTTCCATTTGTTGGTTTTGTGATCTGGTTGGTACAATCCTTTTCTGTTGGATATTTGTGTTTGAGTGTCTAGAGAGAGTGGCTCTAAGTGGGGGCTGGTGCACAAAGGGGATGTCAAGGTAACCCACGTAGAGTTAGAGTAATCAGTGATAACCTAAGTAATTAATTAGGGGTTGGGTAGTTAAACATTAAACAAGATAATTATGATGCCTCGTTCACTTGTTAGTGCTATCATAGACTAAAGGTGGTTTGAGAAGGCCGTGGTTGGCATGATCATTGCCTTGTCCTCACGAGAGGTTAATGATTTTGCATGAGTATCCCTATGGAGCGGTGCCTTGAGATAGACTGTCAGGAGAACCATATATGGAGGCGACACCTTGAACTAAGGTTGTCTGGATAATCCATGTATAGATGGAGGTGACACCTTGTGATAGATTGTATGGATAATCCATGTGAAGCCATGTGATGGCACTCTCCTCTAGCATTCCATTTGAGTTGTTTTATTGAAGTCCTCTGGAAGTGGTCCATTGTTATGACTTTTGATGTTTTGTTGTTGCTTAGTTTTCTGTGTGGTCTTTTGATATTATGTTATCTTGTTTGGAGTTAGTCTTGTGTTACTCTTAGATGTGCTTGGTCAGGGATCCTTCCTTGTCTACTCCCAGCACGAGGGTGGTTGGGTGGAATGTGCTATGCACCCCGTTGGGTTCCCTTTGGTTACAGTTGTACCATTTAGTGCAGGTTTTGTAGATGTTGTTGCTCCAGGATTCATACGTTCCAAAGGTGTATTTGTACTATAGGTGTATTTCATTTATTGTTGTATCACTCCCATGTGTGATGGGAGGACTTTGATGTAATTTTGTATGTGTTCTTTATGATGTATTATCAGACTGATGTATTGTACTATCACACCATGTGATTCATTCTTGTACTACCATTTGTAAACATTGTTAAGTTGTGTTGTATATGTGGAAATATATATACATAATGTCTTCATGATTAATTTACTTGTGATTTGCATGTATGGTTTTATATGGATTACTCTTATTAATATGGTTATTGTTAATGGATGTTTTGAAATTGATGTTAAGTGAATGAATGAGTTAGTTACGTAATGTTACCTCATGTACCCCAAAGAACTTAGGTGTTTAGTTTGTAATCTTTTATATCTAATGTACACTATAATTTATGCACTTTAATAGTAAAAAAAAAATTGTACCATAAATATTGAAGTATTAGTTTTTCTTTGGGGTTGTGTGGTGGGGCATTACATAGATTTATTCTATAACACATACATTTTTCTATATATACTCAAATTAACTTATTTTTTATTGAAACAATGACATCAATGCATAGTGCATAGATATTCTCAAGATTCTTTTCTCTTTTTTCTAATTTTCCATGTGTGTAGAATATAGAGCTTAATGTTTGGTGGAAAACCTATGTTCATTAGAAAATAGAAGAAAAAATAATAATCAAAATAAATATATTGAAGATTATATTTTCTGGAAAGCTTATTCTTAGGGCTATGATCCTACAAATTATCTAGTCACGTTGATTGCATTTTCTAGTCCAACCCAAGGTTTAAAATAAAAAATTGAGTAAAATTTGAGGAACATGGCACATAAAGACCCATTTAAGGACCTTCTTTAAAAGGTATTTTTAAATAAAGGTACCTTTCATGAAGTTTACAAATATTAAATATTAAAAATCTAAGTTACCTTGGAATGAAGGCTTACCTTTGTTTGAGGGTGATTGTGGAGTCACCTTTGAAAGAAAAACCTTTTAACAAAGATGTTTGCTATTTTTCTCTCCAACCATGTAAATTCTAATGTCCCACAAGTGTGTCAGAATATTATGGATCTACCTAATGAGGAGGGATTCATAATTTAGAACTAGATACCATATTGGACAAGCACATACTATGAATCTTCACAATTATTCTGTTGAGGATGCTTTAGTCCAAGGAAGCATTTGCTAACTCAAAGATATCTAATGGCTTGAGTTAGGCAACATTATCTCTAAGTTTTCTCATTTCAATCTTTGAGGGAAAATAGTTTTGAAGGGAGTATCAATATTATGAAACCCCATTTGTTTATATGAACTAGATAGGAGTTAGGCTTAGATTAGGTGGATGTTCTTTGTAAGTCACTCATATGGTAAATCAAAATAAACATAATTATCCCACATGCATGGGATGGTGGTAGGTGTTTTTAGCAATTTTTTTTATATTGTAATAATAACTTCCTAAGTGGAAGGTACCTTTGAGAACTATAATTAGATTATATTCTTTGTTGGGAGTTTGCCCCTTGGAATTGACATTATATATTTTTGTTGCTATTGTTTCTTTCTTATAATATACATGTATTATCTTTATTTCTCTTGTAGGTTCCTTACACATTATAACACTTTGGATCCATTCTAATATGATCATAATCATGGATAGGTAAAATATGATTAAATAATAACTCACTAAGGCAAAAAAAATGAATTCCTCTAGGATCATGAGTGCACATGCATTGAATAACATCCTTAATGTGCAAAAGCCCATGTAAAGTATTATTGTGAGTAAAAGTAATGAGTGGTGAAGAAGATATAATAGTAGGATCATCAATGGCTTGGACACCACCCTCAAATGATTTGTATGGAGATTTAAAGATGTGAAATAAAGTTCTTCATTTATTTTGATGTTATGCATTAATTCATGTTGTAAAATGTGCCAAGCATATGGTACATCATGATAATCATACATGCTATGGTCAAGTCAAAATATAATGCATATGATGAGAAGCTATACAAATTTTCTATAGCTATATCAATTCTTACAACTTCATGATGAGGATATTCGATGCTCCAAACAACTGCAAAGTTTGTTCAAATTCAGATTATAAGTGTTGCTCTCTTCATATTGCCATTATGTTGTTGTATTTGATACATGCTAATAGTTCTAATGTAAAACAAGCTAGTTGTATTTGCTATTTTTGCTTTATGTTTCCTGCAAAATTCATATAGTTTGTAAAAATTTTGTACAATGTTTTGGTCTATTAGGCTCTTGTAACTGTTAATGGTTTTTCCTCTTCTTTGTGCAGTTCCTTTTGAACTTCATTATTCTTTATGTAACTACAACTTTATTTAATACAAAAAAAATAATAGATACTAGAGGTTGAGATACTAGAATTGGTATGAAAACAAGCTCTAATGAAAGAGGTGAAATAATTTATGCATATATAATAAAGCATGTAATGAAGTTTAATAAAAAGTAAGTGAGACAATTCATTTTAACACTCCTCAATTAAATTCTCTCTCCCTCTCTCTATTATATGTATACATATATATAGGCATTTTCACTAAATGCATCTAGCATAAGTTCTTTAAAAATGTGTACATTAGAGATAACATGAACAAATTTATCATAAAACTATGAAGCATCAATAACATCCTTGAGGCTATCATGTGTTGCTTGAGAAATACATCGTCATTAATAGGTGTTACAACACCATGTGAGGGTAAATACATAATTTAGGACTTCCTCATTAAAAATATCATAAAAAAAGTCTTTTGTGATGTGCACTTGGTTTAATGGCAATGCCATGTTGTAAGCACCTAGATAGTGTTGAATTCAAATCTTAATTAAAAAAAAAAAATCATAAAAAAAGAAAACTATTCAATGATAAAAAATAATGACAAGATCCATGAAGGATAATATATTAAATACACAACCATATAATATATTCATGAAACATATGCCATCATCTTTATAATAAAAGATATATAATATTATTAAAGATAAACAAATGAAATTTACAAAGTACTAAAACACATTAAAATCTTTGATATATAAGTATAATTGATAACAATTCCTTAAAAAATAATAAAAATTAAAAATTAAAAATATAAAATAAAATAAAATGTGTAATATTAAATCTTATAAATTCACCATACTAAAAAAATAAAATAAAAACTTCCTATAGTTATCTAAATTTAATCTTCTAATAATAAAATAAAACAACAAATATAATTAAAAAAACTGTAAAAATAAAAGCAACTTTACACAAAACAAAACAATTTAAATAGTAGAACTCTAAAAATGAAATGACCAAAAGTAAAAGTAAAAGTAAAAGAGGACTCTTGAGGACAAAGATAGGAATTCTCTGTCTGAAGTAATTCTATTCTCTTTACACCTCTAATACTGTTCATCTCTATTGTCTGTTGGATGCCCGTTTGAACGTAGATCTTAATTAATTAAAATAAAAATATGTATTATTGTTAAATATTCTCAATTATTATTATTTTATCCTTTTTATTTGTCGTATATTAGAGTTGAGTTAAGTTTGTTCTACTATGCTTGCATGCTGTTCCACTTGAGCAGATACACCTGAGAACAACTTCAAAGCTGGAAGCTGGCACTCCATAAAGCTTCCTTGTACAATGGCGAGATCATTAATAATGAGGGGTAAGTACAAAAACAATCTCTCAATATCTATATCTTTTCCAAGTGTTTATTCCATTCATGTATCACAATTTTTTTCAAATATAAGTGAATATATCTTAACATTTTTTTCATAATTAAAATAAATAAATAATTATGTTAGTGATAAATTATGGAGTGTGGTCTTGTGATTGACAACACCTATTACATCATCAATAGAAAACTAGGAACCTTATTAAGTCATCTATTTCTATGAATGAGGGTGATATGACTTGATTGATGACTCTTACCTCCTCCAACCTAGCTTTTCTACCTAGATGGGCAAGGCACATCAATGCCTTTAACCTAGTTGGCATCGTCGTGATCACATCGTCCTTCTTGAACCCTCTATAAAACACTCAACACCATTACACTCCTCATGTTTGCTACTTCGATGTTGTACCTCCCTCACACCATTCAAGCATTCCCAACTCTCTAGGATGAATATGTGCTTTACATGTTTTGAATTTGCACCACATTTAGGAAAATCACTTTTTTGTTACCAAATTTTATTTTTGTAAAGAAGAGAAGCATAATAAATTTGTTCAAAAGAAGCAATACATATACATTCAAAATTAATAGACAACAAAATAGAATATGTGATATATTACTTGAGAATTAACCTCTATGAATAAATAGTAGAATCCTTTTCTATTGTAAAAAAAATTAGCTGTTAACTAATACAATAAGAACATCTTACTTAAACATGCACCAATACTTATAGGCACATAAAAAGTGATTTGCATATAATTACATGAATCATGAAAAAAATAAACATGAATTATAGAAAAATAAAAGAAAACCAAAATAAAACCTAATTTTTTTAATCAAACATGTTTAATTTTTTGATACAAAAATACTTCCGCACTCCTTACTGAAGCTTTTCCTTAAGAAATAGGTATTATCAACTCCTTCACTACCACACAAATTGCCGCCTTCTTTCTTCTTTATTAAAATGCAATTCAATTTCATTTTTTACTCATCACATAATTACCATTAGCCTTTTTTGTTCAAGCATTTTTGCATTAATCCAACTTTATTTTTTTTCCTTGTTTTTGTTAGCCTCAATTTATAACAAAGCCTTAGCCTATGAAGCATTTCAAACACCAAGTTGGTTTGTTATTGACATTCTTGTGTTTCAATTTGTATGTAATGGTGGTCTCTTCTCTTCTAACATTGTGGACAACCCAAGTAAGGCCCTACAAAATGATTTTGATGACTAAGAGTTGTCCTACCTACTCCTGCAACATCTAAACAAGTGTATTTTGATGGTCTAAGAATTGTCCCCCCTATTTCAACTTTTGGATACAATAATACCCGTTATTTATACTTTTGTTACTTTCTCATCTAGAACGAAAGATAAGTTATATGATATCTTCATAAATCATTGTTGACAAGACGTCAAGCACATGCTAGCTAGAAATATGTATAATTCTCTAGATGCCATGAGACTATGAGTGTTTTTCAAGAAAGATGAGTTCAATCTTGGGGATTTATTGCCTAAAGCTTTAGAAGAAGCCATGATTACTTGCTTCAATTAATTTTAGAGAATTATGCACAATCCAATTGGTGTTTGGAGGGACTAGTGTTTATGGTGAAAATTTGCACCACAATTATCTATGTCTTCTATTATGTTGAGCCTTTTGACTTAAGGTGGGTTGTTGGAGGAAAAGGAATATATGCACATGCTTTCTCTAAGCATGAAAAAAATGATAGATATAATGTATAAGTGTTTTAGTAGTGAAAACAAGCATTCCAAAAAGTTTTATGTTGTATTAGCAGCATGATCAAGAATAGTAAGTGATCTCTTAGAGGTTAAGTGCCACCCCTTTAAACATTTTTTGATTGTAAAAGAATTAGTTATTTTTCATTTGCTTTTGTATTCCTTCACTTGAAAGTTTAGTGTATAATTAACAATTTTAAATAGAGATAACATAGATATTTTTAATGATAAAATGTTTCCTTAAATTTTATAGTTAAATATGAAACTTCAAATTTGAAATTTGTAGTAGAAATTTATACATTAATATTCAAAATTAATTATAATGAAGTGTCTTATTTAAATTAGGTGCCTGAAGTATTATAAATCTTATTTATTACGAGATGACTAAATATGTAGTTTCATTTATTAGGAAGATGACCTAATACATAATCTACATTCTTAAGAGTCATGAATACACCTCTTTTTTTAGATAAGTACTACCATGGAGGTAGCTCCCTTATATTACTTTCAAAAACTAGTTACAAATAAAGCAGGTGAAATCAAAACTTGTGATGTCGATAAGGGCATGGTTCGGTGGTCAAGTCGCTTGGTTGTAGTGACAACCACCAGAGTTCAAACCCTCGTTGGGCCAAAGTGCTCGTAGGCCTTTTGCCTTCGCTAGGACATTGTGTTCGTGGGTTTGGTAGTATCTTGTGGTTTCTTGTACTTGGTTCATAGCTTTGGTCAAAAGCGTTTACCTCTAATAATATGGGTGCATTGCACTTCTTAAGAAAAAAACAATAGAACTTGTGATAAAAAAACCAACACTTGCAGAGATATCCAACAACATAGCAACATCTACATGTGAAAGTAGCCTAGGATTAGCATTCAAGAATGCTAAAAAATCATCAATATTATTCATCTTTATGACCCCTTTTTTTGAACAAATTCCAAGCTTTTTGCATCGTGCCTTTTTTTCTTTTCAACATTCAAATCCAAGATGCCAAGCATAACACCAAAGCTTGGGGTCACAGACATACCCTCCACAACCACCATTACAACTTTCACGTTTTTGGCTCTGACAATCCTCCCAACAAAGTGAGCACCTCACAAATTATAGCCCAACACTTGGATATACAGTAAGAAGAAACATCCACGACAATGGCTATCCAACCTACAAAATGCACCAGCATGGATCTTGTTACACTCGTGGGCCATCAGTATGTTGTTAGAAAAATATGGTGTTGGGATGGATGCAGTTCCTCGATTTTCTCGCGTTACACTCCATGCAAACTCTGTCCTTATTTTTATTTTTTGAGTTGGAGGTTATGCCGAGGGGTTTTGTATACGAAAAACATGAAGATGATAAAATTTATTTAAAAAATAAGATTATATTTTAATTTTGTTTTTTTATTAAATATATATTTTAAATTTTTTCAATATTTAATCATAATTTTAAAATTATAAAACTTATAATATTAATAAAATTTAATGAAAAATTTAAATTTTATTTTAATGTAAAATACATAAAATTTCTAGTATAAAAAATATTTAAATATTTAAAAAAATGTTTCTATTAAATTAATTTAAATATTAAAATTTTCATATCTTTAATATAAATTAATACTAGAAATTTTGATAAAAATAAGTTTTTATTTATAATTTTTAAGTTTGATTATTGAAGAGAATTATGATGTTCAATTTTTTAGAACAAATTTTTAAATGTTTAATGTATAATATTTTAATATAAAATGAGTATAAATTCTTTGAATATAATGTTTATCTAATATTTTATATTATATTTAAATATTTTTTTATTTTCTATCTTATTTTAAAAAATTAAATAAATATTATATTCAAAGAATTTATATTCATTTTATATTAATTTAAAATTTTAAAATTTAAAGATTTACCTAAAATCTTATAGATTAAATATTTAAAATTTTGTTCTAAAAATTTGAACATCATAATTGTCTTCAATAATCAAATTTAAAAATTATAAATAAAAATTTATTTTTATCAAAAAAAATTCTAGTATTAATTTATATTAAAGATATGAAAATTTAATATTTAAATTAATTTAATAGAAACATTTTTTTTTTAAATGTAAATATTTTTTATACTAAATATTTTATGTATTGTACATTAAAATAAAATTTTAAATTTTTATTAAATTTTATTAATATTTTAAGTATTTTATAATTTTAAAATTATGATTAAATATAATCTTATTTTTAAAATAAATTTCATTTAAATTTTATACTCTTCCTGTTTTTTGCATGGAGTTTAAAGTGAGAAAATCGAGGAACTGCATCCATCCCTTCTAAATATTGTTATCCTAGTTGGTAAATTGAGTTGCTGGTTTTAACCTACAATTAGAATTGACTACCTCACATATACCATTTTCAATCTTCCTAATAACCTCTTTAGCAGGGAACCTCTATTCACAAAAGATTGTCTTATTACGTTCTTTCCACACTTGCCAAACAAACATAGAAGGAGTCGCTAGCTAAATATCACCCCATATGTTCCTCCTCTTCCATACTAGCCAACTCATTAAAAATTCCAATAGATCCAACTATCTTAGGGAGGACCTCTTTGTCTTCATGTTTTCCTCCAAATTTCTTCTTTCAATCTTCATTCTAAAATTATAAGCAACATAATAAATTATTTATCTTTCTTTTGTCTACAAAAATTAATTTAACATATTTTTCTTATAATTTCATTAACCTATTTGGTTACTTATAAACATAAATTATGTTGAGAGGCATTATATCATTTACATAAAAACTAAAATACAACCAATATATACTAAAAAAACTAAAGCTATAAAATTTAAAATATGGTTGGCATAATTAAATGGTAACATATAAATAAATAATTATATTGAGACACAGAGTCTCATATTGTGACCATGTACATAAAAGTTCCTTATCTTTTACAACCATTTACAATCAAATAATTAATATTTAATTATGTCAAAGGTGTTACCTATTTGAAAAGAGTTGACCTGATTATGCCGATCTACAGTTGACAACATCTTAGAGGCATGCAAGACGATGGAAAGTTCGCTGGCTATTGATTTCGTTATCACCATTGCCAATTTTTTGAAGTTTTTCATTCGTCATTTTTTAAAGTTTGTCATTCATCACTTTTTACATGAACATGAAATTTACCTCTATGAATGAAGCGACCTGTAAAAGTGTATCCATGACTATCTTGCATCTGTATCAATGCAAGATGATTGAATGAATCTCAACTGTTCATCATTTTTTACCATTTTTCAGCTTTTTTTCACCCTTTTTTTCTACTTTCCCTGCTGCTATTGGTTTCCACTCCTCCAAACTCTTCCTACTGGCATTGACCTTACACTTCTCCAATTTGGCGAGCTACAACCTAAAAATAAGGTTTCGACAAAGGTTTAGGGTATGTTTATTAAAGTGAAAAATATGGCCAAGATCTTAATAATGAGCACTTTTAGGTTTTAACATTACAACATCCTTTATCCTACTCAATTTTAAGTATATATTAACATAATTAATATATAACGTATATTTTATATAATAAAAAATAAATTATAAATAATATAATTATACTAATTATTATTATATATTATATTCTTTTACAAAACTATTAAATATATATAAAATTATTATAATTAATAATTAATAATAATTATATTTTTATATAATACAAAAAATTTGTATATAAATATAATACAAAATATGATTAATATATTATGTATCTAATATAATAGTAATACAAATTAAACTATATATAATATAATTATATTTATTATTATTATATAATAGTATATATAGATTATATTATTATTATATATTATATTCTATAATAAAAATTATTAAATATAAATATGATTTTTTTTTGGTCAGTGACAGTTTTTTTGTATTGCTTTTAAAAATAAAGATTACATCCAATTTATCATTTTCCACTTTGAATTCCATCCAAAAAACACCAGTTTTGCAGTTTAAACTAGATCACCAACACTATAATGTGCAAAAAAGTCCTGACATAGATACTTCTACCACTACTTAGCATTTAGCAGCCTTAGCTACAAAAAACTTAATCGCTTAAAGTCCTTCATATCCATTACAAAAAATTACAAAAATGCAAGCTTTAGACACTTTTATCAAAACTATTTCTAACAGTAAACTAAATAAAAACACTGCAAACACCACCTGAGACCGTTCCATCAAACTGCTTTATCCTGCACCATCGCTCTTTGACCGACCTGCTTTCGCTTTCGCTTCCTTTGTTGTCTCCCTTTCTTCTTCTTCTGGCTTTGTGCTTTCACCTCCAAATGTTGCATTTCTGCTTTCCCTTGCTCAATGATCTCCTCCACATCCATCAGTTCCATGAAAAGTTTGAGAGCTTTCCAACCAAGCTGAGCTTCTTCACGACACCATGCCTTGAATCTTCCTTTTGGCTAGCGGACGAATGGCTTCATTACCCCCGACCCAAAAAAGTCCTCCATTTCTTCGTCCACAATCCCTTCACTCACATCAAACCCTACCCCTAGAATTTCCCATTCAAAAATGGACTCCATGTCCACCATAAAATCCTCGTGGACAATTCTCTTCATTGCTTTCCTCACCGTTTCAACCGTTTCTCCCAAGTCAAGACCCCATGCGGCTATCAACGAATAAACGTCCATGTTGGTCCTGTATTGGTGCTTCATGATCCCAAAATCTCTGCCAATTATCATTCTTGTGCATTGCACCAACCTATTGTCCTCTATTAAAAATAACCCCTTTAATCTTTCCTCCAAAGCATCACCATGAAAAGGGTGCAATTTTCTTCTTGAGAGGAAAGTAAAACCAGCTTCCATAGTTCTCTGTTTTGCTAGTACCGCCACTTTCGTTTGCTTCTTACAGAGCCTACAACACCAGTTAGGACGCAAATGAATTCCTCAAACCCAATGGTCAGGGAATTAAAGGCCATCTTGAATGTCGCACACCAAAATAAATGCTCCAGGTAGTGAGAAGACGTCACCAGCCTTGTTGCTCTTAGCCTGTCATTTCAACACTTCCTCACACCTTCCACCAACTCATCTTTTAAATGCTTTGTACCCATCCTCCTTCTTCGATAAGTCCTCTAAACTTACCTCTCTAAAATCTTCAAATTTAAACTCACCGACTTCTTCAAAATTTGTGGCCCATTTTGATAAAACATTCGCTTCCGTGTTTCCCATCCTTCTAATGCAACTCACCATAAAGTTTTCACAGAAGGCTAATTCTTCACGAATTTTCTCTATGATATTTTGCAAATTCCAAGCACTAATGGTCCCCTTTATCACCACTTACACAATTACTTGTGAATCCCCCTCTAGATGTATCTTACTTGGTCCTAAATTTCACCCACATTTGATTGCTAATAAGGCTGCTAGTGCTTCTGTTGAATTATTTGTGCCCTCAACCAACTTTTTCGCCTCTAAAGAAATCGTTTCTCCCTTCCAATATCGAATTATAAATCCAACCCCTGATGGACTAGGGTTCCCCTTAGAAGCCCCATCAAAATTAATTTTCCACCATCCTTCCAAAGGTCTTTCCCAAGTGAACATCCCAGACACCTTTGCAGTTGGATTCACCCAAGTCGGCCCCTTAATGGGTCAAAAGTGAATATCAGGCCACTTCTCCTGTATTCATTTGTCCTCCATTGTAAAAGGAACTCTCGGATTAAGACTACTTCCTCAATTGCGTCGTTTATCCTCCATTGTAACCTTTCTAAAGACTCTACTTTTTCTAAGAAGATTCTTCTATTTCGTTCTTTCCAAACCTCCCACACAACCAAAGATGGGCTGATTTTCTAGATGCTAGAAAAGATTGACTTTTTTCCTAGAAGTGGTCACCCTTCAAAAAACCTCCTTAATGTATCTGGAGTGGGGCTTTGCCAAACCAAGTTTCTTCATAACATCTCCTAGCATGTTGAAGTCGAATTGCAGTGCAACAACAAATAGTCCATAGTTTCCTCCACCCCTACATAATAACACATTTGGTTGGTCCATAAAAACCTAAGTGCTTCCATCTTTCTCTTGTAAGAATGCGACCTAATGGCCAGCGAAGCAAAGGATCTAACCTTTGGAAGGCATTCCTTCCCCCAACATAAACTGAACAGCCAATTCACATTCCTAGCCTTTGTGTCCAAAAATTGATAGCCTAACTTTACTGAGTATCTACCATCCACCGCTCCACACCACACCACCTTGTCTTCCTTATTCGTTCTTATAAACTTTCGAGCTCTGAAAATTCCTTGCATAATAGCCTTCTGCCTGTCAGATAGCTCGACGTCTTGAAGAGACTTCCAATCCCAATCACCCCCTGCCGCATCCCCTCTAAATTCCAAATAATCACACACTCACACTCCCCAATGCTGAGTGAACCAAAGCCTTAACTCATCTAAGTCTTCATCTTCTTTTAAAGCTAGCCAACCTTGCCACGAATCTTCCCAAAATTTCTCTTTTGAGCCATTACCAATCTGCCAAGAAATGTGATCAATTATGACTTTATGGCACGAAACAATGAAATTCTAGATTGCTAATCCCAAAGGAGGATTCTGCATTGTGAAAATTTTGCAATTCTCCATAGAATCCAAATATTTCACTTTTAAAATCCCGACCCATAATTGAGAGGGTTGTGCATAAATGATCCACACCAACTTCGCTAACAAAGCCTCATTCATGATGCTCCAATCTCTCAGTCCAACTCCACCTTTCCTTTTCACCATACATATTTTTTCCCATGATAATAAGGGAATCTTATTCTGATCCATTGCTCCATTCCAAAAGAATTTCTGCATTCTCTGTCCTACTACCTTGACAATTTTTTTAGGAATTCTAAGGCACATCATAGAGAAAATGGGGATAGCTGAAATTACAGATTTTAACATTAAGATTCTTCCTGCCAAAGTCAACCATCTACTTTTCCATCCATCCATTCGCTTTATGCAGCAATCAACTAAATCCTTTCAAATCGAAGCTTTACTTGCCCCCCCCCTAAAAAAGGAATTTCTAGGTATCGACCAGGTAGAGAGCCCATTTTCATTCCTAGAATTGAACATATTTCTCTTTGTTTCTGGCAACAAGTGTTGAAAAAGATCTCATATTTTCTCCAGTTAATGCATTGTCCAAAAACTTTACTGTACTTATCAAGGACACTTTTCATTAGTCTTGCCTCTCTAAAGGAGGCATCTCCCATGAGTAAAGTGTCATCTGCAAACTGCAAATGTGACAAAGGCTCAACACCCTCAACAACACAAACACCTTTCCAACCACCTTCATCCCTCTTTTTAGCAATGAACCTTCCCAGAGCGTTTGCCATAATTATGAATAGGAAAGGGGAAATAGGGTCTCCCTGCCTTATTCCCTTTTCTGAATCAAAGAAACCTTAAGGACTTCCATTTAATAAAATAGAGAACTGGGGAGAATTTATGCAGCTCACCACCCACTTGATCCATACTTTACTAAAGCCAAACTTTCTAAGAACTTTTAAAAGAAAACTCCTATTTACTTCATCATAAGCCTTTCTTATGTCCAGTTTCACTAGCATTTTTTCTATTCTAGCCAATCAAATGGAGTGTATTGCTTCATGTGCAATAATGATACCTTCAAAAATATATCTATTTGGGGAGAAACCACTCTGCTCAGAGGAAATCACAACATCCAAAATGCCTTTTAATCGATTTTCCATCACATTCGAGATTATCTTATACATTGTATTATATAGTGCAATAGGTCTGAAATCATTGAAGGATAACACTTCATCTTTTTTAGGAACTAGAGCAATAAAAGTGTTGTTAAAGTCATTCATAATAAAGCCTTCAGACCTGGATTCTTCCACCATCTCCCAAAGCTCCTGGGCTAGAACGTCTCGCATCTTCTAGAAGAACAACGCTGGAAATCCATCCAGACTAGGTGCTTTGTCACTGCCCATACTGAAGACAACTATCTTCACTTCCTCTAATGAGACTACCTTTATGAGTGTTGCATTTTGAGTAGCTAAAACACAACTGGGAATTACATTCAAAACTTCATTTTCCTATGAAGTATTAGCCTGACTATTACGAAAGGCTATAGAGAAAAAATGAACCGCTTCCTTACATATAGTATCCTTTTCTGTTAGTGTAACACCATTTTCATCTTGTATCGAAAATACTTTATTGTTGGAGTGCCTAGCTTTTACCGTGTTGTGAAAGAACTTTGTGTTTTGATCCCCTTCTTTGAGCCAAGTCTCCCGAGATTTTTGCCTCCAATAGATTTCTTCACAAGCCAAAATCTCTGCATACTCTTTATCTAGCTCTTTTTCTTTTAGAAAATCTTCCTCACTCAAACCCCCTTCAATAATTTTTGAATGCAATTTTCCCAGTTCATGTTCAAGCTTAAATTTCTCTGAGAAAATATTTTTGAACACTTCTTTGTTCCATTTCTTTAGCTGTTCTTTCACATATTGCAATTTTTTTAAAAATACAAAGGCTTTGTTTCCCTTTCTAGGTGGCGCATTTGACCACCATTCTGCTACTAGCTCTATAAACCCCTCCTCTCTTAGCCACACTTTTTCAAATTTAAAGGGGCAACGATCAGGTGCCTCCTCTTCTTGAATCTACACATTTATCGGATAATGATCTAATCTTGTGATAGGGAGTATTTCAGCTTGAAAAGTCCATTGAAAATTTTCCCAATTACTAGCAATAAAGAACCTGTCTAATTTTTCTGCTATGTTTAGAAAGCCTGACCTTCTATTTGTCCACGTAAAATCCCCATTTTTGAACTGTAACTCAAAAAGACATTATTCGTTACAAATTCATGAAAATCTCTTTGCTTTTGGTTCAACCAACCAAGACCCTCTTTCTTGTCCGACGGTCTTAAAATAGCATTAAAATCACCACCCAAGAGGAATAATCTATGACTATTAGCTGACAACACCTCTGAGATTTCATTCCAAACCTTCCTTATTTCTGAGATGTTAGTCGAACCATACACATTAATTAAAAAGAAACTAGAAAGCAATTGCTTTGAAATGACAGTTATCCATTGCCATGATTTACTCGACCTGAGAGCTTGAACCTCCATTATCCCATCTTTGTAAAGAATCCCTACCCCTCCTGAAGCACCTGTAGCGTCCACGAGCAAACACTTCTGAAAACCAAACAACTTTCTAAAAGCTTCAGCCTTTGCACCACTTACCTTGAGCTCTTGTAGAAGAATTATATCTAGTCTCGTTTGATCAAGACATCTCTTGATCAAACGAATCTTGTCAGGGGCATTGCAACCCCTGACATTCCACGAAAGGACCTTCATTGCTCCCAGGAAAAGGCATAGCCTTTTCTCGATCTTAGTTTTTTTTGACCCCACAACACTTCCTGCTATTTCCAATTTTACTCTAATTGGTTTAAGACCTCACTTTTTCTTCTCCCCCATCTTTATCTTGTTTTGTTTAGCTAGTGTTTGCGCCAGTGTTCTTTTTTTGTGATCCCCACCTCGACATTTAACCCTAGATCATCCCCTCCACCAACATCTTCCTCTCTTGGGGAGTCCAAATCTAGATTGTCAAAAGGGCTACCCTCTTCCCTTTCTTCCTCAAACAAACTTTCCAAATTTTTGATTGGGGAAATTTCAATATCCTTGAAAAATGTCTCCTCTTCTTCAAAGTATCCATCTATTTGCTGGATTTCAGCTTGGGGAGAATTTTTGTGAGAGTTTCCACTTACAACTATCTCCTCTCCTGGGTTCACCCCTCTCTGTTCATTTAAGAAGTCTTTGAAAGTATTATTTGACTTTGTTAGACTTTGTGAAGGGATTATCTCTAAAGAAACAACTAGAGCCTTAGTGTTATCAAAACTTGAGAGTTTCAGTGAAGCTCAATCTGCCTCCACTGAGACATTAGATCTAACAAAGTCGCTAGCTTCCTTAAGAGAATCCACCTTGAGCCCCTCATCCTTTTCCAAAGATTTTCCTTCAATTAATTCCTTAATATTTTCCACTTGATTGGTTTTAAACCCTAAGGGAGAATCTTTGCTTACATCTTCCTAGTGTCCTTCAATCACCAAAGATACTAACCCCACCATACCACCATCAACTTCCTAACCCGCTCTATCACAATTTTCCTCTTCTTGAGAAACTGTCCACAATCCTAGTTCCAATTCCACATTGCAGAGACTCTAGTCCTTTACATCACTCCAAACACTATTTCTTATCATTTCTTCCATAAAGTTATTGTCCTCCGCTTGAAAATCACTTTCTTTTTGTAGCAACATATATGTGAGAATGTTTTGTTCTAGGCCTTTTCCTTTCACTAGCTCGTTACATTCTCCAATAGGGTGTCCTACCCCTTTGCAAGCATAACACATCTCCACCATTTCCTCGACCTCTATCATTTGTTTCCAAGTTCCCTCCCCTATTTTTATCTCTAGCATTTCTGGAAGAGGATGTATCGATTGCTAGAGGATATAGATACAATCATACATACTATAATCTTTATTGGCTATAGCTTTGTTTGCTTTAACAAAGGTTCCAAGTTTGTTGCCAATCATTTTTAGGGTTTTTGTAACCCAATACTCATGAGGTAGATTATATAGCCATAGCCAAATTGGCACTTTTGAAATGAATTTAGTTTTTGGATTGAAATTCAGAGTCTAGTCTTTTAAATAAAACCCTTTCCTGCCCATTAAAAAGGGTCCACTATTCAAAATCCACTCTTTATCTCTAGGGCTCAAACAAATCACCAGGTAAAACTCATTTGGGAGAGTTTTCAGAATAGTTGATATCCCCCAATGTTCATTGCACTAATTTCTAACCCTTTTAAAATTTGGCCACGGGCCACTCCATTTCATGAAAAAGGATTTTTCCTTAAGCATATTCATCGACTCATTCCATGCTTGAGTTTCTATAGCTAGAGAAACAACCATTGTATGCTCAAAGTTAGGGCTTACCTGATTTGTTTGCACATGTTCACCTTGCTGTTTAGGCTGCTAGAACTTCTCTACCTTTCAAAAATCCACCTACTCTATTAGGCGCATATTTGCATACCCCCATCTATTTCTCTCAATCCTCTGCATCTCCAACCCATCATTCTAGGTGTTGTGTGAGCCCTTGTTACTGTTTGCCGGAGCCTTCCATGCTTGTTGAGGTGCACACCATGGAGGATTCGGCGAATGGCCTCTTTGCCATCGATTGTAAGGCCATCTTGTTTGATAGCCTCCAT
Organism: Sequoia sempervirens; assembly: GCA_007258455.2. Lineage (NCBI taxonomy): Eukaryota > Viridiplantae > Streptophyta > Pinopsida > Cupressales > Cupressaceae > Sequoia > Sequoia sempervirens. The sequence continues at coordinate 114,222,753 of VDFB02179234.1, read as the reverse complement.
GCCCCTGAGAATCCTGCAACCGACGATCTCCACGACCCTGCCTTTGCTCTGCCATGTAAATTTTTAACATTAATATAAATATGAAATTATTATAATTAATAATTAATATATTCTTATATAGAACAAATTAAATTAATATATGAAAAAATCTAATAGTTTAATTGATATGTGGAGAGATTAGGAAAAAGAAAGAGAGATAGAGGGGGAGACAATTTTATATAGAGAGAGAAATATATACTAACACTTGCACCTAAAGGATGTTCAAGGATTACACCGATAGAAAACTATATGTATGTTAATATGTTAGAGTATGCATTTGTGCATGGATGTGCTACAAATTCTAGTTGCATGTGGCTAGATTAAACAATTATTAATAAGTGCTAAATAATGGAATGAAATAAATTTAGACAAATCTATATTTTTTCTTTAAAGAAATTAAGTATTATCTGAAATTATAAAATATTTGCATTCAGATTTAAAACATAAACCAATGCAAATGAAAATAGAAAGTTGCCATTAAATTGACAAAAAATATTGCAAATGGAAATATAATGTTCCTATCCAGCTGTCAAATCAATATTTATCTAGCTTTTATGTGATAAGTGAGATTTTGGAGGCTTTTACTTGATATTTTAGAGGATTTTACCATTAAACAACAACTGGTTTACCATTAAATGACAACTAAAACTTGTTTTCCAACAACTCAATAATGGTTTGCAGTCACGAGACTTGTTTCAGGCTTAAATCTCACACTATATGTAGCCTATTGGCCAATAAAGAGAGATAAACTCAAAAGATAAAGAATGAAAGAAAGAGACTGGAACTTGAGAAGTAGTGTTCTATCTTTTTGGAGATGGAACCAAAGGGGATTAGGGGTCCTCCTATTTCACTTATGTTTCATTAAAGGAAATCAAGATCCCTCAACCAATTGGCTTGATTGAGGAATGGGTTAGACTATTAAAATGGTTTCCTTGGGTGTGATTATTAAAGGGGGGTTCACCACTAAGAAAGTGCTTAGAAAGAAATGGAATGAAAGCAATATGAAAAACTAGCTATGAAACCTAGATAATTAAGAACATGAAATTAGATTGATAAAAGAGAATGAAATAGAAAGGTACTTGGAAGAAAGATGTGGTCAAAGCAAGCTCTGAAACCCTAAAATTTTGCTTTTTGATGCTCATAGGGACTCATACACCAGACTCAGTGATTTAGTCCCAAACTAGGGTTTTTGGGTAGAAACTGGAATCTCACAGTTATTGATCTATATCTTTTGAAAACTAGCAAAAGTGTTGTACTTGGACTCATACACCCAAGGTGGCGATTTAGTCCTAGTATTAGGGTTTGGTTGAAACTCTGGTATCCTCTAGTGATCTACTGTAGCCTCTCTCCTACCAAATCTTTGAGTTTGAAAGCTTGAATTCTAGCTTGTAGGCAACTTTCCATGAAGATGACAACTTGACAACTTTCCTCAATCTTGCAACTTTTTCTTCAAAGGATCTTTGAGCCCAAAGTACCTAGATCTGAAATCACACATGAAGAGGGAGAAACATGTTGTTTTGTTAGTGGATAGGGGTTTGCCTTGGTCAAATCCCATTTTGGTAAGCAAACCTTGAAATGAATAGAAATAGAATGAAGGAATGATGAATGAACAAATGTGCAATGTTGCAACTCACCAAACCCTTGGAGTAAATGCTGCAATCTTGTGTGAAATGACTCCAATGGATGTGGATCTTAACTCTTGGTTGAATGCTATGGATCTTGACTTGAATGCTTGCTTGAATCATGAAACCCTACATCACAAATGTTAGCTCAAAAACACACATGATGCATGAATACTTTGACATGAAAATGGATCTTGAATTGCTGCAATAATCTTCTACAAATCTGCCTTTGAATGCTCTTGAATGCTCTTGTAAAATCTCTTGATTGTAAACTTGCTATTAGGAATGCTTCATAGGATTTCTTAGGTGAAATAATGATTTGAAACCTTGTTTATATACGCACTCCATCTAATTTATTGTTTATTAGATCCCAAATGCCGACATTAAAAAAAAAATTGAATTGAAAACCCTGATTTCCCACTCAAAACCCTACAATGGGGCCAAATGAGACTCATACGCCCAAGGTGGCGCATGGGTACCACCTAGGGGGACTCATATGCCCAAGGTGGTGCATGAGTCCCACCCTAGCTTTTTAGGCTGATGAAATGTCGGGGGGTTAGAAAATTAAGTGTTTATTGAATATGTCAGGATTTTAGTTGAAATAAGCCTCAGGATGCATAATAAAGGGTCTCAAGGGCCTATTAATGATGATGTGAAGGTCATAAATGCAAGAGGGCCCAAAACTTAGTGTAGAGGTGTAAATAAATACACTTTAAACACCAAATTAAGGCAAAATTAGGTTTATTTAGCTTAAAAGGGCCCCAAACTTAATGTGAATGTGTAAAACACATTACAACACCAAATCAAGGCAACATTAGGTTCATTTTAATATTAATTATTACCAAATTAAGTGTGAAAAAGGGATACTTTTTCCTACACTAAATTTAGCCCTCACTTTAGTGAGAGGAACTTGCTTCAAACTCACACTAAAGTAGACATTCAAGAGGGGTCCAAGTGTTCCAATGTGGACAAAATAGGATGACTAAGATCAAGGAGGGTGATCAAGCCCCCAGGATCCAAGATCCTACATCAAACCAACATAAGCACAAAGGGACACACACAAGGTGTATGATATGCAAAAATATAGGATATGCAAATATGTAATGTCAAAGACATAAAGATGAAAGAAAAAGAAAGAAAAGGTGGATCAAGCCTCAACTGCTTGTCCAACGTGATGTGGATTAGATATAAGTTGTTTTTGCAAAACACATGCTCACTCTGAGGTAATAGAGCTTCAGGCTGTCTGTTGGGTGAGTATCCAAAAAGGTGAGACACATACACACGTGACCAGTATTCGCTCACACACAAGAAAGTGGCTATGGGAAGGTCACACCTAAGTTTAGCTTCCCATATAGTAACCATACCAAAGCTATACCTCCTAAAAACTTTGATAAGGTGCCACACAACACAAATGACAGGATCCATGAGGCAAGCAAAACTTCGTATGCTAACACCCATGAATAAATAGGATGGCTCCATAGGTAGACAAAGTGTGTTATGCAAGGTGGCCATATAACAATTATTGTAAATGTGAAGTAGTGTAAGGTACATTCAAAGGGGATTTTCTTAGTTCATGTAAGGTCTCCACTTAGGGAACATTGTGTCTAATGTCTCCAAGAGAGGACCAATCGAAGAAAAAAAGATTCATAACTTAGGGGATGCAGTGTGTCACATCAATCCACTAAGAGGAATATAATATGCTAAGAGAGATCATGCTTTTGAAGGAAATTACACCTAATGTCACCACAAAGCGAAAGATGCATCACATAAAGTAAGAAGACCACACAATGAAACATGCAACAAAATAATGCTAATGTATGCCCCCACTTTAAAGAAATTGCTAAACACCATGCTGTGAGCAATTGCTTTAAAGTAGCAAATGATAAATGTTGACAATAAAGAGGACATGAAAGCTTATTTAGAAAGCCCTATGCCAAGTCATATGTATCCAAATGAAGCTACGTCATGAAAAGGGGTTGCCCCCAAAACTTAGTATGTCACATGCGAGCTAACTTAAGGCATGTCGTCCACATCCAAAGCTTGCTCCTATATATACATGGAAGGTGGTCAACTAGCCAAAAGAGACGATGAAAAGTGCCATATAAGGACAAGGCTACCTAACCCCTTGTCCCCACTTAGTGCAGGACAATGATGAGTTGAAATGATTGATGATAAACATAATAGAGTGAAACAAGTATCAATTAGAGGAACTAGGTGCTTCAACGCAAGGAAGAGCATCACACTCCTTAAGATGTTGAATTTTGTTACCCAAAGCCTTACATTTATTAGTTGAATGACCATGAACTCTATGATATGCACAAAATGGACTCTTGTAGTAAGAATTCTTTCATGTTCTTGGAGTGAGGGATATCAAACGATCTTGGAGGAGCCTCAACAAGATACTCTCTTGATCAAAAGTAGAAGGTGTTGTTTTATTTTGTGACACAAATATCTCTTGCTTAGTACAAGGTGTCATACTTACACAAGATTCTTTAGATTGCAAGATTTTGTTCTCTCCTTGAAAGGAGGGTGTAAAATCTAATGAATTCCAATTGTTAGTGTTTTGTGTGATGACATTGATATTAAGTGAAGATTTCTTTGTTTCCTTCAAAGGATAATAACAAAGACCACTAGTGTCTATCAGTTCAGGATGCATTAATGTTAAAGTTGGATTAGAAGAATCTTTTGTAAGGGTGTTGATATTAAGTGAAGGCTTGTTTGTTTCTTTCGAGGGACAATAACCAAGACCGTTAGTCTTTTCTTGCGTATTAGGCTGTATAGGGACACAAATACCTTGTTCTCTAGCACCACATCCTTTTCCACTATATCCAAGATGTTTCATAAGTTCATAACCTTTTCCATAAAGCTTTTTCATTTCTTTTGGAGTTGATGGTTGTTCATAATCAACTTCATCAAAGTTTTTTGTATAATTTGCTTCTTCTTCTAAAGTGGTTGAGGTGGATGCTTTCGAAGGATCTTTCAAATTTTGTGTTGACATTATCACTTTTTCTTTTCCCTTTTTAGAATCTTTTGTTATGATCTTGTATTCTCTTATGAATGTTGTGAAATCTAAGGAACCCTAATCATCTTCTAATAGTTTCGTGACTTCCTTAATACATTTTTATTTGTCTTTCTATTGCACAAGTTCCACTTGTGTAGATGGTGTCAATGTTTTCAAAGGATTTTTCTTGTCTTTTTCAAGTTGTAAAACACTATAAGGCTCATTATCAGTGCCAAATGTGTACACTTTGTTTTTGTAGACGTACTTCATTTTACGATGAAGGGTAAAAGGAACTGCATGCATCTCATGAATCCACGGTCTTCCTAAAAGTAGGTTGTATGAAAGATCGTGAGGCATAACATGGATTGGAGTTTGTAATGTAACTTTGTCAATTGTAATAAGTAATGTGATCAGACCAAACGGTCATTTTCCCACATTATCAAACCCACTAATCGATAAAGAGGCCAATTGTATTGTTAATTTATCTACACCAAGCCTATCCAAAAGGGCCACATTACACACATTAAGGGCTGAGCCATTGCCAGCAAGGGTTTGTTTTATCCTAGTCCTATTATATATAGCTAATATCATGAAAGCCTCATTTTGTTTTTGCACTTCTAGCGAGGGTAACTCATCTTGATGGAAAGTAATGTCTAAGTTGACCGAAGTTAAGGCTTGAATTTGGGCTACTACTTCATTTGATTGTACATTAGGAGGGGCAGGAACTTATTGTAGGACACTTTGAATCATGTTATGATAATGAGGGGAGGTTGGAATAAGGTCCCATAATGATATCTTAGTAGGAGTATTCTTTAGTTGTTCAACAAGATCATACTCTTTTCCACTTTGTAAATGTAAATGAGGGGGACCAGGAAAGATAGGGTTAGACAATGGAAGGGATGTTGAAGGTGTTTGTCTTGGTTGCTGATTGTTTCTAGTGTTATAATTTGATTACTGCAAAACATTATTCTTAGGTGGTTCGAGGATGAGGACGGGTTTGTTTTGAGTTTGTGGTCATTGCAAGGGTTGGTAAAGAATTAGAGGATTCTTAGGATGTCCCACATGGTATTTAGGAGGTCCAATAATCAAGGGGGATCTAACAGACACTTGTGCATTCATGACAATGGTTTTAGAAGGGGAGTCTAGTGTCATCTTTTCACCAACATCTAAGGAAGTCACATCACTATTGTTTGAAAGACACGTGTCAATGCTCTCATTTTCTTCTACCATGATATCTTCCCTAGTAGGGGAGTTTTTAGGAGAACTACAAACTAGATGTTCATAAAATTCAAAGATTGATTCTTCTAAAATGGCTTCATCACAAGTAAGGGAGTTATCAATGGTTGGATTGTCTTACTTATCAATGATGGCATTCTCTTGTTCAATAATGTTTTCCCTAGGGGAAGAGAGACACATAAGATTCTCATGAATCTCATTGGTTTGATATTCTAACACCAAAATTTCTTCTTCACAAGTAGGATAGATACTAAGAGAAGAAAAAGTATGATTATCATGGTCATTTGTGACTATATTCCTTTGTCCCATAATGTCTTCCAAAATAGGAGAGGTAGGGGAAGAAAAATAAATAGGGCTGTCATAGATCTTAAAGATTTGATCATCTAACACCAACATATCCTCCTCATTTATAATTGCATCCTCTTCCACAAAAAACATTGTCACATATAGGGAAGATGTTGGTAGATGAATGTAGACTAGTTGAAGTGGTATTTAGGTAGGTTTTAATGATCCCTTGTTGTGTTATGTGATTGTCACGATTGCATAAGGTTGTGTCCTCTTGTTTAGCAATGTCTTTCCCAATAAGATAGGTAGGAGGAGAGAATCAACTAGGATTTTCAAAACTCTCATTGATTAGTTCTTCTAACACCAAAATATCTTCTTCACAAATAGAAGAGATACTAGGAGAAGAATGAAAATGATTGTTACGATTTACCCAAAATTGTATTCTCTTTCACTATACTAATCTCACTCATAGGAGGGATACTAGGAGAGGGATCAATGACGAACAAAAAGAGAGGGGAGAGGACTACAAATTCATATGCACATAAAAAAAATTTCTTATAGTACTCAACAAGATCTGAAAATAGAACATGAAGTATGATAGCAATAGATTTTTATAATGAAAAATGATGTAATGATTGTCTTACAAGTTTGAAATGCGACAATGATAATTGATTGATTATGCTATGTAACAATCTGAAAATGAAATGTTGTAAATGTCATTTTTAATTTAGCAATGCAGTCAGTGAAGCAAATTAACTAATGTAATCTTGACCTAATGCAAAGTTAATGTGAGTTAGATCTAGGACTATGATGCACTCCAAATTAGAAACTAAGGTGTCCAAAGGCTAGGTTCACCAAAATGAAACCTCATAAATAGTGTTCTATCTTCTGGAAGATGGAACCAAAGGGGATTAGGGGTCCTCCTATTTCACTTATGTTTCATTCAAGGAAAACAAGATCCCTCAACTAATTGGCTTGATTGAGGAATGGGTTAGACAGTTAGGATGGTTTCCTTAGGTGTGATTAATAAAGGAGGGTTCACCACTAAGCAAGTGCTTAGAAAGAAATGGAATGAAAGTAGTATGCAAAACTAGCTATGAAACCTAGAGAATTAAGAACATGAAATTAGACTGATAAAAGAGAATGAAACATAAAGGTACTTGGAAGAAAGATGTGGTCAAAACAAGCTTCAAAACCGTAAAATTCTACTTTTTGATGCTCACTGGGACTCATATACTAGACTAGGCGATTTAGTTCTAGACTAGGGTTTATGGGCAGAAAATGGAATCTCACAGTACAGTTGATCTGGATCTTCTGAAAATTGGTAAAAGTCCTGTACTGGGACTCATACACCCAAGGTGGTGATTTAGTCCCAATATTAGGGTTTGGTTGAAACTTTGGTATCCTCTAGTGATGTGTTGTAGCTTCTCTCCTGCTAGATCTCCAAGTCTGAAAGCTTGAATTTTGGCTTGTAGGTGACTTTTCATGAAGATGACAACTTCTTGACGACTTGACAAATTTCCTCAATCTTGCAACTTTGTCTTCAAAGGATCTTTGAGCCCAAAACACCTAGATTTGAAATCACACACAAAGAGGGAGAAAAATGTTGTTTTGTTAGTGGATAAAAAACCTCGTTTTGGTAATCAAACCTTGAAATGAATAGAAATAGAATGAAGGAATGTTGAATGAACAAATATGCAATGTTGCAACTCACCAAACCCTTCGAATAAATGCTACAATCTTGTGTGAAATGGATTCAATGGATGTGGAGACAAATATAGAAATAAAGGGATAAAAAGAGGGATAGGGAGAAAAAAGAGAAGAGAGAGAAACAAAGATAGAGATATAGATAGAGATAGAGATAGAGAAAGAGAGATGAATAGAAATAGAGAGATAAAGAGGGAGACAGAGAAATATAGAGAGATATGTAGAGATATAGAGGAATAAAGAGGGACATAGAAAGAGGCTTTATAGTGAGGGAGATAGAGAAAAATAGATGAAGGAAAAGAGAAAGAGAGATGTATAGATAGAGATAGTCACATAAGGAGATAGAGATAGAGATAGATAAAGGAAATCTAATATATATATATATATATAGGAGATAATGAGAAACATACAAATAGAGAGGGAGCCAAAGAGATAGAGAGAGGTAGAGAGATAGAGAAATAAAAATGAATATATATATATAGGAAGGGTGATTGATATATCTCTCCCTATCACTTTCTATCTCTCTATATCTCCCACTATCTATGTCACTCCCTCTCCCCTCTCCATCTATAGAGTTATCTCTCCCTCTCCCTCTCTCATTCACTCTGTCTCTCCTAATCTATAAATGATCTCTACCTCTATTTCTCTCTTTATCTCCCTCTCACTCCTCTCTCTATCTCTTTCTATCCATATCTTTTTATACCTCTTTCACTATCTCTCTATATCTTTCACTACCCCCCTCTATCTCTCCATATCGCCCCCTTCTATGTCTCTCCCATCTCTCTCTCTCTCCCTTTATCCCCCCTCTTCTTTCTCTCCCTCTTCTACCTATCTCTCCCCCTCTTCTCTATCTCACCTCCTCTTCCTATCTCTCTCCCTTTCTTTCTCTCCCTCTCTCTCAATCTCCCCCTATCTCTATCTCTCCCCATCTCTGCCTCCCCCGCTCTCTCCCTATCCCCCTATCTATCTCTCTATCTCCACCTCTCTTTCCCTTTCTCTTCCCATATATCTCTATCTCTATCTTTCTCTTCCCATATTTCTCTATCTCTCTCTTTTTCTTCTTATATGTCTCTATCTCCCCCTACTTCTTTCTCCCTTTCTCTATCTCCCCCCTCCTCTATGTCTCTCTCCATCTCTATTTACCTATCTATAATTCTCTCTATTTGTCTATCTCTTTGTCTTTATCTCACTTTCCTCTATATATCCTTATATATCTATCTCTCTAGTACTCTATCTCACCATCTATATATAGATCTCTCTCTCTCCCTCTACCTCTTCCTCTATATCTCTCCATCTTGTCCTCTCTATCTCTCCCTCTCTCTCCCTCTATATTTTTCTCTCCCTCTACCTATATCTCTCTTTTTGTCTCCCTCTTCCTCTCTCACTCTATCTTCATCTCTACCTCTATTTTCCTCTCTCCCCCTTTATCTCTAGACATGTCTCCCTCTCTATCCCTCTATATTTATCTCTTCCATCTCTATCTATCGCTCTCTCCTCTCTCTCTTTATCTCTCCCTCTCCTTCTCTCCTCTCCATATCCTTCTCCTTCTCCATCTCTATCTCTATCTTCCTCTTATCTCTATCTCCTTACCCCTCTCTATCTCGGTCTTCCCCCCTCTATCTCTCCCTCTGTCTATCCCTATCTCTCCCTCTCTCTCTTCCTCTCTCCTTATTTCAAACATAACATGAGCTTGTTTATAATGGACCCTGATTATCTTCTCAATTAAGAGGTTTTATTTCAATCATGTTTAGATACCTGTAAGTGGATGCATAGTTGATTTGAAGCTATCACTTCTCCATTGAGACCTTTGTTGCACAAACAACATCATTTGCTAAATGGCCTACCAATTGACCTCATGTACTGCATAAATGTATGCAAAAAATACACCAAAATTTATCCTAATTGACCTTCCACACTTCTTCAATGTACCCATTGCACATTAAGGTGTGATTTCTATTATTTAAATACACACACACACACACATAAAAATGGTTATGAGAGTTGTAGTAGGCAAGTTTCACCTTGGACCACAAATTTGTTCTAGGGGAAGAAGAGATGAAGTGGATCCAGTTGGAGTTGTGTTGTTGTGTCCCTTCCATTCTTTAGTAGATTTGCATATTGGGGAACTGCTTTTCTACTGCATAGAAGTCATTGGTGGTTTCCTACACATCCTTCAAAGAAGGATGTTACCTACATTTTGAGCTCTCTATTCTAGCTTAGATAAATTAGTTGGAAAGACGAATGCTTAAATATCTACAATAGCAGCTAGGGGTGTTGTATACCCAACTATTACTTCATTGATTTGGTGGAATAATAATTCATATAGTCCACAAGATTCTTTCTTGTGTAGAAGTGTAAGGTTGTAGTGGTGAATGCCAATTCCCCTTTAATTATGCTGAGAGACATTCAATAAAATCAACATTTGAAATCTTAAGTTGTAATTTTATTTGAATTTGACAATCATTTATATGTCAAATGATTAATATATAATATTTATACATGTACTAATGTACATATAAGTATATAATATTCACTATATTTTTGAAAAGACAAACAAAATAAAATAATTATTGAAATAAAGAATAATAAATTTTTCAAAAGTAAATTTGAAATTTACATAAAAAATAAAATAGCTCTTTAAATAAAGATAAAACAAATAATATAATAAAATAAAACAATTTTAAAATAAAAATAAAAATTTATGTATCATGATTTATAAATGTAATTATCAAATAAAATAAAATAACTCTTGAATAAGTAACATACATATATTTGATATTTTTATACTAATATTTATTATATTTTTCAAAACAAATATAAAACAAAAAAAAAAATGACTTTTTCAAATAAAATTGAAATTGTATAATTCTAAAAATAAAATAAAATGAAATAATAAATAATAAAATAAGATAAAATAATTTTTAAATAAATAAAAAAATATTTTATAACAATTCTTTTAATAAATATATGGTCAATGTGTTTTATTTTTTATGCACAGCTAATAAAATCTGCATATTCGAAACCATACAATTCTATGAAGGGCAACATTTGTTTTATTTATTTTAAAATGCCAATAAAAAAATTGCTTGACGAGGTCTGGTGACGCTTAAATTAAAAGCTCGCCTTCACATCTTTTTAGATTTTTGTTCCGTTTAAATATTTAATGGTGTTCCACATGTTGATTGTTCAGTGACGAGGAGAAGGCGGTGAAGAATGGGCAAAGAGGAGAGCATAGTAGAGGCTTTCCATCAGCTTTCCTAAAGGTAACGAATGCTAGTTTTACATAGAAAATTGTAAATCTTTTCCTAAAAATAGCAATTTTTTGATTTGGTTTCTGATTTGTCTTTGGTCATATATATTTGTGATGGTGTAATTGGAAGAATCTCAGGTTAAGAAGGATACATGCAATAAGGGCACAATCTAATTTAGGAGTCTAACAGTTGGAGACAGATTAATTGAAGGCAATAAATAATGGTAAGTATAATTAAATTATGAATAGTTATAAATGTATGATAAGTTGTTTAGTTTTATTAAAAATTATTCATTTGTTAATAATGAATATCTTGTATATTTCAAATTTTGGATTTGTATCAGATAGTTTTGTGTATAGTGTTGGTTTTCAAAATATTTATCTACATTGAATTTAAAGATGAAAATTAATCTAAGGTAATGAAATAAAGACATGATTAGACCATAAGTAGTTAAAAATCGACTCATGAGGTAGCTCTTCTTTACTTTAGACTATACTAGGTTTGGGAGAGTAATCCTTAAGGTTTTTAGAAGATAATTTAAAAAATAAAAAATAAAAACATAGCTGACCTCAAAGTAAACCCACATTGTTCACATGAAACTCTCAAAGACTTGTCACTAGAGCTTCAATATGAAGGTTCGTAGACTCAAAACAACTCCTTTATGTATATGAAAGAACACTTGTGTATGCAACTAAAAATAAAAGAAAATTTATATCTCTTTATATGAATTCCCTTATGCTTTGCATACAAATGTGCAATCTACAACCACACTTACATAGTTATCTTAATTTCCATTAGCTTGAGCTCACAAAGACTTGATATAGGCTAAAAAATTAAATCATTAAAGTTATTTAAGAATTATTTTTATTTTATTTACATTGTTGTATGAAGAATTATTTTTATTTATTGATGAGTTATTTTATTTTTTATTTATTTATATAAAAACTATTTTATAATTATTTTATTTATTTAAGAGTTATTTTATTTTACTTTATTTATTTAAAAGATATTTTATAGTTAATAATTTAAAAAATATGTTGGTTGTGTTTTAGCTTTTATTTATATAATCACGATATGATGCTCTATACCCTATTGCCATTATGAAATGCCTATTGATTTTATTAACTAATCTATATTAAAATTAACTTCTTATGAAACTAATCTCTTTTGATTATTATTTTTTTGGAAGGGATTTGTATTCTTAATCATATCCTTAGACTCTACTTTTTAGATACAAATCAAACATTAACAACTCCGTTACATTCTATTTCCTTCTCACAATTCATATTTGTATTCCAACCACAATTATGTAATTGTGTATATTATTAAATTTCTTGTATAAGTTTGATCCCCACTACTTGCATTACTTATATTTAAAGCTCAATCCTTTCTATCTCACTGCTTTGCCTATCTAGACTCCGAGACCTTTGCTTTCCATTGCATCCCAACATCCTTGCATCTTGTTCCCCACACCCATGACCTTGGACATTTAGGGAAATTAATGATGCACCAACATAGATATTTCAAAGCATCTTGAATCCTATTTTTTTGTCCCACTTACATTTTCATCCTTTTGGATGGTATGCATTTTCTTAGACACTAAGCTTTTGGTATGCCTCTTCCTCGACTCTTGTGATCCGAATAAAGGTTTGCTTGATCAACATGGCCAACCAATGATGGCACTAATGAGCCTGAGTTTGAAAGTAAAATTATGGTAAACTTTTAAATGAAATAAGCATGCGGGCTTGTGCTAGGTCTTCAACCTCTATATAAGGTAGACAACTTCATTAGATTGGATTATATTTTGGCATATCTATCAATAATGCATGCTACTATTTCAAGCCTTATGTTTAACTATTGGATCCTTAGTTTTTGGAGATTAGTGGATGAAATCCAATTGATTTCTTGGACTTCAGAGTTAAAAAATATTAGGATTCATGAGGGAAGTTTCATATAGAGGTTGCATTTGCATTTCAAATTAGAGGATTTTTAGTGGTCTGGAAGATTTCAAGATTTTGATATTTTCAAAGTATGTTTATAATTGCTATCAAAGCAAATATTTGTAACATTTATAAGATAAATGTATTTGAATGATATCTTTGAATGATATATATATTTCTAGCCAATATTACATTTGCAAAGATATTGTGTTTTGTGTTTTAAATGTTTTTGTAATTTATTGTCAAAAATATTTTGATGGATATTTCATATCTAAGAATTTTGTATAAATACTTTAGCTAAGGGTCATTATAGTGGTATTTGAGCATTGATCTTGCTAGTTTGTAAGGAAATCTAAATTCTTGGTGCTTCTAGTGAAATAAATATAAGGTATCAAAGAAGGGAGCAAAAAAGATCACAAGAACAAGATCTAATTGTACACACTAAAAATTGTCGTAACCTGCAAACAACAATTTTACACTAATTCTCGTCTTATCCATATAATTAAATAATTGTTAATTATTTAATTATTACCAATTTTTTATTTCACTATTAATTAAATAATTTAAATAATTTAATTAATCCACATTACTATTATTCTTCCTTGATTAATTAAATAAATCTTGTTTATTTAATTACGTCACTAATTATCTCCATTCTTCTAAATTAATTAAGTAAATTATTAATTTATTTAATTATCCATTATCCCTTTCCTAAATTAAATAATTACTTTTATTATTTAATTTATCCTTTAATTTTTGAGCATCTTCCATTCTCCATAAATAAAATTAATTATTTTATTTATTTAATTCATCTTGCATATGCTTTTAATAATTAATTATAAAATTTGATGCATTTCCAACTCATCTTTTGACTAAGACTTACTCTTAGTCCACTGATCAATCGATTTCAGTGCACTCATCAACCATTATAGTTCACTAACACTCAGTCTGAGTTAACATCGCAATCAATTCTCTTAACTAAATCATGCACTCAATTCACTTAATCATGCAATTAATTAACAGATCTATCAATTCTTCTCATCAATTCTCCACCATTGATCTTTTCAATTCTTCCTCAAATCTTTACCGTCCATCAAACCTGCATTTTCTATAAATTCAATCTTCATCCTCATTTGAAAGCCAACCACGATCTTTGATATTTTGCTATCATATCCATTTGAGCTTATTATAATTGTGTGCATATAAATCTGAGAGCAAAAATAGCTTACAAAGCAAAATTGAAAAGGACAATGGAGTTGATTTGATGTTTGATGTGAGAAAGGTATATCATTTGATTGATCTTTCATGTTTAGAACTTACATTTATTCGTTCTTCATTAATAGATTGGAACTAGTTTTCTTGAATCTAATGGTTTTGTGGTTGTTGTTTATGGTTCTAGTTTGTTTTCCTAATTTTTGGTTGTACAATTGGTGAACCCGATGTGAATATGCTAAAAAAATTTGTGAGAAAATGAGAAATAATTTTGAAGTTATGGGTGCAGTGATGCATCTGTGGAGTTATGTAACACATTTATTTTCAATGACACATATGTGGCTATTTGTGACATATCTATTTCCTATGAAACATGCATAGATTTTTGTGACACATCTATTGAATTATGTGATGCAATTCACTAGTAGAATTTGACAAATAAATGACTGTGACTAAAAATTTTAGTCACGACAACTAAAAATGACTAAATTTTAGTCATTTTTTGCAACATAGTTATAAATAACTAATTTGATTGCAAGGTAAATAATTAGTCATTTATTTAGTCACACAAATAAAAATGACTAAATAATTAGTCATTTATTTAGTCACAATCCATTTGAATAGATCATTTAAGGAATCAAGAATCAATAGTGATATTCTCGTAGTCCACCATGATGGGGTTAGAGAGGAAGCATGTTAGGGAGCCCTAACTTCAAAACATACTCTCTAACATATTAACATACATATAGTTTTCTATCAGCGCAATCCTTGAACTTGCTTTAAGTGCAAGTGTTAGTATATATTCCTCTCTATATAGAATTGTCTCTCCCTCTATCTCTCTTTCTTTTTACTAATCTCTCCAAGGATCAATTAAACTATCAGATTTTTATATATTAATTTAATTTGTTTTATATAAGAATATATTAATTTTTAATTATAATAATTTTATATTTATATTTAATAATTTTTATTATAGAATACAATATATAATAATAATATAACCTATATATACTATTAAATATAATAATAAATATAATTATATTATATATAATTTAATCTATATTACTATTTTTTTTGTTCGGTAATCTGTATTACAATTATATTAAATATATATAATATATTAATTATATTTATATATTATTTTTTGTATTATATAAAAAAAAAAAATTGGCAAATAAATAATATTTTATGGTAAAACATCCTTTAATGACCTTTTTCTTCAAATGAACAAGTGATAAAGTTAAAATTTTGATTTTTGCAAAGAAAGGAGGGAAATTTGCGTGGGAAATTTGCATGGGAAATAAGAAATAGTCTTCCAAATAAGCCTTGAAAGCAGAGGCATCTTTGAGGCTAGACCTTCAGGATAGTGAAGCAGGCTTTGTCTACAGGGCTCTTCATATTTGTCACAGTTTTTATTTACTCCTTGTTAATGATCCTCATTTCGATCTTTGAGCTGCTCCGGGTTGTTATGATGCTAGCAAAGACCCTTCTACCTCCACATTCTCAGCTTCCTGAGGGACTGACTGCCCAATGCTTTGGATGCCGCATTACCGCATTGGCTTTAGGATTTCTTACTTGCTTGTTTGCGGGGATGCGGGGAAAAGCATATTGGATAACCGTAGTACCGCACCAGTTTTAGGGTTTCTAGCTTGGCACCTATGGGGATGTAGGAAAGCCATCCATGTGTACAGGTATATTTAAGAATTGCCACACCTAACAGGTTTGGAGATTTCATGCCGCTTTAGTGAAATGGCATTATAAGCTACAAATACGCCAGAGCTTTGGGGAAAAAGGTAATGGAATGGATGTTTAACTATTGGCTATTAAAATGGAAGTTCATGATCTTGCAGGAATTAGCCTTAAATCGATCTAGAGGAGAAGCACAAGACATCAATGCATTCACATTGGCGGATTAGACCCCATAATGGAGTTTCATTGCTAAGTGATCCTCGTTGAGGGATTATCATTATCTCTAGGGATTTTTTTTCTGTTCATCGGTTATAGGATCTTCAGGTAATGTCCATTGGAAACTATCATTCTTCATGGTTTTTATGGGCATGTGGTGTAACCCGTGTAAGATCTTAAAATGGGTATTTTTTTATTATGTGAAATTTGATTAAAAGATAGAGGGCATAAAATAATAAAAGTCATGTTTATTCTCACACACATAGGTTCATCATAGTATAGTATCTCTGTCTCTGTGTATGGTCGAACCTTGTACTCACCGAAATTTGAACCCTCTTCAATACCCAGGAGTGGCACAAGAAAAAAAACTACTTACATGATGAGCTTGCCTCTTGGTTTTGAAGATAAAATAAAAGAATTCCAGTGCCTCATCCTACTGTTAGACAATACCTTGCAATTTTGCCTTAGGTCAATAGTAACTCTGCGCTAACCTTTCCTTTGAGGCAAATGCACTATTTATGCTTTATTTTAGTATATGTGATAGCTTGGAGTATTAGTCTTATACCTTCTTTTTGAAAATAAAATGAAGTTCTTCAGAATTGCATTGGCACTTTGAATTTTTGATGTTCTTTACTGTAAAGCATTTCAATTTTGTCCATGTAGATCATAATCTGAGCAGCAAATGAACCTATAGCTTACAATCCAATTCAGATTTGAGATTTAGGCTTGTACTAAACTTGGTCATTAGTACAAATGCACTATTCCTTGTTTTAGTCTTTGAGGTACTTGTGCTCTCCATTTGAAAATTGAGTATAATATTTTGAGTTCTTGATCCTAGAATAAAATGTACATGTTTTAATTCTAGATGTGCATGTCATGGTAATTAATGGATCTCAATGAGCAAATCCTGCAAATGAGATGAAGGATCAAACCAATCCTATCAGCTGTATTAAGATCTCCAAACAGTTACTATTCCTTATTTTACTTCTGTGATATACTTTAGATATTGGTTATGTAACAATAGAGAGGTCACTAGATTCAACCGAACCCTTCAACTCAAAATTTATGTTATAGGTTACTTACATATTGCTGCAGGGTTAAATTGATTAAATATAGGATAATCTTTAGACAGTTACACAAAATGAGCCATTGGTGCATAAAGGGTAAGACGGGAAAGTGCAGGTAACAAATCTCCAAGTCATTGGGAAGAAGTATAAAAAGAAAATAAATTGATCAGGTACACATTGTAAGCTACAAATAAATTGATCACAATTTAAAATCATTCAAAAGAGAATTTGTGCATAAATTCTTCATTATTGAATTTTGTGCAGAAGTTTTTGTGAAGGCTTTGGTGATCCGAAGTGGAACTTGCAACTACAATACCTGAAAAAATCCACTTCCAAATATGCTTTTGATGGATGTTCATATCCTCATCGAAAGCCCCAATTCACACACAGGTAGGAAGGACGCTTTCAAAGGTTGAGGAGTTGGGCTTTACACCCACTGGTTGCATTTTCTTTAAATTTTCTAAGGACTTTTCAGAAAAACCCATTTTGAACATATCCTTTAATCACGACATTCCATGATATCACATTTCTTTGAGTCATTTTTTGAAATTCTGCGCTTGCCTTGTCTATGCTTCCACATTTTCACGTATGTCTAGCAGGGCACTTGTAACTACAACATATGACAAAAAAATCTCTGCTGTTATGCTTTGATGGATGTCCCTTAATTATTACTAGATATCTGATGTAGAGCACATTATTATAGTGCAAGCCTATTTTCAAAATTGTTTCATTTAGCATCACCAATATTCTCCACAAGAACGTTGTCCTTGTTTAAAATGATGGAAATGGTCCACATCTCTCAGGACAATTTCTCTTGCAAAAATCTTAGAGATGAATTTAGATGTAGTGTGAAGATCAGAACATACTCGAAGGTTCTTAACAACTCTAATAGTTGTACCAGGGGCCATGTTTAACAAACCAAATGCAATTGCTAACTTTTCACTATGTTGGCAAATAAATGATTCTTTTTTCTTCTATTCCACAACATTAAGTAAAAGTCTTGAATCTGGAAATACCCTACTGCCTTCATTTGCCAAGCCAATTTCTCCAATTTTGTATAGCTCTCCCATGTTTGTGGATGTGATCTGTCTCCTACACAAAAAACCATGTACCATTTTATGCCCTTCAATCCAACTACATACATGTATCTTTTTAATTCCTCTATCTTTCATCAATCTCCTTACTATTTGAACCTCACCACACTTGCTCGCTTTTGCACAAATGTTTTAGAGAACATAAGTTGCAGCATTTTTAGGAGCCAACTAAAAAAGTAGTGTTGCTAGAATACTCAGCCTATATTCATATATGATCCACAGGCACCAAAGGCTTAACTAGCATCTTAGTAATAATGTTTAGGGTGTCCTCAAGATAGCCAACACGGGCACGAAGGTCAACCATGCACACCTAATGATCAACTATATATGTAATGCAATAAGGTTTACTAATGTGTGAAGTATGCGCAACCCTCATCCACTAAACCTACATGATTGCATGCATCTACAACACAAGCAAAGCTTACAATGTTAGTGTTCTAGAGTGCTTCATTAATTCAAAGATTTTGAGAGCTTCCGTGTAAAAATCCATTTTGTGCACATTCTACAATCATATCATTTTATATCAAAAAATTTGGTGGCCTTACAATGACTAATGTGCCATGCCAGTGGTTTTGCAATGTTTGACAAAGGCTACTGTATGGTGCACAATGCAAATGACACGGTTGCTTTAATGATTTGGTTTCATGTCTTCCTTTGGTGCATAGTTCTCTTGGTTTCATTCATTTTGGTATACAATAACCATTGAAATATTGGAACATGAATTGAAGAAAAGAAGATTCTTTCATTGGCATGGAAAACAGCTACTACCGGTGGATAGAGATTCTTTTAAGTCATATAGGTTTTTGGGTAACCATGTAGGAGCAAGGGTTTAACGAACTTGATCAGAGTTTTGATCATTATATAAGTGTGGCTTGAGCACGGGGTAGAGGTGAAAAAAAAATGACTCAATGACTGCAATTCATAGTGAGGATTTAGGGAAAACAATGGTTCAATACCTCTGTCAAGCAAATTCATAGTGAGGGTTTAGAAGATAGTGTTTTAATACTCTTGCTAAGTGTATACATTAAGAGAGGTTCAAATGACAGAGGAGAAGGTTGTATTTTTGCATTATTCGTGGTTTCCTTGCAATGGACTGAATATGTTTAGGTGACAAAAGTTTGTTTGAGTGAATTTATTGTGTAAACCCCTATAACAGTGCTCAAGTTATGCAAATGTTCATGTGAATGGAGTTTAGTATTGTCAAGGGTCTGTGATTATCATAAGTGTGAAGATCATTGTATTGCATTTACTTGTGCACAAAGAAGATAATTGAATCACAATACTATATAATACCATTGTATTACTGTGTTCTTGGAGTGTGTTTTGCTTTTGACAGTAGTATGCTCTAACTGAGATCATTGACACTTGAAGGTTGAGTGAATTTGTCAATAGTCATGTGACAGATGTCTTGTGGAGTCTTGGATTGATTTATGATTCTTAGGATATCTATCTATGTTTAGTCAATATTTTGATTACGGTCAAATAACATAATTTCTTGTTGCATTTAGCACAAAAACAAAGGCCTCTTTTGATTGTAGCAGAGGATGTAGAGAGTGAAGAATTGGCTACTTTGATCTTGAATAAGCTTCGTGTAGGGGTGAAGGTTGGTGGATTTTTCTATTTAAATCTTGTTTAATTTTTAAATTATTTTTTAACTTTAAATTCTAAATCCTTAGCATTTTAGAAATGTATTTGTGTCTGAATTAGGTTTGTGCTATTAAGGCCCTTGGTTTTGGTGAAAATAGGAAAAATAACTTGCAGGATCTTGTTGCACTTACTGGTGGACATGTTAGGTTTATGTTTCTATATATCTACTCTCTTTTTTGGCTTTGGAGTTTCTTGTTTGTTATGCAAGTTTGGCTTCTTCATGTGACACCTATTGAATAAAATTTGTTTTTCAATTGAGTTAGTTTGCATGTATTTTTCCATTTTGTTTTCTCCACTTCTCAAGGAAAAGTATTTATGGTTGGTAGTTATCTTTAGGTCATATTAAAGGATCTTGGTATGAAGCTTGAAAAATTAGAATTTGGCATGCTTGGAACAACTAAGAAGGTAGGTGAACATAGTAGTATCCTTGTATATAGGCGTATAATGTTGCTATCATCCATAGACAAGGTTTTTATTGTGTTGTTACTCAAATTCTTTTTGTCATTTTAACATTTTGTTGTATGATAATATTAGTTGTTCTTTATTCTAGGTGACTATCTCTAAGGATGATACTATAATTCTTGATGGAGGTGGTGACAAAAAAGCAATTGAAGAGAGATGTGAGCAGGCGAGTTTTATTAGAGTGAAGCATCATAATATTTTTGCAAGACTATAATGCTTGGTGACAATAGAGCTGATAAGAGCTTTGTGTTGGTATGCTTGGCACGGCTGACAAAATATTTGGTCATAGATCTATATTAATATTGAAGCAAGGACATCTGATTATGAAAATAAAAGCTCCAAGAGAGGTTAGCAAAGCTATCAGGAGGAGGTGCTTTTCTCAAGGTTTAACTTGTAATCAAATTGTGATCAGTTGTCTGAAGATAATTTTTAATATTTTCAAATTAGGATGATACATTGTATCTAGATTTTTTTGATTGTCTTTTTTATTTAATTTAGATTGGAGGAGCCAGTGAGATTTAAGTTGGAGAGAAAAAAGATAGTCATTGATGCATTGAATGCAGCAAAGGCAACAATAGAGAAGGGCATTTTACCAGGTAAACAAATTTGTAAATTTCATTAAAGCATTAGAGATGGTAATATGTTTGTTGGGAAGGTTATAGCTTTGTGCTTACTAGAAGATATATTCCAAGTGGTGGTGTTTCTCTTCTCTATGCAACAAAAGAGCTTGATACAATTCCTATAGCCAACTTTGACTAGAAGATTGGAGTTTAGATAATTTAGAATGCATTGAAGGTATAAATTACTAACCTAGACT
Source organism: Sequoia sempervirens (assembly GCA_007258455.2). Lineage (NCBI taxonomy): Eukaryota > Viridiplantae > Streptophyta > Pinopsida > Cupressales > Cupressaceae > Sequoia > Sequoia sempervirens. The sequence goes on along the minus strand of VDFB02179234.1, from coordinate 114,201,468 downwards.
TTCTTTTGCGTATGTATAGAAATAGGCTTTATCTCAGTGTTTAATCATTCACTTTTTCTATTTTTTGAAGTCTCTTGTACATATAATTGCTTCCAATGTTGGTGTCAAGGGTGTTGTTGTAGTGGGAAAACTACTGGAACAAGAGAATCTTGATTATGGCTATGATGCTGCTTAATGTGCACTTAGAATATGAACATATTATGTTCTTAGTACATAACATTATAAAGTTCGATGATCTTTGAAATTGATGATTTTTTTTACTAAATTGATAATGCTCCTTTAGTTGTTGGTCAGTTGCTTGATGATGATTGTCTTGAGGACTTCATCAAAGGTCTCATTCTTTCTGTTCGGTCTCTCCTTCTTGTTGAACCACTTGTTGAAGAATGCAAGAAAAAGGTAATGTATAAAATCTCCAAAACTATTTTTCAATTTCCATAAGGTTTATATGAAGCTAATAGTTCGTGTTTTGTCTTTGTTTATTCCAGGAACCGGCTTGATTGTTGACACAATTTTTAGAGAATCTTGTGAGTGAAGGAAGTTAGGATGTACATGTACACAATGCATTGGGTAAAATCATTATTGATACAAATAATAATCCAAAACACTTCCTCACTACAAATCCCTACTATGATTTGGAGCTGTATAAGCAAAAGATAGAGCATTGTAACTTAGTTTTCTCAGTCACAACACGGAGAAACACACTTTGTAACACATTTTTCAAAGCAAAGACACATATTTAAGTCCTTTATCTACTATAGGAACACCTTTTCTCAATAAAATTTCAATATTTTGCCTTCTTAATAGTTGTTTCATTTTGTGCAAGTGAATGATTGTCTTTTTGTGTTTTATGTTTAAACTTCAGAAACATTGTCTCATTTCGAACACTTTTAGGCAAAAATTAGTGAACAAAAATAATTACCAATTGGCTAAATATACTACCAATTGACAAAAATCAGTGAATAAATATGACAAAATATATGACTAAATCAATGACTAAAAATATACTACCAAAATTGATCAATCAAAACAACCAATAAATGATTAAAAATGGTTTAGTTATAAATTTGGCTGCGTTATAAATGACCAGCAATAAACTATTAATGGTCACGTGACCAAGCTCAGTGAATAAATGACTAAATATACGACTAAATAAACAACCACATAAATGACCTAATTGATCAATCAAAATGACCAAATAAATGACTAAAAATGGTTTAGTCATAAATTTTGCCACGTTATAAATGACCGGCAATAAACTATTATTGGTCACGTGACCAAGTTTAGTCATTTATATGCAATTTTTAGTAGGTTTTTAGTCTTTTTTTTTGTTTTTCTACTAGTGAATTGTCTAAGATTAGACATTTATATTTTTAGGTAACAATTGTTGTTTTTGATTATTCTAGAGGGTTGAAAATTGATTGTGTGAAACCCTAACCTTGAATTTTTTATTTGGGGTTATATTTTTTGTTCATTTTTGGCGACTTTGGTGTGTTTAGGTTTTGTATCGTAATCATATTTCCACACTACAATTGTTCCCTGTGACACATATGAAGGTTCCTACATCACAATAGTTTCCTACGATGCATTTGAAGGGTCTTGTATCACAATTGTTTGCTATTTCTACTACATAGATCTGGTAGAAATACACATCTTTCTGATTGAATCAAAAGGTATAAAATTCTTAGTTTATGTTCTTGCATGTAATTTGATTCAAATAGATTAGGTGGTTTCTGGTTACTGATCTCTATTTGCAACTTTGTGGAGACCATTTGGAAAATAAATTTCTTTAGATTAGTAATCTCGTTGGTTACAACACATTGAAAAAGACATCATTTAAACTGTCGATCTGTTTGGTGTAGGCTCATTGGTCAAAGATTTTATTTTTCAAACTTGTGTGTCTGTGATTTTTTAGATTAGATAACATTTGGATTTGGGCTTAAAAGGAACCATTGTCTTCTATGTTTGGAGAGCTTGTACAATTGTGTCAACCTAGGTTATTGTGTATGCATCCTCTCCCCTCACACACTTGTGTGATCTTAGGTTCAAGAGAAATACAATACAACCTCTTTTTATTTTCAGTAGGGGGCCTACTTGGGGACTTCATCACCACAGGGTTCGACCCCACCATGTTTCCAAATGGGGTATAAAATGGGGGAAGAGAAAAAGTCTTACCTTAACAAGTGGCTCGCGTCGTTCGATCCAAGACTTGTGACCCTTGGTTTGCTGATACATGTATAGGTGAATAGGAGAGGGGAGATCCCCATTGGCTCAGAAACTATCAGATGAGATCTTTGTTCATGCTAGACCCCCACTAATTTGGTTTTGATTCAGTTAGCCTCTATTGAGTCAAAGTTGAAAAAGAAGATAAATATATTATGGTTCTCTGTTCTTTACCTGAATCTTGGGATAATTTTATACTTGCTAGCATAGCTAACATGGAAGATCCAAATATGGATGCTCTTGTAGTAACTACATTGTCACAAGAAATGAGAAAAAAGGCAATGGATAGTACACATGATGCTCTCAACGTAAGGGGAAGGCCTAAAGAAAGAGGGTCCAAAGGAGATAAGAATTGGCCTAAGGACAAGTCTAAGGGAAGATCTAAAAATCTTGGAAAGAAGAATAGAGTGAAGTGTTGGAACTGTGGGAAAAGAGGACATGTGAAGAAGGAATGTAGAAATCCAAAGAAACAAGTTGATTCCTCCACAGAGAAATCCTCAAGCTCAGGTGATGAATCTTTGATTTCTTGTCTTTAGGTTATGACTAATGAAAATTGGTTAATTGATTTAGGATGCTTGTTTCATATGACTTCTCACAAGGAGTGGTTTACTACATATGAGAAATATGATGGAGGTGAAATCTACCTCAATGATAACACTTCATACCTGATTGTTGGAAGGGGTAAGGTTAAGTTGTGTTTTAGTGATGGGAGGATTAAAACCTTTCCTGGTGTTTTGCATGTTCCTAGAGTAGCTAGAAATTTGATTTCAGTTTCAAAGTTGAATGATCTGGGAATAAGTGTAACTTTTGATAAGCATGGTTGTAGATTGGTAAGAGGGAATTTGGTGATAACGAGAGGAACAAGGAAAGGAACCCTGTTTAAGTTGGAAGTCAACAATTTTGTAAACTCTGCATATGTAACTGAAAAATCTGAAAATACTTGTATGCTATGGCATTGTAGATTGGGTCATATAAGTGAGACTGCTTTAAAGTCTATTTTGAATAAAAAAATTGTTAGACGGTTTATCCTATTATGACGAGAGTTTTGATTTTTGTGAACATTGTGTGTTCGGTAAACAAAATAGAAAATCATTTCCTTTTGGAAATACAAAATCTAATTTTAAATTGGAATTAATTCATACCAATGTGTTTGGTCCTGTGGATGTTGAATCAATTGGGAAATCTAGATATTTTATCTCCTTTATCGATGATGCTACAGGGTTTACTTGGTTATATTTTCTGCGACATAAATTTGAAGTTTACACTAAGTTTAAGGAATTTAAAGCTTTAGTCAAAAATCAATCAGATTATAAAATTGAGGTATTAAGGTCTGATAATGGAGGGGAATACTATTCGAAGGAATTTGATGAATTTTGTAAGCATGCAAAAATTGTTAGACAAAAAACTACTCCGTACACTCCTCAATAGAATGGTGTGGCATAAAGGATGAATTAAATGATTATGGAAAGAGCTAGAAGTATGTTAAGTCATTCATGGCTTGATAGATACTTTTGGGAAGAAGCTATAAGTATTGCTTGTTACTTGATTAAGATATCTCCTTGTAATGTTCTTGAAACAACACCTTATGAGATGTGGACAGATAAGAAACCTTTTGTTTCACATTTAAGGGTATTGGGCTGTGAGGCTTATGTTCATGTGCCTAAAGAAAAATGGACTAAGCTAGATCCTAAAGCTGAAAAGTCCATTTTCATTGGATATGGTGATAATGTTAAAGGTTATAAGCTATGGAATCCTCTAATCAAGAAAAGTATCTGTTCTAGAGATGTGATTTTTAGGGAGCTTAGTGTTATTTCTATACCTGAACAACCAAAGGAAGAGGATAAGGGAAAGAGTGTGCATTTTGAAATTAAGAAAAAAGATGCACCTCGAGAAGAACAAAGAGATGGATTTGATGAGGAGGAAGAAGACGAGGAATTAGAAGAAGTTACTGATCAAACCAAAGAACATGAGGAAGAAAATCAGGAAGAGGTTGAGCAAGGTCAAGAACAATAAGATCCTCATACTCCTATTCTTAGAAGATCCACAAGACAACATAATCCGGTCGACAAGTATAGCCCACTTGATTTGGGTTGTATATTTGCTTTATTAAGTGCTAACGATGAACCTAGATCTTACAGGTAGGCTCTCTCTTTAGAGGAAAATGAGTCTTGGTTGTAGGCTATGCAAGAGGAGATGAGGGCATTGGAAAATTGTAACACTTGGGATCTTGCTGATTTTCCCAAAGGAAGAAATCCCATCAGATGTTAATGGATATTTAATAAGAAATTTGGAGCATATGGTCACTTGGAAAGGTATAAGGCCAAATTAGTGGCTAAGGGCTACTCCTAGAGAGAGGGAGTTGATTTTGGTGAAATTTTCTCTCCTGTCACTAAATTAACTTCTATTAGATTCTTGTTATCTATTTCCGTTGCTTGTGATTTTGAGATAGAGAAAATGGATGTTAAAACTGCTTTTTTACATGGGGATCTTGATGAGGAGATTTATATGTGATAGCCTGACGGTTTTGTTGTGAAGGGAAAATAAAAATTGGTTTGCAGGTTAAAAATATTTTTGTATGGTTTAAAATAGTCACCCAGAATGTGGCATTAGAAGTTTGATTATTTTGCATTGAAGTTGGGATTTCTTAGGAGTGAAGAGGATCATTGTGTATATATTAAGGTTATTGATGATCATTTTCTAATTATTATCTTGTATGTTGATGACATGTTTATTGGTAACAATAAGGTAATGATTGGTGAACTCAAGAAAGAACTTTCTAGTGCTTTTGATATGGACTTGGGGGTTGCTAAATACATTCTTGGAATGGAAATCAGAAGAGATTGTGGTAATAGAAAGCTTTGGTTGAGTCAGAGTAAGTATGTTGATACTATTTTGCAGAGGTTTAATATGCATGACTGTAAGCTAGTTAGTATTTCATTTCTAGTTGATACTAAGTTGAGCTTGGATATGTGTCCTAATTTTGATGATGATATTGAGGATATGTCTAAGGTTCTTTATGCTAGTTCCGTTGGTAGTTTGATGTATCCAATGGTTTGCACTAGAGCAGATATAACCCAAGTAGTGGGAGTTCTAAGCAGGTTTATGTCTAACTCTAGTAAAGAGCATTGTACTTTTTAAAAAAGGGTGTTTAGATATTTGCAAGGTACTTCTAATTATTGTTTGGTTTATCATGGTACTAATAATATGGTCAAGTCATTGGACATACAGGGATTTGTTGATGTAGATTGGGCAGGTGACTTGGATAGTCGAAGGTCCACTAGTGGGTATGTGTTTACTTTGTTTGGAGGAGCACTGAGTTGGATGAGTAAAAGGCAGGCTAAAGTTGTTTTATCCACCACTGAAGCAGAGTATATGGTTGCTACTCATGTTTCTAAGGAGGCAGTATGGTTACAAAGGTTGTGTGCAGGTATTGGTCTTGATTGCAATATTGTTTAGGTTAATTGTGATAGTCAAAGTGAAATTCATTTGGCTAAAAATCCAAGGTATCATGCTCACACTAAACATGTTGATATTCAGTATCATTTTGTTCATGAGTTGATTACTAACAATCAGATTGAGTTGAAGAAGATTGACACACAAGAGAATGTTGCAAATCATGTTCTTACCAAACCTGTGAGCACAGAGAAATTTACTTGGTGCAGGAAGGCCATGGGACTTGCTACTTGTACCTAGTTGATCCCATGATGGTTTGATTCCCCCAGCTCTTGCAAGGTATTTGAAAAGTGGGATAATGTTGGGAATTAAGGTGTCTCAACCATGAAAATTCCTAAGTTGTTTATTTATTATTATTCTACATTTTCCCATGGATAAATATTATTTATGTTATTAAATAATTATGCTCCATCAAAAGGGGCATGAGATTTTGAGTTGGCACTTTTGCCACATGTTAGTACCTTGAAAAATAAGTTATTAGTTGTCAAAAGATGCCCACTTAGTGGTATAACATGGCAAACCTATTTTTAAGGATGTTATGACAGATTCTATGACAACTGCAAGGGATAAAAGTGGGGGATATCATTTTGGACGTGAGAATCATCTATGACACGCGTAAGAGAATATTTGAATAGCTATTGATGGTTTATGATGCATGTAAGAGCATCTCCTATTTTATAAGGATTCTTATGACATCTTGTAAGGTGTAATGTCATGTAAGAGACCATGTTTAGCATGTAAGGGGTTGAATGGATTTTTACCATGGTATTTCTGAATCTTGTTTTGACCCATGGTAATGTTTTATGGTGGTATTTTTAGCCCCCACGAGTCTATATATTGAGTGGTTGAGTTGGAGACACTATGAGATGTTTTACAAGTACACAAATGTTGCCGAATTGAAGAGTTAGATTTATTGTATTGTGAAACACCATTATTGTTAATACAACTATTCATCTCTTCTTTGGTGGAATTTTTTTTCTTCTGAAAGGGTTTCTCCATGTAAACACTATGTTATGTGTTGTGCTTTCTGTTCTTGCATTTCATTGTTATAGTTGTTTAAATCTCCATATGGTTTACACTACATAATCTAGTTTACTGTAATTTGCTAAAGCTTCCATTATAGCTATTCCTCTACCATTTTTGCAACAAATTCCTAGGTTTGGATTCTATAGCCTCCCAAGGGTAGAGGAAAGGTGATCCTTTTGTCATATTGGGCTTGTCCCTCTAGATTTCTATCTATCCACTTTCATAATAAAGGTGTTTCTATCTGATCTTATAAAGTACTTGTACTTAATTATGTGGTGGGCCTACATCTACACACCTATTCTAAATAATTAAGTCATGCTTGTCTTCCACTTTCTTCAATTTGTGCTATTCTAGTGACACCATTGGCCTTTTTGGCATTAATACTTATTACCCAAGAGTTAATATTCAAAAAACTATTTTTTCTTCTGAGTGTATTATATCCAAAACTAAAAAATTAAACACGAAAAATCACTTAGAACACCTAATTTTAGGAAAAAATCTAGAATCATGCATTTGAGCATTTCTGTGATGTAATCATTAAAAAAAACCAAAGTCACACAATTGAGGTCTTTTGCACTGCATCTATCTCTTGTCACACATGCAAAAATAGAGTCACAAAATTGTAGCTTTCTGTAGAGCATCTACTTTTTGCACTGCATCTATTTTCTATAACACATATGTGTTATGAGCCACATATGTAGCTTTCTATAACACATTTACTTCAAAAAAACTAAACAAACCCAAAGCAACATAACTGTCTAGATCTATAAGGCATTTGCCACTATCATACAATTGTCTAGCTGTGTCACATATCTATTACTATTCTATAACATAATTGTTGCTTTCTATATTGCATCTAAAGCTTTTTGTACTGCATCTAAAAATTTCTTTGACGCATTTGTTCACACTGAGAAATTAGGATTTAATTTTAAGGATCTAGACTTCAGACCTTATTAACATAGTGATTTGACACATAGACCTGACACTTGTCAGATTAATATTGCACTTTGGTATTTTCCCACTTTCCTTAGCTTAATTTCACCTTTAGAATAATTGTTGTCATCTAACATCATAGACATCAACCTTTGTATTATCAAGACCAATCATATTTTGATCATACCATAGTTATCCTTCGAACGTCTTGACCTCATTCTCTTTCATCATCCAATCAATAGTAGGACCTATAACTCATAAGTCTAGTGTAATTTCAACTTTTATCAACCATCATCTCAATCTTTATCCTTTTGAGGTCTAGATATTTCCTTTGATTACCTTGGTCTATCATAATTTTTCAAGTATCCTTTCAAGATTAGAAAAATTCCAAAAACATAGCATAAGTCCATTATTATTTGCAAACATCCTTTAAAATAAAAAATCCCCAAAACATATCTTGAGTTCCTACTCATTTTGCATCCTTTAAAATTAAAAAAAAATCCAAAATCATTTTAACATCATAAAATCCAAGAATCTAAAATAATCCAAATATTACAAAAAATCATAAAAAGACATCTTTAGCATATCAAGTCTTATATGGTCAAGAAAAGGTTGGAGAGAAAAAGAAAACAAATGGATCCTACAAGTGACCCTACTTTTAATCTCACTAGTCTGATGCACTTTGGGTCATCCTAAAATGAACAACCAAAATTACAACCTGAAACTACATCATCTTTTGATAATGAGTTTAACTTGAACAATGTGGAACAAAACCTAATTAAAGAGGATATTGATGACACTTTGCAAGATCCCCAAATATTGTGAATAATGAATGCACTCATATCTACTTATCCTAAAAAATGCTTTTTATTTCTTGCACAAAACAGAGATATACTTTCTATAGATTTTGACTTTTCCACCATAATAGAACAAGTGTCAAATATGGTGTCTCAAGAACAAGGTTTCGTTATTGTGACACCTCCATCACACAATCCCACCTTACAAAAATTGAATACAAGTAGGCTACTTGGAAGGACCTCCCATAATGTGACAAGTGTAAACATACCTACCACCTTGACATTTGGTCAAAAATTCATGAACCCACTCTACCACATGTCACCAAAATCTCAAATTGCAACATAATTGAACCAATACAATTCTTGTGACTCAATACAACATAAATCAAAATCCACCCAACCAAAATCAAAGGACAAAAACTTTGTTTCCAATGTCATAGGTAAACATGACATACACTTCAAAAAATAAAAATATACCCACAACCTAGACTTGAACATTCATTAGATCAAACCAAAACTTGAACCAACTACCACTACCACAACAACCTAACCCAAATATGACATTCACATCTCACTTTAACCAAACCACATAGCCTATGCAACATCAATTGAACACACAAAATATCCAAACTTCCAACTCAATGGAAAACCATCAGAACACAAACCTGTTCGTAGATCCTCTACAAATCCAAACAAACATGACCCCTATATCATCGTGACCAAAAAAGATATTGGATCAACAATTACAAAGCTTGCAACAACAAGTCATGAGCATGTAGCTTATTGGAACCAAATAGACTTACACAATTGAGGAACTATGTCCTTACCCTTTTGATCAAAGTACATACATGCCACTTAAAATTTGACGTACCAAAATTTGACAAATACAAGGGGAAAGGAGATCCTATAGAGCATGTGGGGGAGTTTCAAACGAATTTTTTAGATGTTTCTTATGATCACACTTACTTGATGCACATTTTCCCACATAGTCTTGGAGGGGAAGCACTAGAATGGTTCACTCATTTACCTCCCAACATAAGGACTTCGAGTGAATTGGATAACAAGTTCATCACACTCTTCTGCTACAACATTGAGTGCAAAATAAACACCATTAAATTATACAAAACCAGATAGAAGTTGAGGGAGAATCTTTTGCTTCATTTTTAGAGAGATGGAGAAGCCTTGTGAGTAAATGTCCTTGTCATATATCAAAAAAGCAATTGGATTAAATCTTTGTGGAGAACCTTAACTCAAAAGTGATATTTCATCTCCAAATTCATTGTTCAAACATATTTGAGGACGTTATTAAGAAGGGCCTCTCTATTGAGAAAACCATCATTGAAAAAGGGCTGGTGAAAATTTTCAAAGAGAACAAAAATCCAAGCATTTCAAATAATAAAATAAAATTTTGGTCTTGTAAAAAAATGTGATAAATGATAGTGTGGTGGATGCAAAAGTGATAAACAAGGCTTACTCTATTGTTAGTCTTAAAGAACCTTCCACACCCAACAATAGTCAATCAAAAAATCATGAGCAATTGATAAATGCAATTTAGAACAATGCAAAGGTACAGTCCTCTGGGGACTAATACAAACCCAAGATGAAAATTCACACCCCTAAGGGAACCCATTGAATCAACTTTGAGGAAGCTATTGCAATCCAATGTTATTGAACTTTTGAAAATAAGACATTATGATCCAAGACCTTTCAAACCATCTTGGTGGAATGACCACGACTTTTGTGACTATCACATGATCAAAGGGCATAAAATGTCTACATTCTTTAAACTCATGAACATAATTCAAGATCTCATAGGCCATGGAGAGATAGTGATTGATAATCCATAGGGATCCTCTAATATTGATCACACCATATTCAAAAATCCTTTACAAAATCATGGATAGGGAAAATCCTCCAGTTCAGGGATGAATACCAAAGACCAATCCAACTACACTTGTGTCGCTTTGAATACATGGTTAACCATATCCAACAAATCGATAATAATGTCTCAACCAAAACCATCAAGAAAAATAATCCTGAGTGTGTGATTACTACAAGTAGATCCAAAGTGACTTTGTAAGGGGCCACTTCCAAATACCAACTGACAAACCAATATAACCTTTTGGATCATTTAGGGAAGATACCTAATCATAGATCCATTCTTGAGCTACTATGTATATCCATTGAGCACAAGAATATCTTAGATAAAGATCTACAAGATTCCTCAATTCCTACTAACAAAAATGTCAACCAGTTTCAAACCATGGAAGGATATCTAGCTACCACACACCATGTTTCCTTTATGGAGCATGATCTCTCTTCACAAAAAACCTCAACATAATGATGCTCTCCATCATGAAATATTTATCAATAAAAACAAAACCAGATGAGTCTTGGTTGATGGCGAAGTAGGCCTAAACATTTTTACTCTAAAATTGGTCACCACACTGGGATTCTCTAAAGCATGTATTGATACATGAAAATGGATCATCATAAGAGCCTATGATGATGTAGAGTGCTCTTCTAAGGGTCTTATCACCGTTCCCATCATATTTGGTCTAGCTATTCAAGAGATAACATGCCAAGTTTTGGAATTGGACCTTGCTTACAACCTTCTACTTAGTCATCCATGGATTCACACCACAAAGGCTATTCCTTCCATGTATCATCAATGCTTAAAACTCCCTTACAATGGAACTAAAATCACGATATCAAGTGACCCAAATCCTTTCCAATATTACAATAATTTGAAAGGGAATCCTAAACATCAATTTCCTATCAATAGGGAAGCCTCACCATCCATCTCATCTTGTTACAATGATCCCACATCATTATCTAAATCTTCTGATCCACCCAAATCCTTTCCTGAAAACAAGGTCAATGTCCAAGACAAAGGATGTGGTGAACATAACATTGAGAAACCATTTTTCATTGGTAAGTTTCCCACCTCACCAAAATCTTATGGTAAGCCACATCCTATCCAAAAGGACCCTAAGGTCATCATTCAATATTAGTCTCCCACTACTTTCACTAAGTGGGGTGAACTAGGCAAGGAATTTGTAGATGATGACATCTCTACTTGGATTTACAAGGATGAAGAAAATGAAACACCTACTCAATTACCTATTGAACAATATGGTAAGGGATTCACTATGATGAAACAAAAAGGTTACGATGGATATAGTGGCATAGGATTATAGAAACAAGTAATGATGGAACCTATTTAACTTAAAAGCTTACCTAGGAACAAAGGGCTTGGGTATCAACCATTAAAATTGAATGCTCCTTGTACTAAGTTACTTTCAAGTAAATACGCTAATGTTTCTAACGATATCAAGGCTTCTAGGGATAATACTAAGACCAATACTCCTAATAACTAACATACCGATGGTCGATCCTGGATTGAAACCTTTGGGGACCCTAAAGATTCCTCAATCTTTATCATATCTACCTCATCCCTAAGATTTTTTAATATCGATGATAACTTACCCTTAATCCACCCACAACTAATAAATTGGGATCAATAAGGACCACCAAGATTGGATATTTTTGAAAGCGATGAAACTATAGTTGAGTTTATGGGGCTTCAAGAGGGTATACCTCAAGGTGATCATAAAGCTGGATTTACCATAGACCTTGACATTGCTGCCTACTTTGGTCAGTCTACTCCACCTTCCAATTGAAAAAGTGAGAAAACAAAAAAGAATGGGTCTTCAGGTGAAAACCAAAAGATGCCTTTAGACCAAGAAAAAGTAAAGATAAAGGACATATCAGAGGGTGAAAACCTCTCTGGGGTGCCCAAGGATGGAATGTTAGATATACTCCCTACGAGTTAAGAGAAATATCCACTTTTGGTAGAGAAATTAGAGGACATCAATACCAGTACAACTAAGAATCCCATGATTATACACTTTGCAAATTCTTTAATAGAGATAGAAAGGCCAAGTTTCATTAGCTTCTCCAAATGAAAAATCAAATTTTCTTGGTCTTATGCTAACATGCTTGGACTAGACCCTAAATTAGTCCTTCATCACCTGCCTCTTTTCCCAAATGCAAAAACTGTCAAGAAAAATCTAAGAAAAAGGCATCCCTAGATTGCTTTATTGGTTAAAGTTGAGCTAAAATTTTTTTTAGATGTTAGCTTTATTAGACCGATAGACTATGTTGAATGGATATCAAATCTAGTACCCATTACCAAGCCAACTAAAGGAATCCAAATATGCATGACTTTAGGGACCTAAATAAAGCTTGTCCTAAAGATGATTTCCCCTTACCAAACATTGATATCATAGTAGATCTAACAACTAAATACGAGATGTTGTCACTCATGGATGAATTTTTTGGTTATAACCAAATAAAAATTTCTCTTGAAGATCAACACAAAACAACTTTTACTTGTCCTTTGGGTACCTATTGTTGGAATGCAATTCCCTATGGCCTTGAGAATTTTATAGCAACTTATTAGAGGGCTATGACTACAATATTTCATTATATGATGCATACCCTTATGGAAAATTATGTTGATGAATTATTAGAAAAATATCTCACAAGGGAAAGTCATTTGGATGTTCTTGAAATAATTTTCACCAAGTTGGAACAGTACAAAGTCAAATTCAATCCAATAAAGTGTCTTTGGAGTGAACTCTGGAAAACTCCTTGGATATATCATCTCACAAAAGGTATTGAAGTTGATCCTATGAAGGTGAAAACCATCATTGATATGCCACCACCGTCTAACCTAAGTTAGTTGCATAGTCTACAAGGTAAATTATAGTTCATTTGTAAATTCATTACACAATTAACAGACAAATTCCATCCTTTTCATTTTGTACACTTTCTTCACAAGGGTGTTCCATTCAAATATACTAATCACTATCAACAAACCTTTCAACAACTCAAGGATTATTTGTTATTACCACTACTCTTAATGCCACCCATTGAATGAAAATCACTAATCCTATACATATTAGCTATGCCATTGGTATTGGGAGCTCTCTTATCACAACAAGATGAAGAAAAAGAAAGAGCTATATATTACACCAGTAATATACTTGTGGGGTATGAACTTAACTACACTCCTATTGAGTGCACATGGTTTGTTGTTGTCTTTTCCACACAAAAGCTTTTACATTAAATGTTAAATCATCAGACTAGGATCATAGAAAAGATAGATCCTTTAAAACATATTCTCAATAAAGAAACTCTCACAAGTAGATTGACAAAATGGGTAATGATTTTGAGCAAATTTGACATTGAATATGTTGACCAAAAAGAAATAAAAGGAAAAATAATAGATGATCAACTAGCAGATGCTTCTACCAAAATAGATCATCCTCTTGTATCATATTTTCTTAATGAAGCAATTTTCACGTTAATGACATATGTAACATGGAAATTGTACTTTGATGGATCCTATACCCACCATGGTTCTAGAGTTGGAGTTATTTTCATTAAACCACAAGGGAACACAATCCCTAAGTCTTATAGAATAACATTACTGTGTACCAACAACATTGCAAACTAACTACCTTGTCTATGCTATTGCTTACAATTATGGTTTCATAGATTTTTTCCAAGCATCCATAGTTTGTTGTGATGGTGCAACTTTGCAAGCACATGCCTCCATGTGAAGTAATTGCATCGTGCTACTTATGTTGACTTTCTAAACAACTATATTGTATAGTTGAAATTTTGTCATCTATCAACATCTAGTTATTAGTTATGGAATTTGAAGTAATGCTTTGAGTTTGAATGATGTGTAATGCAATGTAACCAATAATATGAATATAAACTACACAAATCTATTAAGTAGAATTCATTAGTTAAGTTCTCTTTATTCTATTACCTCTGTGTACGTTTGAGTAAATCCATTGGCACTAGGAGGTGTTTGCTTGAAACCGCCAATATTAGCCTATTCAACATCCAAAATCAAATGTATTAAAATACCATTCGTCAAACAATGCTATTAACATGTAATAAATTTATAATTGTTTACTAGTTACATACCCCACTGATAGGTGTATTGCAAAAATAAGTAGGTGGAGGACCGGTGTATCCAGTCTCAACACTGTGACCCTGCAATTTTATTAAAATAATAAAACTAAATTAGTTAATCTTGCATTTCAAAATAAAATTTAATAAATTAAATTCAATGAACATGCTGAATTTTACCTAACTATCAATGCCATATGCATGATGCAAAATTTCATGTCCTCTCCATCCCCATACGATCATGTGTTGCAGCATATGGATCCGTAGTAACATACGATCCTTGAGTAGCCTCGAAGTTCCAGTTTATATGAACAAGTCCCCTAAGATTGACACACATGGGTTCGAAGGACACCACTCGAAAACTCCCCTGGATGGTGTTGTACAATAGGGCTAGTATGATGGATGACACTCTGGCTCAAAGTGTTGATCGCCTACAATGTCTCTACGTCGACACTCTCCTTTGCAATGACAACATAACAATGTGCTCACGAGGCGGCCTCGTGAGAGGTCGTCTCCCTTGCCGCGCAGGATCCAACTGTGCACCAGGCCTATCCTGAGCCAACCCCCCACCTCTCCCCTAGAACTCCCTCATATCAAAATAATTTGGGATTTGGTTCAATATGAACTCATTGTATAGTTTCCTAAGAAAATATTGGGGGACTTCACAATTGTTGCACGATGGGTAATCAAAGATCAAGTACCACCTATCATAAAAAAGGTTCCTAATCTCTTGGTGGTGGCACCAATGAATAAGAAACCTCTTCGCATTGAGGCTAAGATTTTGATTTGTTCTAGGGTCAGTGAATAAAGAGCACAAATCACCTTTAGTAATTTTTAAATCTTTTACTTGTTTATATGATAGTTTATTTGCATAATATTCCCTAGCTGCCTGCCCCCTATCTTGCCATCTCATTATTTGTTGGGTTATTGAATCTACATTTTTTAACATCTCTTTCATTCAATTTGCTAGTGTGATTCTTTCTGTGGTTGAAGCAGTTGGATCACTCAACCTACTGATAAGATCTCAATTTTTTTTTTGTTGTTCTCAATTTCACTCCTCAAATTTTGTTGAGTGCCAAGAGGGTGTTGAGTGATTGGTGGGGGAGGTTGATTTTGTTGAGGAGGATTTTCCTATTCTTCTTGTTGAGGATTTTGAGGATTATTTGCATCTCCTACAATTTTAAAAAAAAAATCAAATCTAACCTAAAACAAACAAAATCAACTTGAAACTAAGAAATTCAAAACAAATAGCAAACAATACTTACCTCCCGCACCTCTTCATCATTGTGGCACCATCTTTGCAAAGGAAAAGCAAATATTGTTGATGAATTTTGTAGAATTCCTCATCCTAGAACGTGAGCGCGAAAATGAGGGTTTTTGGCCGCGGGTAGAGCAAAAAAATAGACAAGAGAAAATGAATAGCTTTCACTTTTTTTTTGCTTTTAAAATGACATAACGTGAGTGCATTATAACGTGCTCGCGTTATGTCATTCTCAATTTTTTGCTGAAGTTGGCCACAAAAGTGTAACCCAACTTCATGCACCCACCCCCATATATTACATAGGCATGACCTCAATTGCAAAGAATAGGTAGCGTAGGATATAATGAGATAGGCTCACAATACTCATTGTGCATTGTGGATTTCATTATTTGATTATTGAACAAGTATGGTGTATACATATACTATTTTCATATGTTTGAACACTATGTTATACATTTCATATCAAACTTTTCATGGCCCTGTATTATTACATTATCAACAATGTTGAAATAATGGTAGGCAATGCCACCTAAGTGTTATTGTTCATGGTAGCTTGCTTATAAATGAAAGAGATAAGTTGACATGTAAATCGTTTGACCTCAAAAAATTTGAATATAGAAGTTAATGGTATTCAATACAGTAATTGCATATATGGTGTTGAATAGAGTATAGGAATAAATTTTATGTGTATGTATATGTATGTATATATGTGGACAACTATTTGCAATGTTGGAAAACACACTTTCCCCTCTCAGTTATTTCCTTATGAAAATTTATTGTTTCATTATGACCAAGAATTTAATGAAGTCCACTTTCAAATTTTTGAACAACTATTTTGTACAGTAAAAATGGCATTTCCCTTTTTTCTATTTGATTGGAAGAGATAAAATGGTCACATTGTTTGTAGTGTTGGAAAACACACTATCCCCTATTTGTTATTTCCTTATGAAAAATTTTGTTTGGTGATGACCACGAATGTAATGAAGTCAACTTTAAAATTTTAGAACTCTTTAGTACAGTAAAAATGGCATTTCATTTTTTCCATCTAATTGGAAGAGATAAAATACTCACATTGTTTGTAGTGTTGGAAAACACACTATCCCCTATCAGTTATTTCCTTATGAAGAGTTTTTGTTTCGTTACGACTAAGAATGTAATGAAGTCCACTTTCAATTTTTATAACTATTTGGTAGAGTGAAAATGACATATTTCCTTTTTTCATGTGATTGGAACAAATAAAATGCTCACATTGTTTGCAATGTTGGAAAACACACTATCTCATGTCAGTTATTTCGTCATGAAAGTTTTTTTCCTATGCTCCAAAAATGTGATGAAGCCAACTTTAAAATTTTAGAACAACTCTTTGGTAGAGTGAAAATGTCATTTCATTTTTTCACATGATTGGAACAAATAAAATGCTCGCATTTTTTGCAGTCTTGGAAAACACACTGTCTTGTGTCAATTATTTCATCATGAATAGTTTTTGTTTCCTATACTCCTAAAATTTAATGAAGTCCACTTTCAAATTTTAGAAAAACTCTTTGGTAGAGTGAAAATGGCATTTCTTTTTTTTCATGTGATTGGAACAAATAAAATGCTCACATTATTTGCAGTGTTGGAAAACACATTGTCTCATGTCTGTTATTTCATCATGAGAAGTTTTTGTTTCCTACACTCCAAAAATGTAATGAAGTCCACTTTAAAAATTTAGAACAAATATTTGGTAGAGTGAAAATGGAATCTCCCTTTTTCATTTGATTGGAACAAATAAAATGCTCGCATTATTTGCAGTGTTGGAAAACACACTATCCCATGTCAGTTACTTCATTGTGAAATTTTTTTGTTTCATTATGACCAAGAATGTAATGGAGTCCACTTTCAATTTTTAGAACAAATATTTGGTAGAGTGAAAATGGCATTTCCTTTTTTCATGTGATTGGAACAAATAAAATGCTCGCATTGTTTGCAGTGTTGGAAAACACACTAACCCATGTTAGTTCGTTGTGAATTTTTTTTGTTTCATTACGACCAAGAATGTAATGAAGTCCACTTTCAATTTTTAGAACTATTTGGTGGAGTGAAAATGGCATTTCCTTTTTCATGTGATTGGAACAAATAAATTGCTCGCATTGTTTGTAGTGTTGGAAAACACACTGCTCATATCAATTATTTTGTATGAATTTTTTTTGTTTTGTAGGCTTAAAAAATGTAATGAATTCCACTTTCAAATTTTAGAACAACTCTTTGGTAGAGTGAAAATGGCATATCCATTTTTCATGTGATTGGAACAAATAAAATGCATGTGTTATTTATAGTGTTGGAAAACACACTGTCCCATGTCAGTTACTTCGTTGTGAAATTTTTTTGTTTCATTACAACCAAGAATCTAATGAAGTCCACTTTCAATTTTTAGAACAACTCTTTGGTAGAGTGAAAATGGCATTTGATTAAATAAAATGCTCTCATTGTTTGCAGTGTTGGAAAACACACTATCCTATGTCAATTACTTTGTTATGAAAAGTTTTTGTTTTATTACAACCAAGAATGTAATGAAGTCCATTTTCAATTTTTAGAAAAACTATTTGGTAGAGTGAAAGTGGCATTTCCTTTTTTCATGTGATTGGAACAAATAAAATGCTCGCATTGTTTGCAGTGTTGGAAAACACATTGTCTCCTCTTAGTCATTTTGTCATAATTTTTTTTTGTTTTGTAGGCTTAAAAAAATGTACTTAAGTCCACTTTCAAATTCAATTCTTTGGTAGAGGGTGCTGCCATAATAGTGGTTTACAATTTCTGGGAGATCCTGATTTTTGCTGAAGTCACATATTTTTAGAAAATATAATGATTTAATCCTTGAAATGTTCCATTTAAATGATTCCAATTGAAGAGGGTTTGATCAAACCACCTTAGACCAAGCCCCCTTGGATAGAACCGCACTAGTTTTAAACCATACCTATAATGGAGTCTCCTTTACACCTATCAAAATGCTGATAAAAACCCACTTTTGATTTATCTTTTGGGGGATCAAGTGAATTCATTTAAAATTTATTTTTTTGTAAGAATGTATTCCTTATTATAAGCTTCCAAAAAAGTATAAATTTAATAAAATTTAATTTGATTATTATATTTATTTTTTTATTTCTTGTGAATGCAGGTTTTTCACCGAAAATCAAGCTCTTTGTTCTGCACATGTGAAAAAATAACAGATTATCAAAAAATAAATTGAAAAATATGAGTGCACCAAATATTGAAGTCCTTGATCCAACAAAAAAAGAAAAAATGAATTTTGATACTATTGCTCAATTTTTACCAACAGGCTCAAACAGGCAGGATAAATCATGTGACTGACATTCGAGAAGGCCAAATGGAACATTCGCACAAGGGCAAAAGTCATGTATCTGATGCTAGGTCATAGGGTACTCAATTGGGAAGCCTACCTTGTTCAAGTTCGGCATGAAGATCCTCTAAGGAGAGAGTCGCCAAGACCTTCCAGATGTGTTGCCGAAGGAAAGCAGCGTCGCTGAAGGGAAGCGAGCTCAGCAGGAGGTCTCATCGATAACGAAAAGTCACACTGACAAGCCTTGTGCCTTCGGAGTAACGCGAGAAGCTCGATAGGAAGTCTCATCGACACATGAAAGTCCCCCCAACTGGATCCTAGTTCGCCAAAAGGAAGGTCAGGTCAACAAGACATCTCGACGACTGGCCAAGAGCCTCACCGAGAGAAATTGATATCGCCATGATGTCTTGGCGAAGGCATTATGTCTTGCCAAGGATGAGGGGTCTCGGGGTAGCATTTTGATTTCGTTAAGATCTCTCACCAACACTCGGGGGTCTTGCCGATAGATGGGGGAGCCTCGGCAGGAGATGATGGTTTTGGCGAAGGATGGAGGAGTCACTGTGATGTCTCGACGAATAGAAGGTGGTCTTGCTGAAAGATAAAGGGGGTCTCGATATGTGTTTTGCCTTCGGCAAATGTCTCACTGACAACACAAAGACCTTGCCGAGAAAGTTTGACATTAGTAAGATGTCTTGCCGATATAGTGAGGTCTCCCTGACAAAAAAGAAAAAAAAAGCTCGCCGAAGGATTTGGCCTTCGGCATAAGGTCTCAGTGATGTGGAGGGTCCTGCTGATAAAGGGAGCCTTCGGTGTAATATTCCAAGTTGGAGAAAGGTCTCCCCAACCCGGTGATGTCTCTCTGACATGTTTCATGCTCGCCCAAGGATAAGGGGGTCGGCGTAAGGTCTTGCCGACCCAAATGTCACACCGACGGAGTAGCTCAGGGAGAACAAGGTGTGTTCGCTATGAGGTCTTGTCGATAAAGAAGGGTCTCCCCAAATTGAAGCGAGTTCCCAGAAAGGAAAGTATTTTCAGCGTGAGGTCTTCCCGACTTGTTAGTGTCTCACTGAAGGAGGCGTTGCACTCGGTGAAGGATGGTGTTCTCCGCGTGAGGTCTCACCAGCCAAAGAATGTCTCCCCAACTGAAGAGATAACAAAGGTTTCACTGAGAGGAATGGATATTGGCGCAATGTCTCACCGACGGCTTAGAGTCTTCCTGAAATGAAAGAGTTTGCCTAAGGAAAAGGAATTCTAGGTGATGTCTTGGCGAATTAAGGTGGTCCTGCCAATAGATGATGAAACAAGCTCGCAAAAGTATTTTTCCTTCGGCAGAGGTCTCACCGACCGACGAGGAGTCTCATTGAACGAAATGATAGGAGCTCAGAGAGAATGGGGCCACTTGCCAAAGGGTCTTGCCGAAGGGTGAAGGTCTCAGCAATGAAAGAGATTTCTGTATGACTCCAAGGGGCTCACTGTAACATCTTGCTGAAAGCGATATGTCTTGCCGATGTTCTGGGTGATGAAAAAGGCAATATCGGCATGATTTTTGGGCTCGCTAAGAACTCTCATTGACAGTTCCATGTTATGTCAATGGTTGTAGGAGGATTTAATTGCATCAGGGAGACACGATTAGTGTCTCACTGACATGCGATTCTACAGGAGGAGCTTTTGACTGCCTGAATAATCTATGTGGAGTATGCTCAACCAATCAGAGAAAGCTAAAAGCAAGCCGTGGTAGTCTGACTAGGATGAAGAAGATCAATAGGATGAAAAGCAACGTGTATCTGTTCTGAGCTCAGGAGCATTCAAGGCAGCTAAACCGAAGAGGTTCAAGGAGGACATGAGGATCATAAGTAAATGCGTTTGGTAGCTACAAAAGATCTAAAGGCTTCTCCAGGGAATGAATCTTCACTGACATGGGCAGCAAGGACACGCAAGAATGCAACATTAATTTCAGGCAAAAGATCTAGGGAGGATTTTTTCTAAAGACTGATATTTTGTAAGCCCTAAGGGGCTGAGATATTTTTGTATATAGGGAATTTTTCCTCTTTGAAAAGGAGAGTTCGAAGAATACATTTAAAAGAGTTAGTTATTTTTAGCAATCCTCTCTCAGCTAGTGTATGCTTTGTAACCCACTTCAATTTTTTGGAATATAAAGTACAGAGTTATCTTGATCACTGTTGATGCTTCAAATTTTCATCATTGTTCTTACAAAGTGTTGTGCATTTAAGGTTAAGGATCAAGTTATCTTGTGAATTCTTTTATTCCTTTATAACTTTATTTGGTGTTTCATGCCTTCCTTTGTAAAAAGCACCATTATATGAATCATAAACTGTGTTTACATAATCACACATAGATTCTTTTATGTGAAAATATTTTCCTTTATTGAAAATTGTGTGTATCAAACCTGTTTGTGATATATTAATGTGTAGCTCATAGAATTTGATGTGTAGCCTTATGATCATTGACAATTTTCAAGTACATTCTAAGTATTCCATTGATCTCATGAATTCGGTGTATCACCATAGTTTAGTTTTTATTTTTGTATGCATTCATTCTCCCTTTCCCTTTACAGAATCAGTAGTTAGGTGACACCAAAGGAAGCTAGCCTTCTTCGGAGGTTCATTTCAACTTCAGGTGACCCACAGCCTTGAAATGATCCCATGTTTCACTAGAAAGCTCAGTTTCCATCACTGTGCGTAGGGTGCAATTTCTTAGTGACAATAATTTCTAGCATGCCTGGTGGGACTAGTTCCACATTATGTTGTTGGTTTAGTATGCAACCAGTGAGTTCCAGGCTTTACAAAAGTCATTCATGCATACTTGGCGACTTCGTTGGGAGAAAGAACTTCAGAATCAGTGCCTTCTATAGTTTATGAGAAGAGTTCAGACAAGGAGTAGCTTAGTTCCTTTCAAATATTTGCAGCTATCACCACCAAGAAGACAAGGCAGAGCAACGAAAAGACGAGGAACAACGATTATCCATTCTAGAAGAACTAAATCCACTCATCCATCTGTGAGATCACATATTGCTGTCCCATCTTTGGTTTCATTTAGAGTGTCAGTAAATCCACCTCAGCCACCTCCAATGGCCGCTCCAAGGAATCAACCCTTTGTTGCTTTTAATGGAGGGAGCCCCTTGAATTTGGCATAGCATAATGACATTCCAATGGCAGCCTTGAAGAGTCTGCCAGCTTTCACGGGGGAAGACCAAACTACCCTAATTGAACACATGTGAGATGTGGCTTCGTTATGCAGAGTCCATCACATAACCCAAGAGGATGTTGTAGTGAGATTACTAGCTGCTTCTCTGAAAGGAAGAGTTGTGAAATGGTATAGGGGCTTAGCAGTCGATTCAATTGCAACTTGGGACGAATTTGGAGACAAGTTGCATAAACAATTTCAAGACAGGTCTGATAATTTGTCTTTATTAGAACAATTAACTACAATTAAGAGGGCTCCACAAGAGCAGATGAATGATTTCAATTTCAGATTTCAAAGAACCTGGGATAGAATCCCTGCAACGGTGAGGCCACCTCCAGAATATGCATTTTTGTACTTTTTGATGGCTCTTAATAATGATATTGCTGTTATGATACAATCAATGGGAGGGGTTTCTCTACCATATGCTTTTGAAATAGCAATCAGAGCTGAAAACAGCCTAATACAGGCTAGTAAACTTGCTCCTAGGCCACCAATGCCTATATTTCCAGAGATTCATGCAAATATCCCTTTGTAGATACCTCCTTTTACACCTCTACCAGCTGTACCAACGCTACCAGCTGCTGTTCCAGCTGTTGATAAACAAGAAAGTGCTACTTCAAGCTCATCACAAGAGTTACAAGAGATCAGAAGTCTTTTACAGACTTTTGGTAACAAGTTGGTGAACTTGGAAAAATAACAGTCCTATTTTAGGCCTTATCAGCCGTAGAATCAGGCCTCAAGTCAGCCTTTTCAAGGTCAACAATAGCAATTCCAGGGGAATAGACAGCAATATCAAGGTAATTACTAAGGCACAAGACAAAATGTTGCCACAAGACCTTTTCAAGCCTATAATCCAACTCCAATTAGTGCTGTCAAAGAGCTTGTTCCTATTCAAAACAATCTGGCTGTTGATTATGAATGGTATTATCTGTGTAATCAGCCACATAATCAAGCTACGTGCTCTAATGGCATCATCAGTCAAGCTCTTATGGTGCAAAATGTTGTAGGTGTGCAAGATTTTCCTAAGGAGGGGTATTCACAATAGCAGGATAAACCTGCAGATGATTCAACTCTCCTGAATTGGCAGAGAAGAATTTTGTGGAGTGAACTAGGATGACACATCTATTGCTACTAATACCAAAGCCAAGAAGAGGGATTTTGAGATAGAACAAGCAACAAATAAAGATAAGCGAGTTGCTGGTCCATCAAATAAGTAAGTACCACACACTTTGCAGTGAGGTTATGACACTAGTAAGGAGCAGCCTTTACATGCTTCATCCGCAAGTCAAGTGCAACATGACCATGCTGTTGTAAAGACGCAGCCAAAGTATGAAAAAAATGAATGTTTCAATTTCAATGTGGGATTCTTTAGCAATCCTTGGTCAAATGAATTTGTTACAGTCAGCCTTATCAAATCCAGTTAGTTCAAATTTTCCAAATCAAGTCTCTGTAGGCCAAACAAAGTCATTTTTAACCAATGCACTTTTAGATAGTACCACACAACAAAGTAATGGTGTCAAGCCCCCTCCTTTCTATGTTTCCTTAATAGTGGGGAATAAATTGGTGCACAATTGCATGGTTGATAGTGGGGCTAGCAGTTCGGTAATGCCAAAAAAGATTGCAGACCAACTAGGTTTACAATACTAGCCATTAGAAAAGGGAGTACTTCAATTAAATGGGACAACAGTAAACACTATAGGTGTCATTAAAAATATAAATCTTACGCTACATGCCTGTCCTAATTTTTCAATCCCGCAAGATGTGTTTGTCATAGATTTGCCTCCATTTTTTGCTTTATGCCTATCTAGAGACTTCACAGCTAAAATTGGAGGGTATTTATCTTCAGATTGGTCCCATATGATTTTTAGGACCAAGTATGGTACTAAGGTAACTATAACTTTTGAGTCCCTTGCCAAGGATCACATTGAGCCTTATGCACCATCTGCTGTTAATGTTAATTCTGTTGTTTTAGAGGATACTGAACTTGCATCAGCACAAGAGTTACAAGCTATGAGTGCACTTGAGATACTCATGAATGAATGGGAAGCTGAGAACATGATTGATAATCCAAATGGGATTATTCAGGATGTTGGTCTGGGCAATTATGTATTCCATGAAGTTGGGACATAAATGCCAAATCTTGAAAAAAGTGCAGAAAGTTAGTTTGAGCAGCAAAATGAATTATGGGAGATGCATTTTGATAGTTCTAGAAGCAAAAATGGAGCCGGAGGAGGTGTAATGCTTGTATCTTTGCAGGGTGATAAGTATTATTCTGCATTCCATTTTTCTTTTGCGTGCTCTAATAACATTGCTGAGTATGAGGGCCTTGTTCAAGGTCTTGAGTGGGCAAGGAAGAGAGGAATAACCCACTTGAAAGTTTATGGGGACAATGAGTTAATTTTGAATCAAATAAGAGGCTTGAATGTTGCTAAAAATGACACACTAAAGTCTTATAGAAATAGAGTGTGGAATATGATTGAGGAATTTGATGCCTTTAACTTAGTATCTATCCCAAGGAATCAAAATAAACATGTTGATAGGCTTGCAGCCATTAGAGCACAGTTTGATATTCCAGGTGACATTAGAAAAGAGAAAGTACAACAGTATGTGAAAGTTGTAGTCAGGCCATCAATTCCTAATAACAACATTCACTGGCAGGTTTTTGATAGAGATGAATAGATTCTTTCTTTTTTGCTCGAAGAGGATCAATTCTCCATGGTGAATCAAGCAAAACTTGAGCAACAATATGATGATCAAGTTATACAGCTGAAGACCAACAAGCTTCCCAAAGGGTTGGTTACCTTAGAATCCATATTCAATTTTGATGACCAGCTTAAGAAGAACAAAGTCAGCATCCAAGTGAAAGAAGATCATTATGAGGAAGTTGGAATCTTTAAAGGTAAGCTTCTCAAATTGGGAAAAATCTGTTCAGCTGAAGATAAGAAAGCTTTCATTGTTTTATGCCAAGAGTATCATGATGTTTTTGCTTGGAAATATTTTGATTTAAAGGGGTTTGATCCTCATATTAAACAACATACAATTGAGTTAGAACCTGGTGTCAAGCCTGTTAGGCAAAAACAAAGGCCCTTGAATCCTAAGCTTGAGCCCTTAATGATTAAAGAGCCGACCAAACTAGTTGAAGGGGGTATCATCTTTCCAATTAAACACACATCCTGGGTTTCTAATCTTGTTCCGGTTAGGAAGAAAAGTGGTGAAATAAGACTTTGTGTAGACTTTAGGGATCTTAACCGAGCATCTTTGAAAGATCATTATTAGCTACCCTCCATGGAACACATCTTACAAGTAGTTGCTGGTTTTGAAATATTTTCCTTATTAGATGGTTTTTCGGGCTATAATTAGGTGTTGGTTAAAGAGGAGGATCAGTTCAAAACTACTTTTACAACTAAGTGGGGCACCATGGCATACAAAAGGATGCCTTTTGGTTTATCTAATGCTGGTGCCACATTTCAAAGGGCCATGGATATGGCATTCCAAAGTTTGATTAATAAGATTGTGCTGATTTATTTGGATGATATTACAGTTTTTTCTAAGAACGCTGATGAAAATTTGTCACACCTTAAGCAAGTTTTTGAAAAATGCAGAGAGTTTGGCATATCTCTCAATCCTACAAAAAGTATTTTTGCAGTTCATGAAGGTAAACTGTTAGGCCATATAGTATCAAAGGATGGAATTACTATTGACCCTGAAAGAGTCAAAGCTATACTTGAACTGCCATTACCCAATCATAAGAAGGGATTGCAGAGCTTTTTAGGGAGAATCAACTTTCTAAGAAGGTTCATTCCTAATGTTGCAAACCTACTACAGCCTTTGACTGCCATGCTAAAAAAGAACATAGTTTTCAGTTGGACAAAAGAAGCAAAGCACAGTTTTGAAGAAATCAAGGAGGCTTTAGCATCTGCTCCGACATTGGTAAATCCAAATTTCTCTAAAGAATTCTTTTTGTATGCTTTTGGTAGCAATAGTTCAATCTCTGCTATGCTGGTTCAGAAAAATAGTGATAACTTAGAACAACCCATAGCTTTCTTTAGCCAAGTACTTCCTGATTATGAAGAGAGGTATACTTTTGTTGAGAAACATGTTCTCGCTATGATCAGAAGCCTAAAGAAGTTTAAGCCTCTAGTTTCAAACAATAAGATTCATATTCTGGTTGCACATTCAAGTGTGAAGGAATTTTTGTTAAATAAAGATCTGAATGAAAAAAGAGCAGAGTGGATCACTAAGGTCATGGAATATGATGTGGATGTCAAGATTACCAAATTGGTTAGAGGTAAAGGTCTCTGTGAAAAACTTGCTACAGGGTCAATCAGTGAAAATGAATTAGAAAAGGATGTCATTTTTGCTAATACAAATGAGTTTCAGGATGCTCAAGTGATGTGCCTGTGATAGCAATTAATTGGGTTCAAGCCATGGCCCATTTTTTACAAACTAGTGAGTGTCCACTAGGTTTGGACAGAGCTAAATGAAGATACTTCAAACTGCAGTCCATACCGTATGTGCTGGTAAACAATGTTCTTTTTAAAAAGGATCTAAATGGTGTTCTGTTAAGATGTATTCATAGTGATCAGATTGAAAAGCTACTTCATGAGTTTCACGATGGAGTTGTAGGGGGTCATTTTTCTCCAAGGACAAGTGCTTGGAAAATCATGAGAGCTAGTTACTACTGGCCTAGCTTATTTAAGGATGCATATGCTTGGTCAAGAAAGTGTATCAAATGTGCCTTGTTTTTAGGAAAAGAAAAACTGCCTGCTATGCCTCTGCATCCAATTCAGGTGGAGCAACCCTTCATGAGATGGGGAATCAACTTTATTGGGCCGATTAATCCACCATCCAATACTGGTCACAAGTGGGTGCTCACTGCCACAGACTATTTCACATGGTGGATATAGTCACCAGATTTGGAGTTCCTGACTCTATCATATCTAATAATGCTCTTGCATTTGTGGGATTAAGATTAACTGATTGGGATGTTAAGCAAGGAATTAATTTGAATACATCCTCAAATTATTACCCTCAGGGTAATGGTTTAGCTGAAAGCACGAACAAGAATCTCATCAAGATTATTAAAAGAACCATAGAGGATAATCAAAGGACCTGGCACATTAATTTAAAGTATGTGCTTTGGGCAGACAAAGTGACTCCTAAGAGATCCATTGGTAATTCACCATACCTGTTAGTTTACGGCAAAGAGGCTAGATTGCCTCTATCTGTAGAGCTTCTAGTTCTGGACATTGTTCACTAGTTAGAGATGTTTGAGGAGCAGGACCCAATGTTCGTGAGATATGCATAGCTCATGGAACTCGAAGAATCAAGAGACAGAGTGATGAAAGCTTTGGAGTATCATCAATGCCAAATGAAGAGAACATTTGACAAGAAATATACAGCTAAAGTCTTTAAAGAAGGTGATATGGTTCTCAAATGGGATGTTCTGAAAAGCAGGCCAGGCCATCACACCAAGTTTAACAACATGTGGACAGGTCCATTTATTATTAAACACTGCAAAGAACACAATGCTTATCAACTGGCCACAACAGAAAGTGAAGTACTTCCTATCCTAGTCAATGGGATACACCTTAAGCCTTGTTTTCAAGTCTAACAATTTCCTCTATTGTACATATTAGGTTAGGTTTTATGTTTTCCATAAGTGCTATTCCAGCACAGTAAATAGTTTCTTTTCATTTTTCTTTTGTTTTGTTGTTTTGGCAACCTGTTGTGTTCTATGAGTCTCATGTGAATTGCGGCCATGTGCAAAGTTGCCTTGGGTCTGTTTCTGAGGTTTTCCCAATGACTCCATACCCAATGGACAAGTTTTGGCTACCGGTTTCTATGTTTAGTAGGCAAACATCCAGCTAAGGTTGCTAGAAATATTGCTCAATTTTTACCAATGGGCTCAATCAGGTAGGATAAATCATGTGACCGAGGTTCGAGAAGGCCAAATGGAACATTCACACAAGGGAAAAAGTCATGTATTTGATGCTAGGTCACAGGGTACTTAGTTGGGAAGCCTACCTTGTTCAAGTTCGGCATGAAGATCCTCTAAGGAGAGAGTCGCCAAGACCTTCCAGATGTGTCACCGAAGGAAAGCAGCATCACCAAAGGGAAGCGAGCTCGGCAGGAGGTCTCATCGATAACGAAAAGTCACGCCAACAAGCCTTGTGCCTTCAGAGTAACACGAGAAGCCCGACAAGAAGTCTTGCCGATACATGAAAGCCCCCCCAACTAGATCCCAGTTCGCCAAAAGGAAGGTCAGGTCACCAAGACATCTCAGCGACTAGCCAAGAGCCTCGTAAAGAGAAATTGATATCGCCATGATGTCTTGGTGAAGGCATTATGTCTTGCCAAGGATGAGGGGTCTTGGGGTAGCATTTTGCTTTCGGTAAGATCTCTCACTAACACTCGGGGGTCCTGCCAAAAGATTGGGGAGCCTCGACAGGAGATGATGGTTTCGGCGAAGGATGGAGGAGTCACCGTGATGTCTCAGCGAATGGAGGTGGTCTCACTAAAAGATAAAGGGGGTCTCGATATGTGTTTTGCCTTCGGTAGATGTCTCGCCGACAACAAAAATACCTCGAGAAAGTTTGACATCGGTAAGATATCTTGCAGATATAGCGAGGTATCCTTGACAAAAAGAAAAAAAGAGCTCGCGAAAGGATTTGGTCTTTGGCATAAGGTCTCAGCGATGCGGAGGGTCCTGCCAATAAAGGGAGCCTTTAGTGTAATATTCCAAGTCGGAGAAAGGTCTCCCCAACTCGGTGATGTCTCTGACATGTTTCGTGCTTGCCCAAGGATAAGGGGGTTGGCCTAAGGTCTTGATAACCCAAATGTCATGCCGATGGAGTAGCTCGGGGAGAACAATGTGTGTTCACTGCGAGGTATTGCCGATAAAGAAGGGTCTCCCCGAATTGAAGCAAGTTCCCAGAAAGGAAAGTATTTTTGGCGTGAGCTCTTCCCGACTTGTTAGTGTCTCACTGAAGGAGGTGTTGCACTCGGTGAAGGATGGTGGTCTTGGCATGAGGTCTCACCAGCCAAAGAATGTCTCCCCGACTGAAGAGATAGCAAAGGTCTCGCTGAGAGGAATGGATATCGGTGCAATGTCTCACCGATGGATTAGAGTCTTCTCGAAATGAAAGAGTCTTTCGAAGGAAAAGGAATTCTAGGTGATGTCTCGGCGAATTAAGGTGGTCCTGCCAATAGATGATGAAACAAGCTCGCAAAAGTATTTTTCCTTCGGTAGAGGTCTCATCGACCGACGAGGAGTCTCATTGAACGAAATGATAGGAGCTCGGAGAGAATGGGGCTGCTTGCCAAAGGGTCTTGCCGAAGGGTGAAGGTCTCAGCAATGAAAGAGATTTCTGTATGACTCCAAGGGGCTCACTGTAACATCTTTCTGAAAGTGATATGTCTTGCTGATGTTCTGGGTGACGACAAAGGCAATATCGGCATGATTTTTGGGCTCGCTAAGAACTCTCATTGACAGTTCCATGTTATGTCGATGGTTGTAGGAGGATTTAATTGCATCAGGGAGACACGATTAGTGTCTCACCGACATGCGATTCTATAGGAGGATCTTTTGACCACCTGAATAATCTATGTGGAGTATGCTCAACCAATCAAAGAAAGCTAAAAGCAAGCCGTGGTAGTCTGACCAGGATGAAGAAGATCAATAGGATGAAAAGCAACGTGTATCTGTTCTGAGCTCAGGAGCATTCAATGCAGCTAAACCGAAGAGGTTCAAGGAGGACACGAGGATCAGAAGTAAATGCGTTTGGTAGCTACAAAAGATCTAAAGGCTTCTCTAGGGAATGAATCTTCACTGACATGGGCAGCAAGGACACGCAAGAATGCAACATTAATTTCAGGCAAAAGATCTAGGGAGGATTTTTTCTAAAGACTGATATTTTGTAAGCCCTAAGGGGCTGAGATCTTTTTGTATATAGGGAATTTTTCCTCTTTCTAAAGGAGAGTTCAAAGAATACATTTAAAAGAGTTAGTTATTTTTAGCAATCCTCTCTCAGCTAGTGTATGCTTTGTAACCCACTTCGATTTTTTGGAATATAAAGTATAGAGTTATCTTGATCACTGTTGATGCTTCAAATTTTCATCATTGTTCTTGCAAAGTGTTGTGAATTTAAGGTTAAGGATCGAGTTATCTTGTGAATTCTTTTTTTCCTTTATAACTTTATTTGGTGTTTCATGCCTTCCTTTGTAAAAAGCACCATTATATGAATCACAAACTGTGTTTACATAATCACACATAGATTCTTTTCTGTGAAAATCTTTTCCTTTATTGAAAAGGTGTGTGTATCAAACCTGTTTGTGATATATTAATGTGTAGCTCATAGAATTTGATGTGTAGCCTTATGATCATTGACAATTTTCAAGTACAGTCTAGGTATTCCATTGATCTCATCAATTCGGTGTATCACCATAGTTTAGTTTTCATTTTTGTATGCATTCCTTCTCCCTTTCCCTTTACAGAATTAGTAGTTAGGTGACACCAAAGGAAGCCGACCACCTCCGGAGGTTCATTTCAACTTCAGGTGACCCACAACCTTGAAATGATCCCATGTTTCACTAGAAAGCTCAGTCTCCATCACTGTGCATAGGGTGCAATTTCTAGGTGACAAAAGATACATACAAAAAAAGTTACACATTATACGGTTGTGCTATGTATGAATTGTAATTAGTTTGACTTTGAAACTTGATTAAAGAAAAAATATTCAATAAAAAACTATCTAACCAAGTGGAAGCACTAGATATCAGAGTTACAAATCTAAATTTGAAAGAATTAGAATTTTATCCTTCATGGAAAAAAAATTATGCATTAACGGTGAGCATCACTTTTTAAAAATGTTGTTTTCTGAAAAAAACTAGTTTTTGAGGGAGATGGAAAAGAAGTGCAATTTGATTCCAAAAATTAAAAAAAAATATATTTATAATCTATAGAAAAAAATTCACAAAACTCTAGTTTGCATCATCTTCAAATTCCTCACGGTTTAGCCACTATAGGTGCCTGAAAGTTAAGATTTACTTAAAAAAATTTATTTCAGTGTCTAGTTTGCCAAAAATTGTAAACCACTATTGTGGGATCACCCTAGAGTGAAAATGGCATTTGCTTTTTCATGTC
This sequence comes from Sequoia sempervirens, assembly GCA_007258455.2. NCBI lineage: Eukaryota > Viridiplantae > Streptophyta > Pinopsida > Cupressales > Cupressaceae > Sequoia > Sequoia sempervirens. The sequence goes on along the minus strand of VDFB02179234.1, from coordinate 114,170,101 downwards.
ATTGGAACAAATAGAATGCTCACATTATTTGCAGTGTTGGAAAATACACTGTCCCATGTTAGTTACTTTTTTATGAAAAGTTTTTATTTCATAGGCTCAAAAAATGTAATGAAGTCCACCTTCAAATTTTAGAACAACTCTTTGGTATAGTAAAAAATGGAATTTCACTTTCTATATCTAGTTGGAACTAATAAAATGTTGAAAATGTTTACAGTGTTGGAAAACACACTATTTGTTGTCAATTATTTCCTTATGAAAAGTTTTGTTTTGTTACAACAAAGAATGTAATGAATTACACTTTCAAAATTTTGAACAACTCTTTGGTACAGTAAAAAAGGAATTTCACTTTCTTCATCTAATTGGAACAAATAAAATGCTCGCATTGTTTGGAGTGCTGGAAAACACACTATCCCATGTTAGTTAGTTTGTTATGAATTTTTTTGTTTTGTTATGACCAAGAATGTAATCAAGTCCAATTTCAAATTGTTGAAAAACTCTAAGGTACAGTAAAAAATGCATTTCACTTTCTTCATTTGATTAGAACAAATAAAATGCTCGCATTGTTTGGAGTGCTAGAAAACACACTCTTCTATGTCAGTTAGTTCATTATGATTTTTTTTTTTTGTTACGACCAACAATGTAGTCAAGCCCACTTTTAAAGTTTTGAAAAACTCTTTGGTATAGTAAAAAATACATTTCACTTTCTTCATCTGATTGCAACAAATAAAATGCTCATATTGTGTGGAGTGTTGGAAAACACATTGTCCCATGTCAGTTAGTTTGTTATGAAAAGTTTTGTTTTGTTACGAACAACAATGTTATCTAGTCCACTTTTATATTTTTGAACTCTTTGGTACATTCAAAATGGCATTTCTCTTTTTTCATCTAATTTGAAAAAATAAAATGCTCACATTATTTACAGTTTTGGAAAACACACTGTCTCATGTCAGTTATTCCGTCATGAATAGTTTTTGTTTTGTACGCTCCAAAAATGAAATGAATTCCACCTTCAAATTTTAGAACAACTATTTGGTGATGTAAATATGACATTTCCCTTTTTTCATCTGATTGGAGCAAATAAAATGCTCACATTGTTTGTTGTTGGAAAACACACGGTCCCATGTCAGTTAGTTCGTTATAAAAAGATTTGTTTTGTTACAACCAAGAGTGTAATTAATTCCACTTTCATATTTTTGAACGACTCTTTGGTATAGTAAAAATGGCATTTCAATTTCTTCTTTTGATTGGACAAGTAATAGAATCCAGGATGAAAAAGGAGTTACATGTAAGTTGGAATAACTCTTGGAAGTTGAAGAACCATAACTTGAATCCTCTTCTTGGTTGTTGACAAGTGGATATTCCATTGTAAATCTCCTTACTCTTCATAGTGAGTGTTGCATTGGAAAAATGTAGGGGCAATTTTGTTTAGGGAGATGCTGCCAAAAACTTGTTGGAACTCCTTCAATATCTGGGCTTAGAACATATGAGGTGTATGCAAAATGTCATTATATTTTTTATCTCTTTGTTGAGTTGATATAGTGAATGACACAAATTTGAGGCTAGATTTTTTTAACTTGAAAGGGTTTTCCTAGTATAATTTTTAGGTTATGTTTCTATGCTATTTTTTATTTTCTATTCTTTTTTATTCTTTATTAAGTTTGTTATTTTTTTATTTAATATTTTAACATTCCATTGAATACAAAGTTTATTCTAGTTGTAGGTTTTTGTATATGATTTCTGGTTTTGAATATTGATTTATGAAAACATACTATAGAGAACATACGATCTACATCAACCACACATTAGGATGACAAGGAAAATCCTTTTGTAATAGGCAAGTAAAGGATGCACTTTGGCTTGTGTCCCAATTGGAAAAGAATTCACATCCTTTTTAGACCATTCAAGCTTAATGTAAATAATTAAAGTTGATTCTTGTCTAAAAGGTTGCAAACTAAATTGTTGAATAAAAAATGGTTATGTAGAAGCAAAGTTATGTTGATAATTGAAAACTCCTATCAATTTTAAATGAGATAGAAAGCAAAATCGGATGATAAGAATCGCAAATCAAAATCATGTTAATTTGAAACCTTTGTAAATGTCAAAAGCCCTTGCAAAAGGAAGCAAAAATATATTTTTTCTATTTCCAAGAAACATCTTCCAGGCTTCCACCCTTGATTCGGGCACATATACATGATAATGAAGATGAAACATATTATCCCTAACTGTCAAAAGAATGGTTATGCATGGTCAATAATTTTATTCCAAGAGTGTTTCCTATTTCATGGGGTTATAAAGTCATGCCAAACCAAAGGAAGCAAGATCATATGAAATAGATAACTAATCAATACAAAAAATGAAAAAATCATATTCCTTATGGTAACCACAGTGTGTTATGTATTAACTATCCATAAAAGTTTAAAACGACACTGTAAATATATAACATGGAAACAAGTGTGAGGAAATAGATAATGAAATCAAAATGCTATTGATATTGGATATAATCATATAGAAAATGTTTCAAAACTTTGCAAACATTTGTGACTAAAACTTTCACAAATGTTATCCCTATAATAACTAAATAGTTTGTAAACACTGTCAACTACGTCAACTATTTATGAAAAGCTATAATTTATGCATTCTTAATATTAGGAAGGATTTGGCGCACTCTAATTGTTAAGGAAAAATTCACGACGTACAACATAGGTATACTGTAATTTGTGTGTATCAACCTGAATGATGGTCTCACATGGTGGACCTCGAAGTTGATAGTGTAGTCAAATTTGAACACAACAAGCAACCATTCCTCTATAGAACCCATGTGATAACTAATTCGATATCCCCCCTTAAGGAATCTCATAAATCTCATGCTCAACTCATTCAAAATATTGTGCTTGTGGATGATTATTGATGGTTTAATGCATACCTTCTAGATGCATACAGCTAGGAAAATGTCTCGAATCTCTCGATAAAGACACATTGGCCAATCACAAAAATTTATAATCTCTATTTGTAGATTGTAATATTTAGTGTACATGCTCATTTTTTCCCATACACTAAAGAAATAGTTAAATAAATTAGCATAATTATGATATTTGACGTCATTACAATTTGGCCCTTTTTTGTCAATTCTCCTTAACATCTTTCCCCACAACTTGTACAGGAGGCTCAATTCCTCTATCTAAGCGAGGATATTACATGGAAGATATGGGTGGTAGTTGGTCAACCAACTAGAGACCCATGATTCTACATTGCACAACATATTCTATACCTACATCAAAGAAATTATTAGCTTTCACTCTCAACGCTGACCAAAAAGTGGTTGCAAAGCTACATAATAGTATTGAAGAAGGTGCATGTGCAGTATGTGCAATGGAAAAATGGAAATGCACAAGTGGAGAAGCATGTACTACAATTCCTAAAATGAAAAAGGAATATTCTATGAAAACAATAAAAAAGAAGCGACCAAAGTGGAAGAGATAGATAATGTTTTGATTGAAGAGATTCTACCTGTTCTTCTAAACTTAAGGAAGAAGCATGTGCAATATGTGCAATGGGCAAGTGGAAATGAACAACTAGAGCAACAGGTACTAAAATTACTGAAATGAAAGACAAAAAAACTTTTTCAAAAGATACAACTACTTTCTCTAATTAGAAACACACTCTCAATGTTGACCAAAAAGTGGTTGCAAAGCTACATAATAGTATTGAAATGTCATGCATGTGCAATATTTGCAAATAATGTGACAATATGGGATAGTGTGTTTTCCAACACTGCAAATAATATGAGAATTTTTTTTGTGCAATGGGCAAGTGGCAACACACAAGTGGAGCACCATGTACTAAAATTTCTGAAATGAAAAAAGAATTTGTTATGAAAACACTTGAAAAGAAGCGAGCAAAGTGAAAGAAATAGAAAATGTTTTGACTAAAGAGATTCTACCTATTCTTTAGAACTTGAGGAAGGAGCATGTGTAGTATGTGCAATGGGAAAATGGCAATGCACAACTGGAGTGGCAAGTACTAAAATGCTTGAAATGAAAAACAAAATAACTTTTTTAGAAGATACAACTACATTCTCTAATTAGAAAGACACTCTCAATGCTGAAAAAAAAGCAGTTGCAAATCTACATAATAGTATTGAAGAAGGTGCATGTGCAATGTGTGCAAATAATGTGACAATATGGGATAGAACATTTTCCAACATTGCAAATAATGTGAGCATTTTTTTTGTGCAATGGAAAAATGGCAACGCACAAGTGGAGTAGCATGTACTAAAATTCCTAAAATGAAAAAGGAATCTGATATGAAAACACTAAAAAAGAAGCAACCAAAGTGAAAGAGATAGATAACATTTTGACTGAAGAGATTCTACTTGTTCTTCAAAACTTGAGGAAGGAGCACATGTAGTATGTACAATGGGAAAATTGAAATGAACAAGTGGAGCAGTAGGTACTAAAATTCCTAAAATGAAAAACAAAACAACTTTTTCAGAAGATACAAGTGCATTCTATAATTAGAAAGATACCCTCAATGCTGACCAAAAAGTGGCTACAAAGCTATATAACAGTATTGAAGAAGGTGTGTGTGAACAACTTCTGGGAACAAATTTATGTAATGAAGACACAACTGTATTCTCTAATTAGAAAGACACTCTCAGTGTTGATTTCATTATATTCTTGGAGTGTACAAAACAAAAACTTTTTATGATGATATAGCTGATAGGGGACAGTGTGTTTTCCAACATGGCAAATAATGTGAGCATTTTATTTTTTCCAATTAGATGAAGAAAGTGAAATTCTTTCTTTACTATACCAAAGAGTTGTTCAAAAATTTGAAAGTGGGCTTGATTACATTCTTGGTTGTAACAAAACAAAACTTTTCATAATGAACTAACTACCATGGTACAGTGAGTTTTCCAACAGTGCAAACAATGTGAGCATTTTATTTGTTTCAATTAGATGAAGAATGTGAAATGCCATTTTGACAGTAGAAAAGAGTTGTTCAAAAAATTGAAAGTGGACTTCTTACATTCTCGGTCGTAATGAAAAAAAACTTTTCATAATGAACTAACTAACATGGGACAATGTGTTTTCTAGCACTGCAAACAATGTGAGCATTTTATTTGTTCCAATCAAATGAAGAATGTGAAATGCCATTTTACTATATCAAACAATCAAGTTCAAAAAATTGAAAGTGGAATTGTTACATTCTTGGTTGTAACAAAACAAAACTTTTCATAATGAACTAGCTGACATGGGATAGTGTATTTTCCAATAGTAAACAATGTGAGCATTTTATTTGTTCCAATTAGATTATGGCTATGAAATGGAATTTTGATTGTACCAAAACATTTTGAAAGTGGACATCATTACATTCTTGGTCACAACGAAACAAAAACTTTTCATAACAAACTAACATGGGATAATGTGTTTTCCAACACTACAAATAATGTGAGCATTTTTTTTGTGCAATGGACATATGACAACACACAAGTGGAGCAACATGTACTAGAATGCCTAAAATGAAAAAGGAATCTGCTATGAAAACACTTGAAAAGAAGTGACTAAAGTGAAAGAGATAGATAATGTTTTGACTGAATAGATTCTTCTTGCTCTTCACATGTTGAGGAAGGAGCACATGTAGTATGTGCAATGGGAAAATGGAAATGCACAACTGGAGTAGTAGGTACTAGAATGCATGAAATAAAAAAGGAATCTATTGTACAAGCACTTGAAAAGAAGTGAACAAAAATAGAATGATTTGGGTGGAGACATGAAAGTCTGATGTCAAAATTGTAGATAACTTATGTGAACAACTTTTTGAAAAGACGACATGCTTAACTAGAGAGGAGGTTCATTGATGTATGCTTCTGCACTCCTTAGTAACTCTTCAAAAAGCACCAAAGTGAATGCACATTGGCCAACATCGACCTATCATTGTAGCCAAAATTTTATAAGGAAGCATGCTATTGCATAATCTCATATTGAAAAATGGACTTACCTACGTATAGTTGTTAAATTGGAGCCATACCTTCCATTAGGTTTACACTCGTGGATTAGGACTCCTTTCCCCAAATTGGAATGCTGAAGTGAACCAAAAAGACCAAAAAAAATTAAAAAAATTATGACATTAGAAGACACTTAATGGAAAAATAAATTTGCAATACCATTCCTATTACAATATAGAAATTGAAATGGGTTTTCTCATAGTCACCTATATTAGATGTTATATCCTCTGTCCCATCCATAGAAGGTGTACCTCTATTGGAGTGAAAATGACACTGAGAGGGGGGGGTGAATCAGTGTCAAAATAGATTTGAACAATTTGCATAAAAATAAACCATAGCTTAGATTGTATCTCAATATTATAATGATTAATGCATTCATAAGTTGAATGTAATCATTCACAACCAGAATTGAGAAATGTAATAAGTAATCAATGAACAAAGTAGTAAACAACTCAGTAAAGAAGTGAGATCATAGAAGTACAAAGAGACACAAGATTTTGTCAAGTGGAAAACCCTCTTGGGGTATAAAAACCACTCCCGAAATGCCTTCCAGGCTTAATCTTTTAATCAAATGTTCACAATGCCTTATAGGCTGATTTTTGAGCACCCACTCAAGGAGCATCAACCCCTCATTTAGAGATATCTATCTCAAGGAGTACCAACCCCTCAAATTATGTTTTGAACAACAATAACAACTTAGAGGATTTCTCTGTTTTTAGTTAAGCACATATTTTCTCTATTTTCTCGTCTATAGAATACCCTAAGGATTCAATAATTGAATCCTTAAAATACTATATAGAGAAGAAATTTACAATGTCTATGCCTCTTGTTATTCAGATTTTTATTATTGAGTTTATCCATACATTTTCATACAGCCAAGGAATAATAATCTTAGAATTACAACAAGAGTTCTCACACTGTTTTCAACACTGGTTTATATACATTTCAAGTATGACTACCATAAAGAAGGTCTTCAAAGAATGCGAGGTCAAAAGGAAATTGAAACCTCATTCTATTTTTAGAATGTGAAGCAGAATAATAAAAATCTGTAGATGATGGAGAAATAAGAGTAACGCCTATCCAGAAGGCTGCAAATAATCTGACAAGAATGAATCAAAGATCCTTTTTCAAATCTGCAAGAGCCTTTTACAAAACTAGATGCATATTAAAATAAAATAGCCATTTTGAAATAATTTTATATGTAAGAACCATCATATCTGAAATGTATGAGATCATTTCACAATGAAACTGCCAAATTCTTAAAAAGCATGACTGCCCACCAATAGTAAATCATAACCTTCAATGCATGAATAACAATACTCTGTCAGGACATCATTTGCCTCATTAGTAACTGCGATGCAAAGAGCAGTTCTAAAAATGGTGATAATAAACCTTCATAGCAAAGACAAAAATCTTATCTCCACTGAATGCCAAGAATAAACATTTTCCAAATACCCATAATACAATCAGGATTATATTTCTGACGAAGTTAATTAAGAGCCCTTTTTCTTTTCTTTTTCATGATTCATGCAAAATCAATGACTATCATATTAAAAGATGAAGGTGTTACCAGTATGTGCAGCATGAAATGCATAAATACTAGTCAAATCTACAACTCCCATGGCTCCATCAACCACTGTCGAGCTTCTAGCCAGTGAGGCGCATCAAACATAACAGCCATACCATTCAATGCTGAAACAAAAAATGAATTTCACCCTGAAAATGCTGTTACAACCAGCAACAATAGTAAAGAACAACTCTGAAACATAATCTCTCATGATGGCGGCCAAGCTAGGGTTCCATACCCAACAAAAAATAGACCACAAATTTTTCCCTAATAGGCTTTCATCTCAAACGAATCATTATGTTGAAATGAAGAAATATTTGAAGTCCACTCCAAGTCAAAATGACATTATGATAATCAAAATGAATATGATTAAATCACTGTCCAAAGGAGGCCGACCAAATTATTATCTCATAATCATGTTAAATGATAACAAATAATACTTGCAAAGAGACTTTTTGATATTTGGCAAGTAATCCCATAATGTCGACATAAGCATATGAAGAATGATTGCAGTCAATGACTTTTCCAAAGTCAATTTTAATGACTTTACCCATAGTAAAAAAAATCATTATCTTCTCTTATATATGAATGGGTAGGAAGCTTATGAAGAATGAAGTCATTTATCAAAACAAACTCACCAAGGACAATTACCTTTGAGCCAATTAAATATGTGTGAGCCCGAAAGATCATGAAAATGATATCGACCTTAAGTGCATAAGCAATACAAATATATGTCCCAATATGATGTATTGTAAAGAGATCATAGCAATGAAATCTTATAGGCTATCATATGATAATGACTGAATTTTTCCAATGAAGCAAGCAAGCTGAATACCATGTGAAGGAGTATATGCAACAATAGTGATAAACATAAGATATACCTTCATTGAAGAACATTCATATTGAACTGATCATCACAAACATCTAAAAGCATAAACAGTGAATGCCACCTGTCTGCACATGGAACTTGAGGCATCAGTACACAACAAACTATATCAACTGTGAAAAAACACAAGGCTGTCCATGAATAAATGCAGAATATCAAAACCAACTGAAGCCATCTAAATGTAAACCAATGCCAATGTCATCAAAGAAGTGCCATAATAAAGCATAAGGATCCAATCTGAGACCGATCATCAAAGAGAACCAACTAAAAGTGATTTTGTCATCAAGGACAAACCACAAACACAACTAAGATCCAACAAACCGCCCCTTTGTCCTTGATTTCAAAACACAAATGACTCTCCCCCTTTTTTCCACAAAGAAAAAGGATAGAAGAGAAGAATATGCATTTCCATGAAACACAACTAAGAAGCCAACTAAATACCATGAGAATCAGCTGCAAAAAGAGTAACAGTGCAGCAACCAAAACTGTAGGAGAGCTGTAAGAGAATCAAAACATATAACATGCTCCCCCTAAGCTGAAACTTGGAGAATTAGAGAAGTAACGATTGAGAGATAACTCCCAATCGAAGTCTCAGCCTTTCAAATAACTCTTTTGCTAAGGGCTTAGTAAAAATATCAGCCACCTGATCTTGTGATCCAACAAAATGTAAACATACTTCATTAGCCAATACCTTTTCTCACAGAAAATGAAACTTGATAGCAATATGTTTAGTTTGAGAGTGCATAACAGGATTTTTGGAGATATTTATCGCACTTGTGTTATCACAGAGAATCAAATAGGTTTAGGAACTTCAATACCCATATCAGATAGAGTTTGACTCATCCAAAGAACTTGAGTACAACATGAAGTGGCAACAATGTATTCTCCTTCAGTAGTAGAGAGAGAAATAGATTCTTGTTTCTTGCTGTGCCATGCCACTAAACGATCACCAAGAAAGAATGCAACACCACTGGTGCTTTTCCTATCATCCAAAAAACTAGCCCAGTCAGCATCAGTATATACAATGAATGAAAAATAATTGCTTCTAGGATACCAAAGACCATAATCAAGAGTGCCTTGAATGTATTTAAAGATCCTTTTAACAGCAGTGACATGAGATTCTTTAGGTGATGCCTGAAATCATGCAACAGTGCAAACTGCCTGCATGATGTCAGGTCTAGAAGCAGTTAAATATAATAGACTGCCAATCATTGATCTATATTCAGTTTGATTTGTATCAGGAGAATCATCAACCTTAGTAAGCTTGCATCCAGTAACCATTGGAGTGCTAACTAGATGGCATTCATCCATTTGAAATTTCTTAAGCATCTCTCTAGCATACTTGGTTTGAGAAAGAAATATTCCATTTTCACGTTGAGAGATTTGAAGACCCAAGAAGAAATTTAATTCTCCCAATAATGACATTTCAAATTCAGATTCCATTAGCTGAGATAATTTTTTACTCAAAGTAACATTATTACAGCCAAAGATAATGTCATCAACGTAAATTTCAACAACCAAAATATCAGAACCTTCAGTTTTAACATAAAGATTGTTATCTACACCTCCTCTAACAAAGCCATTAGAAATCAAATGACTATCCAGCCTAGAGTACCAAGCTCTAGGTGCTTGTTTTAAGCCATAGAGGGACTTTTTCAACCTGTAAACATGGTTAGGCTTGTCTTTGCAAATGAATCCTTCAGGCTGTTCAACATAGACCTCTTCATCTAAGTAGCCATTTAAAAAGGCGTTTGATAAACAGTAAAGTATTTATAAATAGAATAAGCCAAGAATATTCTAATATATTCTAATCTAGCAACAGGTGCAAAGGTTTCACCAAAATCAATACCTTCTTGTTGAGCATAGCCTTTGCAGATAAATCGTCCTTTGTTGTGAATAACATTGCCATTTTCATCAAGCTTGTTTCTGTATATCCATTTGCCTCCAATGACATTCTTGTCATCTGGTCTTGGGACTAACTCCCAAGTCTGATTTTTCTCAATTTGATCAATTTCTTCCTGCATAGCATTAAGCCAACATGAGTCTGTGAGAGCTTCATTAAAAATTTTAGGCTCAAACTGAGTAACTAGACATAAAGCTATTTGTGCCTTTTCATCAGATTTTGAAGCCTTTCTTCTAGTTTGAACTACTGCATTTTTATCCCCAATAATTTGATCTTTGGGGTGATATTTAGCTAGAGTTTTCGAAGGAGCTTTTGATGCAACCTTTTCAGGACTTGCTTTTTCATTTTTATTGCTTGCTGATTTAGCAAAAGACTTTGCTATTTCAGCTTCTTCTGAATTTGATTCAAGTTCAAGCCGCTCTTCCTCATTATCCTACAAGATGTCAGCATCTAAATGTAATCTTTCATCAAACTTTACATTCACAACTTCAACAATCTTGTTAAGCCTTATGTTAAGACATTTATAAGCTTTGCTGTGAGTTGAGTATCCCAAAAAGATACCCTCATTGCACTTTGATTAAAAACTGCCAAGGTTATCAGCTTTCTTGATAAAACACTTACTTCCAAAATTTTTAAAGTATTTGATAGAAGCAGTTTTTCCATACCAAAGTTCATAAGGAGTGTGTTTAGATTTCACCCTAAGCTTCACTCTATTCAAAATGTATACAGCTGTATGAACAGCTTCTTTCCAATACATATCAGACAACTTAGCTTCATCTAGCATGGTTCTAGCCATTTCTTTTACAGTTCTATTCTTACGTTCAACTACCCCATTTTGTTGAGGTGTTTTTGTTGTAGCATACTGTCTTTTAATGCCATGTTGTTCACAATAATCAATAAACTCTTGAGAGGTGAATTCACCTCCTTTGTCAGATCGTAGACATTTAAGTTTCAAATCAGATTCCTTCTCAACCAATTTACGAAAGATTTTAAACCTTTCAAAGGCTTCTGATTTGTGCTTAAGAAATGTGACCCAAACCATTCTAGTATAATCATCCACAAACAGCATAAAGTACCTTTCACCATTAATAGACCTTGTTCTGGTTGGTCCACATAAATTAGTATGCACAAGCTATAAATGTTTTGAAGAAGAATGTTCTTTTGTTTTGAAGCTGATTTTAGTTTGTTTGCCACTTAAACATTCTTTGCACAAAGTTTTCTGGCTTGCTAAGAACTGGTAGACCTCTAACATTCTGATTTTTACTAATTCTAACCAGATTTTCAAAGTTTATGCATCCTAATCTTTTATGCCATAACCAACTCTCTTCAATTTGTCCCATTAAACACATACCTTGATTATTGTCATTTCTTGATGTGTCGAGAAGACTGTACACATTTCCTTTTGTCCTCCTTCCAGCTGCAACAACCTTTCCAAGCTTGTTCTTAATCTCACATCCCTACAAAGTGAAAAGAACATGATAACCACTATCATAGATTTGACTAACACTTAGAAGATTGTGTTTGAGACCTTCCACATAGTACACATTATAGATAGGAGTGTCTTCATTCAGAAGAAGTGAACCTCTACCTTTAATTTGAATACCAGAGTTATCACCAAATTTAACATATCCACCTACATAATCTTCAAGATTTATAAACTTATCCTTGTCGCCAGTCATATGGTTAGAACATCCACTGTCCAGGACCCATAAGTCCTTTTTCTTGGAATGAAAAGCAGTTTGAACCAACATAGTTTGCTCAATGTTGTTGACAGTCTTAGGTTTCCAAACCTTTTTAATTTTTTGTTGTTTAGATTGCAGATCGGTTTTGCACTATTTGATAGAATGTCCCAAAGCATTGCATTTAAAACATTTGATCTGTTTAACAAAACCATAGTGTTGCCTAAGACCAAATCTGGGTATTCTAGGATTCATAAGCCTACAAGTGCTCACCTTATGGCCAAATTTGTTGTAGAAAAAATAATAACCATAGAAGAAAGGATTGACTCTGTATGAAGGTCTATTACCTCTTAAAACTGAACATGATCCTTACCAAATTCTGAGTGATTTGAACCTGAACCTTTGACTTCATAAGAGGGTTTTTGTTTTGCATTGTCAATTGAGCATTCACCCTTTTCAAAACCAATACCAGTTTTATCTTTATACATCTTCTGCTTGCTGAGCATCTCATTCAGTTTTAGAGTGCTTTCATATTTTTCAATTTCCTTCCTAAGACAGACTACTTCTTGTTCTAGTTTTTGAATTTATTGATCTTTACAGCTTACAGTCTCTCAAAGACAGTCTTCAACTCTTTTAGCTTCTTTAAGCTAAGTTTTCAGAGAGACCATTTCTTGATCTGGTTTATGTTCTTGAGAAAGAACTTGTTTTTTAAGCTTTCTGACCTCTTTTAAAGCACATTTCAGTTCAATTTCAAGATCTACTTCACCTTCTACAATGTCAATGGTGTTTGAATCATTTTGCTGAGTAAATTCAGCTATGAACAAAGTTTCATCTTCTTCAACTGATCAATCTTCAAATTCAATATCAGATTCATCATTACTAAACAGACTTTTATTCTTTTTGAAATTGAAGTTTCATTTAGGTTTGAAGGCCTTCTTCTTAGGCTATTTTTCAGTTGTCTCATTGTCACATATTTGATCATCATAGGGACACTTTGCAGCAAAGTGACCTATTTTTCCACAGTTAAAACATTTAAAGGGAAGTTTTCCCTTATATTTTCCTGATCCCTTTTTCAGTCTTCTAACAAAATGGGATTCTTTAGAATCAGACAACTCTGATTCACTGACTTCAACTTTTTCTTTCTTTTTAGTGTTAAATGCAGTTTCTTTTCCTGTTGAATTTTTTTTGCTAGTTCTCATTTCATAGGCAGTAAGTATTCCTTGTAGGCTATCTAAGGTAAGTTGATCAAAGTGTTTCTCTTCTTCTAGGGCTGAAACCTTAGATTCAAATTTTGATGGCAAGGTTCTAATGACCTTTGTGACCACATCAAATTCATTAACCTGTTGACCTAAACCTTTCACTGCATTGACAACTTCATCAACTCTTAGGAAATATTCAACCACTTTTTCATCATCCTTCATTTTCATCTCCTCAAACTGATATTTGAGTGTAATGATTTTTGACAGTTTGACTTTCTCATTCCCTTGATATATAGTTTCAAGTTTTTCCCAAATTTCATGAGCAGATTTGCAATGCATGACTTTAATGAACACATCTTTAGTTAACCCACACAAGATAGCATGCTTAGCTCTGGCATTTGTTTCATACCTCTTTTTTTAGCAGGATCAGTGGGAATAGAGGCTGGTACATTGTACTCATTTAAAACAATGCCCCAAACATCAACATCAAAGGAAATAAGAAAAACTTCCATTCTGATTTTCCAAAACACATAATCCGTTCCATCAAATAACGAAGTTCTGGTTACAGAGGCACCGTCTTGAGAATGTGCCATTAAAAAAAAACTCCAAGACCAAGATCAATCCAAGGTGAATAAGACCTATCAGAGGACCCTATGCTCTAATACCAATTTTTGGATTGAAAGGGACACTGAGAGGGGGGGGGTGAATCAGTGTTAAAACAAATTTGAACAATTTGCATAAAAATAAACCATAGCTTAGATTGTATCACAATATTATAATGATTAATGCATTCATAAGTTGAATGTAATCATTCACAACCAGAATTGAGAAATGTAATAAGTAATCAATGAACAAAGCAGTAAACAACTTAGTAAAGCAGTGAGATCATAGAAGTACAAAGAGACACAAGATTTTGCTGAGTGGAAAACCCTCTTGGGGTATAAAAACTACTCCTGAAATGCCTTCCAGGCTTAATCTTTTAATCAACTATTCACAATGCCTTATAGGCTGATTTTTGAGTACCCACTCAAGGAGAATAAACCCCTCATTTAGATATATCTATCTCAAGGAGTACCAACCCCTCAAATTATGTTTTGAACAACAATAACAACTTAGAGGATTTCTCTATTTTTAGTTAAGCACATATTTTATCTATTTTCTCATCTACAAAATACCCTAAGGATTCAATAATTGAATCCTTAAAATACTATATAGAGAAGAAATTTACAATGTCTCTGCCTCTTGTTATTCAGATTTTTATTATTGAGTTTATCCATACATTTTCATATAGCCAAGGAATAATAATCTTAGAATTACAACCAGAGTTCTCACACTGTTTTCAACACTGGTTTATATACATTTCAAGTATGACTACCATAAAGAAGGTCTTCAAAGAATGTGAGGTCAAAAGGAAACTGAAACCTCATTCTATTTTTAGAATGTGAAGTAGAATAATAAAAATTTGTAGATGATGGAGAAATAAGAGTAACGCCTATCCAAAAGGCTACAAATAATCTGACGAGAATGAATCAAAGATCCTTTTTCAAATCTGCAAGAGCCTTTTACAAAACTAGATGCATATTAAAATAAAATAGCCATTTTGAAATAATTTTATATGTAAGAACCATCATATCTGAAACGTATGAGATCATTTCACAATGAAACTGCCAAATTCTTAAAAAGCATGACTGCCCACCAATAGTAAATCATAACCTTCAATGCATGAATAACAATACTCTATTAGGACATCATTTGCCTCATTAGTAACCGCGATGCAGAGAGCAGTTCTAAAAATGGTGATAATAAACCTTCATAGCAAAGACAAAAATCTTATCTCCACTGAATGCCAAGAATAAACAACATTTTCCAAATACCCATAATTCAATTAGGAATATATTACTGATGAAGTTAATTAAGAGCCCTTTTTCTTTTCTTTTTCATGATTCATGCAAAATCAATGACTATCATATTAAAAGATGAAGGTGTTACCGGTATGTGCAACATGAAAAGCATAAATACTAGTCAAATTTGCAACTCCCATGGCTCCATCAACCACTGTCGAGCTTCCAGCCAGTGAGGCGCATCAAACATAGCAGCCATACCATTCAATGCTGAAACAAAAAATGAATTTCACCCTGACAATGCCGTTATAGCCAGCAACAATAGTAAAGAGCAGCTCTGAAACATAATCTCTCATGATGGCGGCCAAGCTAGGGTTCCATACCCAACAAAAAATAGACCACAAATTTTTCCCTAACAGGATTTCATCTCAAATGAATCATTATGTTGAAATGAAGAAATATTTGAAGTCCACTCCAAGTCAAAATGACATTATGATAATCAAAATGAATATGATTAAATCGCTGTCCAAAGGAGGCCGACTAGATTATTATCTCATAATCATGTTAAATGATAACAAATAATACTTGCAAAGAGACTTTTTGATATTTGACAAGTAATACCATAATGACGACATAAGCATATGAAGAATGATGGCAGTCAATGACTTTTCCAAAGTCAATTTTAATGACTTTACCCATAGTAAAAAAAAATCATTATTTTCTCTTATATATGAATGGGTAGGAAGCTTATGAAGAATGAAGTCATTTATGAAAACAAACTCACCAAGGACAATTACCTTTGAGCCAATTGAATATGTGTGAGCCCGGAAGATCATGCAAATGATATCGACCTTAAGTGCATAAGCAATACAAATATATGTCCCAATATGATGTATTGTAAAGAGATCATAGCAATGAAATCTGATAGGCTATCATATGATAATGACTGAATTTTGCCAATGAAGCAAGCAAGCTGAATACCATGTGAAGGAGTATATGCAACAATAGTGATAAACATAAGATATACCTTCACTTGAAGAACCTTCATACTGAACTGATCATCACAAACATCTAAAAGCATAAACAGTGAATGCCACCTGTCTGCACATGGAACTCGAGGCATCAGTACACAACAAACTATATCAACTGTGAAAACACACAAGGTTGTCCACGAATAAATGCAGAATATCAAAACCAACTGAAGCCATCTGAATGTAAACCAATGCCAATGTCATTAAAGAAGTGCCATAATAAAGCATAAGGATCCAATCTAAGACTGATCATCAAAGAGAACCAACTGAAAGTGATTTTTTCATCAAGGACAAACCATAAACACAACTGAGATCCAACAACCTGATGTCTCACATTGCATATTGGCATTCGTATTAAAGCTATTATTCATGGACAAGGGAAAGGATTCATATAGAGGAGTTTGATGATCTAACTGTTGTGCAACACCTTTCATACGATAGGTTACACGTCAACGACAATCCCTACTTGCACTAAATCATGGATGCATGCAAACATTGCTAGTTGAAGCTACATTGGGATCATGAATGAATTCAAATTGAAATGCATTAGATTGTTGTAGATCTTGTAGAAACCCCTCGATGCACTATGCATATGATTGTACTTGTTCTAGAAATTGGGGAAATGTACACATCACTTTCTTCAAGATTTCCTTTGTGTCATTCCAAATACACATTTTCTACAAATGTTCATGATGTTCATGATTGACAGAATGAGCTTGTGGAGGGGTGAGAAGATTAGGATTGTTTTTTTGGATGCCCCGCTATGCCAATGTCTCATTCAAATATGTCCCTCTATCAATTGCTTGACCTCCGTCATCTAAATGACAACAGACAAGAAACTTGTATTAGGAAGTACAAAATGCAAAACACAATTGTCTCCCATAAAGTAATGCACTTTGAATTGAAATTCACTTATCATGGATCACCCCTTCAATGACAGATGATATTTTAATCAGTTCAACAACCTTAAGGATATGTTTGCAAGTGTTCCCCTAGAAACTCCAAGGGCACTCACAAACAAAAAGTGCTCACCAAATTTTTGAATGAGATAGTGGTCACACATACTTTGAATTTTCACCTAGTGTCATCCAAGATGTGTTTCATCTGGAACACAATCATCGTCCAGAATTGCCTTCGCCTACTCCAAACTAGATTGAATATTTTGAATTTTATAGTTCGTCAAAAACCATAATGCTACAAATTTTTCTTTTTCCTAAAGAATGGTTCCATTTTATACACAAGTGTGTAATACAAATAGTCCATTCGCCTTGTGCATTTTTTTATGATCACATAAGTATCAAGTTTTGAGAGTGCAACCGTATGACTCAATGGCTACATTTGTATCCTGGTTGGCATGTGGGAATAGTCTATAATTTTTTTCCCACATGGCTACGAAAAAAAGGAAATAGTCAAGTAAACCACAACATATTATAGGTAATGTCAAAGAATGTGAATGGTGTGAATCGAATGAGGTGACAAAAATTGTCAACTCGCCAATTCGACTATCTCCTTCACACCAGGTCTTCTTGAAGTACTCTAAAAATTGGGATTGATTATTGAACTCCTCTAAGAAAGAGTTCAATAGAAGAGTGATGTTGTCTTCACTGTCACCGATTTCCATCATGATCATTCCAAGTCTATGGAAGATGTCCATTTCCCTTTCCTTGGTTGTGTACTTATGTATGTTTTTCAGCCAATCCCTTCAAACATGCCAAATGCATAGAAGCACACAACATCGAAAGACAACCCTAATAGACAATACAAATGATATTGTTTAGCACTCATATACATGAAAAAGTGGCATTGAAAATAAATAGAAAATGAGAAAGATACACAAATGAACAAAGACATGCACTTATGTAGGGCTTGAATTTCTGCAGTGGCATTATCAATAAAAATGCATTGATTCTCCAATCAATTATGGCTCTTCTTCCATGGGCATGTAATATACGTAGCCATGAAAAAATGTCCACAATATTGTTTCATGAGGATACTACCCATGCAATGGGTAGACCACTCTATTCCTTGTCAAAAAAAAGCAAAGTATACAATTCATATTGTAGACATAATAAGGCAACATGAGCATTGTCAGGTTTATAGCCAATAAGATCATTGAAAAGACAAACAACTATTTGTCAATGTTTCTAATGCCTCACCCCATATTTTTTAGTGGAAAACATGGAATCCATGGAGATGACTGAATTGTGTGAGTGTTGAACCATTGTATCTAGTATCCATGGAGTTTGAACCCCAATAATGAAAGGTGTATTGTTCCCATGGGGCTGTTGAAAGTAGAAGAAGTTGTCAAAGTCCTATCCATTCCACATTATGATACTTGTCGAATTGATTCTATGTTTTTGTACATGAATAGAATACACCTTTCACCAAGAATTCATTACATCCTTTCTTGTAAGGAATTAATCTCTCTTACTTATCATGCCATAGAAGATAGGATCACTGAGGTGTTTGTCCATTATTTCTTTCAATATAACTTTTGCATTCTGTGGATAGATTAGGGGAAAACATGGAACGCTTATCTCCACTTGTGTCACCAATTCCATGGAAAAATTCACCATCGACATCAACGTGAAACATTGGGCTACCATGCATAACATTTGGAATGAAGTGGCATTGAAAACCTTGTTTTTTTATAAACTTTTTTTCTTTTCAATGGTTAAGGCTAGTTTCTATGGTATTTAGAACCATATCCACACCAGTAGCTATAAAGAAAGCATCATCTCATCATCTTCAAGCAAGAGATAGTAAAATATCATTGGACCATACACATGAAATTTGAAAGGTACAAACATATGCCACATAATTTTTGTCATTGATGAGATCCGTGATGGTATACTATCTTTTTTTCGCACACAAATGAAGTTTCAAAACCTTCAACCAAAATTTCACCATGAATGAAATCATCGAGTATGTTATGAGGAATTTCTATGACAAGGTCAAGGACCCTATCCTCATCAATGGCAATAGGAGTCCAATGCAAATCGCAAGAGGAAAAGGGAGAGCCTCCATTCCATACATCTTGAACCTCTAGATTGTCTTCCTTATTTCATTTCAAATCTCTCCCCATTCTAGGTAAGGTAGGAATTGGACAAAAATTTAAAATTAGAGTGGATTGTGTCAAGAAAAAGAAAGAAGTTATTCATTGAATGCAAATAAAATGTGCTTGCATTGTTGCCACCAACAAGAAACCAATAGGATGTTGCCAACATTAGCTGAGGAAAATTAAAGGTGATAGATTGAATCAAGCTATGCATAAAATATAAAATAAATGCAAGTTGGAAATTAGAGTGTGTAGCTCAATGTACAAGTGGACATAGATAACGATGGAACAATCACAAGCATACGTGGTCATTCAAGGATGAATCCATTTTAGGTGTGTCACACAAAATTGTTTTACCTAAAGAGGAATATTGTGAAAAGCAACCATAGTTTTCAAGTAAACTCAAGTGTTGTTTGAGCAAGAACACAGTGAGTGGTTCAACTTGCAAATTTTTATATGGCGTATGAGTGTAACATGTATAACAATATGTAATTACTTCTACATTTGCAACAACAAATGTATTATTTTGGGAAGATACGTTGGTTATGGTGCATGTGTATTTTTTAATGGAGATGAAAGGTTATGTTGATGGGTGTTTTGCACACTTTCTCAACACAGGCAGTGCATACGTGCACTACCTCTCTTGAAAGGAAATCTCCAACAACAAGTTGCTAAAAATCTCCCCAAGGTCTCTCGGGTGTCAAGTCATGACTTGCATGGAACTCCTCAGTTGATGTTTGATGTGATTTTGCTGGTAATCACAGGGTAGAATTATGTAGCTGGATGTGGAGTGGATCTTAGAATCTGAAGTTTATGAGATGGGAGTTAAGGTGCACTTTGTTGTAGGTTCAGACAACAATCTAAAAATTCAATGTTTTCCTTAATTTTTGGCTTTACAATGTGCAATGAACCTTAACACAGGTTGTTTCTAAAAAAAAGGAAAAAGAGCAGGGAAGAGGGAAGGTTCCTGGATCTACAACTAATTGTGAACAGTAATCATGGATTTCCTACCATGGACAACTTCCTTCAAACATAATTTCACTTAACCAAAAAATTCGTGGTCTCATGAAATTTGTGCTACCTTCTAAGGTCTGCAGATATTTCACCATTCATTCACCATATACGTACATGAAGAAAGAGAAAAGTGTGGAGCAGCTTTGAATTCAAGCCCAGATTAACTTTACACAACCATTTACCAGCAACAAATAGCAAAAAGTATGCACTAGGAAGGCATCTATGCAGCAAAAATTTCTATAATCACGGAACAACATTACTAAAATCTGCTTAAACAGTTTAAATCTAACTAGAGCAGCAATGTAAATCTAAATAAAGCATCTAAAAATGAAGATTGAATCATGAAACATGTGAAGAACTCAGAAAATGCACCAAGTCAATGTATTTTCATTAGAAATTTTTGCAGCATGTCTTTACAACAACTCAACTCTCTCTTTAAAATGAGAGGAGACCCCCTATTTATAGTGCCCAAAAAGTAGAACGAATGGCCAAGAATTAATCTCATTGTGTGGCCAAGATTCACTACAAACTAGGATTCTACCTACCCCCCCAATATATTACAATTTAAAATACAATTTTGTCTTCATCCCTATTTCGTCCTCTAGTGACAACAGTGTAGCATTTTTTATTTTGTTGATTTCTCTTTTTGTTGTAGCTATTCCTTAGAAGTTCTTCAATGACGATAGGGCTTCCTTCCTGCTTCTTCAAAGCTACATACTCCATGAGTTTCAAGATTACCGGTTGGAGTTTGTCGACCTCCATGATCTCAAACCACAAAACTTGATAACTCCATTCCTTGGAGTTGTCCTCAAGCCTTTTCAAATCTTCATCATATTTGGTGGTGTGGTCTTTGAATAGCTCTGACTGGGTGAAGGCACAAGCAGAAAAACTCATGAAATTTGGGGTTATCTCATCCGACATCCCATCCTCCATCCTTTTCTGGAAATGGGGCTTTATTTTCTATGGATCAATTTGCATTGCAGGCATGTCATATCCCGTCATCAGCCTCAGATATCAAGCACAATCCACCCTAATTTCCTTGACCCATTCAATATCTGGACCCACTTTATTAATTACCTGCTCCAACCTTTCTTTCCTGTTATCAAAATCCCGCTTCCATACATCCACTAGCCAATGATCGTCTCTTTTGAGTGCGATCTTGTTTTCCAATGTGGCTTTTGGTAGCCAGAGGATAGCCTCGATCTTTGGATAGGTGGAATTATACGTCACAAGGAATTCAGTGCAAAGTTTCTTTGTGCCTTCCAGAGACTGCTGTAAGTCTAGGAACTTGTTGGTTGTTTTGTACAATGCAACTATTACCCATATTTCCGATGTATAGAAGCTATTGCAACTAGCCTTCTGTAGTTTTTTCTAGGTTCTTTCTTTTTTCTAGCTTCTCAATTTGTTCCTTAGACAACAGTTGGGGTGGAGCCATAGATGTGGTAGGCATTTCTTCAACTGAAGACCATTGTTGGATGTAAGTTGTCAAGTCAGCTACCTGTGCTTTATGCTCGTCTTTTGAGACTTTATCCTATTGTATTAGATGCACCACCGCAGCCACAAACTCCTTGAGGTGCTCTTCCTTTTTCTCTCTAGTAGTAGTTCCCAAGTCAATGGTGGAGATACTATAGCTTACTCCCTCTTGGACTACCACTGGCATTGCTGCTTGTACAGTTCGGGACCCAGACGCATCCATCGTTACCTTGGATCTGATTTTGGGCTTCTTCTCCTTCTTGGTCGAGATCTATGCTTGGGCTAGGATAGCCTCTAGTCTTGCTCTTGGATCCTTTGGGGTAGGAGTCTTCTTTTCAAGTTGCCTCTCTAGCCATTCAAGTATAGCGTATTTTCCCTTGGGAAATTCATGATCACCCTCGCCTTCTTTGTTTGGATTTTTTGTTTGTTCACCTAAGGGAGCCTTTTCTTCCATTTTAGTGTTGTCTCCTTCTTCCTCATTGGAGTCCTGGATGAACATGAGGCATTTGATGGGAGGCTTAGTAGGCAATTTCCCCTGGGGACTTTCTTCTATCTCAATTTCTTTCCCTTTCCTTTCTTCAATTTGTTCATCTTTGTGCACATGCTCCTTGGGCTTGTCTTTCTCTACATTTCATTCTTCTCCATAAGGAGATGGCACATCCTCCTACTATTCCCCTGTAAGGAGTTCCACATCTTTTGCCATCCTATCACCTTCTTTCCCTTCTCCTCTAGGAGGTGACCTTTTTGCCCCTTCTTCACCGTGCTTCAATTGTCTGGTCATTTCCTCGTCGAAATTATCATCAAAGGTTTGTATAATGGTTCTACCACCTACACCCTCCTCTTCGTCCCCACTTTTAGAAGACCTTGTTTCTTCTTCTTCATGAACCACCCTGTCAATCTATCGGTGTTCATACTCTTGGTGTTCGTGGTACTCATCGACTTCTTTCTCCCGCCTCTCCCATTCTTCAGAAATTAACATTGTGGCCTCCATTGCTGCGGTTCCGTTGGAGGTCATGAAGGCGTAGCTTTGGCGAGGACCTATGCTAAGACAACTTGGATGGTGGGATCCAAAAAGATCTAAGAAATATCAGAGGGGACATTTTTCATATGCCTCGAGAAAGTTTTTGGAAAATTGAGTGCGGGCATTGGTATTGTTGTTGTTGCCAATGGAAGCAATGTAGTAGGTGGCATGTCAGTGAAGGAAAGCAGAGTAGTTGTGGTGGAGGAAGAGTCAACCACTATTATGGACCTAGCTGGGGGAGAGGAGGTGAGATGGATTGAGATGTCCACCACAGGTGGGGATGTGACAACCATGGCCTGGGAAATAGATGGAAGGGTGGCGGAGACAGGGAGAGTTGGAGGAGGTTTTGGATGATCTGTTTTCCCTCCCTCACCCTCCTGAAGGGGACCTTCTTGAATTTTTGGCTGCTCCATGGCACCTCTTGTCTATTTGGGTCTCTTAGACGGTGAGCCTCCTAAATATTTTCTTGAATAAACCTTGGGATCTGGAGACTCTTTCACTTCAATCCCTTTCCTCTTCTTCAATCTTGTAAGCAAAGGAGACTTGGATGTCCCTCCTGTTGAAGTTGTGGCTGTGACATCTTCTATGGCACTAGGCTCACTCTTGAGCCCCTCATATGTTAGGAAAACCCCTTGTTGTTTTAATTAGGCTACTTGTCCCTTAACCCATTCTTTGGTACGAGCCACGATTGGTTTGGTTACAATATCAAGGTCACCGACCTCCTGCTCATCCCAATCTATTGTAGGTAGTGGAAAACTAGTGACTGTGGTGTACCTAGGGTCCATTATGGTGCTCTCATCTTCTTCGACCTGATCTAGTATGGGAAATAGTTGCACCCTTCTTATGAAGTACGCAGTCATTCGCATGTAGTGCCTTGCACACACTTCCTTGTCATCCTAGCAATCTACCTAGAAATATTCAATGTGGTGCAAATGGGCATACCCTAGCCCCATTTCCTTCCTCACATGTCCATGTGGGTCTACCCATGGGCGAGAAGTATGTAGGCAGAAATGGTACTCTGCCAATTCCTTCTTAGAATTCCCATCGCACTGGGAAGTTTGTAATTTGTACATTCCTTGGCCGAAGGCTAAGGGATAAGGGATCCTTGCCAAATGTCTACTACCAAGGACTAAATGTACATGTTGCAACTATCGGGAGAGCTCTAACAATATGATCTAGTCATTAGGGTACCGAGGCAACTTATTCAGCCTTTTTGTGAAACACTGGGCATGAATGTATGTGAATTTGGGGCATTGTATGAATAAGAAGGCGTATTGCTTTAAAAATTCCTAGGCACTATAAGGGACCCTTCTCTCAAAATCTCCTCCAAGCAACTTGATGATATGGCTGATAAAGGCATCATTCACCTTGCAATACTCCTTCTTGAAGTTCCTAAACTGGAGCTGGCGATATCTATCATAGACCTTCAATCTTCACCCCGACTCCTCATCGGATGCCACAAAAAGTCCACTGCATTTCCTTCACTCAGCCAGTGAGTACACAAGATAGGACGTCATATAGAACTTAGAGGTTTTCTTGACATTCATGAATTGCTCATGGAAGAAGTCACTTATTATGCCTCCCCAGTAGAATGAAGCTTTTGTTGTGATGTCCTCATCCCCACAGAGGATCTTCTCTATGAAATACACCATCCATTCCTGAAAGTAGGCCACAGTTGGGAGACCCATCACCCTGCTCAGTATGGTGACCAAGTCATGGTAATCCTCATAGAAGTCACTATGGAAAAGTTCTTGAGGAACCTTTACATCATTGCCCTTTTTCTCTTTAAGCTAGTATTGGTTTATTATTTTCTTGCAGCCCATCAGGTCCTCATCCCATGTTGCTTTAAATTATTCTATGGTGGGCATCTCCATTTCCCCAAAGGTGGGAATGTGAAAAGTTTTAGTAATTTCCTCAGCTGACATGTCAGCAAGGATGTTCCCGTCCCTATCAAAAATGGTTTGTGTCTGTGGCTGGTAGGCTTATTGGTAAGCCAAGACCAATTCAGGGGCTATGAGGGATGGAGGAAGCCTATAGCTTTTGCAATTCCACTTTTTCTAACTAATCTAGAATTATCGGTCTTGGGGTGAATTCTAACCCTTTGTTTGAACTCATCAATATCGATGTGGATGATATTGGTGTCTGTAATTTCTTTCCAATTTGTGATGATTTTTGAATGTAGGGGCTTACCCTGGAACTAGTACTTCATTTTTTAATTTTCCTCTTTTCCACGAGGAGTCTTGCCCGCTTTCTTTCCTTTATATTTTTCTACAACTGCCCCCAAGGGTGATTCCATATATCCTGCAAACAGGGACATAATGAGTACAATCAACTACGAAAGCATTAACATTAATTGAAATCCCATGGACGAAATCTGATTAGACAACATATGATTAATGAAATCAAATCTTTACTTCCTGATGTCGTTAGTCATTTTATGGAGGGATTTTGGACAACCCAAGCCCAGGGGGTTGGACATCCCTAGTAGGAACGTTGTTTCTAAGGGTGAATAGTGTAGGGCAATCCAGGCAATTTTTATTGTCTTCATATTTTGATGGTTTGAAAGGATCGTGTCGAAGAGGGTCAAATTTGAGCACATGGGTTGAGATTGGTTTTCAAATTTGAGGTTATTTCAATCAATTTTGGAGCTCCCAGAGATTCAGGGCCAGAAAGCTATTAGGGCTTTGTTGTTTGAAATGGCCAGGAAGAAACAAAGTTGTAGGGTCGAAACTCTAGGGTCCAGGACTCGGCAGCTCAACGGATGGCCAATGCAATTTTGACTTTAGAGTATTCGGGCCTAACAGGGCAGGAAGTCGTTGGGGTTTTTTCGTTTAAAATGGCGGTCATGGCACAAAAACCCGGCATGAGTGGCTCAACGGACTGGATCCGGCATCAAACTTGGCCACTGGGTTTCTTTGTGAAGTTTTTATCGGCGATTAGGATAGCGGGTCCCGGAGGTCAGAAAGGCGAGTTTATTTCTCCCTTTTGAACTAGCTAAGATGGGACAAAATCCTGGTCGACAGAGCTCGAAGAGGGAAAAGGCGCCCAAGTTCATTATTCATTTTCTCTCTAGAAAATGGAGGCTTGGGATCTGGGGGGTAGAAGGTCATCGTCAGACGGTCATTTCGAAGGGGCGTAGTCACCACAGAACTCCACGGACCGAGACCCGGGGTCATGAAAATAGTTCATTCAAGCTTAACTTCAGATGGAAAAAGGTGAGACGTCCCCCGGGTCTCGGGTAGACGGGTCCTCCTCACCATTTGGGAACGACAGAAGCAATGCAAAGTCTCAGGGACGGAGTCCCGTGGGAGTGGGCCTGGGAAGCTGAGATGGAGGCTAGATTTTGAGTTTGTCGTTTGGTAAGTTTGACAGTGATTAGACGACAGAGGTCTGGGGTCACAGGCCTAGGAGGCGAGTTCTCCTCGCTATTGGGTTAGGTTGTTTGTGTGCTACGTTTTGATAGTGATGAGCCGGCATGGGTCCAGAGGGCACAAATTCCCTACGGGAAGAACAACGATGACATGGCCAAGTTCCATATTTACCTTGGAGGATGATTTGGAGGTTTTTTTAGAATTCTAACACATGGGTTGTTTAGGTGTTGTCTTCCTTTATCATTTTAATGCATTTTAACCTAGGTTTGTTCATTATTTTAAGTGTAAAATTACAAAAAACCTCACAAGAGGGCGGACAAAAAACCTATCTCAGGTGTCTAATGAAAGAAGTTGGAAAATCTACTAAGGACGTCCAAATGATGATCATGGATGCGAGGGCGGCACTTGAAAAATGAAAATGATAGGTCAGGCCATATATTTATACCCCAATACACATTTAATACCTTCATTTAATGCCCGTACGAATGACAAGAGGGTTGGTGGAGTTCAAATTCACGGACGATGGCTGGAGGTCTGGGGTCACGGGGTCTAGAAAGATGCAGCTTTGCAACCATTTCTAAATAGATTTCAAAAGCCGATTGTGAAGAGGATCTCAAGGCTCAGAGGGCAGAGCACCCTCTTAGTTTTTCCATTCAAAAACGGTGAAGACAGAACAGAGTTCCAAGGATGGAAGTTCAAAGGGGTGGGCCTGGGATGGTCAAGGGTAATGCAATTTTACTGTAAGTTAAATAGGGCAGCGAATGAGGATCCAGGTTTTGAGTCCCAAGAAGGTGAAATCCTTCCGCCGGTCAAAATGGTGAACTCCTAGAGGAAGCTCAACTAGGGAAACCCAGCGAGGCGGGCCCTCCAGGCCCCAAGGCCACTGGAAAAATGAAAATGCCAAGGAGAGTCCTCAAGGATCCAAGACTTAACCAAGATGGAGGGGATGAAGCATGGTCAACTCAAGATGAAACTTTGGAGGTATGCTAACCATCTAGGACACCAAAACGGGGGCACACAAAGTGAGGCAACGACGAAATGAACCAACAAGCTGAAAGAAAAGAGGGTCCCTGTTCTGAACGGGGTGTGTGTGTTGAGGGCACAACAGGTTAGAGTGCAATAAAAAAAATGTGCATTCACTGTTGCCAACAATGCCAAAATGATAACACATTTCTTGCATCTGTTGACAAAATTATGAATCAGTAATGGAGAGAATAAGGCAGAAAGGTGTAAAATTTCCTATCAACCATGATGTAAGCCAATACAGGTTGGAAAACATAGTGTGTAGTTGAACCTCCATCGAACATAAAGACCACAAGTGAATTCGCAACCTCGCATGTAAATATAAATAAGATTTTAGAGTATATGGGGTGTACAAACCTCTTTTACCTGAGGAGGAATGCTATGATATTCAACCTTCCATTTTGGATGACTTAACATGAGTAGCAAAAGCACATCTAGAAATTCATGAAATAAACAAGTGAAGGTTGAACCACATGCGAGTGCTTCAACCTACAACTTTGTATGCGGTGTGCTAGTGTAATGTGCATAACAGTATGTAATTACTTCTACAATTGCAACAATAGATGTATTATTTTGGGAAGATACATTGGTTGTGGTGCGTGTGTATGTGTTAATGGAGAGGAAAGGTTAGAGGGAAACCAAAACCTTTTATGACAACCATTTTTGTAAAAAAATGTGCATCCATTGCTATCAGAAATGCCAAAATGATAAGACATTTGTTGCATCTATTGAAAAAATAATGAATCGCTAATGGAGAGAATGAGGAAAGGTTGAAAGGTGTAAAATTTCCTATCAACCATGATGTAAGCCAATGTAGATTGGAAAACACAATGTGTAGTTGAATCTCCAAGAAGACATGAAGTACACAAGTAAATTCACAACCCCGCATGTAAATATAGCTAAGATTTTAGAGTATATGGGGTGTACAAACCTCTTTTACCTGAGGAGGCATGTTGTGATATTTATCCTTCTGTTTGGGGTGACTTAACATGAGTAGAAAAATAATATCTGATAATTCATGAAATAAACAAGTGAAGGTTGAACCATACAATGAGTGGTTCAACCTGCAACTTTGTAGGTGGCATACGAGTGTAACGTGCATAATAGTATGTAATTACTTCTACAATTGCAACAACAAATGTATTATTTTGGAAAGATACATTGGTTTTGATGTGTGTGTATGTATTAATGGAGATGAGAGGTTAGCGGGAAACCAAAACCTTTTATGACAACCTTGTATGTAAAAAAATGTGCATCCATTGTTGCTAGCAATGCCAAAAGAATAACACATTTTTTGCATCTATTGATAAAATAATGAATCGGTAATGGATTGAATCATGAAAGGCATAAATGTGTAAATTTTCCTATCAACCATGATGTCATCCAATGCAGGTTGGAAAATAGTGTCTAGTTGAATCTCCAAGTGGACATAAAGATTGTAAGTAAAATTGCAACCTCACATGAAAAAAAACTAAGACCTCAAAGTATATGGGGTGTACAAACCTCCTTTACTTGAGTAGGCATGTTGTGATATCAAGCTTTCCATTTGGGGTGAGTCAATAGGAGCAACAAAAGCACATCTTGAAATTCATGAGCTAAAAAAGTGCAGGACGAACAACACGATGAGTGGTTCAACCTACAACTTTGTATGTGGTGTACAAGTGTAATGTGCATAACAGTATGTAATTAATTCTACAGTTGCAACAAAAGATGTATTATTTTGGGAAGATACATTGGTTGTGGTGCATGTGTATGTGTTAATGGAGACAAAAGGTTAGATGGCAACCAAAACCTTTTATGAAAACCTTGTATGTAAAAAAATGTGCATCCATTGCTATCAACAATGCCAAAAGAATAAAACATTTTTTGCATCTGTTGACAAAAGAATGAATCGATAATGGAGTGAATCAAGAAAGGAATAAATGTGTAAAAATTTCCTATCAACCATGATGTCAGCCAATGCAAGTTGGAAAAGAAGTGTGTAGTTGAACCTCCAAGTGGACTTAAAGACCGCAAGTAAAATTGCAACCATACATGAAAAAAAAAATGAAGACCTCATAGTATATAGGGTGTACAAATCTCTTTTACTTGAGTAGGCATGTTGTGATATCGATCCTTTCATTTGGGGTGTCTTAACATGACCAAGAAAAGTGTATATGACAATTCATGAACTAAAAAAGTGTAGGTTGAACAACATGATGAGAATTCCAACCCACAACTTTATATGTAGCCTATAAGTGTAATGTGAATAATAATATGTAATTACTTCTATGGCTACAAGAAATGTCAAAAGAAAAAAAATGTTCTTTGCATATGCTGATAAAATAATGAATCGATAAAGGACTGAATGAACGTAGGCTAAAACACATTTTTTTTATGCATTTATTTGTGAAACATTTGAAGAATTCAAAAAGAAATTTTAACTGTAAACCATAATTACAATAAATTCTGAAGCTCACTTGTGTTGAAAACCATAGTGAATGAGATAGATACTATGTTGACTTAAGAGATTCTTTATGCTCTTGATAAATTGATGAAAAAGCATGTGTACTATGTGCAAAGGAAAAGAGACAATGCAAATTTGGATGCAGCAGGTTCTATAATTTATGAAATTAAAAAGGAATCTACTCTAAAAGCACTTGAAAAGAAGGAGATCAAACTTAATGAGATAGATGCTATTTATTAAACTAAAGAGATTAGTCCCACTCTTGAGAACTTGAGGATGGAGCATGTGTAGTATGTGCAATGGAAAAATCACAATGCATAAGTGGATAAACTCGAGTGATTTTTTATTGCATATGAATTTGTCTAAGCAAAGAAAGTGAAAGATGATGGTATAAATGGATTTAAACTAGTGAAGTCAAACATTTGTGAACATAAAAATAACTCACCACCCTTTAGCTTACAACAAGCAAAATTATATAAAACATAACACACAATTTTTTCCAACCTGCCTATAGTTTATTGATTTTAGGAAGTTGAAACACATTTTTTAGTCTACCTAAGATTTGTTATATATTTTGAAGAGGTTCCTTTCATTAAATTCCTATTGTGTAAACAAAAAAAGGTTTACATTACAATCCTATTGTCTATATAATCAGAGGTTGGAAAACACATGGCGTTAAGAAACCTACAACCCACATAATGTTGTAAAACCCTCTGTATATAAGAACCCAATTGGTTGGTCACCCTTAGCTAAATATGGTCAGTTTTATGTATCCCCTGGCTGCAAATCCTCCCCAAATTCTCCACACTTTAGCTTTATACAAGCACAAAAAACTAACTCACAATCCACTGTGTTTTCCTACCTGCCTATATTTTAATGATATGAGGAAATCAAGACACAATTCATACTGTAAGAATAGTTTTGGTAAATTTTCATGGTGACTTTTCTTACATAAATACTGTAAGGTTTTCATTACAATCATTTTGTCTATTTATAATTCAAGGTTGGAAAACATTAGGTGTTGTGGAACCCCAATCCTATACCTACACAAACAAAAGAAACAAACACAATATTAGATCAAATGCAAGTGAGAATCAAGATTCCCCATAAAATTCATTTGCAAAGCTCAAATAGGAAAGAAAATGAAGAAAATGAACCAAGAAAACAAAGAAATCCTATTTTAAGATGCAAACACTCAATCCCATGGGGGAGTTGGTGCCAATTTGATGTGGAAATTGTCCCTTTCCTAACTCCTATGCAATCTTGTGATGATTTGATGAAGATTGATCCGCTTGATGATTGATTTAATTGAGCTCCATGAAGAAAATCTACAATAACCTAGCTATAAACTTGATAAAATGGATGAAAAATGGATATACTTGAGGATGAAATTGAGTATAGTAGACTTGATCAAATTGTGGATGATCAAAATACAAAGGAAAGCCTCTTATTTATAGATGGAGATGTTGAAGAATGAGGAAAAATGGATGAATGTGGGATCATTCAACATCCAATGGGAAAGTACCACTTGTCAAGATTTGAATGGAGGAAGCTTGAGCACATTTTGATGAATGTGCACAATAAATGAAATTAGGTGGAATTTGAAAATCATGAAATGACATGTTAGAGGGAAAAAGAATGAATTAAATGCTACTTGGCTCAATGCACAAGGACATGTAAGAAGGAATGAATGTCTTGTTGGAATGACAAATCCACTTGGAGGGATTTTCAAACTTGGAGGAATATTCCTCTAAAGATGCCAAGTTGAAAGAAAATAGGGATTTAATAAATCCATTAAATATATTTTCATGTGCAAGTGGAAAAATCTAGAGAAATAGGATGATTAGGATTAAATTAATCAAGGATTAATTAATTTAATGAGGGATTAGATGAAATAACTATTTGATTTAGATTTTTGGGTTGATTTAAATCAAAGATGATAGGAAAATCATTTAGATTTAATTAAATAAGGATTTGATTTATTTAATTAAAAAGGGATGATGATGTTAGATTAAATCAAATAATGTTTAATTTATTTAATTTAATAAGATGACCTTAGATATTTAATCAAATAAAAATGAATTATTTAATTAAATAGAGACCAGAGGATTAATTAAATAACATTGATTTATTTAATTAATGAGAGAGAATGACCTAATAAAATAAATAATGATTTATTTAATTAAGGGACGAAGGGTGATGATTAGCTAAGAAGATGATTTAGGTTGAAATGAAGTTAGTAATTAGGATCAAGTGTGTTGGTATATTTTTAATATCTACACTTTGCCCCTCTTTGAAGCAAAGTACTTGCTGTGTTGATTCAAAGAATAAAATGTCTTGATCAAAATTCAAAAAAAAATTGATTTTCAAAATTGCCCCACTACTGCCCGAGTAGACGAATTATGCTGATATACTACCCCCTTAAGAGATCAGATGAAAATTTGGATTTTTGGGTGATCTCACAACAAAAGAGGACATGGTGTCTAACGGGTCCAGAAAGGCTCCAAGATGCAAAAAAATGAGCTAAAATGTGAAAAACGTCCCTTGATTGGGTGAAAATAGAATCGGGGGATTAAAACCCTAGTCGGATGGCTAAATGGGGTAAAAAACCCTAATTTTTAGGCTTAAATAGGCCTCAAGGGGCCATTTACAATTCATTTGCACATTCAACCTTTAGAGATTTTTCATTTTTGAGCTCTGACCCCCTTGGAGAGATGGCGCAATGACAACTTCCCTAACACATTTCGGATCAAGTACACACACACCAAAGGTTGCCTGGCACTGGACCACTAGTGAGTCAACTTGACTTGACCTTGGTTTTCAATTTACGCGCACATTTATTAGCTTAGGAATTAGGTCTTTTAGCAGTGGTCCAATATAGCACCTCTCAAAATTCTCTTTCGACACCATGAGGCCTCAAACTGTGTCGCAGTCATGAATAGCGATGCCACAACACAGTTTGGAATTAGGGTTCAAACTCCAAACTGAGCCACACATGAAAAGTGCACCACAACAGGCCTCTTTGCAAATTAGGGTTTTTTTGCTAAACTAAATCGCTCGTCAAACTGCAATGCCATGATGGAGTTTGAGAGTTAAAGGCTCCTAGTGACGCAGTTTGGAACTTTCAAATTTCTTTGCACCCACAAATAGCAACACACAGGTTGTTTCAAGTACGCCAAGACAAATCAGGATCATGATTTTTGATGAATTTAAATGCAATGGCTTTCTTGATGTAGGAGGAGGTGATGATACTTCATTCATGTGAGCACAGGTCTCGAGAGCTTTTTGACACTTTGCAGGGTATGCCCGAGTGACAGCAGGAGCACCTAGGGGCGATTGGACTTTGGTACATTGCTTATGCACCACCAGTGAGGACACATTTTGGGATGATGACAATGCTTGTAGAGCGGTGGCACAATGAGACATTCTTCTTCCACCTTCTGACAGGCGAGGCCATAGTTACACTAGAGGATGTGTGGCAGATACTCAGATTTCCCATCCACGGAGAGCGTGTGATATTTGATGTGGAAGTCGGGAGGGAGGCCTTCTATGACATGATGGGCCTCGATGAGATTTTATTTTGCAAGGGCCAGATTGAGCTGGAGCATTATAGGCTTGTCGTATCACCCTTTCAATTGGTTATAGCAGCTATCATATCAGGTCTTGCTGCACTAGATTGGCAGGGTCAATATTTCAATCTTGGATGGGGACTCGCTTGGGAGCACATGGTTCAGTGACGAGTATGCTTTGCGTGGGGGATAGTACTATTGGCCTCAATGTATAGAGATTTGCATGAGTTTTCATACATTGACGATAGAGCCATTGGGGCTGGGGTCACACTCCTTCATATCTGGGCTTGGGAGTACATCATTGTGCTTTATCTGAGGGTTGTTCCAGTCGATATGGAGCCAGATGATCTAGTTGTTTGGTGATACATAGGAGGTGTTTCTTTTATGCATATAGGACAACAAAGGATTCACTATTGGAGGAGATTCCTCGATGATATGTGAGCTTTCACATGGCAGCCATATCTTGGATGACCCACATGGTACGATGATGTGCAGTAGCTCTTTTTCACTCAGCAGGATAGACTGATGCAGGGCAGGGAGCATATGATGCTCAAGAGGTACCTGCCAAGCAAAGTGTAGAGACAATTTGGGGACCCCCAAGATAGGCCCAATGACCAGTGCATTGTGATATTTACATGTATGACGAATCATACCTCATGGGGTCGATAAATACCTGCGGTGCAGAGTTTCATGCAACTGGTGGCCAGGCCATGGCCATATGATTAGGGTCAGGCTGACACAAGTACTATTCAACCTTACAAAGATTGGTTTCTGCCACCTCTCAGATTTATAGTGCTAGGGACACCATCGACACCAAGGCTAGAAGTAGAGGGGCAAGATGAGGCCAGGGGCAGGGAGGCTGAGGGGACAGAGGTAGAGATAGAGACCAGGGAGGAGGTGGGCCATCTCATCAACTAGATCAGGGCAGGGTTCTATAGGGTCAGCAGGTAGATCCACAAAGGTAGAACTAGGATTAGCGCAAACAGGATCAGGGCAAACAGGATGGGCAGCCAGATCAGTAGCCACCATGGAGAGATCAGGGACCTCCACCGCCACTAGGTCAAGGAGAGACCCAAATTTAACAGTTATAGGCATAGGTGGTAGGGCTGCAAGGACAAGTTGTTGCCTTGACAGTAGAGAGGGACTAGTCAAGATAGGAGAGAGACTAGGCTATCTAGCAGAGGCAGGCTGCAGAGCTTAGGGCTGCTCAAGAGATGGGTCGCCATCAACAGCTGGAGAGCATGTTCACCTCCTCCTCCCGAAGTTTAGTTTCACTACGTGCATATAGGGAGGTAGTCTGAGAGGCTTACTACTACAAGGTTCACTATCATTAGGTCGTTCCTTGGGTCCCAGACTTTTCACAACAGACAAGTTACAAAGCCCCAAAGAACCACAAAGAGAGACAACCCGGTGAGGGTGAGGGCAACCAGTAGGGTTAGCCATTTTTTTATCAAACATAGGATTCTTTTTGCGCCCCATGGGCTCATTTTTTGATAGCCCCATGGGCCATTGTACTTTATGTATTTGATACACACTTGATCCATATTTTGTACCATGACAATATATTATTTGATGATATATATGAGATGTGATGATTCTATGATGTGTCCTATTCTATTTTATGCTTTATGGATGGATTTTATTTCTATATGTGATGTCATGATTCTATCTTATGTGATCCAATGAAATGATGCTTCTATATGATGATACAATGATCTATAGATGCATTTCTTTTTCAATATCTTTCCTTATGCACTATTTATGATGATGAATGCAGAATGTTATGATATACAAATGCTTAGACTAACAAATCTATATTATGATGATGAGATGATGAGATGTTATCTTTTATTTTTAGTACTTTTCTCATGTATGATATGATGATGCACTTATGATGTTATGATAATGAAAATGAATGATGATGCATATGATATGGAATGATGTATGATGTTTATGATATGATGCTTATGTTATGATATTGCAAACGGATGATATGTATGCATACAATGCAATGGATGCTAATAATGCCTAATGTATGTGATGCACATGATATGCTTTTTTATGATCATGCAATGAATGTTTTATGAGGTATGTTTTATGAGATGCTTAGACTAACATATCTATATTATGCAATGATGCAAGTGATATGATAAATGATTTCTATATGATATGGTATGTGTTATGCAATATGTTGATGGTTGATGGATGCATTGGTGATAATGATTTGTGATTAACTGTCATGGTACCATGTTAGTACGAAAAAGGAGATAGAAAAAAGCAAGAGACTCCAACAAGGCCCTAGATGATGATGATTATTTTCTTATCAAGGAGTTAGGATTTTAAAAGGGCCAATAACCTTATGTTTGATAACACATGTAGGCATGATGCATCAAGGTATAAAGAACTAGGATGGTGTTGCACCTAGTGTGATGGACTTTGACTCGACAATCAGATAGGAGTACTTATGTTCACACCTGGTGTACAAAACCTTATTTAAAATGTAGTTCAGATATTTTAGACATCTTGGGCCAAAACATAGGAAGGAAAGCCTTCCTATGTGGTCAACAAGATATCTAAAACATCTTCCCTACACCTAAACAAAGCACGCATTCCCAAGTTATATTACAAGAATATCCAACAAGCACAATAGATAAAAGATAGTGATCATTGCCCCATTCCTTTCTCTCTAAATCCCTTTGTTTGGGACATCATCGAGAGGTCATCAAAATTAGTGCAAAAAGATAAGTCAAAAGACAAAGATAAAGTAAACAAACAAGGTAATGTTCTTCAATACCGCTAGCCAAGACTAAACTACGATGATGCCTGATGTTGATGTCCATTATAGGAAGGATGCATCCTAGGACATGATGATATCAGATGATTGATTTGGGACTAATTAGATGATAAGCTATTGATACAAAGAGTTGACCAACTTGTTTATGTACTAACCTAGACTTGAGACCTTGACGTTTTGAATTTTCACTTTTCACTTGCTAGACTTGCTTCCGACTATTTCACCAAAGGTTGGGGGTGACAATGATTTATTATGAGTGATTCTTATTGCAGGTGAAATTGAGATGAGACAAATGGAGTTTTTCAAATATTTGGATGTTTTTGAAATGTTTTGAGGTTGTTTTCGGTATTTTCAAGATTTTACAAATGTTTTGATTTTCAAAAATTTCAATCTTTTTGGGGTTTTTTGAGATTTTGACCAAGAGACTAACCTAAAGACCTATCCTAGGGGCCTCAGGGGCCTTAGGGCCTGATCAATAGATTAGCCTTGCCTATGCTATACACACAAAGGCCACGTAGTTTGATTGACACAGACTTGATTATTGATAAGATATGAACAAATGGATTGCCAGTTTATTATGACAAACTCCTAAAGGACTGACCTAAGTGTCTCAGGGGAAGATCAAAGATCAACCTTGCCTACATTCAAAGCTCAGAGATGATATAGTTAGACAAGATGAATCTATTTTTTGACTAAATTTTTGACCTATTTTTGGATTCTGATATATTCTGAATGTTTTGGGATTTTTCAATTTTATGAATGTTTTTGGATTTTTTTATTTTCTGATGTTTTGGATTTTCTTATTTTATGATGTTTCTAGATTTTATGATTTTGGGATATCAAGAACATACACAAATTCAATTTGATGAGAACATGCCCCCATCGTGAAGCAAAATACTACTCTGATATAGGCAGGACAAACTGGCCTTGAAAATGGGTTGAGTAGTACTAGGAGGGATCATAACACGAACACAGGACCAAGCTATGATGTGGATGCAAATGGGTGACAGATGGAGATATGGAATGAGATAGATGATGGAAGCGTAATGGATGGATGATGCAAAACAAGTCATGGAGATCCTGGTGGATGGAAAGTGCTTATTTACACAAGGCACCTGTTTGCCAGGTTTTCACCAAGGTACTTTTCCAAAGCGCCACTAAAGTGGTTTTCACTAGAGAACATTTTTTATCTTTACTATTTTCAATCCTTTTTTTGGATTTTTTGTTGTCACCAAGAAGCCTGTTTGCCAGGTTTTCACCAGGGTGATCATTTTTTAGGAATTTTTTTTATTTTTTTGTATTTTTGGTTTTATACCTTGAAATATTTTAGGCATAAATTTTTTAAGATGGTAGCTATTCATGGGCTCCTACAGAGGTTCCCCTTCGGGTGTTGATAACTGATATGTCGCTGACTTGTAACTCATTGTGATGATGAATGGTCCCAACCAGTTGGGCTCAAATTTTTCTTTGTCATTTGGATTTGTGACATTCTTTTGATTTTCCTTCAGCACCAACTCTCGAACTTGGAAGGTTCGACTCCTGATCTTCTTGTTATAACTCCTCTTGAGTCGATTCTGATAGACTTACAAATGATTTAAAGCATCCATACACTGCTCATCTAGTAGATCTATCTCATTCAGTCTTGATACCTAGTATTCTTCATCCGTGATGAGGTTTGGTAGTGATATTCTAAGTGATAGGAGCTTGATCTCGATGGAGAGTATGGCTTCTGATCTGTAGACCAAGGAAAATGGGGTGGCACTTGTGGGTGTATGGATGCTAGTTTAATAGGCCCGGAGGGTGGGATTTAGTTACAGATGCTAGTCACGACTTGCATCATTGACTATTTTCTTGAGGATCTTCAGAATGGTTTTATTAGTGGCTTTTGCTTGG
Organism: Sequoia sempervirens; assembly: GCA_007258455.2. Lineage (NCBI taxonomy): Eukaryota > Viridiplantae > Streptophyta > Pinopsida > Cupressales > Cupressaceae > Sequoia > Sequoia sempervirens. The sequence goes on along the minus strand of VDFB02179234.1, from coordinate 114,132,326 downwards.
CCATTGTCTTGGGGATAGTATGAAGTGGAAAATCGATGTTGTATTTTGAATTTATCACATAGGTCACAGACATCCTAATTTTTGAATGGTGTCCCATTATCTGAGATAATAGCTTGGGGGATATTGTAGCATCATATTAAGTAGTTCAGGATGAACTTAGATATCTGCTTTCCAATGATGTATTTCATAGGGATGGCTTCCACCCACTTTATGAAGTACTCAGTAACGGTGATGATAAACTTGTGGCCACTAGATGAATTGGGGGTGATTTTTCCAATGAGATCGAGCCCCCACTGGGAAAAGGGTCATGGTGTGATAATCGAATGGAGCTCTTGAGTTGGAGCATGGATGAGGTCCCCATGCTACTAACATTGTAGACAGCTTCTAATGTAGTCATGTGCCTCTCTTTCCATAGTAGGCCAATAGTACCCCATCCTCAACAATTGCTTGGCCAAGGTCATTCCTCTTGAGTGTGAACCACAAATACCATTATGTACCTCAATTAAAGTAGTCAAGGATTCTTCAACGTTTAGGAAACGTAACAGGGTTCCTTCTATGCTCCTACAGTAAAGGTTTTCTCCTAGGATGAAAAACCGAGATGCTTTCTTGACAAAGGTTTTCTTAAGGTTTGAGGTTATGTCAACTAGGAAGACTCTTATTCTCAAATAAGTGCATATATCATGGTACCAATGATCACCAGGATCAATGATTTCACACACGAATTTAGACTCTGGTAATTTGAATTCAGGCATGAGAAGCTACTCTACTAGGAATTTGTGCTTTGGGACATTGTGAGGGATATCCAATAGGGATCCAATTGTCACCATGGCGTCTACTGCTCTGTTGTTTTCTCTAGGTATCTGCTCGAATGTGATTTCAATGGACTCCTTAATACTTTCCACCAATTTCTTGTATGGAGTTAGCTTGTCATCCTTAGTCTGATATTCATCATTCACTTGATTGATTATCAGTTGTGAATCCCCATATACCTTGAGAGCCATGATATGCCACTGCACTGCTATTCTGAGTCATACGGTTAGAGCCTCATATTTTGTGATATTGTTTGTGTAGGGAAATGCCAACTTGTAGGATCTTGGTATGTAGTCTCCCTATGGAGTGATGAAAAAGAATCTAGCTCCTGATCCATGCTATGTGTAGGAACCATCAAAATACAACTTCCAGTGGTCTGCTATGCTCAAGTTGAAGATGGATTCATCGGGGAACTCTAAAATTGGTGGATTCTCTGAATACATTGGTGCTTCTGCCAGTTAGTCTACAATAGCTTGCCCTTTGATGTCCTTCCACTCTACATACTCGATATTGTATTTTGATAGGATCATGATCCACTTGGCCATCCTTCCTATGAGCATTGCTTTGGAAAGAAGATACTTGAGTGGGTCGATCTTGGCAATGAGTTTGATTTTGTGTGTCAACATGTAGTGTTTGAACTTTTGTGAGGAAAAAACCACTATGAGACAAGCCTTTTCAATGAAGGAATAATTTAACTCATGCCCTACCATGGTTTGACTGATGTAGTAGATGGCCCTCTCTGTTATGTTTTCATCATGCTAATCTAGGAGAGAACCAAGAGTTGTTGTTGCTAATATGTAGAGGATTAGAAATTTTCCTTGGATTGGTGGCATAAGCACTAGAGGTGTAAGCAGATACTCTTTGATTTGTTGAAGACTTGATCACACTTCTCATCCCATTTGTACGATACTCCCTTGTGAAGTATGTGAGAATATGGGATTGATTTGTCTACTAATTGATCTATGAACTGGTGGATTGACTAGAGCCTACCTTGTAAGCCTCTCAACTATTTCAATGTCTTAGGTGCCTCCATCTCGAGGATTTCCTTTACCTTAGCGAGATCTATTTCAGTTCCTCTCATGGACATGATGTATCTCAACAACTTCCCTAATTGTATGTTGAATATGCACTTCTTTGGATTAAGGCAGACCTTGTATTCCTCAAGTCTTTCAAAGATGGCACTTAATGCTACTATGTGGTCTCTTCTCTTTCTGGATTTTTCCAATATGTCATCGAGATAATCTTCCACAGTCTTATGGATCATGTCATGGCTCTCTAATATGTTGCTCCAGTGTTCTTTAGGCCAAACGACATCATGTTCTAGCAATATGTCCCCCATGGACAAGTAAATTTTTTTTTGTGTTGATCTTCTTTAGCTATCATAATTTGGTTATACCCAAAGAATCTGTCCATCAGTGAAAGCATCTCATGTCCCGTAGTCATGTCTACAATCATATCAATGTTGGGAAGCGGGAAGTCATCTTTGGGAGATGCCTTGTTAGGTCTCTAAATTCTATGCATATACGGATGCCCGCATCAAGATTTGAAACAGGAACCATATTTGATACCCACTTTGGATAGTCGATTGGTTGTATGAACCCTACATCTCTTCAATTCCATCTTGACTAACAACGCTATGTGGGGATGCATTTTTCTAAGTTTTTGTTTGACAGGCTTTGCTTCGGGATAAACTGCTAGATGGTGGACCACAATCTCTGGATCAAGCCCGGGCATGTCAGCATAGCTCCATGCAAAGTTGAATTTTCTCTCCCTTATGAAAGTATCTAGGAGCTCCTATTCTTCTAACATCAATGATTTAGCATAAAATGTGATACGAAAAGTTTCCTTTGTTCCCAAATTGACTAGGTTACACTTCTCGGCTAGAACTGCTAACTTTTCCTGATGTAGAGTACTGAGAGGAAGATTGAATCCTTCATCCTCAGGCACCTCAGAGAGGTTTTCACCATTGGATACATCCTTTTTTTTACTATTTTTGGGTTAGAGAGTGCCACGGCATGGTTTTCACTCAAAGACCTTGAGATTATTCTCAAATTTTCACTTTTTCGACTAAAGGATTCAATTATCTCCCCGTAGTAAGCTTTTGTGTCCAGAATGATATCAAACCTAGCCTTGTGATCTCCACATGGTATCGTGTCTCATATTCCCATGAATTCTAAGAGCACCTCATCATTTTTGAAAGTGTCTAGAACTGGTGGTCCTCTTTTGTTGTAATCAATGAGCTAGGGGTAGACTAGGTTGATTTCATGGGTTTGATTGGTTGACTCAAATGACACGATACTAATCATGAGGAGAGAGGAATTTTCAAAAAGCATTGGTAAGTCAGTTATGGCATCTTCCTCATCATCACTACTACTACAGACATCGGTTATGTGAAATATGAAGTTTTCTATGACTCGGTCTATAGATATGGGTAAGCAAAGTTTAGCTGTTGTTGGTTGAGGGGGAGTCTTGACTGCTTTAACTAGGGGACCTCATCCACGTATGGTTATACTTGGAGGGGTACATCAGAGGCCAATATTTCTCATTCACGTCTTAGGAATGATGGGTAATATAATTCTATTGTCATTCTATCCAATCCTCTGGTTTCTGTCATAGCCCATTGCGAGCATCATTTGTAAGCCTTTACTACCATCCTCCATAGGTAGATTAGTTGATGGTATATTGTCTTGGTACAAGAGATGGGATGGGTCCTCTTCTATTACTTCCCATCCTAGGTCTCCCCAACTTATGAAGCTAGAATATCCTACTATGAATGTTTGGGATGAGGAAGCATCATTTGATTGTGGTCATCCTTGTGACCTAGGAGATTGTGGTAACTCTCCTACCACAAAAGCATTTTTTGGAATTGTATAATATCCACACCCATTGTCCTGGATAATGACCTTGATATCAAAGATGGCAGGGATGGTGGGGATGGCGGGTTTCTCTATTGCAGAAGTGGAGGCGAGAGTAGTGGGATCAATGTATGGAGTTGATGGTCCCTCATCATTCTTGGGAACTTGGGGGATTTTGTAATATTTTTCTTCTAGGCTCTTGCAATAAGAAAAGGGTTCAAGATCCCCATGGATAGTGACCTCTTGGCCTTGGTATGTGAACTTGACACACTGGTGGAAAGTTGATGCAACTTCAGGTCAAGTACCTAATAGGTAGTTTCCATAATTGTTGGCCCTACTTGAATAAGGATTTGAATAGTGCCTTGAGACACTCTTTCTTGGTCATTGTAAGGCCTGATTGTAATGCCTTTTCCTTTTTCAATGGAATTCTCTGAGATTCCCAGATTCTTTATGAGTTTAAGGGAACATATGTTTAAACCTGCACCTCCATCCATGAAGACCCTCTTGACTTTGTTCTTATGCACTAGGACCTCCAAATGGAGTGCACGATTGTGAGATGGTTGGGTGGGAAATTCTTGATTGGAGAATGTAAGAATATTTGGTGTAATGAGGTTTTTTACCATAGCTTGGAATTGTTCAAAATCAAGATCCATGAAGACGGTGGATGAAGCCAATGCTTCTTCAAGGATCTTTCTATGGGCAGATGAAATCTTCAGCAACTCCATGATGAATATTTGAGCTGGGGTTCTTTTCAACTAGTCAAGGACATTATAGCCACTGGGAATAGATCTTAGGTTGGAAGCGGGTGCTCTAGGAGGCTGAGATGACCCTCTGATGGTAATTTTTCTACCTCTTGTGGTGACTCCATAATCATCTTGGGATCCTTTGATGGTAATAACAATGCAATGCTCATCTAGGATGTGACAACATGGTCATACACATGATTCACACTTTTGAAGGTACCCTTTCCTTTATTGTTGTTATGATTGGGCATCGGATTTGTGTACATCTTGAGATTTTGATTTCCCACTGGTTGCTCCACATTTATGATTTTATCATCAATGAGGTCTTGAATCAAAATTTTCAACCTCATACAGCTGGCAGTTTTGTGTCCCTTGATCTTGTGGAAATCACAAAGGTGATTTTCATTATACCACACTGGTTTCACCAAGGGTTCTTAATAGTTTTCATAGGCGGGGATTGTAATGAGTTTTTCCACCACTAGCCTCTTCATGATGGATTCAACTGATTCCCCATGGGATGTGTACTTCTGCTTGGGGGGGGTTTTGTTTCACTGGGGTGGCCCCCTTTGGTCATTCACATTGTTGATTGTTTGATTGCTCGGTTGCTAAGTTGCAGTGTTAGCTTGACGATTGTTCTAATTGTTGTTTTGGGGTTGTTGTTGGGGTGCTGATGTGTTTTGTTGAGGAACACTAATGACAACTTTGGCGTCGACAACACCATCATTGGTAATATTTCTATTTTTTTCCCATGTGTGAGGTTTTTCATTATAGGTAGTGGATGCGTGATTTTTTTTCTATTTAGGATATGTGGGTGACCCCCCTTGTGCGATAAGGGCTTGTTCAATGTTAAGTGGCTTGGAGATCAATTGGTCGTATGTGGTGATACCTTGCACCTTGAGATGGAATTCCAAGGCTCCTTCGAGATTTGAAATGATGGTGCAAACTTGTTGTTCTTCAGGCATGGCCCATTTTCTCCTATTGGCCTTGGATCGCCATCGTTGTAGGAAGGAAGCAAAAGATTCATTTTTACCTTGTTTAAGAGTTGATAGTTCCTCTAGACTAAAATCCATACCGATATTGAATGAGTGATTTTTTATGAATGTGTCTACTATCTCTTGAAACTTTTTGATGCCAAGAGGAAGTTGAGAGAACCACTCCATGGCTTGGCTAGCCAAACTTCTAGGAAATAATTGCATCAGATATGTATCATCATATACGACTTCCATTCAATGTACTTGGAATTCCCTAATGTGATCTTTAGGGTTTCCCATCCCATGGTATTTATCAAATTTGGGGATCTCAAATCCCTTTGGGAATGGTTTCATTGCAAGAATCCTATCAAACGGATAGGGACACAAGTTTCTGGGTGTTTTTTTGGTTTTCCCTAGCTAAAGTTCAAGCACTTGTTGTGACAACAACTTGATTTGTGTTGTCACATCGTTTTGGGGATCAGGGGGTGGAGTGAAGGTGTTTTTTGGTGGTTCAATTGTTGGCAAGATGGGTGGATTGGTTGATGTATTGGTGGATGGTGCTTGCACATTTTGTTGCGCCAAGTATTCTTGTCATTGTTGTTGTACCAACAACGCTTATTGTTGGTCCTATTTTTGTTGTGTTAATAGTTCCTGTTGTTGAGCTTGTTGTTGTTGTTCTAACAATGCTTGTTGTTGGGCTACCATTCAGGCTGCTTCTTGCTGCTCTTGGTATTGTTTCAGCGCTTTCTAGTATGCTTGTTGTTGGGCTACTTGTTGTGAGAGATATTGTGCTTGTGCCTATGCTTGTGCTTGTGCTTGTGCTTGTGCTTGTTGGGCTGCTTGCACAACTTGTGCAGCCTATGTGGCTTGAGTTGCTTGCATAGCTTGGGAAGCTTCTTCTTTTTGTAATAAGGACTGGGCTTGAGTAGCCTGATGTGCTTGTTGTGTAGCTAGTTGTGCTTGTGCTTGCTGAGTGGCTAACTATGCAGCTTGTCGATTTTGGATTTGTTGTAGTTCCTTTTGATAGGCAGCTTGTTGAGTAGCTTGCAACACAATGTTGTATTGGTTTGAAGTGTTTGAGTTGGGTGGTGGTGGTGGTGGTGGATTTGGAATGGATCTTGTGAAGGTGATGAGAGGCATTGTTGTATTGATGATTGGGATTTGGGTGGTGGATGGTGCGATCGATATACTTGGTCCTTGAGAGACCATGTTTTGAGAAATAGTTGATGATGTGGTGGTTGCTTGTGTTAATGGGATGGTTTCCATATTTTGTTATGATATTGATGGCAAGATGGGAGGATTTGATATGATGTTTTGATTGATGATCGGGGGGTTGTTTTGATTTTGTTGATTGATGTTTGGTAAAGGGGGAAGCCCTAAATTGAGAGGTGTTGTGGATATTGATGGCAAGGGTGGAAGTGGTGGACATTGAGTGGCATACTCCCTTGAGGAAATGATGAAGATGAAGGGTCAAAGATACTCACTGGTCCAAATAAGTCACCTTCTCCTTGTGAGATCATAGGGAGAGAGGTTTGAGGTGTTGCGTGAAATGATGATGGGTCATTGGGATCATGAAAGGTGAGGGGGACATATTGATGTAATGGATTTTGAGGGATGATTTGTCCCAAGATAGTGTTTGCATCCAAATCTTGATTATTTACAAGAGGGTGTGTTTGTAGTGCATTGAGAAATGAACTCCCCTTGTTAACAATGGGTTGAGTTGGAGCAATGGATGATGTAATTTGCAGGATGATTTGAGTGATTTTTTGAATTGGGGGTGTGGATGAAATTGGGAGTGTGGTTGATATTGGAGGCATGACCCCAAGAGGTTGTTCCACAATGGTGCTCACATCGTAATTAGAAGGGAGTTTAGCCCCTTGTTTTGCTAATTCAAGCATATATTGTGAGGGATGAAGCTTCATCATGATATTGACGATTCTATGATTTTTTGGATTTTGGACCATTTCAATTATGTCATCTTGTGTCATTCTGAAGGCATTATTGGTGATACCCTCTACTTGACCTTCCTCTTGAGGATTTTGTGATGATGAAGGAAGATTAGTTAGGAGATTACTTGATCCAATGGGATTCATTTCGGAATTGGTTTGACTTAGGTTGCTTGAAGTTGATGTTTCTTTATTGGATTCCATGTTCCTCTTGTGTTGTGATCTAGTTTGCACCATAAAATAGGGATCAATTTTCAAGAATGTGGGAGATGAATCTCTAATTATTTGGATTGATCTAATTTTAGGTACAAAAGAGAAAATTTAGGATGATTTAAGGATCAAAGGTGTGATGATAAAAATGTGTGAAAGATGAATGATATGGATGATTGAACTCTTAGGAGATCTTGAGGGGATGCTATAATTTTGGGACTTTTTGGATTCTTAGATTTTTTGGATTTGTTTTGATTTTGAATTCTTGGATTCTTGGATTTTTTATTTTACCTTGATTTGGTTTTGTATTGTTTTGATTTTGGATAATGAACAAATAGATCCCAAGATGTTAGATGCTATCTATGGGATGGACTTTCTCACAAGATGATAATTTGAGTAAGTGTAGGAAGAAGGATGCATCTACCCACACCTAACCAAACAAGGTGATAACTCAACTAAGCATATGGAGAAGGATGCATCTACATATACCTGGCTAAGCATGGTGATTTGATGATAATTGAACTAAGCATATCAAGAAAGATGCATCTACATATACCTAGCTAAACAAGATGATTTTTATGTTTGATTTAAGGATTTTGATTCATGGATTTGCCAAAAATTATAGCATGAAGGATGATTTCAAGATTGTCAAGAGTTGTTGGTGAGATGACTTTGATTTGATGTTTGAAAGATGGATGAAGGTTTTGATTTGATCCTATGTGTACCTAAAAAAACTCTTGTTTACCAGACCTCAGTTTTGAAGAACACACTTTACTCTAACCAAGATGCTCAAATTCCTGAAAAAGGTTTGGGTTTTGACAATAATAGAATGAGTACAAATTGGGATTGTTTCTTGAAGCTCTTCTGTAAAAGTTGAAAAGCAATCTTTGTCTGAATTCGTAGAGTGTTGAGAGACGCTTTTGATGATCTTTTGGACTAAGATCTTTTGACTTTGGTTTTCGGATTTTGATCTTGCATGAAATCATTTGAGACACGTGTGGGTTTCACTTGTTCTTAGCTTTGCTTAATGAATTATTTTTACCACAAACAATTCTTGATTAGGTTTCTTCAAAATAAATGTCTAATGTCCTAACTTATTATCATCCCACAAAGTGTATTATGTGGAAATCAAGGAAATTAAGGAAAAAATTTGCTATTGTTGACTTTAGTAAGAAAATTGAGATATAAATTTAAATGTTTAGAAACCTCTAGAGATAAAATCCCTAGGGAAAGCAATAACACATGAATTTTGTCAAAGATATTTTCTTCATAAAGGGTTTGAAGTTAGATGATAATGTTGAATGTTTGTTTTCCTGATGTTTACAAACAAGAAAAGTGTTTTGTTTCCAAGAACAAGCACAACCTTGTGGATATGAAAGACTCTATTTGTTGAATCCCCACTTGGACAAGTCCAACTATGCCTACTTTTAGCAAATGGTTAGATGCTTGACCCCATTTTCTCCCCTCCACAACACTCACTTATACGGGGCAACCAAGCATCAATACCCATGAAAATCACATAGCATACTTTCCATTTCTACTAAAAGTCATAAAAGTGTGGAGCAGCTTCAGAACGACCATTCTTGCACCAACAAATAGATCAAGGATTTTGGTCTTTTCTAAACAAGGGTTTTAATGCAGGAATTTTGTTCATGGGGGACCATCCATGCAGCGAGAGGCAATTGTTGCCCTTCTTGTCAGAATAATCCTCATGATACTTTCCTTTGTTCAAGTACCCACACTTATATCCCGGGTGGAAGTTGCTTGGCTTTAGCGTGTTCTCGGTTGGGTCGTTCCCTTGGGTGATTATTTTTTCCCACAAGGAAGGACCTATAAGATAAAAAAATCAATCAAACATATTTGTAGTTCGATTGATCTTTGTTGAGAAACAAAGAGAGAACACACGCGATATGTTCCACTCAAACTCACAAGATTTGTTCAATTTTTAATCCCAAAAATGAAATGTGGAGGCAATCACTTACACAACTTAAGATCACTGAAAATCCTTTTGATTCTCAAGATCATCGTGAGGCACGAGAGAAGCGCATGTCTTTTTGGTGGTATTATTTTGGGTAAGTGATTACAAGACAAAGAAGCACATGTTCATTTTATCCTTTCAAAGCAAGAGTGACTTCTTTTTAAGCACCAAAGGAAGTGTGAGATTTTGATTGTTCAATTGTTAACCTTAAACAAAATCTAGTGGATTTTCCTAAAGTTCTTTGTAAACCCTTTGTTACAACAATGAAAGCTTTTGTAATGTTATTTTTAGTGCCCAAAAGAAATTTAGTGTGTCCTAAGCACACGAAAGGTCACAAATCCATGGAAGAAATATTATAAGTTCTCCCAAAGTATTAAGAAAACATTAAAGTGTTTAAAAACATGTGATGTAATGAGATGATCATGTCATTATGAAACTTCAACTTGGTTTCCTTCCTTCACCTTTGATTTAGCTAACCTACAAAAAACCAATTAGGACTGCAAAACAGAGGTTAGAAAACTAGTTAGTAGCCCAAAGCAACCAAAATACAAAAAGCACATGTCAAAATTAACTGATTTTAATATTTTTACCCTACTCCGGCGGTGCAACTTGCATATGTGGCATTGTTTGAAGAAACCAGTGGCATTGTATAACACCACTAGGTCTGCAAGCGGCACTCGGTAGCAAAACAAAGAGCGTGATTGCTTCATAGTTTTGCTCAGCAGCAAAGTTTGAAGTTTGAAAATTCCAGCACCCGAGAATTGAACCAACGTCGTAGTTTGAAGATTTGAATTTTTGGCTGGGAAGGTTGCAACGACAGAGTTTGGAGTTTGTAACATCACTCTATAGCACCGCTAGACTGATGGCGGTGTTGTATGGTGTCATTGGACTGATAGTAGTGCAGTTCCCTCTGGACACCAAAAAAATAGAGAAAAGCACATAATTTTGTTAAAAAACATGATTAGAACTTGAGATTTTCCCTCCTAGCACAAAATGTGGAACCCCAATCCTATACCTGCACAAACACAATATTAGATCAAATGTAAGTGAGAATCAAGATTCCCCATGAAATTCATTTGCAAAGCTCAAATAGGAAAGAAAATGAAGAAAATGAACCAAGAAAGCAATGAAATCCTATTTTAAGATGCAAACACTCAACCCCATGGGGGAGTTGGTGTCAATTTGATGTGGAAATTGGCCCTTTCTCAACTCCTATGCAAGCTTGTGATGATTTGATGAAGATTGATATGCTTGATGATTGATTCAATTGAGCTCCATGAAGAAAACTTGCAATAACCTAGCTATAAACTTGATAAAATGGATGAAAAATGGACATACTTGAGGATGAGATTGAGTATAGTAGACTTGATCAAATTGTGGATGATCAAAATACAAAGGAAAGCCTCTTATTTATAGATGGAGATGTTCAAGAATGAGGAAAAATGGATGAATGTGGGATCATTCAACATCAAATGGGAAAGTGCCACTTGTCAAGATGTGAATGGAGGAAGCTTGAGCACATTTTGATGAATGTGCACAATAAATGAAATTAGGTGGAATTTGAAAATCATGAAATGACATGTTAGAGGGAAAAAGAATGAATTAAATGCTACTTGGCTCAATGCACAAGGATATGTAAGAGGGAATGAATGTCTTGTTGGAAGGACAAATCCACTTGGAGGGATTTTCAAACTTGGAGGAATATTCCTTTAAAGATGCCAAGTTGAAAGAAAATAGGGATTTAATAAATCCATTAAATGTATTTTTATGTGTAAGTGGAAAAATATAGAGAAATAGGATAATTAGAATTAAATTAATCAGAGATTAATTAATTCAGTGAGGGATTAGATGATGTGACTATTTGATTTAGATTTTTGGGTTGATTTAAATCAAAGCTATGAGGAAAATGATTTAGATTTAATTAAATAAGGATTTGATTTATTTAATTAATGAGGGATGATGATGTTAGATTAAATCAAATAAGGTTTAATTTATTTAATTTAATAAGATGACCTTAGAGATTTAATCAAATAAAAATGAATTATTTAATTAAATAGAGACTAGAGGATTAATTAAATAACATTGATTTATTTAATTAATGAGAGAGAATGACTTAATATGATAAATAATGATTTATTTAATTAAGGGACGAAGGGTGATGATTAGATAAGAAGATGATTTAGGTTGAAACGATGTTAGTAATCAGGATCAAGTGTGTCGGTATATTTTCCATGTCTACAGGTGTTAACAAACTTGAGATCTTCTCAATGCGGAGCAAGAGATTTCACAATTCAACTTATTGGAACATATTTCACAACAATGGGTTTCAACTCATTCACCCATTCTACAAGGCAACTTTCCTTATCAAATTCTTGATTCTTAGCACCAAATTTGAGAATAAGGCCAAATAACCACTTGTAGAATCTTTAAAACATCTCATCAACATAAAAACAATTGATTCATTCCCAACTACAAACTCAAAAAATGTGAACTTCTAAAAGTAGAATGTTCAAATCAGCATTTAGGCCTATTTAGACCCCTCCAACAAGAAACTTTACATTTCCCAACTTTACATGTAAGAGGGAATGAATGTCTTGTTGGAAGGACAAATCCACTTGGAGGTATTTTCAAACTTGGAGGAATATTCCTTTAAAGATGCCAAGTTGAAAGAAAATAGGGATTTAATAAATCCATTAAATGTATTTTCATGTGCAAGTGGCAAAATCTAGAGAAATAGGATGATTAGAATTAAATTAATCATGGATTAATTAATTCAATGAGGGATTAGATGATGTGACTATTTGATTTAGATTTTTGGGTTGATTTAAATCAAAGTTGAGAGGAAAATGATTTAGATTTAATTAAATAAGGATTTGATTTATTTAATTAATGAGGGATAATGATATTAGATTAAATCAAATAATGTTTAATTTATTTAATTTAATAAGATGACCTTAGAGATTTAATCAAATAAAAATGAATTATTTAATTAAATAGAGACCAAAGGATTAATTAAATAACATTGATTTATTTAATTAATGAGAGAGAATGACTTAATCAGATAAATAATGATTTATTTAATTAAGGGACGAAGGGTGATGATTAGCTAAGAAGATGATTTAGGTTGAAATGATGTTAGTAATTAGGATCAAGTGTGTCGGTATATTTTCCATGTCTACAGGTGTTAACAAACTTGAGATCTTCTCAATGTAGAGCAAGAGATTTCACAATTCAACTTATTGGGACATATTTCACAACAATGGGTTTCAACTCATTCACCCATTCTACAAGGCAACTTTCCTTATCAAGTTCTTGATTCTTAGCACCAAATATGAGAATAAGGCCAAATAACCACTTGTAGAATCTTAAAACATCTCATCAACATAAAAACAACTGATTCATTCCCAACTACAAACTCAAAAATGTGAACTTCTAAAAGTAGAATGTTCAAATTAGCATTTAGGACTATTTAGACCCCTCCAACAAGAAACTTTACATTTCCCAAGTCATTTCTCTTTTTTATGACTTCAAACAAGTATAAATAGGTCTGAACAACATGATTAGACTGGTTCCCAACCAATACTCATGGTTTTACATCAAACTCACACACTGAACCCTCAATTTAGACTTCTAAACATGACTGTGTCAACAAGGCAGTTAACTTACAAAGGGAAAAAACTTGATTAAACACCAAACCCTGAAAAGGGAGGGTTCTAAATACATCCATAAACCATTTCAAACTAATAAGATACAATAATGACTTTATAACCACGGACAAACTTCTTCAAAACCCTCTATTTACTATGTTTTTCCAAAATTTTAGTCAATTTCTAGATCTAGGGCTTCCTTGAAACCGTTCTAAAAAAAACATTCAAGGCCTGAAACTTTGGAATATTTTAAAATACATCTAAAAATCCATACACACCAATTTTGAGTATATTTCAATGATTAAAATAAGAGATGCAATTTTGAATGTTTGTTGCCCTATGTAAATCTGAACTTGACTGTTTCTACCAAAATGAGCATATCTTTCTTAATATTCCATGAAATGGCCTCAAACCAACACCAAAAGAAAGCTAACTCATTTATCTATCCAAAAATATAATATTTATTTCATTTGGAGGCCATACCTGCTAATCAAATTTTCTGCAACACGACTATTACAGAGAAATCTAGAAATTACAGCCACAAAAACCTACATAACTTTCATTCTACTTCATGAAAATGAATGAAACAAAAAATAAAATTCAGTAGAAACATAGGAATATCAAATAATATGATTTAACCTTGAAAATATTGAATTTCATAGCCATAAAAGTCTCTACAACTTCTGTTTTCTCAGAAAAAATCAGAAAAATGAAGTTTTTCATTGATTTTCAATAACAAAACTTCAAATATCATTCCTCCTCCCTTTCATCAAAGCCAAAGAGGATTATTTATGCCTTTAAAATCATAAAAAACTCCAACCTATCGACCAAAACCAACCTTATACCTACCATGACCCTTAAACTTCTCAATTTGCCTTTTTTGCCAACTTTGCATTTTTGCAATTTTACAAGATTTTAAACATTTTGACACACTAACCCCTATAAGACCTCAAATACATCCAATATGGTGTTGTATGACCTTAAAAATTCCTTTTACATTAATTTTTCCCTTCATATTGTTTTACAAGAAATTTTGCAACATTTAACACAACTTGCACCTTTTTTTGCAAATATGACAAAAATTGACCAATTGACAACATTGACCACTCTACCTATACAAACACCGATAAAATGACATAAAAACATAAAAATGGTCTTGAGAGACCTTATTCAATGACCCCCTAACACTCCTTACTCATTTTTTTACAATTAGGCCTCATGGAGGCTTGAAAAAAAATTGGTGCTCCTACACCACTTAATCAGATAAATAATGATTTATTTAATTAAGGGACAAAGGGTGATGATTAGCTAAGAAGATGATTTAGATTGAAATGATGTTAGTAATCAGGATCAAGTGTGTCAGTATATTTTCCATGTCTACAGGTGTTAACAAACTTGAGATATCAATGATTTAAGAGGCAGTGGGTATTAGAATGTATGAAATGAATAAGGAAACATCTATAAAAACATTTGAAAAGAATACCAAAGTGTATGAGATAAATAATGTATTGAGTGAAGAAATTATTCTTTCTCTTAAGAAGTTGAGGAAGGAGCATGTGAAGTATGTGCAATGGGAAAATGACAATGAAAAACTGGACACAACAAGTACTAGAATGTATGAAATGACAAAGGAATCTGTTGTAGAAATACTTGAAAAGAAGCAAACCAAAATGAATTAGATAGATAGTGTATTGATTGAAGAGACTCATTGCTATTGAGAAGTTAAGGAAGGTGCATGTGCAGTTGCCAGTATCTGTAATGGGCATATGGAAATGTAGAACTCAAGTAGTAGGTAGTAGTAGTATGTAATGAAAAAGGAATGTACTCTAAAAAAACTTGAAATGAACCAGACCAAAGTGAATAAGATAGATAATGTATCAACTAATGAGATTTTTCCTGCACTTGACAACTTGACGAAGGAGCATTGTGTAGTATGTGCAATGGGAAAATTCCAATGCAAAAGTGGATAAAGTCAATTTTTTTTTTATTGCATGTGAATTTGTGCAAGAAAAGAAAGTGAGAGATGATGCTATAAGTGGAGTTGAACAAATGAAGTCAAAGATTCTTCAACTTAAGAATTCCATGGAACAAATACAACTCGAAATAGATGATAATGAAAAGGAAAAATCAGATCTTATTGTAGAAAAAGAGAATCAGTTGGTTGGAGACATGAAAGCCCTATGTGAAAATGTAGACAAGTTTTATAAATAACTTATCAAACAAAAAAATCTGCATTCTCTAGTCAAAAAGACACTCTCAAAGCTAAGCAAAGAGCAGCTACAAATCTACATAAAAGTATTGAAGGCATTCAAAACTCTATCCAACAAATGGATGGTGTTGTCCTAAGGGATGATGAGGGAGTAGTTTCTCCAAAGCTTAAAGTAAAATATATGAAATAGAAGATAGAATCTCATGGAAAGGAATACTAGGGGGGTGATAACAGGTGACAAAAATGGAGATGAGGAAAAACATGTGACTAGTCAACTTGCAGATGCAAAAGCAATAGTTGAAACTCTTGAAATTGAAGTAAAACAATAGAAACACTAAAATTAACCACTTATAAAAGGAATTAAAAGATTAAAAGAAAATTTTATCATCGAAATAAAAGGAGTTTAATCAATGTTGTTGGCAAACAAAGTTGCAATCTAAAAGACATGAAGTTGAAAAAATAAATACAACAATGGAAGGTGTGATTTTCAAGACATTCATACTGTTTTGTAAAATTCCATGTTGTAAAACCCTACGTGTTAAGAAGCAAGCAACCCACCATGAGACAAGATTTTACATTTAAACAAGGAGATTCAAATAACTCAAAACCCACATTGTGTTTTCCAAATTACAATTATTTTGTGCACTTTTTTTTCAATCATGCAAAATTTAAACAAAACAA
Organism: Sequoia sempervirens; assembly: GCA_007258455.2. Classification (NCBI taxonomy): domain Eukaryota; kingdom Viridiplantae; phylum Streptophyta; class Pinopsida; order Cupressales; family Cupressaceae; genus Sequoia; species Sequoia sempervirens. The sequence continues at coordinate 114,116,276 of VDFB02179234.1, read as the reverse complement.
TGGAAAGTGTTATTTTCAAGACATTCATACTGTTTTGTAAAATTCCATGTTGTAAAACCCTACGTGTTAAGAAGAAAGCAACCCACTATGAGACAACCCTTTACATTTCAGTTACAAGGATATTCATATAATTGAAAACCCACATTGTATTTTCCAAATTACACTTATTTTGTGCAATTTTTTTTCAATCTTGTGAAATTTAAACACAACAATGGAAGGTGTGATTTTCAAGATATTCATACTATTTTGTAAAATTCCATGTTGCAAAACCCTATGCATTAAGAAGCAAGCAACCCATCGTGAGACAACCCTTTACATTTAAACAAGGAGATTTAAATAACTGAAAACCCACATTGTGTTTTCCAAATTACATATTTTGTGCACTTTTTTTTCAATCATGCAAAATTTAAACACAACAATGGAAGGTGTTATTTTCAAGACATTCATGTTATTTTGTAAAACTCCATGTTGCAAAACCCTACATGTTAAGCAACAAGCAACCCACTGTGAGACAACCCTTTTACATTTAAACAAGGAGATTCAAATAACTGAAAAACCCACATTATGTTTTCCAAATTACAATTATTTTTTGCACTTTTTTTTTCAATCATGTGAAATTTAAATGCAATTTTTACTCAATTTTTAAAATTCCTTATAAATTTTGAAGGGTCCTTTCAACACATTCACACTGTCTAAATTACAAAATATTTTCAAGGCATTCATTCTATTTTGTAAAAAATCATGTTGGAAAACCCTAGGTGTTAAGAAACAAGCAACCCAATTGGTTAGCAGGTCCCTCACCTTGATTTGGTAGGTTTTCTCCTCCAAATCCTCCACATGCACTCCAAACTTCAACTTTCAATGTGTAGACTAAAAACACACCTCAATTTGGTCAGTTTTCTCCTCCAACTCCTACATGTGCACTCCAACTTTTAGCTTTCAATGTGTAGACATGAAATGCATAGTGTTTTCCCCATTCCTTCTCCAAACTAAAAATGCACATGCCAGTCCACCTTCAATTCCTGCACCAAAAAAAAGCTTTGAAAATGAAAACTTATGAAGCAAGCCACACGGCCTAGTTTTATCAGTCGACAGGAGGTGAGAAAATTGACTTGATAGTGTCATTAACTCCTACTGATCGTTTCCCTAATGTTTGGTCCCATCTGTCAGTTTTGTCACTTTTATCCCTTGTTTGGAAGGCCCCGCACTATGTCATCTCATCATGTTATGTATGTTTCTATGTATGCTTTTGTGTATGGTTTCATGCATTTTTGTATGTACATAGGTGCGTTTTGTCAAGAGATTAGTTGTTTCCTTTATTTATTATATTTTATTTATAATTTATTACTTATTTTAAGTCACTCTTTAAGAAAGAAGCCAATAAAGACAACTTTAAAATGTTATAACCTTTGTCTCAACAAAATGCACCTATGTACATAGAAAAATGCATAAAAACATACATAACAACATACATAGAAACATACATAACATGATGAGATGGCATCGCGAGGGGCCCGCTAGATAGATGATAAAAGTGATGGAACCGAAAAATGGGAGGAAACATTACGGTGAGGAAAGTGAGGAGCTAACAGAGGCATTAGCTCATGTGTCTAGTCACTTCAAATTACACCAGAATTTTTTTCCTTGTGCAAGAAGCTATATGTTCATTGTAGATGAGAAGGGGGACTGATGTGATTAAGACATGCATTTAAAATTGTAACAAGTACTGTTCTTGGAGAACACTTTGTTATAGGTTTTCTCATTCTACAGGTTGAAAGAAAAATGTTGCACAACAAGGGGGAATTGTAGGTGGGGGAGATGACCAACCAAGTTGAGGTGAGAGGGTTGTAATCGAATTGGTTGTTACTCGTAAAGGGTTTGAATGGGGGGCTTGTTGTTTTTAAAGGTTTTTAAAGCATTGTGGGTTGCAGGTTTCACAAATCTCAGTGTTTTGCAACCTATAATTTTAGAAAATAGTATGAATGCATTGAAAATATTTTTTTATTAAGACTGTAGGAATGTAATGAAATGTGGACCATTTTATAAACACCCATTTTTTTTCAACAACCATTAACACTCTGTGTTGTCAGATTTTTCATTCTGTAGGTTGAAAGTGAAAGGTTGGAGAGTGGAGTTGCAGGTGGGGGAGAGGGAAAATGAAAAAAAGTGAGGTGAGGTGTTTATAATTGATTGGGTTGTTTCTTCTAAATGGTTTTAAAACATTATGTGGGTTGTTTTCTGTAAAGGGTTTTCAAATGTTAAGTGGGTTGCAGGTTTTGAAAAACCCATTGTTTTGCAATTTGGAATTTTACAAAATAGTATGAATGTCTTGAAAATATTTTTTTATTTATACCATAGGAATGTAATGATAGGCACCATTTGTAAACACCCAGTGTTTTCCCACAACCATTAACAATGTGTTTTGTTAGTATTGGATGATTCTACAGGTTGAAATTGAAAGGTTGGAGAGCAGGGGGAGACAAAAAAACTAGTTGAAGTGAGGTGAGGGGTTTCTAATCATTTGGGTTGTTAGTTGTAAAGGGTTTTAAAACATTATGAGGGTTTTTTTTTGTAAATTGTTTTCAAAGATTAAGTGGGTTGCAGGTTTTGTAAAACCTAATGTTTTGCATCTTATAATTTTACGAAATAGTATGAATTTCTTAAAATGCTTTTTTTATTTAGACCTTAGAAATGTAATGAAAGGCACCATTTTATAAACACCCAATATTTTCCAAGAACCATTAACACTCTATGTTTCACCACTTTCAACAAGTTTGTTCATTGTTATCGATAATGGTAAGAAATTGGTGTTCTTTCTATTTGTAATGCACATGTACATATATAGAATTAAAAACCACAAGGGTTTGGGAATGTTGTGATGTGGGTTGCAATTTTATAAACACCCAGTGTTTTCCATTTCATTGTGTTGCACATCTTTCAAACTAAAAGAATTTGTTCAAATTCCATAACTAATAAGTAGATGTTGATAGATAGATGACAAAATTTAAATTACAATATAGTTTTTTTACAAAGTCAACCTAAGCATTTAAGTAGTTACTTCACATTGCATAGCTAATAACAATACCCACAACTATAGGGAAATCCACTTGCACAACCAATTACTATTCTCAAAGATATTAATTCCTTCATTCTAGAGTGATAATTGTAGCTGCCATTGCATTTTTTTTCCATGCAATTCCATGAGACCACTTTTTTTGAGGTGTTTTTTCAAACAGTTCATTGCCTTGTCTATGAAAGCATAATAGTAAGCAACAACATAGACAAGGCAATGAACTATTTGAAAAAATTCCTCAAAGAAATGTGATCTCATGGTGATTGGAATTCTATGCCAAGCCATGGACAAGGAAATGAACTATTTCTATGTATGATTGCTTATTTATGGCTTGCCACTATGTTTGGGCAGACATATACTCACCTCCCACTATTTTTTCCAAAATAATTTTAGATAGTTAGAGTGATAATTGTAGATATATGATAGTAATTAGAGTGATAATTGCAGATGGAGAACCCCTAACAAAATTTTGTTACAAAATGGGAAACACCTTATTTAACAAGCAATGCAATTTATCTCATAGATATATATTGTCATCTTCAATATATGTATCAACAATATATTCTAAAACTATACCCACAACTATAGGGAACTCCGCCTATGCAAGAAAATACTATTCTCAAAGATATTAATTCACTCATACTAGAGTGATAATTGTAGCTTCCAATTGCATTTGTTTGTCATGGAATTCCATGAGACCACATTTGTTTGAGGTATTTTTTCAAATATTTTACTTCCTTGTCTATGAAAGTATATTAGTAAGCATAATAATAAGCAACAACATAGACAAGGAAATGAACTGTATGAAAAAATTCCTCAAAGAAATGTGGTCTCATGGTGATTGGAATGTCATGACAGGCCATAGACAAGGAAATGAATTGTTTGTATGTATGGTTGCATATCTATGGCTTTCCACTATGTTTTGGCATATATATACTCACCTCACATTGTGTTTTCCAGCTTACAATCATGTTATGCATGTATATGGTTGCTGGAAAATATTTGGTGTTTACTATCAAAGCATAATAGTAAATTTGGATTTTCATGGCATTCCAACACCATGGTAATTGGAATGCCATGACAATCCATAGACAAGGCAATGAATTGTATCTATGTGTGATTGCTTATATATGGTATGCCACTGTGTTTTGGAAAACATGTACTCACCTCACACTATGTTTTCCAACTTGCAATCATAATATGCATGTATATGGTTATTGGGAAAACATTGGGTGTTTACTATTAAAGCATAATAGTAAATATGGATTTTCATGTAATTCCAACAACATGGTGATTGGAATGCCATGACAATCCATAGACAAGGAAATAAACTGTTTGTATGTATGGTTGCATATCTATGGCTTTCCACTGTGTTTGAGTAGACATATACTCACCTCACACTGTATCATACTATGCATGTATATGGTTGTTGGAAAATATTGGATGTTTACTATCAAAGCATAATAGTAAATCTAGATTGTCATGGCATTCTAACACCATTGTGATTGGTATGCCATGACAAGACATAGACAAGGAAACAAACTATATCTATATGTGATTGTTTGTCTATGGCATGCCACTATGTTTTGGCAGACATATACTAACCTCACTTTGTGTTTTCCAACTTGTAATCATACTGTGCAGGTATATGATTGTTGGAAAACATCGGGTGTTTACTATCAAAGCATAACAATAAATATGGATTGTCATGGCATTCCAACACCATGGTGATTGGAATGCCATGGAAATCCATACACAAGGAAATGAACTATTTGTATGTATGGTTTCTTATCTATTGCTTTCCATTGTGTTTTGGCAAACATATACTCACCTCACACTGTGTTTTCCAACTTACAATCATACTATGCATGTATATGGTTGTTGGAAAATATTGGGTGTTTACTATCAAAGAATAATAATAAATTTGGATTGTTATGGTATTCCAACACCATAGTGATTGAAATTCCATAACAATCCATAGACAAGGAAATGAATTGTATCTATGTTTGATTGCTTATCTATGGCATGCCACTTTGTTTTGGAAGACATATACTCACCTCACATAATTTTTTCCAACTTGCAATCATACTGTGCATGTATATGGTTGTTGGAAAACCTTGGGTGTTTACTATCAAAGCATAATATTAAATATGGATTGTCATGGAATTCTAACACCATGGTGATTGGAATGCCATGACAAGACATAGACAAGGAAATGAACTATGTGTATGTATGGTTGCTTGTCTATGAATTTCCACTATGTTTTGGCAGACATATACTCACCTCACACTATGTTTTCCAACTTAAAATCATACTATGCATGTATATGGTTGTTGGAAAATATTGGCTATTTACTATCAAAGAATAATAGTAAATCTGGATTGTCATGGCATTCTAATACCATGGTGATTGAAATGAAATGACAAGCCATAGACAAGGTAATGAACTGTATCTATGTGTAATTGATTATCTATGGCATGCCACTATTTTTTGATAGACATATACTCACCTCACACTATGTTTTCCAACTTTCAATCATACTGTGCATGTATATGGTTGTTGGAAAACATTGGGTGTTTACTATCAAAGCATAATAGTAAATATGGATTGTCATGGCATTCCAACATCATGGTGATTGGAATGCCATGAAAATCCATAGACAAGGAAATGAACTATTTGTATGTATGGTTGGTTATCTATGGCTTTCCATTATGTTTTGGGAGACATATACTCACCTCACATTGTGTTTTCCAACTTTCAATCATACTATGCTTGTATATGGTTGTTGGAAAACATTAGGTGTTTACTATCAAGGCATAATATTCAATATGGATTGTCATGGCATTCTAACTCCATGGTGATTCGAATGCCATGACAAATCATAGACAAGGAAATGACTTGTGTTTCTATGTATGATTGCTTATCTTTGGCTTGCTACCATGTTTTGGCAGACATATACTCACCTCCCACTATGTTTTCTAACTTGTAATCATACTATGCATGTATATGCTTGTTGGAAAACATTGGGTGTTTACTATCAAAGCATAATAGTAAATATGGATTGTCATGGCATTGCAACACCATGGTGATTGGAATGCCATGAAAATCCATAGACTATGCAATGAATTGTTTCTATGTAACTATTTCTATTATTTTTCATGGCTTGTCATGACATTCCAAGATGATGGTGTTGGAATTCCATGACAATCCATATTTAATATTATGCTTTGATATATTTTTTCAAAAATCCATATTTTCTATTTAGCCATAATGTTGGAATTCCATAACAATCCATATTTACTATTATTCTTTGATATATTTTTTCCAAGCATCCGCAGCTTGTTCAAAATAACTTGTTTTAGGATTTTAGCCATAGAATCAATGAAATGAACTATTTGATAAAATTATTTAGTAGACCTGTATGAAAAGTGTGGTACCATAGACAAGGTAGTGAACTGTTTGATAAAATTCCTCAAAGAAATGTGGTCTCATTGTGATGGAATGCCATGACAATCCATATTGTTTCCTTGTTGCTATATGGATTTTCATGGCTTTCCATCACCATGAGACCACATTTCTTTGAGGCATTTTATCAAACAGTTCACTACCTTGTCTATGCTACCACACTTTTCATACATGTCTACCAAAGCATTTTATCAAACAGTTCATTGCCTTGCTACTTGTACCATAGAAAAATGGATCTTTAGACATTTTCATGGTCATTTAGGTCTTTTTCCTATGATGCTTGGCTTGTTCTACTTAGATTTAATGTTGCAATGTGACTTATACATTCACATTAGGTCTTGAATATTCAAATTATTAATACTTTATGATGTCTTGTGAAGGTGTTGTGAAGTGTTGTAACACATTTCTACACTTTTCTAGACTCTTCTTCTTCTAATTCATCTAAATATTCCCTTTTTATCCCTTATCAAGTCTTATTTTTAAGTGTTGTAAAGTCTTGGAACAAACTTTCATGCTCTTCTAGACTTTTCATCACTAATTACACCTTTCTTATGCTTTATTTTGCCCCATTATGCACTTATAGGCCTTAGTTAAGTGTGTTTTTGAATATAAACCCAATAAATAGCATTAAAGACAACTTAATTCCTTACACCCACTTGCATGCCTTGAGTGGGACCCATTCTCCATGGGTGGAAAATGAGTCCCTCTCTACACAAAATTCAAAATAAATCCAAATTTCTTTCTGATTTTTATTCATTAAGACCTTAGGTCGGCCTGTGATGTATTTTCAAGAAATTCGGGCATAAGTGTGTATAAATAACTTTTTTTCTATCCATTTCAACCCCTATTCACCTATTCATTCATGCATTCAATCCATCATAGCATTCAAGCATTTTTTCATCAATCAAGCAATTATCAAAGCATCTTGGAGCAGCCATTGACATATATTCAGACTTCATCAAAAAGGGTTTGGTGAGTTCATTACACTTTCATGTTGTTTTTTCATCATTCCCTTCTAGTTTCCATTTCATTTATTTATCAAGGGTTTGATTACCAAAGTAGGATTTGACCAAGGAAAATCCCTATACTCTAACCCTTAACCATTTTCCCCCTCTTTGCATGTGTGTTTTTAGGTCTTGTAGGCAGATTTTTTAAAGAGATATGTGTTGAAAAGTGGTCAACAAGTCATCAAATATATTCAAGTCAACAAAGACCTAATTCAAACTTGGAGACAACATTCAACCCATTTTCTACAGTTTCAATTTTGTCAACCTGACAAGAAGACAAATGCAGATCTAGACCCACAGAGTTGACAAGTTAGAATTTGCATATTTCTATAGGTGGAATGATTCACCATCAGTGGTGAATGAGTCCCACTTCCAAGCTGGAAAAAGTGATTTATGAGGATTTCAGTTCCCGACATCTTGAAACCTATTTCAACAAAGTTTACTAGGTGTAGGACCGATTCACCATCTATGGCGAATGAGTACCAATGGCCATCAACAATTATTTCTAAGACATTCTAGAACCTTCCAGCATCAACATTATATCTCTAGGTGCACTCTGTTCAATTTCATTAAGTTATGTTTTCATTTGTACATGTTTCTAGTTCATATTTTCATATCACACTATGTTTTCAAACACTTCATATTTCTTAGGTTTTGCATTAATAATCAATCAATTTTATCAATTTTTTGCATCTAGATCATTGCACTTAGGCATAATTTCATTGTACTTTCATTAGTTTGAGTGAACCACCTAGATTTTGTGTAGGATCTATATCTTTTCCTTTAGGTGAAAAACCCTAATTGAGCAAGAGAGTCATAGCATCCTAACACGTAAAATATTTGGTTCACTTTGGTGAACCTACATATTGACATCCTAGGGCTCAATTGCATTAGATTTTGCATTGTTTTGCATTCTATGGTTTTCAACATTGCATTAGTGAATATCTCATATAGATTTCATTTTTGCACTTCAAAACATTACAAAAACTCAAATTTTGCATTTGCATCCTAGTTTGGCATCAGAAAAGCATAAAAATCATTTTAAATTTTCTAAAAATTCACAAAAAAATTCACCCCTGGACTCATTCGCCACCCTAGGCGAATCAGTCCAGTTGCACATTCTGAACAACATTTTCTGCATTACAATTTTTTGCTATTACATTTTGTCATACTTTCCATATTTTTTGTTTTATTCTCTTTCTTTCATATTAGTTTACTTTCACTCCTTGTCATCATTGTTTTTTGCTTTAATAATTTTTGGATGTCATTGAGATCCTTAGTGGACATGTCAAATTGTGCCTTTAGAACTGTAGACATGTAAAATGTACCAATTGAACCTATACACCTAATCCTAATTTACTAACACCAATTCATCTTGAATCATCTCCATTTGCTATTCATTTAATTAAATAATATTTATTTAATTAAATTCATCATATTTCATCTTTTAATTAAATAAATCAACTTTATCTGATTAAATCAGCATCTCCTATTAATTAAATAAATCACTTTGTTTAATTAATCCTATAGTCCTTCTTTTAATTAAATAATTCATTTTATTTAATTAATCTCTAAGGTCATCTCATTTAAATTAAATAAATTTATCTTTATTTTATTTAAAGCTAACACCATCCTCTTTAATTAAAAAAATCAAATCTTATTTAATTAAGTCTAAAATCATTTTCCTCTCATTTTGATTTAAATTAATCCAAAAATCTAAGCCAAAATGGTCAAATTAGCTAATCTCCTTTAAATTAATCAAATCTTGATTAATCTTAGTCTTAAACCATCAAATCCTCTAGCTTTTGCCACTTATTCATGAAAATCATTTTAATTAATTAATAAATCCCTAATTATTTTCAAAAGGGAATCAAGATGGAATATTCTTCAAATATGAATTTTCCCTTCCATATGTCTTATCCTCCAACATGGCATTAACTCCTCTTGCATTTTCTCTTACATGTCTCCCGCTTGGCATTTAAGACTCTTTCTTCTCCCTCCAACAAGCCAACTTTCAAATTTCAAATTTGAACCCAATAGCATTTATCATGCACAATGACCAAAATGCACACAACCTTCATCCTCACATCTTGACAAGTGGCATCTTGCCATTGGATTATCTTTTATCCCACATTCATCCTATTCGTCAATCCTCCATCATTCTTTCTTATAAATAGAGGCCTCCTCTATTGTATTACTCCTCCACAATCTTCCACAATCTCAATCATTTGAATCCACATCTATCATCCAGGAGCTTATCAAGGATTGGGAAAGGGCTTCTTTCCACATCAAAGAAGCACCAATCCACTATGAGATAGGGTTTTGATTCATGTTATTATGTGTTTTATTTAGCTTCCTTGTTTCCTGTGATTGCATACTTAACATGATTCAGTATTTCATAGAGATGTTTTGGTTTGCTTTGCTTTAAATGATTAACCATGTTAATGTGTGTTGAAGTTTTGAGCATTTGTAGATTTTAATATTCACATATTGGCACTAGAGGGAGGGCGAACTTGAATAATCTAACATGTTTTTTGGTCAAATTATGTTGTTTTTTGTGTTTCCAGGTCAAACAGTGTCACTGGAAGAAAGTGTGACGCATTTACGGTCTCTGTTTTTCCAAACAGAACCTCTAGTTTCACTAGAGCGCTGCTCAAATCCTCAAACAATGTCATTGCCTTGAGTTCAAATAGTGTTGCCTTTACTTTCTTGCTTTTTCACTCAAACTTAAAATGGTCGTATCTTGGTCATTGTTTGGTCTTTTTCAGAGCCTTTTTTTTTAAATGGGATAGAATTTCATAAGCTATCCAATGGTGTAGGCGTTTCTCAACTTTGATAGAGTTAATTTTTTTAAATTTTCACCTAATGTCAAATCACAATGAAACTTGGTCTAAATATTAGGGTTTTTATACTTAGTCATTTATCTAACCCTGATATCTTCTTTTTTCTTGATTTCATCTATCATTTGGAGCTTGTATTGTAGGTTTTAAAGGATCATGGAGTATGGAAGTCAAAGAAAAAGCATTATCACATCAATGTATCAAGTTTTTTTGAACACTTTGGGGAGAAATTATAATCCCACTTCTAAGGAATTTGTCATCTTCATGCTCTTTAGGACCACTAAGTTTTGTTTGGGCTTTAAAAGAACAAGACAAAGGGCTTAGAAAGAATCTAGGCAACTTACTAGATTTTTTTTAAGGTTAATAATTAAACAAACAACTTTCATCTTTCATTTTGGTGCTTTAAAAAGAATCAAATAATTGCTTTGAGGATTTAAAATGAACATGTGCATCTTTGTTTTTGTAATCACTTACCCAAAATAATATCATCAAAAAGACATATGTGCTTCTCTTGCACCTCACAGAAATCTTGAGAATGAAAAGGCTTTTGGTAATATTAGGTTGTGTAAGTGATTACCTACGCACTTCAATTTGGATCCTAAAATTGAACAAATCTTGCGAGTGTGAGTGGAATATATCGCGTGTGTCCTCTCTTTGTTTCTCAACTAAGATTGATCGAACTATGGATGTATTTTATCATTTTTGTGTTATCTTAGAGGGCCTACATTGTGGGAAAAATTAATCACCCAAGGGAACAACCCAACTAGGAACACGCTAAAGCCAAGTGACTTCCACCCAGAACATAAGTGTGGGTACTTAAGGAAAGGTAAGTATCACGAGGATTTTTCTAATGAGAAGGGAAGCAATGGTCTCTCGTCGTATGGATGATCCCCCATGAATGGAATTCCCACATTAAAACCCCTTGTTTAAAAGGCCAAAATCCTTAATCTATTTGTTGGTGCAAAAACAGTTGTTCTGAAGTTGCCCCATAATTTTATGACTTTTAGTAGAGATGAGAAGTATGCCATGGGAGATTCATGGGTACTGATGCTTGGCTGACCTGAGAAGTGAGTGCACTGTAAGGGGGAGCCTATGTGGTCAAGCATCTAATCATTCGCTAAGAGTAGGCGTAGTTGGATTCGTCCAAGTGGGGATTCAACGAATATTGTCTCTCATCCATAGGATTGTGCATTACTTTGGAAATCAAAACACTTTGCTTGATCTAAAACATTGGAAAAATGAACATTCAACATGAGCATCAAATGTCAAACCCTTTAGGGGGAGCAAATACCATTGAAAAATCTAAGTGTTATTGCTTTCCCTAGGGATTCTATCCTTAGAGGCTTCTAAGTACTTGGATTCATATCTCAATTTTCTCTTACTAAATTCAACTTTAGGAAACTATTGCCTTGATTTCCTTAATTTCCACATAATGGACATTGTGGGATGAAAAGAAATTGGGACATTAGACATTTAGTTTGAAAAAATAAGCAAGACATTGGATGTGGTAAAAGCAATTCATTAATCAATATGAAATCAATTGAACCCCACATATGTGCTTGCTTATCTTTTGTCTTATGGTCTTTTGAGCAAACATTGATCTTTTTGTTTGAAGTACTCTTAGGGAAAATCATGTTCTTCAAAACCTTGGTCTTGTAAACAAGTATCTCTGAGGTTCATTTAGGATCAAAGTCAACCTTCATCCATCCTTCAAAACATCAATCAAATCCCATCTCACAAACAACTTTTGAAACATTGGAAAAATCATTCATACTAGACTTTTGGTAAAATCCTTCAAATAAACATCAAAATCTCCTTGTTTGGCTGAGTGTGTGTGGATGAATACTTTCTCATACACCTAGTTAAATTATCATCTTGTGGAAAAGTTTATTCCAAGACAACATCTAACCTCTTGGAGTTTATGAATTCATTATCAAATCCAAATCAAATCCAAATCCAAATCCAAATTAAATCCAAATCAAAATCCAACTCATTTCCAAAATCAAAAATCAAAAAGTCCTAAAGTCTAGTATCTCCTCCAAGGGTCTTAAAAGTGTAAACACCCATATCATTCACCCCTTTCATCCTTCATCTCATAATTGATCCTAAATCCTTTAGATTTCAACAAGGTCAAAACACAAAGAAAAACATGGAATATAAACTTGATCCATACATTATGAGTGATCTCAATCAACCAAACTTTCTTAGCCTTACAATGTTGATGGATTATCAAAAGTCACATTTATACAATCCATACATGGGATCATTATCTCCTACAAACCTCAATGGTACAACAAATGTGAGTATGCCTAATCTAAATTTTGGAACACCTTTCCCTATGGTAGATTTAAATCAAAGTTCAAACCTACAAATATACCAACAAAGCAATCAATGCATGAGTCTTCAACAAAGCAACTTTATCCCACCAAATCCATACATACCAATTGTGAATATGTCAAGTACAAGTTTAACAAACATGAACATTTCAAATCCACACTTGGTAAACTTTGGGATGGATATGTTTTTGAATCATATGAATGTTGTTCAAAGTCCAAACAAGATGTTAATGACTACATGTATTGATCCAAGTCAAGGTAACACCATGAAAAATCAAAGTTACCTAAATCAAAGAAATGTGATTCCCAACCACAACAATGTTCAATTTCAACCTATCATGCCAAATCTAAACATCATCCCAAATCAGAACATTGTCCAAAATCAATCACCACCAGGCCAAATCTCACAAGGTAACAAACGAAAATACACACCGCTTGGGAAACCAATCGAATCAATCATGCAACAGTTGGTGGAGGAAAAACTCATCACAATTCCCACCTATGACAATTATCAAGATCCCTTAGTGAAACCATTGTGGTACAATGAAAATCACCTTTTTGATTATCACAAAACAAAGGGACACACAACATCAAATTGCATTAGGCTCAAAATTCTCATCCAGGACCTTATTGATCAAAAAATAATAACTATTGGCGACAATGATCAAGATTCAACCACTAGTGATAGTAGTGATAAACTCTCGGCCAATAATCATGTTGAAAATGTCTCTACATCATCCAGTGAGTTAGGGGACATATCTCAAGAATTTATTCCAAAGCATGATCAACATCTTTCACCAAGGTCTAGTAATGATCCTTTCCAAGACATATGGTTATCCTTAGACCTCATGGTGTAATATTGCAAAATTGCACCTAGAGGCAATTCCATATTTCCACATTCTTTCCTAGCATTTATGACACTCCAAAAAATTAATGGAAAAACCCCTTAGTCAGAATGTCATGATTTTGACTTCAGGAGGACAAGTGTCCAAGCAGCAAAAGCCTGACAAAAGCATTTCCTGAGAATATAGGCCTTGGACGAACACATGGTGCGTAGACGTCCGCGTGGCACGCTAGCGTCCTGTCCGTTTCTTGAATCTAAAATGTGGAATATGGAAGGCTAACCCCTGTGACATGTATCTTAGTGGTTACATTCTGAAAGTAATAGCTATTTGCCACCCTTGCAAGCATAAGAACCTTTTTTTGCCTCTCATTTAGAGGTTGGAAGATTGGAAGACATCACTCAAGTTATTATTTTTCTTTAGCCATAGTTTTTAGACTTCTTCTTTGATAGTAACACATTCATAGGAAAAGCCATGCCAGACTGAGGTCCCTCCAGCAGTAGCAGCTCCCAAGCAAGCACTCACTGGTGCGTCTGCATGCTCCGAAGAGGGATTTTTCCCGTGGGTAACTCTCTCTCTCTTTTCCTTACTTTCTTTCCACAAGGATTTTTCTACTTTATCATGGTGCAGGTTCTACTCCTCGAGCGGGTCTTGCTTTCACTACACACTTATCATGGTGCGAGTTCTATTCCTCGAGCGAGTATTTCTTTCACCACATGCTTTTCTTTCCTTTCCAACTTGGCTTTTTGTGGAGGTGGGAACACCAAAGCGGGGTTTGACTGAGGCAAGACCCTATACAGCCACCCAACAAACATTCTCCTTGATCTCTTGCATGTAGGTTGTGAAAAAGGAACTTGGAGTGAAGATCCATGCATTCAAGAAAGAGGTAAGCTCTCTCCAAGGATTGTGATATTTCCTTCAATTCCTGGTTAATTTATTAATTTTTTTGTATCATTCCTGAGTCTGAGAGTGGAATCACTCTTTGTCTGTTGAGTTCTTGATTTCTTTATTGCTCAAGATGCCAGTGCGACTTTTAGACGATAGTGCACTACGCTGGTTTCCTAGTTCCGCACTTACGTCTTCTAGCCAAGAGCTCCCTCTTCTGGGATAGAATACTTCTGATTCGCCTCTCTCAGGATTTCTAACTCTTTCTTTGGAAACATAACTATATCTTCAGTTCTTTATCATTTTACTGGCTTGAGGTGTATAAGGGCAATTCGTTCCTTGGTGATCTCTCAAAAAAGGAGACCTGTGCAGCGAATCCCTCTTATATCACATTTTGGTGAGCCCGACGTGAACGTCAAAAGTCTATTTGCGATGTTACATGTTTTTCATGAAGACTTTTCTGAGGAAGATTTTGATATGTTGGAGGATGCCCTAGATGATTTCTTAGAGGCATTCCCCCCTACTCATAAATCTCCTGAACAAGTCTCTTCTCGAAAGGCTGAGGGATTAGTAAATGTGGTGGTAGTCTCATTGTCTCCCCCAAGCCCTAGGAAACCCGTCATCTACGTAACCCCAACTGACCCTATCATCTATGAAATTCTAGGTCATAGTAATTCACTAGACCTATATTCAAGGTTCGTGAAAGCTATGGATTCCACATCTTATAACGCCATTGGGCACACATATCCTACAAGGATTAACAGACAAAACTTGGATCAACAACCTTCTATTCCCACTTCACAACCTACTTCTTTACCACCTTCCCAACCGAGCCTTCCTCCAACACCTAAACCTGCGATCAAAGCACTAGGTGATTATTATCTTGTCGAGCAACTTCTCGTTTCTCCGGCTAAGATCTCACTTTGGGACTTGCTTCAGACCACTCTAGTTTATCAAGAGATGCTTCAGGAGGCCCTACAAAAGATTCTCTTGCCCGCCTCCACCAAGCCTATGGATGTTAATGTGTTATTGGCTCATATTCATGCGGATTCGTTAAATATTATGTTCCACCCACAAGAACTCCCGCCTTCGGACGTGTAGAAGCAAGTAGAGCCTTTAATGATCATAGTTAATGTTAATAACATCAATATTAGGTGTACCCTCATTGATGCCAGATCGACACTCAACGTTTGTGGTATGGACCTATTACCAAAATTCAAAGTTGATTCATCTTCGTTGGTAGCTTCCTCTTTGTACATCCATGGATTTGATAACGCTGGCTTCCAAGCTCTAGGTACAATAATATTACCTTTGTAGCTAGGCCCCGTTACCTTACCCACATTGGTTTATGTGATGTCTGGACCTTTACCTTAAAATCTCCTTTTAGGGAGACCTTGGATCCACACTATGGGTTTGGTAACCTCTACTTTACATCATTCTTTGAAATTTTTGCAAACAACCAGGTAGTCACGGTCAAAGCGGATCCAAAAGGCATTCGCCTCTATGAACTAGTTGTTTTCGGTCACGTTTCAACCATGTCTACCCTCAAAAATTGTATTCCTTCCTTAACCACTAACGCTATGGCATGTTCCTTGTCGATACCCTCTGTGGAAATCATTCCCAGCCCGTGAGTGTCGAAACTAAAGAAATGCCTAAAGAAAAGGATCTTGATTCTCCCATATCATCTTCTCAAACAAATTCCTTCCTAGGGGATGATTGGGGTTCCTTGAAATTTACTGAATTCTTTATTGCAGAGTACAAGGTAGACCCCTCTTTCATAGACATTCTGTGTGCCCCTAGTACAAAGGTAGACAATATTCCTGTGGAGGAAAAGAAGTGCAATCCTGTTAAGGAAATCACTCCTTCCCACACTGAGGATAATGGTCCACCTCTTGCAAAAGAAACTAACATTTGTGAAATTGACAAAGGAGGCGAAAGTACCCCCATAGAGGCATTTGACATTCATTGGTGGAACGAAGCACTCTATGTGGATCTGCCACCTCTTGAATTTTTACAAACTCGCTATGGATTTGGTTATGAGCTTGCTTCTTGATATGGCTATGGGTAGAAAGGCCTAGGATGTATCGAGTAGGGAATTCAAGTCCCCATCAATCTTAAACCACGACAGTGTAACTTGGGGCTAGGTTGCTCTGTTGAACAATCTAAGCTAAAGCCTTGGTCGAGTGTTAATATGATTTTATCTAAACCGTTGAGCCTCGTCCACCCTGAGTTAATAGAGGAAAAGGAGAAAGCTAATAATATTCCTCTGGATATCTTCTCTTTTGATGAAGCATTAGAGGAATTTTTGGGTGCATACTCCTCACTCCCCTCTTACAATCACAAAAGACATTTCCTATATCGCTTGCATAGCCAAGCGTATTTCAAGGAATTTGTCCTAAATATCAATGAGGAGGGCCCTCTATCTAACACCAGTGATGATGTTCCAACACCTGAACATGAAGACCGAAGTTCCCTCATAAAAGGGGATACTATCGAGGTCTCTATGGACCCCGTATCCCCTAAAAAGGTGATCAAAATCAGAAAGTGTCCTTCTTTGGAAGAAGCAAATGAACACTTTGATATCTTGTGTTCCCATCCTCAGATACTTGCTTGGGCATATGAGGATATGCCCAATATTGATGAATCTATAGTGGTTCATAATATCGTCCTATGTCTTGATGCCAAGCAAGTTAAGCAAAAAATCCAAAAAATCAATCCTAGAGTGGCATTAATGGTTAAGACTAAGAGAAACTGTTAAAAGTAGGATTTATCTGTCCCATCGATTATTCCCCTTATATTTCAAACATAGTCATTGTTAGTAAACCTAACGGTCGCATTCGCATTTGCATCAATTTTTGAGACCTTAACAAGGCTTCCTTTAAAGATGATTTTTCATTACCTAATATAGACATGATTGTTGACTCGACTACAGGCCATGCATTTCTCTCCTTCATGGATGGCTTCTCAAGCTATAATCAAATCCATATTAACCTAGATGATCAATACAAGACATCCTTCACTACCCCATGGGGTAACTTTTGTTATGTGGTCATTCCCTTTGGATTGAAGAATGTAGGAGCTACTTACCAATAGGCGATGACCCTGATATTCCATGACTTCATTCACAAGATCCTAGAGGATTACATCAATGACATATTGGCTAAATCCATGACCCACCAGGATCATCCTAAGAATCTTCATCTAATTTTTGAAAGACTTCAACTCTACAAAATGAGATTAAATCCCCTTAAGTGTTTCTTTGGCGTTGACGCCAACAAGCTTCTAGGGTTCATAGTCTCTCATTGTGGGATCGAGGTTAACACTAAAAAGATCGATGCTATCATTAACATGCCTCCACTGAGGAATATTACCAATTGCAAAGTTTAAAAGAAAAGATTCAGGCAATTTGTACATTCATATCTCAATTGGTTGATCACACCCTTCCTTTCACCCATTTGTTAAAGAAGGACATTCACTTCATATGGGATGGGGGATGTCAAAAGGCCTTTGAGTTGATCAAAGCCTACTTATCCAACCCTCTCGTATTGATGTTGGCTATGCAAGATAGACCCTTTTTGCTCTACCTAGCTACGTCACCATATGCTTTAGCAGCCATTTTGGTTCAATATGATGACTCTGGGAGAGAAAGAGCAGTCTACTACATTAGTTGTGTCTTGGTTGATTATGAAACCTGTTATTCCTCCATAGAAAGCAAATTCCTTGCTCTCATCTTTGCTACACAGAAGCTGAGGCATTACCTCCTCCATACCGAAACACACATCATAGTAAAAATAGATCTTTTAAGGCATTTATTTTCCAACACTGACCTAGCAAGAAGGTTAGCAAAATGGGTTATGTTGCTTTCTGAGTTCGACATAAATTTTGTTACTCAGAAATTGATAAAGGGACAAGTGGTTATAGATTAGTTGGTAGACACTCCCTCACCTTGCTCCTTCCCTGGCTTAGATCTATTTCTTGATGAAAACATCTTCTTGATCAATGAGGATCCCAAATGGAAAATGCACTTTAATGGGTCAAGGTGTCAAATTGGTTTCAGAGCAGGAGTGGTCCTAATATCCCCCAAAGGAAAACCAGTCCCCTTTTCCTTTTGATTAAGCTTTCTTTGTACTAATAACATCACCGAGTACGAAGCCCTTATAGCTAGCTTACGCATCATGATAGCACTAAAAATCAGACACCTTCGTATCCTAGGTGACTCTGAACTTATAGTGAATCAAATAATGGGAACCTATTAGGCTAAGCAAAGTAAGTTATCCTGATATCAGGACCTTGGCTTTTCCTTGCTTACACAGCTTTCTTCCTTCATGATAGACAATGTCCCTAGGGGAGAAAATAGACATGCTGACGCCATGGCAAGTGTCGCTTCCTTGGTACCTTTCGAAGAAGATACAAAAAAGTACCACTTTGTGGTCCAAATCCTGTAGACCCCTATGGTTCCTGAAGAACTTGAAGTAGAATTCCCCATGTGTTCCCATGTGGACTTTGGAGAATGGTTTGCTAATGTCTATAACTATTTAAAAACTGGGAGCTTCCCCAACAATGAGACAAAAAATGACTGCACTCATGTGAAGAAGCTTTCAGTTCGCTATGTCATCTTATCAGACATCCTTTATATAAAATCCTACAATGGTTTGCTTCTTAGGTCTCTTACCAAAATAGAAATAACCCTTTCCCTTAAGGAAGCCCACGCAGGCTCTAGGGGTGGGCATTTTGGTGATAAATCCCTGACACAGAGATTGATACACATGGGCTACTATTGGAAAACAATGGAATGAGATTCCTTTGACTTTGTTAAGAAGTGCCCTCAATTCTAGTAAGATAGCTGGCACATTCATACCCAAGAGTTACAAAACCAAACTTCCCCTTGGTCATTCACTAAATGGGGGTTGGATATTATCGGAAAAATATCACCTCCCTCTTCCAAAGGACATGCTTTCATCATTACCACCACAGATTACTTCACAAAGTGGGTCGAGGTTGTCCTACTTCACTCCATGAATGTTGAAGTTATCTGTAACTTCCTTATGAGCAACGTCATTTCTTGATTTGGATTTCCCGCTACACTTCTCTCTAACAATGGTACACCATTCAAGAACAAGGAAGTGAAGCAATTCCTTGAGAAGTTTCATATTCAGCACAGGTTCTCCACACCCTATTATCCTCAAACTAGCATTCAAGTGGAAGCATCAAATAAAACTCTTGAACTTATTCTTTGAAAGATAGTTAATAAACATGGTAAAGACTAGCACATTCAATTGACATATGCTCTATGGGCCTATCGCACGAGTGTTCGCACAGCTATAGGGACAACTCCCTATAACCTCGTGTATGGTGTTGAAGCTATCATGCCTTTGGAATTGGAAATCCAATCTTTATGAGTCTCCCTGAAAGGGCTAATTGATAATGAGACCTATCGAGTCAACCGCCTACATCAGTTGGAGATACTCGATGAGTGTTGTTTACGAGCCCTCAAACATATTAAACCTTATCATTGGTGGTTATCTAGAAAATACAATCAAAGTGTACTCTCTCAAACCTTTAAATTAGGATATTTGGTTCTTTACGAGAATCAAAGAAATGTAAATGTGCCACCCGACCAGAGAGGAAAATCCAGTCCTAACTGGTTAGGCCCTTACATCGTGATCTTTGTTTATGGCTTGGGTGCCTATGGGTTATCATATATGGATGGAATGCCTTTGAAGGAGCCTATTAATGCTATGCATCTTTGTTGGTATTATGTGTAATGTCCTATGTGTCACCTATGTGGTGCTCTCTCTCTACAAAAAGGAGCAGTAGTATCGCATATGTTTACATTATTCATTAACACATTATGATAACTTTGTGTTACGAGTGACCATGTGTGTATGTGTGTGTACTCATCAAATCAATATTGAATTTAAATTGGCATACAACCATGTGCACTTAATTAAATCATATTAGCATCTGATATGAAGCATACATCCACATGAAAACATAACATCCATAGCATGAATATGAGAGAAATAAAGAAACATAATCATCCAGATATACAATACCATGAAACCAAAGTCAATGTATCCATATATGTATATATATACACAATGTATGTATCCAATGTCATATACATGTATCGGGCCACTACTACAAAAATGAGTGGCTAATGAATATATGTCTATACAGAAGGATCTACAAGTATGTATGAACATGTATTTATCTCGCTATCAAAAATGATATACACAAAAAAATGATGATGATCCCTAATCACCAAGGAGCATGACTTCCATACCCCTCTGGCTATGGTGGACACTCTGAAATCCAAGGGAGGGGTTGGACGGTAGTCATTGAGTGTGAATGATGAGAGCATAATGTAGATAAGGTTTCTTGCATCCCTCTTACCTCCCCCTGCAAGGAAGATATCGTCAGCTCCATCTATCATAGTTGGTCCCGCAATCGTTGCACCTTTGTCGAGCTCACAGCTAACGACTACCCACTGAGGTCATCGAGACAGCTTTGAAGGGTGTCGCATGCCTACTCAACAACATCAGCCCTCCTCACTATCATGTCTCAACAAGTGTTGTCCATAGCTCCCCTGACAGTTGATCACACTGTCCCCACACACTCATCAACTCTGCTATCAGCTAGACAACCTTTGCGCCCCGCTCCTCGTAAGCAGTCTGTAGATGTGCAACAGGCTCGAAGTTGGGGGCATGATGCCCTACAGACACTAGCTAAAATGCCTCTAGGACCGACCCCTGAATCTCTACAATAGGGGCCACCTCTGATATGCATTGAGCTATGAGCCTAGTCCATCCCTGTGCATCCTCTACAAACACAAAAAAGGAAAAGATATCAGTATCACATGGTATATATAGATAAAGATACACATATCATTATATCAAAAGTACAAAACATGGAATAACAAATCATGTATACCTGGATCCCATGGCTACCATGTTGGGTTAGGGTGAGGCTCAGTGCTTGGACCTATGCCACCAGTCTCGGTGGTCACTCCTAGTGCCAAAAGTGATGTAGTTGCAGCAGAAGACGGTGGTGCTAAAGAGACTAGAGTCACTAAAGGGAGATCTGATCTCCTCTATCACCTTGACCTCACTGGTGGAACCTCCTCCTGGGGCACCTCCTCCTCCTCCTCCCTGGCCTGCTGCTGACCTCTCCTCATGTCTTGCGGTCGTGGGGCTGGTAAGTCCCCTTGTGGACTAGGGTCCCCTCTTGGAGCACCTTCTCCAAACACAGGAGCTAGTTGGTGCCTCTCCCACCACCGCAAAAAATCTATGGCTACGCCCACATTATCCCCCACCACTAAAGGTGGAAAATCATGAGAAATCTTGTCATCATCAGATGGGACTATATCTGTGATACTCAGATGAGGGTGGTTCCTAACCCTCGCCGCACTCCTGTGGACCCTAGTATAAGTGGGCACATCCGGTGGTATGGTCTACAGTCGACCATGTTGTCACATGACCCAAATCTAGTAGTAGGGCACAATGATATAGTCCCTACGCCCTATCAAAAAATGGTCTCTTTGTAGGTTCCTCAAATACCTTCCATCATCTAGCCACCTGAAAAATCGATAGGGCACCCATCATATCCTATCTGCCATGAGTGTATCGAACTATAGCTACCAAAATTGCAAGTCTCTAAACCTCCACTAGCTCATCATATCACACCAGTAGGCCATGGGGATCTTGTATGATCATAGCTGAGGAAAACCAACTGACCAAGTGCACATGATGTTGGAAAAGGCCCACACCTACAAAAGTGTGCATGCTATCAAGCTATGGAACTCATAGTGAATGTATCGGCCCAACTCTTGGTAGAGGTGCGCCAACATATTGCACCCCCAGGAAAAAATGGTCCTATGATCCACCATCTCTCTGATAGTATGGATGAGGCCCCCATGAAGGTGTAAGTCTCTCCCATCAATCATGATTGGAAATGCAACTATCATGACCATAACTCGACGGATCAGTGACACCGTGGTCCTCACATGGTCATACCAATGTGTGTAAATGTGACCCATGTCGTCACCACTATCCATCCTCCCAATGTAGTAGCGGATGCCCTCTGACCACTCCCGTGTAGATCGTGTGTCATCCAAGGCCACCCACCATCCGCAGATGGGTAGTCCAAGGATTTGATAAAGTCCTCGAGAGTAATGGTCATCTCCCCAACTGGTAGCTAGAAAGATGAAGTAGTGGCATCCCACCGCTCCATAAGGGCCATAAGCATGCACTCATGGTACCTCATCTTTGGCATAGTGAGCACATTCCAAAGACCGATGCACTCTAAGAGTGTAACCTCATCCGCTGACAAGCGATCCCTCTGCTCATGGACCAGCCAGAATGGTCACCCTCCAGGATGCTCCTGAATCTTTGAGTACTCCTGCCAAAAGCAAGAAATTTTTTGAATTAGAACACTAGTACTTATCATCGATAAAATTACAACAAAAAAATCATGACTCATGCGTGATGCACAAACGTCTGCACACCATGCATGCATCTCCTCCGCCATGGTCACCTCAGAGATGCAAGCGCATATCTAAGATGACAGTGTGGAAGTGGGATGACAACGCTTATCATGGATGACAGTGCGGGATCAAGACACAGGTGCACAAAAAAGATGCCTGTGCACCTCGCCACCAGAAAAAAGTGAAAAAATGCACAAAAATTGCTAAAAATGAGAGTTTGTGACTTACCTGGTCCACCTCGTGACCCTCGGTGATGTCTCGACGTAACTGCTCCATCCTAGGCTCCTCATACTCTCTCCTGCTTGGCATTTTGTTAACTTTTCTCTCATAAAATTCAACAATATGCTCACAGTGAACAATGAAAATGACCCTTCTATGGGCCCACCTAGGTATATATTGGCCCCCCAGGGCCCATTTTCCCTAGGACTCATCGATCCCCGGTTTCTCCTGAGTTCACCCCACTAAGATGGGGAAAAACTCAAGAGGGGGCATAAGGTTGTCTCTTGATCATATTTTCTTCTGATTCGACTACATTTTTCTTGATTAGTCTTCTCTTTGTGGTAGCTTTCTTCTAATTTTTTGAAGCTAACCTAAACATTGACTTTTGCAGGATGAAACATTCAAAAAATTCACGATCGCTCAGATGTTGTTTGTTGAGCTCGGATGTTTGGGGCATCCTCAGTCCTGGTTAGTTCAACTATGATAGCTACTATGGTCTCCTCTTGTTGGCACGTAAATCTATAAAATTCAAAAATTGGGGTGAAATTTTTCTTTTCTACTTTAGTGAGGTTGATTTTTTTCAAAATTGAGCCCACTAAAGTGGGGGAAAAAATGTAATATTGTAGAATTTCACCTAGAGGCAATCCCATATTTCCACATTCTTTCCTAGCATTTATGACACTCCAAAGCATTAATGGAAAAACCCCCTTGGTCAGAATGTCGCGATTCTGACTTCAAGAGGACAAGTGGTCGAGCAGCAGAAGCCTGACAAAAGCGTTTCTTGAGAATATAGGCCTTGGATGAATGCACGGCACACTAGCATCCTGTTTGTTTCTCGAATCTAAAACATGGAATCTAGAAGGATAACCCCTTGTGACATGTATCCCAGTGGTTACATTCCAAAAGTAACGGCTCTTTGCCACCCTTGCAAGCATAAAAACCTCTTTTTTCCTCTCATTTGGAGGTTGGAATATTGGAAGACATCACTCAAGTTATTGTTTTGCTTTAGCCATAGCTTTTAGGCTTCTTCTTTGATAGCAGCGCATTCATAGGCAAAGCCATGCCAGACTGAGGTCCCTCTAACAGCAACAACTCCCAAGCAAGCACTCAATGGTGCATCTGCGTGCTCTAGAGAGGGATTTTTCCCATGGGTAACTCTCTCTCTTTTCCTTACTTTCTTTCCATAAGAATTTTTTTACTTTATCGTGGTACGGGTTCTACTCCTCGATTTGGTCTTTCTTTCACCACACACTTATCATGGTGCGGGTTCTACTCCTCGAGCGAGTATTTCTTTCACCACACGCTTTGCTTTCCTTTCCAACTTGGCTGTCTGTGGAGGTGGGAACAACAAAGCAGGATTTGACTGAGGCAGGCCCCTATACAGCCACCCAACAAACATTCTTCTTGATCTCTTGTGTGTAGGTTGCAAAAAAGGAACTTGGAGTGAAGATCCGCACATTCGAGAAAGAGGTAAGCTCTCTCCAAGGATTGTGATATTTCTTTCAATTCCTGGTTAAGTTAGCAATTATGTTTGTATCATTACTAAGTCTAAGAGTGGAATCGCTCTCTGTCTATTCAGTTCTTGAGTTCTCTATTGCTCAGGATGCCAGCACGAATTTTAGACTACAGTGCATTGTGTTGATGTCCTAGTTTCGTGCTTACGTCTTCTAGCCGAGAGCTCCCTCTTCTAGGATAGAATACTTTTGATTCGCCTCTCTCAGGATTTCTGGCTCTTTCTTTGGAAACATAACTATATCTTCGGTGCTTTATCATATTTTTTTCTTGAGGTGTATAAGGGTAGTTCGTTCCCTGGTGATCTTTTGAAAAAGAAAAGACTCATATGTAGTGAATCCCTCTTATATCACACATGGTTACAGATACTAAAGGGATCCACAACTCAACATTTGAGCCACTTCCTATTCCTAATGAAGATATCTAAGAACCCTTTATAATCAATCCATTCTTTGAAATTGACCCATGTCAAGAACTTGATCCAAAGCATGTCAAAAGCAATTATGAAATCATTCAAGATCAATAATTTGCATCTCCAAGTTACTACAATGATATAATGGACACTCTCCTATCTTTACAAGATAATCATATCCACATGGTACATACTCCTCTATCTACCCATGAGATTCTTTCTTTGGATGGACATGTAGATGATCTTCATTCAGAATAGGATTCCTTTACTCCTGACATGATTACACAAAAGGAGCAAGTTATTGATTCCTACAGTCAAACTAAATTTCAACATGAGGATCAAATATATCCAAAATTTAGACTGAGGACATCATGTATGGACACATCCAACATTATCCACTCAAGGAAATAGGTCAGATAGAACAAGATATTCCAGAGTCAGTAGAGCAGCAAAGTGAAATAATGTCATATGCAGTGGTCATTTATCAGAGAATGTATTATGAACAAGACATCTTAAAATAGGGATAATCAAAGAACAAAGATGTTACTACCACCATACTAGGGGCAACTTCATCTCAAGCAAACGTCAACATAGGGGGCACAAAGAATCCTTATGGTGAAAAAAATTCCAATACTACAATCAGTCATGTCATGAATCTTCATCCACCCATCACCCCATCCACGAATTGGGACCAATATCAAAAGAAGGTTTTGAATCAAAGCACAAAGAACATTATCAAAGCAAAAGAATCTAAGAAGCATATAAGAAAAATAAAATACATATGGATACCAAAAATACAAAGAAAGATGATCCCTATCAAACTCCATTAGTCAAAGAAACTATGGAGAAAAATAAAAAATGGAAAACTATCCATCAAAGATGTCCACAAAAGAAAAAGGAGGCTTTTTAAGCAACGTATAAAGTATATCAAGTAGTTGGTCCTAATTCCACGCAAACTTCCATATCCATCCATCATTGCTCATCTTCCCAAGTTTGGAGAGTCAAAGGTTCCAAACTATCAACCAATCCATCTTTTATTCCTAAACACACTACATCCATGCCTCCATGCATGATATCTAATTCACACATTGACCATGTATTATCAATCGCCCTTCATCATAAGGATTCAGAAGGAACTCTATCGCGATGTGCACACAAAGACAAAGTTAACCCTGGTTTCAACAAAGTAGATCAAGAATCTCAAAAGTTGCATTCAAGTGCATGTATCTCAGAAAAGTAGCTTCTTCAAGCAGGATATCAATGGAACATCATGACAAAAACATTTACATTGACACCACCAAGTGGTTCAGCATGAGCTTAAAATATTTCAAGAAAATAAAAAAAATCCAAAAATCCAAAAAAAATAGAAAAAGGATTGAAAATAGTAAAAAAAAAATCATCCTCGAGTGAAAACCACTATGGTGGCGCTTTGGATAGGTACCCTGATGAAAACCTAGAAAATAGGCATCATGTGTAGAATTAAGCATCTGCGTGCACTAATTCTGGTGAAATCATCTCATCTCACCCATAATAAATCCAGCATTCCATCCATCTCATCCATAATAAATCCATTCATCCATGAACCATTTATCCAATCCATTTTCATATGTCTACATCCATCTTCCACATTATCTCGATCTTGACAAACTTTGGTGCACACTTTACACTTGCTTATGGTAAACATCTTGACATGACTCATTTTCATCCTACCCAATGTTATCTGAGCCATGAAGCATTATCCAAATGAGCATCCTTTGTTCGAACGCGTTATCTTATCACAAGATAATCCTTGCAATCCTTTTTGTGCTTACCATATCCATCCATCCATACATCTATCCAAGCATCCACCCATGGAATTCCATACATTGCTAGACACTCAGGGTAGATGGTTACATCTTGCTTCGGGAATAAGTCTTGATTTATATCTTCCAACTTATTTGGTGATCCAAACATTGGAAAATGTGAAATCAAATTGGTCAAAGAATTTGTGATCCAAAATCCAAATCACTAGCCCATGGCACATTTTGATGAGAAGATGTTCCTTATCAAGCTTTATCTTTCATCGAACATCAATCGAAACAATCAATATCATTTGCATCTAACGTATGCTTCAATGTCATATCAAATCATTCAAAACAATTTTATTCCAAAACCAAGCTTCAAAATCTTGATCAACCAAATCCAATCAATCCATCATCATCTTGGGATATCCTTCCCAATCCTCATGTTTCTTAACACTATCCTTGCATTTTTGTGTATCCTCAACAATGTTATCATCATCAATCTTGATCAATCAAATCCAATCAATCCCTCATCATCTTGGGATATCCATCCTAATCCTCGTGTTTCTTAAACACTATCCTTGCATTGTTGTGTATCCTCAACAATGTTATCATCATCAACCCATCGATTTGATCAATCAACCTTAGCTTGGTTTTCAACAAAATCCCAAAATAGAGCACTAATATCATTACACATATCCATATCCAAATCGTCAAAATCATGTGAAAATCCAAAAACATCCAAAACATATCAAAATCACAAGACATGTCAAAAAATTAGAAAAACGTCAAAAAGACGCCATCTAAACTACGTTGTCTTTGAGCTTAAATGTAGGCAAGGCTAATCTTTGATCAGCCACCGAGACACAAAAACACAAAAACATTCAAAAAACACCAAAATCCAAAAAACATTCATAAAATCTCAAAAAATCCAAAAACATTTGAAAATTTGGAAAATCAAAACATTTGAAAACATCTTGAAAAAACCAAAAAAATAGCCTAAAAACATTTCAAAACTCCAAAAACATCCAAATATTTGAAAAAATCCATCTATCTTGTTTCACTTCACCCACAATAATCTCATCTATAATAAATCAATCATCACACTCACCCTTTGGAAAAACAAATAGAAACAACCACAGCAATCAGCAAAAGCAAACTTCAAATGCAAAATCAAAATCGAAGCAACAAACCTTTAAACACAAAATCAAACTCTTGATCATTCGCAAACATGTCAATCGATCTTATACCAACAGCCTTTCCAAGAAACCTATCAACTTTCCACCATCCACTAACATGTCCTAGGATGCATCCTTCCTACAATGGGCATTATCTTTGGCAAATCACTTTTGATACTCATCCTAAACACATCCTTTTGGCTCAAGGTATGAAGAACATTGGCTTGTTTGCTTGCTTGATCTTTTCTTTTGATTTATCTTATTGCGCTCATTCCAATGATCTCTCAATGATGTCTACTCAAAAAAAATTAGAGAGAAAGGAATGGGGCAACGATCATTATCTTTTGTTTGTTCTACTTGTTGGACGTTCTTGTAATATAACTTGGCAAATACTTTCTTTGTTAGATGTGTATGGAAGTTGTTTTGGACAATTTGTTGACTATTGCATTGATAGGTTATACCTTTTCATGTGTTTGGTCCGAGATGTTTGAAACTTTAGAAGTGGCCCTAGCAAGGTTTTCGTATGTTAGGTGTGAACAAGAGTACTCCTATCTATTTGTCGAGTCAAAGTCCATCTCACTAGATACAACATCCTAGTTGTATGTACCTTGATGCATCGTATCTATGTTTGTTATCAAACATAAAGTAAGTAGCCCTTTTAAAGTCCCAATTCCTAATAAGAAAATCATCCATCTCTCATCATCATCTCTAATAAATTTGGCTTTTTGAATCCTCTTGTCATCATCTCATTTCTTCTTTCTTCTCTCTGCACTAACAGTTAATCATAAATCATCACCATTGCATCTATCCTGCATCCACAAACCGTTAGCATAATGCATAATGCATATCATATCACACTAACTCATTTGACTGCAAAATACGATGAAAATTTCTGACGAAAGATGTATAATTAGATGAATCATCGGGTACATGTGTATTTAATGTGAAATTTTCAAATTTTTAAAAAATTTGTGCCCGACGTTCATCAAAATTTTGAAGAACATGATTTTCGTCACTTTTTCAACGAACATTGAGCATATAGCTTTCTTGTACATGTATTTTGTATTACTAACATGTGACATTGTATGCATATATTGCTTTCTTGTATATATTATAGTTTTACCAACATATACTATTGTATGCTTGCATGGCTTCTTAGTTAATATATATTTTTTATTATTGATCTTTTTGATATTTTCTATAAGTTATTATTAGATGATACACATTGGATTCCTTTTATTTTTTTATATTTGAAGATACATAACTAATTACAAGGATAATATAAAGAAGATATATCTATATATGTATCATTTATGAGTTTCTAAAATATTTTACTTCCATGTCAACCACTTTCTTTACTTCAATTGAGAAACATAATACCTCTATAATCTTGCATTTATCAAGTGTCAATAAAATAAAATTCAAGTACTTAGCTATCAATTTTCTCTTGATTGATCTAGTAATAATATACTATCCAACTAATACTCATCCAATGATATCATCTTGCATTGATTTGTGTTACTTGACCATCACATAATTGAACCAAGTACCACTTTAGAAATACCACATACATAGTCTTCTCTTTCTACAAACCCCCCATTGTATTCATAAGGGTTTTATTGTAGGTCCCATCAAATACTATGCCCTAATCATGTAACAAGTAGATAAGTCATCTTTACTAAGGTCAAACAAGGTTGTTTTATCACAAAATACAATATTTTTTAGTTTTAAGTGTTAGATTTATGTTTTGATTATAAGGTTTATCTTGTAGGTTTAAGGTATGAATTTAAGGTTCTTACAATTACTTTTAAAAAAATGGTATTATTCTATCCTATATCTACCATTATAGTTCTAAAATAAAACATACAAATCAAACTTAACTAGCAATCACACCTTAGTGTGCAATGGGTACGCTAAAAAAGTGTGGAATTTCAATTAGGATAAATTTTGGTCTATTTTTTGCATACATTTATGCAGTACATGAGGTCAATTGGTAGGACATTTAGCAAATTATGTTGTTTGTGCAACAAAGGTCTCAATGGAGACATCATATCTTCAAATAAACTATGCATCTACTTATAGGGATCCAAACATGATTGAAATAAAACCTCTAAATTAGGAAGATGATCAAGCTCCATTACCAATAGGATCATGTTATGGTTGCAATAAGGAGAAAGGGAGAGAGAGATATGGAGAGGTAGCGATAGAGAGAGGGACAGATAGAGTGGGGAAGAGTGAGAGATAGAGGGGTAAGGAGATAGAGATAGAGATGGAGATGTAGAAGGAGAGGGATAGATAGAGATGGAAGAGATGACTATATAAAGAGGGATAGAGAGGGAGATAGATGGATGGATAGAGAGAGGGAGAGATAGGTTGAAGAGGAAGAGAGATAAGAGGGGGAGATAGATAGGTAGAAAAGGGAAATAAAGAAGGGGGGGAGAGGGAGAGCGATATGTAGAGAGGGTGAGAGAAGATAGGGGAGAGAGGGAGAGATAGCTCAATATATAGAGAGAGGGAGAGGGAGATACATAGAAATGGGGTGATATAGAGATATAGAGGGGGATGGTGAAAGAGATAGAGAGATCGTGATAGAGGTAGAGAAAGATATGGATAGAAAGAGATAGAAAGAGGAGTGAGAGGGAGATAAAAAGAGAAATAGAGATAAATATATGGAGTAGGAGAGATGGAGGGAGAGATGGAGTGAATGAGAGAGAAATGAAGGAGAGGGAGAGATAGCTCAATAGATAGAGGGGGGAAGAGGGAGTGACATAGATAGTGGGAGATATAGAGAGATAGAGAGTGACAGGGAGAGATATATCAATCACCCTCCCTATATTTATATATATTCATCCTTCTCTTTATCTCTCTACCTCTCTCTATCTCTTTGTCCCCCTTTATATTTGTATGTTTCTCATTATCTCCCTCTCTCTATATTTTCTTCCCTCTATTTATCTTTATCTCCCTATCTCTTTATGTTACTTTATCTCTATCTATGTATCTCTCCTCTTTTCTTTCTTTTTCCTAATCTATTTTTCTCTATCTACCTCACTATCTCTACTTTTATTTGTCCCTATTTATTCCTCTATATCTCTACATATCTATCTCTATATCTTTGTCTCCATCTTTATCTCTCTATTTCTATTTATCTCTATCTCTATCTCTATCTCTATCTCTATTGCTATCTCTATCTCTATCTTTTTTTCTCTCTCTTCTCTCTTTTTTCTCTCTATCCCTCTTTTTATCTCTTTATTTCTATCGTTTCTCCTCCTTTGTCTCATTTTTCTTCCTGTCTTGCTCTCTTTCTCTTTTTTCTCTCTCCACCTATCTATATCTTATCTCTATCTCCCTCTCCCTTTTCTCTTCCTTTCTCTTTCTCTCTTTCTCTCTCCATATCTTTATCTCCTTAAGTGTGCAATGGGTACATTGAAGAGGTCTTAAAGGAGAATTATCATATCTTTAATCAAATGCCACATTACCTTGAGCATAATTCCCCAAGGACACATGCCATCCTTGGATTGTTGACATGAAAAAACCAATCAAATTTAGTTTCTATTTTCCCTCTCTCACTTTTCATTTGTATCTCTTATATTTCTCTATCTCCCTCCCTCTTTCTCCCTATCTATCTAAGTTCATCTCTTTCTCTCATTAACTATGTAGAATATTAAAACCTAAATGGCCATAATTTTCATTTCTTATTTCTTATTTGTTTGTTAATAAATTTGGTTCAATGCTCACCACCTTGGATTTTTATTTGAAGGAAGTTGAGTTGGGACATTACTTGAGCTACAATTGGTATTATCTATTTCCTTTATTTAAGAGATTTCCCTCTTGTATTATCAAGATTTTTGGGTGTCTCAATGAAATCTCAAATGATCTTTTCAAGGAGAACCTCCATCCATTTCTCCATCTTGTCAATATTTCACATGCATTTCCTTATGCTTTCAACATGAATCTTCATCTTCATAATCTCTCTTGATAAGAGTCTTCTAAATTTGGGGTGCCCCCTTTTCATCATCATGTTGAGTCATGGTTCCTATTACTTGTTAAATTTTGCATCCTTGTGGATACCTCCTATTGTAAGAGAATAAAGTCACCTTTGCCTATGGCTCTTGTTGATCTCATCAAATGAATAAACCTTAAAATATGACCATAGCATAAATTTTGTACAAATAAAGGACTATTAGAAAGCTATGCCACAACTATGTGATTTGTAATTAGACCAATTTTACCAATTCTAACCTTTTTTGCATGGATATTAATTGAATTATGATTTTATTTAATCAAGTTACACCTATAATCAAATTATTTACTTAAGAAAATGTCATATATAAAATTGAAGTGACTACAAGAGTGTTGGAATTTTAAGATTGTTGTACTGTGTAAATTTAGCATGATCTATTTCACTTGTTTCAAAATTGTTTACTATAAATTTGATCGTTATCAAATCTACACATTTTAGTTTTTTGCAAGGTCCAAATTCAAAAACCATGAACTTGCCTAATTTATTATTTTTCATAATTGAGAGTAGGTAAGGGTTTCGTAATGATCTAAACCATTATTAGAGTCTCCATTATAGCTCTCTCCTAACTTTATTTCGATATATGTTGACCATTATCTCTTACAATTAAGTGTGAGCTATAAATTTATATTTCATGCTCATGTTCCTCATCTCTATTAATGTTATTTGACCTAAGCTTAATCCATTTTAATAGATCTCTTAAAAAATCAACTATAATGACCACTACTAATAGTGATGTGCAATATTTTACCACACAACTTACAAGATATAATCTCTTTTTATTAGCTCACCTAAATTATTTTTCCATGGTCAATAAATGCTTCCTTCACCTTTAATTAACATGATACTCTAAAATCTTCATCGAAACCTTATTTTCAGGTTGTAGCTCATCAAATTGGAGTGAAAGGTAAATACCAGTGAGGAAGAGTTTGGAGGAGAGAAAACCCATAGCGATTTAATTTGAATTTCACATGTTATTTTGTTTTTTGGCCCCACACGCGTAGGAGCACCGCGACATAGCTTAGTGCAGTGCACCGAGACCCTAAATGGAAAAACAAGGCAGGAGGAAAGCCAGAGCGATGAGGTTGAGGGCACTCAAAAAGGGAAAATCGACGACCAAGGGGCAATGAGTACTATAAGTGATTTATATCTTTTATATTGGAAACCCCATTCTCTTTAACCTATAATTTTACTTCCAAATGGGATTGAAATTCCATGTTGTTCTTCTAAGATTTCAACTATTATGATGAGAAATTGCAGTTTCTCAAGTGAATATAACTTATATAGATATAGATAAAACCATTTTGTCACATAAATATAAAACTATATAGCTAAATCTAAAAAAATGTTGGTATGAATTTAAAAGATTATGGATGAATGTCCATGGGGTTGAGCTTAATTTATTTTTCACCATTGTTGGGATAAGCCATGGCCCTTTTGTCACTATTCTACAAAACCCTCCATTTTCCCTCAATACACTAGGGTTTTAGAGAAACACCATATACCCGACCTCCCTAACTCAACTATTGTTTTCAACACATTAAAATCATCCTACAATAGGACAAAAAATCTTCATTCCTACTGTTCCATCCATCAAATTGACAAGCTTTGACTTAACAACCACAAATTCACAAGAAAATTTTCCCTGTCAGCCCTAGGGCATCACTTCAATTGCAAGTTTCTTGCTTTAACAGACCCCTAAATGCAATGAACCAATAAATAACTTATAATCATTCATAGGACACCATTAATGCATATAGGATCAAATAACTTCAAATTCATCTTGCAACAATAGCACCTTACCCTTACATAAAGGATTGCAGATACACAACCTTGTACTCCTCAAGGAACATGAATCTTCCTATCCACTTTCTAATATAAAAATTAGGTTTAAGACAATAAGGTCTACATAACTATTCACAACTCAACCACTTCCAAATGGCTCCAAAGGCCATCACCCTTACCAACAAATCTGATCATAACCAAGACATACAAGAAATTTCCTAATCAAGGTACATTCCAATTACCCTCCAATGTTCATAAAATAGGATATAAAGAACAACTACTGATTTGTATTATTTCCTTAAACAAGGTCACTGGTTCTGATTTCAAGAATAACTAGCCCTTTATCCAAAACAAATCTGATCACACTCCTCACTCAATACTCAATACTTAAAAGGGGTTACCATCATACACAAATCAATCCCCTTTTACTCTATCAAATGTCCTTATGTTGTCTACACAATCTCTAATGGAGAGACATGACATTAAGAGAAAGCCACAAACTTCATTAGATTTCCAATACATTACCTTACTATCTAATATCAGTGACTCTTAAGAGAAAATGAAAAGTATCATAATCTCCGTGGTTTGGGCTTCAAAATTTTTATGAGTATCCCAACCATCCACCAACATTCATAACACATTTGTATGCACAAGAACCTTCCCTTTGTTTGCAAAACAATTAATGTTGTTGACTGTTATAAAAATCAGGGTTACCAATCAGTGTATATGAAGAGTTCAAACTCATGGTTCCACCAAATCAAAATATAAGAGGGCCCCAATGTCTCCCCTTAACCTCTTAAATTCATGGAATTCTTGTTCAAATTATTCACTCATATCAACATCCTTCCTTTATCATCGATATAAATCAAAATTATCAACTGCTACCAACACATAACAGTCCATGAAAAAGAATACAATTTTTTGCATTCAATGCAACCGCCAAGTTGAAATAGGACCATTGAGATAGTAGAACATTTTTTTAACCCTTCTAACAAAAATACATTCAAATTCAATGATCAAATATCTAGAAAAACTCACTGATCACATGACTTTCCTGTTAAACCTTATTGTAATAGTCCTAGGGCATCCACCTTTGTTGAAAAAACCTTGATCAAATGCTTTGCAACCTTAGATTATGTTAAAACACATCAGGATACATTGTTAGAGGATATCAAAACCTAAACCCGTAGCTTTGGATTTCAACTCCAAATTGGCCTCCAAACAATAATTGATTGACCCAACACTAAACTGCATGCTTCAGCAATAATATAATTCATTTTCCAATCAAAATAACTTTATTCTAAAAATTGCAAAAGTACCTTAGTTTTGAATCAAACCCTTAACCCCTGCAAATTTGTCTCCAATGAAGACTTAAAAAAATTTTCCCAATTGTGAACTCCATTGCAAATCCACCCTTAGATTTTCGTCCAACTCTTGTTGATCTATTGAAGGTTTTCGTCCTCAGCTTCACATCATCAAACAAATTCATCGCATCAAATCCATAAAGCACACTTACTACAGCTCAGCCAGCCTCCTTATAAAGAACTCCAACCTCTCATGAGAATGAATGGAACACTTAGCACTCATTGCATCTAGGTGATTCTCATAGAGGTGAAGTGTTGGGCCTTCCCAAGAGGTCAATCCCAGTACGACTCTAACTCAAGTGCACTTATCCATGGAGTTTCCTCCAAGGTTAAACCCACTTATCTTGCTATCCCATTTGAAAAACCTATGAAAAGCGTTGTTCCTTATGAACCATTCATTATAGATCCTTTTAGCTCATCAATTAAATAACTTTATTTGAATAAATTTCTTGCAATGAATTCAACAATTTTCTCTTACATCACAAACAACTTCGTATAACTACAACAAATTATTTTATATGGATCGGGAGAAGGCCTTCTCATTTGTAAGGGGTTAGAAAGGTTAGAAAGTTAGAGTCTAAAGGGAATTCAAGAAAATTTGT
The DNA here is from genome assembly GCA_007258455.2 of Sequoia sempervirens. Taxonomy (NCBI): domain Eukaryota; kingdom Viridiplantae; phylum Streptophyta; class Pinopsida; order Cupressales; family Cupressaceae; genus Sequoia; species Sequoia sempervirens. The sequence continues at coordinate 114,080,472 of VDFB02179234.1, read as the reverse complement.
GGTTCCCATCGAGGTGTTTCCTACCCAAATGGAAACTACCTCAAAGGGACTATTCTCTTAGAGGAAAGTGGTCCAAAAAAATTCATAGACAGGTACAAAAAGTAATAGAAACCTTCCACCAACTAACCCAATCAACCTCCAAGAAACAATAAAATGATTCCTCTAGATGTTCCCAAAACCCAAGGCTTCAAAACACAAGGTTTGGGAAACAAAATTCAACTTTTTGCACCAAAATTACAAAGTTGCTCATAGCAACTTTTGAGCAATTTTGACAACTTTTGCAATTTTCAACCAAATAATCTCCTATCAACCTAGGACTCCTCAAACATGCTAAATATGACATAAAACCATGAATTACATCAATTTCATCACTTTTGGCCACATCTAGAGGGGTTGACCAGTGTTGACCTATTCAGGACCTAGTTGGCCTAAAGATGACAAAAAATGGCACAATGGCCTTACAACTTTGATCCAATACATGGAATGACCTTCTTTACTCATGAAAAGAAACAAAATGGTCTCATCATAGCCTTATTACAAATATTGACCCAAAATGGTCATGGTGGCCTCAAAGGGCTCTTGGTTCTCCTGCACCATAAACCCCCCTAAGAATATTCTCTTGTCACAAGACAACATAAGATGAAATACATCTTATCTTTATCAATGCCTTTTGAAATCAAACCAAAGTCCATGAAAAATAACTGGCCAAGCTAAAGGGTGTGGAAAACTAAGTCCATCTTCCGGGAAACTTCTACTAAGTCCATGATCTCTTGTAGATGCTCTTTGTCACCTTATAGTTATGCTCGCCCATGTCTTAATAGACCATGAAAAACCTCAAGGAATTTTTGGTAACTATCTCTCGCATTTGATGGAGTGCAGGTACCACCAAATAGGTATTTTTCAGATCTATCTTCCTCGAGCGAGGGAAATTCAGGAAGAGAAAAGGAAAGCAAGACATGTAGTAGGTCTAAAAGAGGGAGATCAACTAGAGGTCAAAATATTAGAAGAAAATTTCGTAAATGCATGGAATTTTTTCTTGCTAAAGGGGGGTCATGTTCTTATGATGATGAGAGCATAGGCGACATTGAGGTGCCCTTGAGGTACAAACATCTACGGAAACAATGGGTACCCAAGGAACTTCCTCCATTAAACACTAATTTTTTTGTCAATGAGAGGATATATCACATAGCACCATCGTCATTACATGATTTGGGCCTATTTTGCATGGACAGCATAAAGGTTTGTTACAAAAAAGTTACTGAATTGATGAAGTATGTTGGACCTTGTTACAGTTACAAATATTGGATGCAACTAGTTTGATATACACGAAGTATGCATAGGTATGCACTATCAGCAAATTATATACAACTAAAAGATAAGGATCAAAATAAAGGAGTGGCTATGTACATTAATGGAAGGCCAAAAGCAACAAGGAATATTGCAGGGTTTATAAACAGTACATGACTTGGGTCAACAAATAAGCAACCCAATTGCATATTCGAGGTGCGCGATGGAAACTATGTATTCATATGAGCAATAAAATCAATAACTGTAGGGGAAGAGTTGCTAATCGATTATAATTTGAATTGCATAGATAGAAAAATAGTTACTATGGGGGTAGTACGTACTATATACCATTTTTCCAAACCTCCAATTAATGACTCCAATATACCATTTTAATATTATGTTTTTTTTCGTAAGTCTATTGGTTTCATTTCAGTAATAATTTTTTATATTTAATTTTTGTCACAATGGGACATTGATCATATGGGGAAGGCTCTGACCCAGAGCATAGATCATGATGCATCTTCAGGTGCTTCTACCCAATAGGTTTACCTCATTGTAATTTTACAAATTAGATATGAGAAAAATGTTTTATTATTATGTTTCTTTCATAAGTTTATTGGGTTAATTTTGATAATGTTTTTAATATTCTTGTCACAATTGGCTGATCGGGGAAAGGCAATAGCAGTAGAGGAGAGCATCCATAGGGAGGTGCAGTCACTATTATGCGATGATGACATTTCATATTCCACAAACCCTCTGGATATGATAAGGAAGACCCAAAAAAAATGCAATGAAGAAATCCTTAAGTTGTTATTCATACTACCTCAAATAGATGAGATAAGAGAAAGGGTTAAAATATTGACTGAGAGAGCATAGAACTTGCAAGTAAGTTGTCATAAGATCTTTAATTATAGCATAAGTTCATTCATGGTTTTATATTTTATACTCTTTTAAGTCATGAACTAAAATATGTGTTGTTTTTATAGGATTTTTGCATCCTCGTGATGTTGCTAGCCATGATCAGGGTACTACAAGTGCTACCCGTGGAGTAGGGGTTCATACAAGTGTCTATCCTGATCTTCCTATGCATACATCACATCATCCGACCCCATCATTCGTGCCTATATTGTCGACTAAAATTTCAGCAACACATTGCATGCAGACATCGAGTAGTGCACCCTCTAGCAGTGAACACATGCCAGAACATGTGTCAGGACATGTACCTGGGGATGCAGAGGCCACTAGTATTGGTAATGTTTTAGCAGCATTTCCTAGATCTTCTTGTATTACTAGTACGGGAACATTGTCGATCACATTTGTGGTGACCGGTGATTTCGTTCCCATAAAGATAGAGAAGGTCTCAAGTACTTTAAAGCGTTTTAATTATTATTATATATAATCCAATTGAAATTTACTTATTGATCACTCTTTTTAGACTAATGATCCCATGATCATTTTGTAGGAAATGATGTTTTTTATAAAAATATAAATGATATTACATTAGAGATCTTCGGGCCCACCATACATACACGGTGGAATGCCCAAAATCAAGATTTAAAAGATGATCTCATTAACTATTTAGTTGTGTTGTTCTGTAATAACACATTCAACCGAACCAAGGTCCTTAAGAAATTTGGTACCTATCTAAAGTACGTGAGGGACCAATATAGGTCACATTTAGAAAGAACAAAAAGTACGAGTGTCCCCCCATGATTCTGGAGAGGGAGTGGAAGGACCTGGTGTCAGATGGAAAGGAGAAGGCTAAAAAGAAGAAGGGAAGACACCATCGGGCCAAGGAAAGTATGTGATACTATCAACAATGTAATTCTATATTGATTACTCTTTCTTTTTACATAATCTAACGTATTTCAAACTTTTCATAGGCTACTCAACACATCGAAGGCAACAAAGGCAAGAGTAGAAAAATGCAGGCAGCACAAACTTGGCTCTGGTGGTTATATGAAATTAGTCGCATGAATTGTAAGTATTAATAAATGAAATATTTCATCCAAATAATAAATTGCAAACAATTTTGGTTTAATCACACCATAGAAGCAAAATTCATGATCTTATGCAAAAATTTAGGGCTCTGAATTCAATAGAGTTCCCATGGAAGAGGACCTGAAGATTGCCTTCCAGCAAGGCTATGGAGCCATGGTTGAATGCCTAAGACTCTTGACTGGGAAAACACAAGCTTCCACTGCATCCGACACGCAGGTAAATAAACTCAATGAATTTTATTTAAAATTGAATACTTATGTAATCTATTCATTATTAATTTCCACCATAAAGGAATTATGTTCCTATTTGTTTTAAACAAGAAAGCAATGATAATACTGCACATGACATTGGAATGCAACCTAGTGAGTGTGGAACACAACCTGCATATGAAGGTCATGGTGTGCATCCTGGTACTGGATGTATTCATGTGCTATACAAAACATAGTATGGATTAATATAATTAAACATCTTTAATTGCAATTGGTGTATTAATTAATGTAACCTTTCATGTTTCAACTTTAGAGCATGTAGAGCATGATCAACATGTTGAGCATGATCAGGATAGACAAGATCAAGAACATGATGTTGCCCCATCAGGTAAAGCGGACCACTCTAATGTTCTTTTAAACATATTTAATTGCAATTGGTGTATTAATTAATGTAACCTTTCATGTTTCAACTCCAGATGATTAGGATTTAGAGGGTTTTCAGCATGTTGAGCATGAGGCTATAAGACAAGATCATGAATATGATGTGGCCCCATTAGGTAAAGACCACCACTCTAATGTTCTTTTAATTAATGAAATACTTGTAACAATAATAATAAAACATATCAATTTAACATTTATTTGTTATTGTAGCAGACTGTTGGAAATATGTGTCTCAAGCATTACAGGCTGAAACCTCCATGAGTGCCAAGTCGGTGTGACAGGTTCCATGTCTGGCCGACTAGCAGTTTGTTTTATCCAATTATGAATAGGTCATTGTGACCCTGAAGAAGTCTTGCCGAAAGGTTTACTGTGTAGCTATTGCTGTGACAAGGTGTGTTCGTTTTGACCTTATAGCACTCGGGAGATATCTGGTTGAAAGGCCATTCATTTGGGTATCGGCGAGACTCTTGGCGACTGGAGTTTCAGAGTGACTTCAACACTCAGTAAGATGTCACCACAAAAGCAAATGTTATGTCGACAGGGACTACTTGGGAGTTATCGATATAACTCTTAGACTTCGTTATGAAGTCCGAGCGATAAGCTATTGTCTTGCCGATAGCCGATGGCTATCGAGGTAACTCTTGGTGATAGTTAGTCTTCGATGGAACATATATAAATCGGTAAGCTCTCTCAGTGATGGAAAAATGTTTTGGAAATAGGTGAACACTTTGAAGTAGCATACGAAGATTGGTATGAACTCTCGGCGATAGATGTGAGTCTTGCCAACTTTCATTTGGTGCTCGGTAGATATGGGAACTTTGGTGTAACCTTAGTGATTCGCTATGACCTTCTAGCGAAAGTGATAAGTCAGGACGACTGCTTGGTGACTCTGTGAAACTCTTGTAGCTCGATAGAACATCCTGGTGACTACGATAACTCTTGGCGACATCGATATGGGTTCAATGTGGCATCGGCGAGACACAGTTAGTGTCTCACCGAGATGCCAATACAATACTGTAGACACCTAAAAATGGTCTGGAGAATCTAATTAATTGAATACAACTTATTTGATTAATTAATCTTAAATTCTTCTACTTAGTAAATAAATAGAAATATTTATTTATATTAAGTTCATTATTAATTCTTCTATTTTCTCTCCTAATTAAATAAACAAAATTAAAAACTTTATTTTATTTAATTATTATCATTATTGCTTCCTTTATAATTCTATCATAAATTAAATACACAAACTTAAATAATTTGTGTTATTTAATTATTTTGTCACGTTTCTTCTTAATTAAATAAAGATATTCCAAAATCTTTTATTTAATTATCATTCTCCTTTTGTTTTAATTTAATAAACAAACCCTATAGTTTGATTTATTAAATTATTCAATCCTCTTTTTGCTAAATTTAAATAAATTAAATATTATTTAAATTTATGCACTATTCACTCACCAATAAAATTAATTTTTCAAAATTTAAATTAATTGCACTGTCATTCACGGGAAGAGCTTTCGGGACAAACCTGCAGGAAATTCTCTCAACAACCTTCCACCCACCTTCCCTCTTATCTTGCCTGGTGTTTTCATGGGGAGAAACCATTCTCCATGATCAGCTCCATCTTCTCATCCCATGCCCTTCAAATCTCTAGATTTAATCACAGCCCCTCATCCCGTATCCCTGTGCAATTGTGCTGCCATGAAAGCTATAAATACAGCTCTTGGGCTACAGGAAATGGATCCTAACTTGTGCAATTTTACTTTGCAGGTTTTCTAGACATTCAAACATTCAAGCAATCTAGTTTTAGGATTAATCTATCAAGCATCTATTAAGCTTTCTTTAGTATTTCATAGTTTACAATCATGGCTGTTTACAATAGTTTATTTCTCATGAATTTTACTATAGAATCATCTTAGTTGCATTATAGAATCATAATAGCTTAATTCTCATTCTCTAAGTGTCATTTCAATAGTTTAATTAGCTTACAAATCTGAGAGCTAAGTAGATTAGAGAAATATTTAGAGTTAGAGAGCAATAGGATAGATTTATGTAGATTTGTAGTTTAAATTAGTTTAAATTTCTTAATCTTAGATGCAATGTCCTATTTAGAAGCGTAGATGCATTGTTTAACTTGTTTTCCCCATTCTACCACTTACAAATTGGCGCCCACCGTGGGGCGTAACCCCATATTTTTCTTAATTTTTAAAAATTATGTCCTACAGGTATCGGCGTGAAAGTTTTAGCGAAACCATGACTTTTTGCAGCACGCCGGTGGTCTGTTTTTAGCGCGTCAGGTTTCTGTTTCAGCGCGTCGGGTTTCTATTTCAGCGCGCTGGGTTTCTGTTTCAACGCGCCTGGTTTATGTTTCAGCGCACTGCTTCACTATTTCAGCGCGCCGCTTCCCTATCCTTAAAAGATTTTTTTTTAATCTGGATTCGACGCGTCCGCGGCCAGACTTTATTTTTGTCTAATTTTGGAAAAAAATTTACCAATCCTAGGATAGAAATAGATAAAAATTGATCAATCCTAGGATAGAAACTTCATATTTATTTTGTGGGATTAAAAATGAACATTATGCTGTTATGGAGCAATATCTCCATATAGATTATCTAACTTGTCTTTTGGGTTTTAAAAAGAACAATTTCTCTGCTGTGATTGGGTGATAGGTTTATGTTCTCCCCTTAACTGGGTGTATCAGAATACCAGACTCACTATTACTTTATGCATTTTCAAGCTTTTTAAAAACCTTTAGATAGGCCTGCCGTAGTGGGAAAAAGTACTCACCCTACGGGAACGACCTGAGTGGGGACAGCCAAAAGCCATGGTATTCCAACCCACTTAAAAATTTATGTGAATTTGGGGAAACCCTCTTTCAATGGAAGTGTGTAGGATAACCATCCCCAAAATCTTTGTTCTAAAGATTGGGAGGTCTCTCGAGGGAGTTTATCCATTTGCCGCTCTGAACAGAAACCCTATCTAAGAACCTAGAACTATTGTCAGTTTCTAAACATTGTAATACTGGGTGGTGCAGGGGCGGGGAAGAATCTACCCTCAAGCACTCACCATATAATTGCCAAGGACTATTTGCTTAGGGGATCCGGTATCCACTTCCGTCACTCTGAGTACGCACCTGGAAAAGACAAAAACACGGGCACCCTCTAGGGGGTGACATGGCTGTGTGAGTTGACGCAATTCCAAGCTGTGGGCCGTTCGAGTATATAACGATGACCTTTTGTCTCTGGGAGTGAGTCTATCTAAAGTGTCTTATCTATTATAAACCAGTGAAAATAAAAAAGAATCATGCTTGATTCTTAAGAACATACACTATCTGTTTAGATTCTAGGATTTTTAAAGACAACCATTCTATTCTTGCTTGCTGTGTTTTCTCTCATTAAACTCAGATAAGATCATCACAAGAAAATTCTCAAAATCAAAACACTTGTGGATTTCTCATGATTCGAGATTGGGTATCCACCAAGTTTGTCAAGAAATCTCTTGTCAAATGAATCAGAAAACCAAAGAAAACACTTGCATACAAACAACTTCTAAGAAAACAGCGATTTCTATACCAAAGCAGGAAAGTTCTACTCCAACATAGAACTTTTATTCATAGGTATCACAATTTTTCTAGAGGTTATACGGACGACTATGTTGTAGCTCCCTTAGATTCACAAGCATTTTATCAAAGAAGAGCTCTTAGGCAACACCACAATCATAGTCAAAGAATTCGTCCAGAATACATCCCACAACCAGCAATACAATACGATACTAGACCAAGTGAGTTTCATAGAATAAGATAGTCTCTGTCTTAGCACCTCATGGTTCTGTTTTAGCGCGTCAGGTCTCTGTCTCAGCACTTTCGGTCTCTGTTTCATCGCTTCTAGTCTCTATTTCAGCGCTTCTAGTCTCTATTTCAGCACATCCGGTCTCTGTTTTAGCACGTACAGTCTCTGTTTCAGCATGTCAAGTCTTTGTTTCATCGCGTCTGGTCTCTGTTTCAGCGCTTCAGGTCTCTGTTCTAGCGCTTTAGGTTTCTGTTCTAGCGCGTACCAGCTCTTTTTTAGCGCTCCGGAAAGTCAAAAAAATAGAGAGTTGACAAGATATTTTATCAGTTTTCCCATATCGATAACAAGGTTTTCATCAATCCAGAACACTTTTTTTTCACAGTCCAAAACACTGGGGTCATACAAAAGGAAAACTTTACCCTTACACCTAGATCTTGAAACATCTTGCAAAGTGTCATTATCACCAAATCTGAGATTTTCTGTCAAAGTTTCCCTATCAAGGATTTTATCATCCTTTCATCACGAAACTAGATAAAACTAAATTAGATTTTAAATCAAAAACCTCGACATTTCAATAAAAAATCCAAGATCAAAGTATAGAGTAAAACTCTAATGTTTTTATGCCTATTTTCACACGATCAGCATATCAAAAACAACAACAAGAGGAAAATGAAAGAATAGCAGCCATGGCTGAAGAAAACCCTTGGGGACGATATAGCAACACTGATCCTCTCACTAACTAACATGAGAAAGAAATAACTGCAAAGGAAATCGAGAAAGTTCAACAAGACCCTCATTTCCATAAATTTATGGAAAAGATGCTAGAGCAAGATATGGAAAAGTATCTTCTATTATTAGTTGACAAAGGTGCTAAGCTTTCTAAAGACTTTGATGTCAATCAACTCAAGGAAACGACCACACCCCAACCAACTAGTATGGAAAACCCAAATCAAATAGATGCTTTGACAAAACAAATCCAACAATTACAATTACAGTTCCAAAATATCCAACAAGGGCCAACAAAGAGATATTCCTTACAGGACATTTTCCCTTATCCATTCGATTCAAGCATTAACATGATACCATTTCCACGGTATTGTGAATACCCAATGTACAACAAATACAATGGAAGAATTGATCCATTTGATCACGTACGAGAATTTCGAGCCATGAGCATAGATTTCGTACACGAGGACTCTTACTTACTACGATTATTTCCAAGAAGCTTAGGAAACACTTGCATGGAGTGGTTTTCTAAATTAGAACCTGGGATTCAATCCTTTGAAGAACTAATCAATAGGTTCATAACACACTTCTCATTCAACATCCAACATGGGGTAACCTTAAAAGAACTCTACAACACCAAACAAGCAAAGGGTGAAAAGTTTCTTTCCTTTCTCCAACGATGGAGAAGGCTATTTGCTAAATATCCTAGATCTATTCCTGAAGAGGAGAAGATAGGGATTTTCATTGATAACTTAGTGGATGACATGAATTATAGATTGGATTTACAATATCCATCTACATTTGAACAAGTTATCGAAAAGGGGCTCAAAATCGAAGAGGCTCTCATCAAAAGAGGAACGATCAAACACTTCATTGAAGGTTCAAACAATAACAATTCCTCTAACAACAACGAAAAGCCAAGATTTTGGAAAAAGAACAAGAATACTGATACCATGATCGATTCACACACATCTAAACCAGTATTCACCTTGACTCCAACCACTACAAACAAACAAAACAATGGTTTTAATGTCAAACAAAGTAGTGATCAAGGAAATAATCAAAACAGTGGAGAAACAAAAACCCAATCATTCCAACGACCATCCAATAAATGAAAATTCACGCCATTAGGACAATCATTGGAATCGGTCCTCAAAGAACTTTTAGACGAAAAACTCATTCAAGTACAAGAGGCTAGAAATTGGGACCCTCAAGTCAAACCATCATGGTGGAATGACTTACATTACTGTCACTACCATCAAAATAAAGGTCACATTACTGAAAATTGTTGGCAGTTAAAACATGTAGTACAAGACCTCATAGATCAAAAGAAAGTATTTGTAGAGGGACACCAAACAAACAAAGATCATACAACATTCAAAAATCCTCTACCCAATTATCAGAAGGGAGAATCCTCTTCCGCAAACACCAAAGGCAAGAACGTCGGTTATGTTTATGACAACGATTTATTGTTTTTCTGCTGCCAAAGAGGATGAAGAGTTATGCAATCAAATCAATCGAAACAATGACATTACATCTCCCAATTTGGTACAACATATGGACAAATCTGAAAACCAAATTAATGTAATCACACTCAAAGGGAAACAAGAGTACCAACCGATTAATGCCACAACAAGGGCACAATCCAAAGTTATATTGAAAGGAGCATCAATATCATCCCCATCTATGGATCCTCCCTCTAATCAATATAATCTCATCGATCAATTGCAGAAAATACCGGCACAAATATCCATCTTGGAACTTTTAAAAATTTCCCCATCACACAAAGAGGTTCTTGAACAAGCTCTTATATCAACCACGGTACCTAACAATCTGGATGTGTGTCAGTTCCAAGCTATGGTGGGACATCTATCCGCACCTCATTTCCTTTCATTCTCTGAACATGATGATGTATCACTCACCCATCCACATAATTCCGCTCTTCACATTGAAGTCCTCATCCATAAACACCGTGTAAAGCGTGTCCTGATAGATGGAGGGGCTGGTTTAAATATTTGCACCTTAAAGCTGATTCATGCACTAGGATACTCAGATGAAGCCATTGATACAAGAAGAAAAATCACAATCAAAGCATATGATGAAGAAGAAAGGTCCTCTAAAGGGTTGATCATATTACCCATTCAAGTAGGGCCTATTGTCCAAAAAGTGGTTTGCCAAGTCTTAGATAGGGAACTGACATACAACATACTGTTGGGACGCCCTTGGATCCATGATATGCAAGCAGTACCTTCTACCTATCATCAATGCTTGAAATTTCCCGTCAATGGACAGGAGGTAACAATCATAGCAGACTACAATGACACCCAAGCTTGTCATACATTGAAGACATCTCAGGATACATTCATACCTCACAATCGAGAAGTTAGCACATCAGATGGTGAGCAACAGCAGAACTTCATATCAAAGTGGCTTCCAAAACAACAAAAATCACAAGAGATAAGGGTGGTACAATCTAACCCTTCAAATGTTGAAGAACAATTGGCTCCACTCTCACATCAATTTCCCAAGGAAGTCCAGATAAGTGACAAAGGAATAAGTGAATATGGTGTTGGATACTCATTTCATCTATCACAAATGTTACCCTCCTTACAAACGTATGGACAGCCATCTACAATCACCCAAAATTCAGAACAATCTACAACAGCATTAGATGGCAGATTTGTAAAAGCTAGGAACTTAGATGAAGAATCAGAAGATAAGGCCATACTAAATTGACTTTATAAGGATGAGGAAGCCTCTAATTCTACAAGTAATATCATAGAGACAAATCAATATGGAAAGGGAAAAACTATTCTGGAGAAGATGGGATATTCAGGACAAGGACCTCTTGGGTTAAGGAAACAAGGCATAACAGAACCAATCCAGCCTCTTACGCTCCAACATAAGGATAAAACAGGACTAGGATATGCAATAGAACAAGGATCTCTTGATCGAGGGAAACAAAGTATAACAGAACCAATCCAAGTTCTCGCAATTCAGCAGAATGGTAGAGCTGGACTAGGATACACCGAAGGAGCAAGAGCAGAAATCACCAATAAAACTGTGGAGCGTATTCTTCAAATAAGAGATAATTCTAAAATAGATTCAAATGAATATGAGTGGGACAATTTATCAGATGTTTCCTATGAAGATATTCAGATTGATGTTATCAAAAATTATACCCCTAAACGTGAGGAGGGTCAAAGCTCGAGTTTTAATCCTATTGTCTTTGAAACACAAAATTTTGATGACTCAAGTGAAGATGAACAGACATCGATTGAGATAAATGATGTGGAAGAAAATACCTTCGTAGGCCTTGACATTACCATTAACAACCTGGACGACATTTATGTTCAAGCTTTCACAATCGCTGACCTCAACCCATCTAATGATTCGCTGCCTTTACTACATCCCGAGCTTATCGAATGGGAACCCCAAAACCCTATTGATCTCCCTATTTTTGACAATGATTCCACCATTATTAACTACCTTTGTTGTGAGGAATCTGATACTTATTCTACCAATACTTCTTTTAACGATTCTTTTAGGCAGGAGGATGCCAAGCCTTCCAGTTGCAAAAATATGAAAGAAAAAAATGGATCTAATGGTGAAAACCATTCTATGGCAGTATTTGATCCTAAAATAGTAAAAACAAAGAACGCATCCAATGGTGAAAACCTCATTGAGGCACCAAAGGATGGAATGTTTGACATCCTCCCACAACATTACCATGAAAGATCATCAGTGTTGATAGAACCCACACAGTCTATTGATATTGGCACAGCAGAGAAAGCAAGAATACTCCACCTGGCAGCATCCCTGACAGATACAGAAAAGCTAGATTTTATCAAATTCTTTGAAGAACGATGCATCAATTTTGCTTGGTCATACTCTAACATGCCAGGATTAGACACAAATCTCATTATGCATCACTTGTCCTTACCAGCTGGCACTAAACTAGTAAAACAAAAGCTGAGAAAAATGCATCCACATGTCGCATTATTGGTAAAAAATAATTTGAAGAAACTACTAGATGCTGGATTTATCAGATCTATTGATTATGCGAAATGGATATCCAACATTGTACCTGTTTCAAAACTAGATAACACCATTAGAATATGTACTGATTTCAGGGATTTAAATAGAGCATGTCCAAAGGATGATTTTCCTTTGCCAAACATAGACATGATTGTAGATCTAACAGTTGGCCATCAAATGCTATCACTCATGGATGGATTTTTAGGATACAATCAAATCAAGATAGCTCCTGAAGACTAAGAAAAGACAGCATTTACATGTCCATGGGGCACCTTTTGCTGGAACATCATGCCTTTTGGGTTAAAGAATGCAAGAGCTACATACCAGCAAGCTATGATAACAATCTTCCATGACATGATGCACACCTTCATGGAGGACTATGTGGACGACATCTTATCCAAGTCTCACACCAAGGAAGGACATCTAGAGATACTGGCCAAAATATTTGATAGGTTGGAAAAATTCAAAGTCAGATTAAACCCTAAGAAATGTGCCTTTGGAGTAACATCAGCAAAACTCCTTGGATACATAGTTTCTACAAAAGGAATTGAAGTAGATCCAGAAAAAGTTAAAGCCATTATGGAAATGCCACCTCCTAAGAATATCAGCACATTAAGATCTCTACAAGGCCGCCTACAGTCCATCAGAAGATTCATCTCTCAACTAGCAGATCGGTGGCATCCATTCAACCATCTTTTGCATAAAAATGTGTCTTTTAAATGGGATGAACAGTGTGAGAGTACTTTCAATCAACTCAAGCATTATTTGATGACACCACCAATCTTGGTGCCACCCAGTGAAGACAAGCCATTATTGCTATATGTCACAACAACAGATATCTCTTTAGGAGCCTTGCTGGCACAAGAGGATAGAGAAGGGAAGGAACATGCAATATACTATATCAGCAGGACACTCAATGGACATGAAGTAAACTACACCTTCATTGAAAAATCATGCTTAGCAGTAGTATTTGCAACACAAAAATTGTGACACTATATGCTCACTCACACTATCAAGCTCATTGAAAAAATTGATCCCCTCAAATATTTACTGAGCAAAGCAGCTTTAACAGGAAGGTTGGCAAAGTGGGTCATGCTCCTCAGTGAGTTTGACATTCAATATGTTGAAAGGTGAGCTATCAAAGGACAAGTCATCACCGACCAATTAGCAGAAGCTCCATTATCATACTATCATCCTATGACCATGGAATTTCCTGATGCAGATATCCTCAATATTACAACACAACCATGGCAACTCTACTTCGATGGATCCTACACACAACATGGATCAGGGGCAGGAATTTTATTTGTCACACCTCTTGGGCACACAATTCCATGATCTTACAGGCTTACCTTCCGTTGCACTAACAATGTGGCAGAATATGAAGCTTTGATCCTTGGAATTAAAGTGGCTATTGACTAGAAAATCACAAAACTACAGGTGTATGGAGACTCCCAGTTAATCATCTATCAAGTCAACAATGATTACCAAACTAAGGATGACACACTGATTTTATATAAGAGACTGGTAGATGATCTAAGAAAATACTTCATAGAAATCAAATTTGAGTAGATACCAAGATCAGAGAACAAAGCAGTAGATGCCATGGCCACAATAGCATCTCTTCTACAAATGCCTGAAATGCAAGATCGTTATCGATTTATTGTAGAACAAGTATCAAATCCTGCATACGCAAATCCCAAATCCCAAACCATAAGCCTTTTGGATAGTGCCCAATCTTCCATTTATGGAGACATTTATACTTATCTAAAGATAATATCTTACTGCCAGATCTTTCTCGCAACCAAAAGCGCAACTTCATACGCCAATCCGCCAAACATACCATTATTGCTGACACCCTTTACCGTCGAGGCCTAGATGGTACTCTTTTGCGTTGTTTAGAACATAATGAATCCGCTTCCACTTTACATGAGGTCCATGAAGGAATTTGTGGTACACATTCAAGTGGATTATCTTTAGCCAAGAAACTCCTTCGTTTGGGGTATTACTGGCCACACATGGAGCAAGAATCTTACCAGTTTGTTAAGAGATGCCAAAAATGTCAAATTCATGGCAACCTTATACATGCACCAGCACAGGAGCTCCATCCATTTGCAACTACATGGCCTTTCTGTCAGTGGGGATTAGACCTGGTGGGGAAAATTAACCCATCTTCATCTAATGGACACAAGTTCATTATCACAGCAACCGAATATTTTACAAAATGGGTGGAGGCGGTTCCCTTAACCACAATAACTGGGAAGCAAATATCATCTTTTATACTTAATTATCTCATTTGTAGATATGGGATACCCTAGTCGATCATTACCGATAATGGCAGACCTTTCAAGAACCAAGATGTCCAAGAGCTATGTGAAAAGTTCCACATCCAACATCGCTTCTCAACCCCGTATTACCCTCAAGGTAATGGATAGGCAGAAGCTTCCAACAAAACAATCCTCAAGATTCTCAAAAAGACTGTAAATGAGGTAGGGCATGATTGGCACGTTCAGCTTAACCCTGCTCTTTGGGCTTATAGGACTAGCATCAGAACACCAACAGGAGCTACACCATATGCTCTTGTTTATGGATCAGAAGCAATATTACCTATCGAGGTAGAAATTCCATCCCTTTGAGTTTCACTAAAGGGACTCATTTCAGATGAAGATTATAGGATCTCTAGACTTCAAGAATTAGAGCTACTTGATGAACATCGACAGCAAGTTGTCAATCATTTGATAGCCTATCAACAAAGAATGTCTAGGAACTATAATCATAGGGTTAAGCCTAGAGTCTTCCACATCGGAGACTTGGTCCTACGGGAAAACCCTAGAAATCAAGCAGACAGAGAAAAGAAGGGAAATTTTGAACCTAACTGGATAGGGCCTTATGTTATCATATCAGTCTATGGATCAGAAGCATACCGGCTATCTACACCAGAAGGAGATATGTTGGAGGAGCCCATGAACAGCATTCATCTCAGGTGATTCTACACATGAGGACACCTAGTGCACGGTCAATAAAATTGTCTTGATGAAAACCTGGCAAACAGGCGTCATGATAACAAAAAAACAAAACAAAACCAAAAAAAAAAAAAGAAGAAAAATACAAAAGAAAAAGAAAGAGGACACAATAAAAACAAGTGATGAAAACCTGGCAAACAGGCGCTACTTGTGATTTTCACCAGCTCTTCTATCTATTTAGATACAATTTTATCACGATTGTTTCCTTTCGGATCATTTATGTCCATCATTTGAGATAATCATTATCACTATCCATATCATAGCAGAGATATCATGTTTTACCCTGGCTTGGGGGCAACATCCTAGTGTTATCTGGTACAAATAGACTTTCATCTTACATGGAAAGACAGTCAAAAATGACAACATCAAGTGGCAATACATCAAAATCCAAAAACATCAGAAAATCCATCAAAATCCAAAAACATCAGAAAATCCATCAAAATACAAAAACATCAGAAAATCAAAAATCCAAAAACATCAGAAAATTAAAACCCAAACACATCAGAAAATCAGAAAACCCATGCAAAAACATTCATAAAATTGAAAACACAAAAATAGAGTCTACATCAATTGAAAATGGAGTCTGTGTCAGTCGAACTACATGGTATCTGCGTGTATAACGTAGGCAAGACTAATCTTTAATCAGTCCCCGAGACCCCTAGGATAGGTCACATCATTTGGTCAACTGTCTGAGAATATCATGCAAACATCCGCACACACATTTCAACACTGATGATCTAATCTGAATAATGATTTGAAAATACATTAAGTAGAATTTGAATTGTGGTGCTTTTCATTTTATCATTTGATTATCATTTCTTTGGAGCTACTCGATGATGTATTGAACTAGAGGAGTAAGGAAGAAGAATGATACCTTTTCTTTGTTTGTTGTTTGTGAGTTAGTTATCATTATTTTGCGAATTGTCGTGGGAAGTGCTCTACCAAGTATCATAGATGACATTCTGATTCACGTAAGAAAATGATTAATTCTTGTTTGTTTACGCAAGAAATGCTCAGGTCATCATTGGTCTATCTTATACGTTGATGCTTGTGTTCGCTTGCAATATCAAATATCATGAAAGAAATACTCAGGTCATCATTGGTCTATCTCATATCATTGATGCTTGTATTCACTTTTAACATTTTTTAAAGCTCAGTGATGATACAAAGCAAAATCAAAAGATTGTTGAAATGACACTTAGAATTGCATGGTTAAAATAGATTGTTTCAAAAAGCTACCAAATTTCAATCTCAAAAGCTACACGTATTCCCTCTCTACATCATATCACCATCTCTTCAATATTTCTTAGGATATCATCTCTTTCTGAATTATTTTCTTTCATTTCAGTCGTCTCAAATTCCATCCAATCTTAATCTATTATGTCTAGCACAAATCATTTAATGGCATCCTTGGTTTTGTTCCCAACCTTGTTACAGGCCTTTATCCAATCATTATCATCATCATCGGGATGTATCTTTCCCTATCCTTTTGTGTTGTTTCGGGATGTATCCTTCCCTCATCAACAACACTCTTATCATCATCATCATCATCAATCAATCTTGGCTTGCAACTTGACTGGGGCAACATCACATTTATCCTTGAATTCATTTGTGCTTACTTACTTTTCATTTTCTCCTTTCATTATCTCTTCCTTATCCCATCCCCTATTCTATTCATCATTTTGAATCATCAAGTCTCAGTACATTAATCACTCCTATACTGGGGCATATCATATCAATCAAAGAAGTCAAACCACGTTGCCTAATCAAATCTGAATTAGCTCTGATGAGACTTTGTTCAAATCTTGTGATCATCAATCTATCATTCAACCTCACCTATCATGAGGTTAATCATTCAATCAATCAATCATTGAACCTCTCCTATCATGAGGTCAATCATCAATCAATCATTGAATCTCACCTATCATGAGATCAATAATCTTCTAAGCTATCAGGATCATCAATCATCATCATAATCAACTAGAGGAATTAGTATTTCTTTATCGGGAGATAAATTGTTTCATCATTGATTCTTCATCAAATTATCATCAAATCATCAAATCATCATAAAAATCAAAAATTCATCAATTTATCTCCCGTGGGGGCATATATCGCTATCATTTCGAAATTCAACATCTGGGGCAAATCTGGGGCATATTTTAAACTTTTCATTAATACTGGCAGCTGAGGCAAAATCATTCTTTGAAGCAATGTGTAAACCCATCACTTCAAAGAGGGGCAAAATGTAGACACCTAAAAATGGTCTGGAGAATCTAATAAATTGAATACAACTTATTTGATTAATTAATCTTAAATTCTTCTACTTAGTAAGTAAATAGAAATATTTATTTATATTAAGTTCATTATTAATTCTTCTATTTTCTCTCCTAATTAAATAAACAAAATTAAAAACTTTGTTTTATTTAATTATTATCATTTTCATCATATTATTTATCTCTTAATTAAATAAACAAAATTAAAAACTTTGTTTTATTTAATTATTATCATTATTGCTTCCTTTATAATTTTATCATAAATTAAATACACAAACTTAAATAATTTGTGTTATTTAATTATTTTGTCACGTTTCTTCTTAATTAAATAAAGATATTCCAAAATCTTTTATTTAATTATCATTCTCCTTTTGTTTTAATTTAATAAACAAACCCTATAGTTTGATTTATTAAATTATTCAATCCTCTTTTTGCTAAATTTAAATAAATTAAATATTATTTAAATTTATGCACTATTCACTCACCAATAAAATTAATTTTTCAAAATTTAAATTAATTGCACTGTCATTCACGGGAAGAGCTTTCGGGACAAACCTGCAGGAAATTCTCTCAACAACCTTCCACACACCTTCCGTCTTATCTTGCCTGGTGTTTTCATGGGGAGAAACCATTCTCCATGAACAGCTCCATCTTCTCATCCCATGCCCTTCAAATCTCCAGATTTAATCACAGCCCCTCATCCCGTATCCCTGTGCAATTGTGCTGCCGTGAAAGCTATAAATACAGCTCTTGGGCTATAGGAAATGGATCCTAACTTGTGCAATTTTACTCTGCAGGTTTTCCAGACATTCAAACATTCAAGCAATCTAGTTTTAGGATTAATCTATCAAGCATCTATCAAGCTTTCTTTAGTATTTCATAGTTTACAATCATGGCTGTTTACAGTAGTTTATTTCTCATGAATTTTACTGTAGAATCATCTTAGTTGCATTATAGAATCATAATAGCTTAATTCTCATTCTCTAAGTGTCATTTCAATAGTTTAATTAGCTTACAAATCTGAGAGCTAAGTAGATTAGAGAAATCTTTAGAGTTAGAGAGCAATAGGATAGATTTATGTAGATTTGTAGTTTAAATTAGTTTAAATTTCTTAATCTTCGATGCAATGTCCTATTTAGAAGCGTAGATGCATTGTTTAACTTGTTTTCCCCATTCTACCACTTATAAATACAAATTCTATTGACTGAGTATGACTTCCGATGTGGCATCACGTGGACGAATTAGAAGAGCCAAAGTGGAACCCTTGGGAGTTTGTTCGTCATGACGGTTCTGTGAGGGAGCTCGATAGTCAGGGAATACCGTGGATATAGTTGAAAATTGCAGATGCTTGGTGGTTGGATAGTAGTTCGATCAACAGTGAAGTGTGATGAATTCAAATTGTATCAGTGAAGGAATTAAAATCTGTAAAGGTTGTAACTTGGATGTCTCTGTTCAAAGAAGGTTCATGATGAATGTTGTTGTATAATGACACCAGAAAGATAAATCTAGAATTGTATGTAATTTTGATTACTGTAATACAAAGTGATTTCTCTTGGTGTGGTGGGTTTTCCCACATATATCTTGTGTTTCATGTGTGTTTGTCTAAATACTCTATTTCTGTAATCTGTCTCATAGTGCATCTTAACTTGACTGTAATTGAAAATTTAAAAAGTACTTCTGCACTCTTTCCTGAGGTATTGACGTTAAGAAAATTGTTTTCTGCATCTAGTTTTCCTTACAAGTGGTATCAAAGCCTAGCCAGTTGTGTTATCCTTGGGGGTACATTGGGTTTTTTGTGTCAATACTATTTAGTGGGAGTTTTGTAGAGATTGTTATTTCTATTTACAGATTAAGATGTCTAGTTCATCTGGGAAGATTGAAATAGAGAAATTCAATGGCAGTAACTTTGAATTGTGGAAACTCAATATGGAGGATCTCTTAGTAGATCGAGACCTTTGGCTTGTTGTGTCTGGAACTAAACCTACAGGCATGAAGCAAGAAGAATGGGACCTTGCATATAGGAAAGTGAAGGGGCTGATAAGGATCTGTTTGGCAGACTTAGTTCTTCTCAATGTGCATGAAGAGAAGTCTGCTTCTCTCTTGTGGAAGAGACTGGCGTCTATTTATCAGGGGAAATCTTTGGTGAATAAGTTGTTCCTGAGAAAGAAGCTTTACTCTTTGAGAATGCAGGAAGGAGGGTTTGTAGCTGATCATTTGAATGCATTCAACATGTTGCTCATACAATTAACATCTATTGGTGTAAAGCTTGAAGAAGAAGATCATTGTATGCTTTTGTTATGTTCTTTTCCAAACTCATGGGATCATCTAGTGATGGCTATTGGGAGTACAACATCTATTTTCAAAATGGAAGATATTGTTGGTTCTTTGCTGTAAGAAGAAATGAGAAGAAAATCTTTTGAGATGGTGAAGGAGGCTCTTGCTATCAGAGGAAGGTCAAAGGAGAAAGGCAAGAAGAAGGACAAGAAGTCCAAATTGAAATCAGAGGGGAGATCAAAGTCTCCTGGCAAGAAGTCTAAGGTGAAGTGTTGGAACTGTGGGCAACCTGGTTATGTCTGAAAGGATTGTAAAGAGAAGAAAAAGAAGAAGAAAGGATCTTCCGATAATGGTTCTTCTCATAGTGATGGTGATGCATTCATTGCATCCTTGGCTACTTAGGCATCAGATGATGTATGGTTGATCGATTATGGAGCATCATTCCACATGACATCTCACAGAGAATGGTTTACAAAGTATGAAGAATACGATGGTGGAAAGGTGTACTTGGCGAGTGATTCAACCTTGGAAATTGTTGGCCGTGGAAGAGTCAGAATCCAATTTCCTGATGGTAGAATAAAGGGGATCAATAATGTTATGCACATACCAGGTCTGGCTCAAAATCTATTGTCTGTAAGTATGCTAAATGATATCGGAGTACAAGTCTTGTTCTTGGGAAGTGGCTGCAAGATGACTAGAGGTTCAATGGTTTTGGCTAGAGGTGTTCAAATTGGTACCCTGTACAAGATGGATGCATAAGCTGTTCATTGTAACAGTGTCTCTTCGAAGTCACTGAAAGCTGCTCATGGAGGTAAAGAGGGAAATATCCCTAATTATGTAAACTCTACAGAAGTAAAACTTCCTGCAGAGAAGACTATGCTTTGGCATCATAGGTTAGGCCACATAGGAGAAAAAGGTTTAAAAACCTTGAAGAACAAAAACCTAGTTGAGGGGCTTAAAGTTTGTAATCTGGAATTTGAATTCTGTGAACACTGTATATATGGAAAGTAGCATCGTGTTTCATTTTATGACAATCCTCATAAATCTTCTGGTTTGTTAGACTATATTCATTCCGATGTGTTTGGTCTAGTAGATGTTCCTTCTTTGTCTAAATCAAGATACTGTGTCGTTCATTGATGATTATTCAAGAAGAGCATTTATATATTTTTTGAAAAGTAAATCAAAAGTGTTCAGTCGATTTAAGGAGTTTAAAAATCTTGTTGAAAATCATACTGGTAAAACAATAAAATGCTTAAGGACTGATAATGGCGATGAATTTTGTTTTGATGAATTTGAAAGATATTGTAAAGACTATGGAATCAAAAGAGACAAGACTACACCTTACACTCCACAGCAGAATGGAGTTGTAGAAAGGTTCAATAGGATAGTGATGGAGAGAGCACAAAGTATGCTTAGTAGTGCTGGTTTGGAGGAAAAGTTCTGCGCTGAAGCTACTGCTACTGCATGTTACTTAGTTAATCGGTCTCCAAACTCTGCTCTCGTTGATAAGACACCTTTGGAAGCATGGTCTGGTAAGAAGCCCTCTCTTAGACATATTAGAGTCTTTGGCTATGAGGCATATGCACATGTGCCAGATGTAAAAAGATCTAAGTTGGAAAAAGGATGTTAAGTGTATTTTTATTGGCTATAGTGCTAACATTAAAGGATGCAAGCTTTGGAATCCTGTTATAGAGAAGGTTGTATACAGCAAAAGTGTAATCTTTCATGAGCTGAAACCTTCCACCTTGGATCTACAGTCAGAGACAAAGTCAAAAAATAGTAAGGATGTAGCAGCAATTCCTCCTACACCAGAGAAAGAGGAATTGGAGATTCAAAACGTACCTAAAACTAAGGAGAGCTCAAGCAGTTCTGAAAGCTCTGAAGAAGATGAACCTAAGCCTTAGCCAGTGAGGAGGTCAACTCGAGAAAGGAAACAACCAGATAGGTATGGGTTCTCATTAATTGATTCTACTTGTGCCTATGCCTTGATTTCTAGCACTGATGAGCCTAGGACTGTAAAGGAGGCAATTAGAATGTCTGATTCAAATTCTTGGTTGGAAGCCATGAAGGAAGAAATGGTTTCATTAGATAAAAATGAAACTTGGAGTCTGGTGCCCTTGCCTAAAGGCAGAAAACTTGTGGGCTGTAAATGGGTATTTAAGAAAAAGATTGGTCCGGATGGCAGTGTAGAAAAATACAAAGCACGACTAGTTGCAAAGGGTTATTCCCAGGTAGAGGGAATTGACTATGGGAAAATCTCTTCTCTTGTAGCAAAGCTGACGTCCATTAGATTTCTATTGTCACTTGCAGCAGCTTATGACTTAGAGGTTGAACAGATGGATGTGAAGACAACATTTCTTGATGGTGATCTTGAAGAAGAAATCTATATGTCCTAGCCTGAGCACTTTGTTGAGAAAGGTAAAGAAAAACTGGTATGAAAATTAAAGAAGTCTCTGTATGGGTTAAAGCAGTCACCTAGAATGTGGTACTAGAAATTTGATACACATGTATTATCTTTAGGCTTTGTGAGATCAAAATCTGATCACTGTGTATACTATAAAGCTAAAAGTGATCAAGTGCTTGTTATTGCTCTTTATGTTGATGATATGTTGTTCATTGGAAATAGCAAGCTAATGATTTCTGATCTTAAGTCTTAGTTGTCTGCTAAGTTTGAAATGAAGGATCTTGGTGCAGCAAGGTATATTTTGGGGATGGAGATAACTAGGGACAAGAAGAATAGAAAGCTTTGGCTTAGTTAGAGTAAGTATATAAAGATTGTTCTAGAGAGATTTTGTATGAATGATTGCAAATAATTAGTTGTTCTAGTCATGCAGGGAATGAAGCTATCTGTTGAAGACTGTCCAAAATCTCTTATTGAGATGGAGGACATGACCAGTGTGCCCTATGCTAGTGCTGTAGGTAGTCTCATGTATGCAATGGTATGTACAAGACTAGACATTTCCCAAGCAATGGGAGTACTTAGTCGATTTATGGCTAATCCAGGAAGAATACATTGGGATGCTGTGAAGAGGGTGTTTAGGTATTTGAAGGGAACTTAAAATTTTTCTTTGTGTTATCATGGGAATTCAGTTGAATCACAGAGGACTCTCAGCATTCATGGTTATGTAGACTCTAATTGGGTAGGGGACATTGACAGCCAGAGATCCACCAGTGGATACGTTTTCATGTTGAATGGTGGTGTAGTGAGTTAGATGAGCAAGCGGTAGGCTGTAGTCGCTTTGTCCACTACAAAAGCTGAATACATGGCAGCTACCCATGCTTGTAAAGAAGCTGTATGGTTGAAACATTTGTGTTCTAACATTGGTTTTGATGCAGAGGAAATAACAATCTTATGTGACAGTCAGAGTGCCATTTGTCTGGAAAAGAATCCAACTTTCCATGCCAGGATGAAACATATTGATGTACAGTACCACTTTGTATGAGATATGGTTGAGGATGGAAAGGTCAGTTTGGAAAAATTTGATACTCTGGAGAATGTTGCAGATGCATTGATGAATCCAGTGAGCACAAACAAGTTTAGGTGGTGTGCCAGTTCAATAGGCCTTAGTGCCCATGATTTTCAGTAAGTATTTTTTTTTTGCTCTGGAGGTGCCTGTATGATCTTTGTCAAGTGGGAGATTGTTGGAAATATGTGTCTCAACCATTACAAGCTGAAACCTCCATGAGTACCAAGTCAGTGTGACAGGTTCCATGTCTGGCTGACTAGCAGTTTGTTTTATCCAATTCTAAACAGGTCGTTGTGACCCTGAAGAAGTCTTGCCGAAAGGTTTATTGTGTAGCTATCGCTGTGACAAGGTGTGTTTGTTGTGACCTTATAGCGCTTGAGAGATATCTGGCTGAAAGGCCATTCATTCAGGTATCGGTGAGACTCTTGGTGACTGGAGTTTCAGAGTGACTTCAACACTCAGTAAGATGTCACCGCGAAAGCAAATGTTATGCCGACAGGGACTACTTGGGAGTTATCGATATAACTCTTAGACTTCGTTATGAAGTCTGAGCGATAAGCTATTTTCTTGTCGATAGCCGATGGCTATCGGGGTAACTCTTGGTGACAGTTAGTCTTCGATGGAACATATATAAATCGGTAAGTTCCCTCAGCGATGGACAAATGTTTTGGCGACAGGTGAACACTTCGGAGTAGCATATGAAGATCAGTATAAACTCTCGGCAATAGATGTGAGTCTTGCCGACTTTCATTTGGTGCTTGGTAGATATGGGAACTTCAGTGTAACCTTAGTGATTCGCTATGACCTTCTAGTGAAAGCGATAAGTCAGGACGACTGCTTGGTGACTCGGTGAAACTCTTGTAGCTCGATAGAACATCCTAGCGACTACAATAACTCTTGGCGACATCGATATGGGTTCAATGTGGCATTGGTGAGACATAGTTAGTGTCTCACCAAGATGCCAATACAATACGAATTTTGTTGACTGAGTATGACTTGTGATGTGGCATCACATGGATGAATCAGAAGAGCCGAAGTGGAACCGTTGGGAGTTTGTTTGTTGCGACGGTTCTGTGAGGGAGCTCGACAGTCAGGGAACACCATGGATATAGTTGAAAATTGCAGATGCTTGGTGGTTGGATAGTAGTTCGATCAACAGTGAAGTGTGAAGAATTCAAATTATATCAGTGAAGGAATTAAAATCTGTAAAGGCTGTAACTTGGATGTCTCTGTTCGAAGAAGGTTCATGATGAATGTTGCTGTATAATGACACTAGAAAGATAAGTTTGGAATTGTATGTAATTTTGATTACTGTAATACAAAGTGATTTCTCTTGGTGTGGTGGGTTTTTCTCCCGTAAGGGTTTTCCCACGTATATCTAGTGTTTCATGTGTGTTTGTCTAAATACTCTGTTTCTGTAATCTATCTCAAAGTGCATCTTAACTTGACTATAATTGAAAATTTAAAAAGTACTTCTGCACTCTTTCCTGAGGTATTGACGTTAGGAAAATTGTTTTCCGCATCTAGTTTTCCTTACAAAGACCCCCCCTTGAGCAGCCTCCACATCGTGAGTACACAACTAGGCATACATTAAGATCACAAGAAGAGGGCAAAAAAATTGAAGGCCAGGGGACAGATGATTTAGAAAATGATACTCCACTTCAGCTTTTTTATTTGCCAAAAAAAACAAAAAGTGATTGTAATCATATTATGACAACCATATTTTTGATAATATGTTAATGAATGTTAAAAATTGATATTTTTGACAAGCATATTTTTTATAATATGTAAAAAAAAAAATAATGAATGTTATATGTTAATGAATGAATGTGAATATGTTAATGAATGAATGTTATATGTTATTAATGGATGAATGAATGATTAATGTTATATGATCGGGTATGGGGAATTGAGAGTGATGTGAATGGGGGAGGGGCCAAATAAGCTTCCACCTTCACGTGGTTGTCCCTTTTAAGTAGAGAATATTAAACTATTCTTGAAACAAAGAGAAGCTCAATAAGGTAATGCAATTTTCAATATTTCATTATGCTACACTTTTAATCTTATGCAATTTTCATTAGTTCTATTTACTTCAATATGTTACCCTTTGTACTTATTTTACTTTTTAACACATCTCATATGTTACCCTAGATGATCACTTTTGTAGGGGAAGCTATCCACAGATGGATCCCGCGTTGGAAAGATTCCTTCAAGAAATTGTGTAAGGTTAGTACTTATCTTGGTTGCATATTGGTTTAATCTTCCTAATTCTTGTAAAGATATGATTTGGAAGGAAAAAAATCAATGAAAATGTTGATTGCAACTTGAAAAGGATTGGAAGGACAAGGCTCCAATCAGAAAACTCACCTAATTTCCCTTGTAGGCACAATGTCTCATTTGTAAATTCAAGCATTAACACACATCAAGGACCAATTTGTGTTACATCCATGGATACAAGGCTTGAGCAAAGGAACAATATATTCTCAAAGGAACAATACTCATGATTAGTAGGGAACTTACTGTCAAAAATCATACTTACAACCTCTTGTATGCTCACTATCTTTGATCACTCCAAACATGATTCATCATTACAATGAGTAGCAAATTCCAAATGGCAAATAGTAAAACTAATAGAAAAATGTCAAAACTCAAAATGTAGTGAATGGAGGCCTCTAATCATCTGCAAACTCCTCATCACCAGAACTATTGGATTCTACAAGATCAAGATCCCTCAAGCTCACATCAACCAGCCCACACCAAATTAGGGTAACCCCAAAACAATTAAAAATAAAAATTTATTTTTAGTTTTTAAGTTAAGTCGGCCCATAGACGTGGGGCTTGACGGGAGACAACTAGGCATCTCCCAGCCTCCCGAGAAATGCCTAGGTGTCTCCCAAGGAGACTTGGAGACTTGGAGATGTCTCTCAAGGAAAATTGAAGATGTCTCCACATCTCCAAGTCTCCTTGGGAGATGCAGAGAAGTTTCCCCACCTTTGGTGGAGCATAGGTAGCAGTGGCGGGATAACAGGAAATTCCAAGTATGTGTTTCCCCGTCTCTAAAATGTCCCCATTTCTGAAACACGGCCAGATAGAGGGGGAAATGCATTTCCGTGGAACACTATTTATTATAAATAGTTTAGATGAGGGTAGATAGCATCCTTTATAAGAGACATGCATAACTCCCACCTATTCGTGGTAGTTGGAGTTACTTGTCACTTTGATATATATGCCACCTCTATTAACCATTTATTTAGCATCTCCCTAATAGGTGGAACTTTAGCCTATTTCTAGTAGTTGGAGTTATTCTTCCTATTGTTTGTATTCATATCACTTCTATCTATATCTACTCCACCTATCTCTTAGTTTTGATGATGGAGAGTGAGCTTCCTTTATATTGTTTTTGTATCTCTTGTATTGTTGGTAACTAGCTCTATTTTTCTATTTTGATTCTAGGACCGTTTGATAAATAGTTCTATTGCATCTACTTCTACTATGGGTCAAGGATAGTTTCTCACTTATTTGCAGAATTAAACACCAACAAACATTATTTGGAAGACTAAATTTGTGACATGTAGGTATGAGGTTACCAAGTTGTCATAGAAACCTTGAAGACCTATGGGGTGAGGCACTCCTTGTAATTAGAGAGAGTTTATGGCTCATTTCTCACTTATATCCATTTTTTCATCGATGGTATTTTATTCATTAGTAGTTGTTATTGGAAAGGAATGTGTCTAGCCTACAATATGGCTTGCCATGATATATGGAATGTGATCAAGTGTTCTATTACACTGGAAAACTGCATCCTTAAGTTGATCTTGTTCTCAACTAAACCTTATGTAATGTGTCTATCCTACATCCATGGTATGCTTGCATAGTGGATGGCTAGAAATCTCCTTTCTTTTATCTTTATCAAACAAAACCATGATTTTTTCCTTAGGAAAGATCCTTTGCATTTAGTTGCATATGATTCAAAGATATGTAAACATATTTTATGTGTAATGGAATCCCACCTTAATATATCACTTATAAGGTTTATTGAACATGCCTCCAACTAGAAACATTTTTTAGTTTACCCTTCATTATGCCTATGTTGCATGGGATATATATTTTTTAATTAAAAATGACCAAGGTCTTGTTTCTTTTCTTCTATATTGATACCTTGATGGTCTATCAAATTTTGTAGTAATGCATGATTCTTTGAAACATTAGATCTATATTTGTATTTTAATTTGTGTGTAACTATAGGCATAAGAGAGGCATTGAATTAAATTATTTAGAATATTATTAGAACATTTTCACTACTTAAATTTTCAAGACAGATCTCATGTATGGTTGAGGGTGATCATAAATTTACTTGAGTGAGTGAGGAAGGAGAATTCTTGAATATACCTACACAAGTAGACACATGGTCTTCTTATTTTGTGATGTGGTTTATTGTAAAACCAATTTATGGATGTTATTTTATTCTAACCAAAGTATAGTTTTTGTTGTTGTTTAGACAAGTCAAGAACAATGGCCTTCTTTGCATCTAAATCCACATTATCATGTAACACTCATCAAATTAGGAAACACTTTCAAAGATATTTCCCAGTGAATCCTTGGAAGAACCATAGGATTCTACCTTCTTTTGATGGTTGTTATAAACACACAAGTATATACATAATATACATATATGTAAATTCTTATGTATATATAGGTATATATGTACACACACACACACATGTGCATATGCACACACACATACACATATATCCTTGTTCATTATCTTTGGAATTTTAGGATCATTTTAGGGTTGTGATGTTTATCT
The DNA here is from genome assembly GCA_007258455.2 of Sequoia sempervirens. Classification (NCBI taxonomy): domain Eukaryota; kingdom Viridiplantae; phylum Streptophyta; class Pinopsida; order Cupressales; family Cupressaceae; genus Sequoia; species Sequoia sempervirens. The sequence continues at coordinate 114,052,138 of VDFB02179234.1, read as the reverse complement.
AGACTTTAAACTTAGTAATAGTGTAAGACATTAAATACTTCAACTTAGTAATTTCATACAGAATTCTCACATCTCTTATGTCTGTCTTGATTGCAGATGATTTAATTTTTTTTGTAGTTGTTCATATATATGTTGATCACACCACAGGTTTGCATGAGTTGGTTGTGTGGTTCTAGCCATACATGATGCTAGCGATGTGATCATGGAGTTTAGCAAGATCCTCAAATACACTGGCTATGATTTGCTCCCAAGCATTACTTTCATCATTTTTGTCATTTTGTGGCTTGTCTTATGCATCATTTATTTTCCTATCTGGGTCATTTGGAGCACAAGGTAAGCTTTCATTTTTCCAATTTTCTATTTTATAATCTCTCACATGCAGTGTTATGGAAAATGATAGCTTTAAGTAACCTAAGAAATGACCATTAGAACATACATAATTGTGGATACCTCTAAAAATAACATTGAAATTAGTAAATACTAAATACTAAATATGTTGGAAAAGGCAACCCTTGAAAATCTATTCATACGTAAAATTCAAAATTGAAATTAAGCACCCATTTGCACACTTAAGGATATGTTACAAGTTCAATTCCAACAAAGAAATGCAATGCAAAAGGTAGAACATTAGATCATATGCTAGTTTTCCTAGGATTATTTTTATTTTCAAACTCCTCATACTATGCACAAGTGTGGGTACACCTAGATCTGCAGAATAGTAGAGTGAAAAATCCCATGCATATTGAAACTCAATCAATTAAAGTAAAAGAATTGAAGTTGTGCCAGATCATTCCAAATCAATTAAGTTCAGGTCATTCAACAGGAATTGGCAGATGAAAAATAATACAAGTATTGAAATTTAGCTAGATATAGCCCAAGTCCAATTCCCTATTGCTTTCCAATTGACATGTAACTTGGAAACAGGGTCCCAAGAAAGTATGAAATGGCTACTAAATGGAAGCTATACTCCTAAAAAATGAGCACGATGATTACTTCTAGACGCATGAAAACATCCGACAACATTTCACAAAAACACCCATAACTATGGACTTGTCATAGGTCTTCCCTTTGAAGCTTAGTATGATTACCCTCGTAACTCCCTTTCCATGCATCACTTCATTCCTTTTCATGGTGACTATCATGCTTCTAGCACTTTCACAATCTCCATTACCACTTTTGGTTGTCCTTCCGTGCATACAAACCCTCAATTGTCATGCTTCTCATTTCTTTCATTGTATAATATCAACACCACTAGTGATCTTTCCATTGTCATATATTTAAGTTTAAAGTCCCTTGGAACACCTCCTCTGAACTCTATATCCTTTCATTCACTAGTGTGCTTCAAATTGTGTTTGTATAATGCCTTGAATTGTAATAAGGTTTCTTAATAGGTCTTTGATAACCTTGCTTCTCTAACATTTTTCTATTCATTAACTGTCATACTTACAATCTACCTTCAAATTGCTATTCTTTGACTGTCATTATCTCTTATTACTTATATGCTCATTAACCCTCAAAAAACCTACCTCTTGGTTATCCCCTTTGTCTCATGACTAGATCGTTGGTCAACACCTCTTTCTTGACTGCCCTGAATGTCCTTTTTCATGTTTTGGCTTAACATGCCATGCATGACTGTCAAGATCTCATGACTTTGAAGATCATTACAATGTACCTTTTCTTTATTACTTACTCCATTGTCAAGATTATATGCAAGATAACCTTATTAATATATTGTCCTATGTGACATTTGTTGTCCTATTTGACTTCCTTTATAGTGACTTAGGGTTTCATGCCTATGAGTGTGGGTGATAGTGAGCATGGTGCTAAGGGAATTAGATAGCAATCTACTATGAAGAAGGCATGATTATTCTCTCTTAAACAAAAGTGACCTTGTCTTAACCTAATAGGACAACCCTAATAGGACTGAGCACCACTATTGAAGACCACCTTGCCTTAACCTCATTATCCAATTGGTGCCATGTTTTATTTGAACCTGTCGAGATTGTTTAAACCTTAAAATGCCCTTTCAAAAGTGACCTTGAAGGAGACTTTCAATAGACCTCCCTTGTCTTCTAGGCATACGTCTCCTTGCATTTCATGCTCATGCATTCTTTCATTTCCTTACATTTTCTTTCACATTCTCTTCTTGAAAGTTTCCACTCTCATCAGCAAGGACTGTCATATGATGAGTTACCTTAAACACTTCATCTTTGTATCCTCTTGTCACTCATGAGAGATCTGCTCAAGACTATCTCTCTATCACTGTCCAAGGTCTCTTCTTATGATGACTGTTATGATTCCCTTGAACACTATCCTCACCTAGACATTAACTTAGAGCTCAAAAACTTTGTGAATACTCAGACATGAGAAATGCACAATACTTGATAGATCCTAAACTTTTAACTAGAAAATGAGGAATATTGAAGGTTTAATGGTACTTGAAAAAATTATTTTGACATATGTATCGAACGCAAAACTAAAATGGTGAAAGATCATGTGAAAGAAAAGAAAATTCAGTGTTCCACGGGGTTTCAGGGATGGGGACAGGGGGACATCAGGGGACGCGTTTCAGGGACATAGGGACAGGGGGTCTAAGTTTGGGGGTGGTGGGGGGACGTCGTGGGGACAATTGCAAGGGGCAGTAGGGTGTTGAAATACATATAGCACTTGAAAAAATAGTTATAAAAAGATGTACAAGCTTCAAAGGAATAGATTTGTGACAACAATCATGGTTCTTTAAAATGAACATAGCCACAAAGCTCCAATCAGAAAACTCACTCTCACCAATAATAAAATTTGTTCAAATGTATGTAATAGCATACATTTGAATGAATAATTTAAAAAAAAAAAACTACAAGTTTCGTTGAAATTTCGACAAACCTAAACCGACGAAATAATAAAACCTCTAATGAAGTTGCTATACATGTGACGATATTTTCATCACAATTTTGATGCACCTAAACTGAAAAACCACTAAAACCTTCGATGAAGATGTTATACATGTGACGAACGCTTAGTGATTTTCTGACGAACGTTTGGTGATTGTTCGTCAAAATTGCGATGAACATTTGGTGATTGTTTGTTGAAATTGCAAAGAATGTTTGGTGATTGTTCGATGCTTTTGAAGAGGCATTTTGCATTGTGTTGTGGCTATTTTTCATCGCTAGATGGATGAATTTTGCATTGATTTTCCAATGAACACCAATTCCATTTTCCATGGCGATGACCAACGATGTTGGGTCATGGTTTCAACGTATAAAAGTTGGTCGTGAAAGCGATGAAATTTATGAGTGTTTCCTCGGTACTTTGACAATAGTTTGTCAAAATGTCAAAAAACATTCGTCGGAATTTGGAGTCAAATACAGTAGTTTCATATAGAAAGCATTAATCATACCACATGCATTGCATCTCCATCATTGCATAATATAGATTGGTTATTCTAGGAATCTCATAAACCATACATTTATCATCCACTACATAATCATAAAAGCATCATCATATCATATCATTTGCATCCATATCATCCAAGCATAATCATGTCATCCATTACATATAAACATCATAACCATCTCATATATATATCATCAATAATGTAATTGTCATGGTACAAAATCAGGATCAAGTGTGTGTAATATATCAAAGTAGACATGAGGTTACCCATGGTTGATGACTGTCTACATCATCAAATCTGTCTACATCAAGCATTCAAGTTGAACTAATCTTGAACCTCTTTGTCATGAGATCGACTCTCAAATTGAACTTTTTGCTCGATCTCTCTCGGGGGAATTGTACCAACATAATTCTTTCACTAGGGCAGCAGTGGGGCATCCAAAAAAATTAGAGAATTTTTTAATTTTGATCATGACAATTTATTATTTGAACCAACACAGTGAGTACATTACTTCAAAGAGGGGCAAAATTTAGACACATAAAATGTACCAATTGAACCTATACACTTGATCCTGATTTACTAACACCATTTCATCTTCAATCATCTCCATTTGCTAGTCATTTAATTAAATAATCTTTATTTAATTAAATTCATCATATTTTGTCTTTTAATTAAATAAATCAACTTTATCTAATTAAATCATCATCTTCTATTAATTAAATAAATCACTTTGTTTAATTTATCCTATAGTCCCTTTTTTAATTAAATAATTCATTTTATTTAATTAATCTCTAAGGTCATCTCATTTAAATTAAATAAATTTATCTTTGTTTGATTTAAAGCTAACACCGTCCTCTTTAATTAAATAAATCAAATCTTATTTAATTAAGTCTAAAATCATTTTCTCTCATTTTGATTTAAATTAATCCAAAAATCTAAGTCAAAATGGTTGAATTAGCTAATCTCCTTTAAATTAATCAAATCTTGAATAATCTTAGTCTTAAACCATCAAATCCTCTAGCTTTTGCCACTTTCTCATGAAAATCATTTTAATTAATTAATAAATCCCTAATTACTTTCAAAAGGGCATCAAGATGGAATATTCTTCAAATTTGAATTTTCCCTCCCACATTTCTTATCCTCCAACATGGCATTAACTCTTCTTACATGTCTCCCACTTGGCATTTAAGACTCTTTCTTCTCCCTCCAACAAGCCAACTTTCAAATTTCAAATTTGAACCCAATAGCATTTATCATGCACAATGACCAAAATGTGCACAACCTTCATCCTCTCACATCTTGACAAGTGGCATCTTTCCATTAGATTATCTTTTATCCCACATTCATCCTATTCTTCAATCCTCCATTCTTTCTTATAAATAGAGGCCTACTCTATTGTATTACTTCACAATCTCAGTCATTTGAATCCACATCCATCATCCAGGAGCTTATCAAGGATTGGGAAAGGGCTTCTTTCCACATCAAAGAAGCACCAATCCACTATGAGATAGGGTTTAATTCATGTTATTGTGTGTTTTATTTAGCTTCCTTGTTTCCTTTGATTGCATACTTAACATGATTCAACATTTCATAGAGATGTTTTGGTTTGCTTTGCTTTAAATGATTAACCATGTTAATGTGTGTTGAAGTTTTGAGCATTTGTAGATTTTAAAATCCACAGGAACTGATCCTAATGACCTTGGGCTTCCTCATGCTCCTTCAACTCCTCATTAATTTCCTCCTCATGATGTTGACATCATTGGAGAAGATGATGATAGCATGCATAAGTTCTTAAATGAATGCCTTGACAACCTTGAAGCCAATGCATCCTTTTACCCATCCATGAAGTCACAACACCTTCCCACTATTTCACCTCCTGATATGTTTGGTTACTTCCATCCTGACAAAAATGAAGGACCTAAGTTCCCTCCAATAGGTGGACCTAGTTCTTCTACACAACCAACTCCTCAACCATTCTATGATAATAAAGTTACAACCACATCCATCAACCTTAAAGAAACTTATGGAAAAGATTTTACCATCTTAAGCAAACAAGGATGTGACACAAAAAATTAACATGACATTCATCAACTTTTAGAACAAAAACCAGTAGATGAGAACACAACAGGGTTAGGATATCAAGATCCTCCTCATGAGAACAAGCCTCCTTTTCAATATTGGAGACTTCGGGATGATGGTACTGTGATCTTTGATTCCCCTCCCAACTTGAATGTTCTCCATCCACATGAACAACCTTATCAAGATTCCAATGACAAGGATGCTAGGATCCCCATGGGTCCTCTTCCTCCCTCAATCCATGAAAAAGGTGAATCTAGTAAACACAAACGACCTTACAAATTGAAAAAACTAAAGTTTCCTCTCCATCCACCACCTAAATGTGAAAGGAAACTCCAAATCCTTTTAAATAGAGGTCTTATCCTATTACCACCTATGAATACCTATTGGTCATCCATCCTAAAGATTCCAATGTACCTTATTGTAAATACCATCATGTTCTTGGACACCGAACTGATGAGTGTCGGACATTGAAGGAAATACTAAATAAGTACCACTTCGATGACACCGATTATTATCCTATCATCCCATAAACACTACCAAACAACCACATCATGCAATAGTTATAGAATTTTTCCATTCTCACTATTTCATGATCTTTCTCATCCCCTATCTTGGCTCATTCTTGCCATACATTCAGTGGCGGCAAGATTTTGTTAGCCTTGTCCTAGTAATGTATTTTTCCTTGTAATTTAGTTGTGTTATTCACCTTCCGCTTATACCAATTGCGATTGAGAGGTGAATGACTTGGTTGATGGTCAACTTGCCTTTGCATTACTAGTATTTTTTTTTCTTTCCTTTTGTATGTGTGTATTGTGTTCCCCTATAACGTTATGTTTGGTGTTCTCTCTCTTTGTGCAATTCCTCTATTTGTACCTCCATTCTTCTATATGTCATACTTTTATTTTCCTTTTTCACTTTTGTTTTTTGTTTTCCTTTTGGGGATGACGCAAAGCATTGAGATTCCCTTTGTCTCTTCCATGTTGACCTAAAAGGTCTCTTTTCCTTTTACTTTTTCTTTTCTTGTGTTTTCCATTTGGGGATGATGCAAGACATTGAGAACGACATGTCTCCTTCATGTTGACCCAAAAGCTTTTTCTTTTCTTTCGCCTTTCCATTTTCTTCTTGCTTGTGTTTTAATTTTGGGGATGATGCAAAGCATTGAGACCACAATGTCTCTTCCATGTTGACCCAAAATGGATTTTTTTTTCTTTCTTTTTTTCACATCTTTGTGCCATTCTTCTAGTTCTATGTATTTGGGGAATGATGATAGTTCCAAGTTCTTTCATAAAATCATTGTAGCAACAAACATACTAACCCCAAATCCATAGATCCCTTATGTGTTTAGTGTGTTCCTTTTTGGGGGAAACCCCTCTTTCTTTTGTTTCATTTCATTCACATGATGCAACCTTACTTGAAAATATATCACTTGGTATAGGGGCTTTCCAAGTTGTCTCTCATGTCTTGTTTCTTTTTGCATTTTTCATTTGCGACTTTAAAGTAATTGCTCACAAAACGGTGTGTAGCAATTCCTTAATTTAAAGTGGGGGAATACATTGGCATTATTCATTTACATTTTTATTTTTAGTGCAGTCTTGTCACTTCAGATGATGTGTTTGTCACTTTTTGGATGACATTGGGTGTGATGTCCTTCATAAGTGTGATCTATCTTAGCATATTACATTCCTCTTGGTGGATTGATGCGATGCACTGCATCCCCTAAGTTGTGAATATTCTATTCTTTGATTGTTCCTCTCTTGGAGACATTAGACACAATGTTCCCTAAGTAATAGACCTCACATGAACTAAACAAGACTCCTTTGAACATCTTTTGCATTTTTTGTTTTTGCATTTTTTGTTTTGCATTTGTTACATGGCCGCCTTGCATAACATAGCCTGCATGCCTATGGTTCCATCCTATTTGTTCATGAGTTCTAAGAAGCTTTTCTTGTCTCATGAAGCACAAACAAACATTTTCCTTTGTGGCCCTTTATTAAAGTTATCAGGAGGTATAACTTTAGTATGGTTGAGCGGGAATCCCATTCTGAGGCACGACTTTTTCCATAGCCACCTATGTGTTTGTGAGTACATACCATCCAAGTGTATGTTTCTCACCTTTTGGGCCTTCTCACTCGGTGGACAACCATGAGTTCTATCACCCTAGAGTGAGTATGCATTTTTCTTTGTTAGACAAATAGCCTAGATCTAATCCACAACTAGCTAGACAAACAATCGAAGTTTGATCTGACTTTTTCCCTTTATCTTTATCTTTTTCCTCTTATGTGTTCTTTTGTTCTTATGTTCATTTTGTAATGGGATCTTCATCCTAGGGCCTTGATCATCCTTCTTGATCATTGTTGTCTCATCTTGCTAGAATAAGTGCATTTGGATCCCTCTCGATATGCATGGCTACTTTAGTGTGAGTTTGAAGCAAGTTCATCCTCTCACTAAAGTAGGGGCTAAATGTACCATAGAAGAATGGATCTTTAGAAATTTTCATGGTCATTTAGGTCTTTTTCCTATGCTGCTTGGCTTATTATGCTTAGATTTAATGTTGCAATGTGACTTATACATTCACATTAGGTTTTGAATATTCAAATTATTAAGACTTTATGATGTCTTGTGAAGGTGTTGTGAAGTGTTGTAACACATTTCTACACTTTTTTAGACTCTTCTTATAATTCATCTAAATATTCCCTTTTTATCCCTTACCAAGTCTTATATTGAAGTGTTGTAAATTATTGTAACAAACTTTCATGCTTTTCTAGGCTTGTCATCACTAATTACACCTTTCTTATGCTTTATTTGGCCCCTTTATGCACTTATAGACCTTAATTAAGTTTTTTTTTTAATATAAACCCAACAAAAAACATTAAAGACAACTTAATTCCCGACACCCACTTGCATGCCTTGAGTGGGACCCATTCACTATGGGTGGTGAATGAGTCCCTCTTGGCACAAAATTCAAAATAAATTCAAATCTTTTTTGGATTTTTATTCACTAAGACCTTAGGTCGGCCTATGATGTTGTATTTTTGGGAAATTAGGGCATAAGTGTGTATAAATAAGTGTTTTTCTATCCATTTCAACCCCTATTCACTTATTCATTCATGCATTCAATCCATCATAGCATTCAAGTATTTTTCATCAATCAAGTGCAATTATCAAAGCATCTTGGAGTAGCCATTGACATATCTTTAGAAAAGTCAACAACAAGGGTTTGGTGAGTTCATGACACTAGCATGTTGTTTGTTCATCATTAATTTCTTGTTTTCATTTCATTTCTTTATCAAGGGTTTGATTACCAAAGTGGGATTTAACCAAGGAAAATCCCTATACTCTAACCCTTAACTATTTTCCCCCTCTTTGCATGTGTGTTTGCAGGTATTTTAGGCAGATTTATCAAAGAGATAAGTGTTGAAAAGTGGTCAACAATTCATCAAAGCTATTCAAGTCAAAAAAGACCTAATTCAAGCTTGGAGACAAGATTCAACCCATTTTCTGCAGTTTTAGTTTCATCAACCTGACAAGAAGACAAGTGCAGATCTAGACCCATTGAGTTGACTTCAAAATTTGCAGATTTTTGTAGGTGGACTTATTCACCATCAGTGGAAAATGAGTCCCATTGTCAGGCTAGAAAAAGTGATTTATGAGGATTTTAGTTCCCAGCATCCTGAAACCTATTTCAGCAAAGTTTACCAGGAGTAGGACTGATTTGCCATCTGTGTCGAATGAGTCCCAGTGGCCATCAATAGTGATTTCTAAGACATTCCAGAACCTTCCAACATTAGCATTCTATCTTCGGGTGCACTCTGTTCAGTTTCATTAAGTTTTGCTTTCATTTGTGCATGTTTCTAGTTCATGTTTGCATATCACACTATGCTTTCAAACACTTCATATTCGTAGGTTTTACATTAATAATCAATCAATTTTATTAGTTTGTTGCATCTAAATCATTGTATTTAGGCATAATTTCATTGTACTTGCATTAGTTTGAGTGAACCACATAGATTTTGTGTAGGATCTATCTCTTTTCCTTTGGGTGAAAAACCCTAATTGAGCAAGAGAGTCATAGCATCCTAACACCTAAAATATTTGGTTCAATACTATGGCTAAAATCCTAAAATAGGTGCTTTGGAACAAGCTACAAATGCTTGTAAATTTTTTATCAAAGCATAATATTAAGCAACAACATAGACAAGGTAGTGAACTATTTGATAAAATTCCTCAAAGAAATGTGGTCTTGTGGTGATGGAATGCCATGACAATCCATATTGCTACCTTGTTGCTATATGGATTTTCATGGTGATGGAATGACATGACAATCCATATTGTTTCCTTGTTGCTATATGGATTGTCATGGCATTCCATCACCATGAGACCACATTTCTTTGAGGAATTTTATCAAACAGATCACTACCTTGTCTATACTACCACATTTTTCATACATGTATACCAAAGCATTTTATCAAATAGTTCACTGCCTTGCTGGTATGGCTAAAAGCCTAAAATAGGCACTTTTGAATGTGCTATGGATTCTTGGAAAAAAATTCATCAAAACATAATTGTAAGCAACAACATAGAAAAGGCAGTGAATTGTTTGATAAAATGCCTCAAAGAAATGTGGTCTTGTGGTGATGGAATTCCATGACAATCCATATTGTTGTCTTGTTGCTATATGGATTGTCATGGAATTCCATCACCATGAGACCACATTTCTTTGAGGCATTTTATCAAATAGTTCACTTCCTTGTCTATGCTACCACATTTTTCATACATGTCTACCAAACCATTTTATCAAACAATTCACTACCTTGTTGCTATGGCTAAAAGCCGAAAATAGGTGCTTTTAAACAAGCTATAGATACTTGGAAAAAAATTATCAAAGCATAATAGTAAGCAATAGAATAGACAAGGAAATGAACTATTTGATAAAATGCCTCAAAGAAATGTGGTCTCATGGTGATGGAATGCCATGACAATCCATATTTTTGCCTTGTTTCTATATGGATTGTCATGGAATTCCATCACCATGAGACCACATTTCTTTGAGGCATTTTATTAAATAATTCACTGCCTTGTCTATGCTACCACGTTTTTCATACATGTCTACCAAAGCATTTTATCAAACAATTCACTGCCTTGCTACTATGGCTAAAATCCTAAAATAGGTGCTTTTGAACAAGCTACAGATGCTTGGACAAAATCTATCAAAGCATAATAGTAAGCAATAGCATAGACAAGGCAGTGGTCTATTTGATAAAATGTCTCAAAGAAATGTGGTCGCGTGGTGATGGATGCCATGAAAATCCATATTATTGCCTTGTTGCTATATGGATTGTCATGGAATTCTATCACCATGAGACTACATTTCTTTTGGTTGTCTTTTGATGGTACATGATAAAAGATAGCCATCATGAAGAAAAGACAATAGTTTCAAAATGACAAATGGTAGTGAATTCATTTAAAGAACAATTTTTCATTCTTAATGCAAGGCTTTTGCATGTCAAATTGAAGCTAAAAGTGACTCAATAACCCTTTTATTGAAGGTTGTGGTACTACTCTATGTGCAGGTTCATAAAAAAGCATTACAAATCCTAGGAAGAATAATGGTTGTAGATGTTTCTCGATTAAAGGAGCAGGTTCCTAACATAGTATAAAAAATTTGATCCAAAGTATTAATCAACTATAGTCACACTTCTAGCATTACTATTAGCTAGAAGTTATAATGAAGGTGATTGTACAAATAGAGAGAATAATGAGTGTTGGATTCACTCTTTGCAACTTTCTTGATATGATAGGTTGACATTGAATAAAGTGGCAATATGACTTGATCCTAAAATTAAATGATAGTCAAGGTGCTAGAAAATCTAAGAAATGAGAGTAAAATATTGAAAATAGTAAACCTATTAATGACAGTCAAAAAATCCAATCACATGAACTCAATCAAGTACCCCTTAAAAAGTAGTTTAATGACACTCAAGCATAGAGTATTCATCATGATAATGGGCAACTTTCAAAGCTTTGAAGGTTAAAAGTGAAGAAGGAGAAACCTATATTACTAAGATGGAGACTATTGGACAAGCATATGAAGGTACACAAACTGAAAGCCAGTGATTGCTTCAATAGGTTATAGAGAGATGGTTATAACAATAATCTAGTAAATGAGAAAGGGCATGAATCAGTCATGGATAGTGATAAATTCATGAAGTAGCCAAGACCTATGGTGAAGTAGAAAGTAGAGTAGACCTATGATAGTGGTATGTAATGAATAGTCATCATAAGGACAAAAAGGAAAAAGTTATAAAAGGAAACCTTTGACAATCTATGAAAATCCCTTATGATGACAACCATGAAAAGAGGACATGCCTTGCTTCCTAGGGTAGCCTTATCAATGAAATTCATTATGGAAGTCAAAAGCACAAAATTTTATTAGACAATAAAGTCAAGTACAGTATTATTCTAAAGTTGAACATAACGAAAAAAAAATGCTTGATGGAGTAACAACCTTAAGGACAGTCATGAGAAGCACTCTTCATCATCAAAGTTGTACGGTCAATGAGATGAAAAGAGTAAATGACTGCAATATCAAAGTATGAAAATGGAAAGTTAGACCTATGATAATGGTGTCATATGACTATTGAAAAGGTAGTTTTTCTATAATAATAGCAGTAGCAGTGAAATAATGATGTTGGTAGTCCATAAAAAGGAAGCTAGGGTAGAGTTTGAGAAGGCATTAGGTGAAGTTTTTAAATAATTGTTAAGAGACAACAAAATCATAATGGTTGGCTCTCAAAATCAACATGAAATTAACCATTCTCAAGGACAAAAAAGGAACGAATTAAATGTAGGCATGGGAAAATCATTCCAAAAGGATAACCACCATGATAAAGGATAATCATTCAACTATCAAAGATAACATTTCATGGGTAGTGTTGAAAGCCAAATAAGAAGCAATACAAAGGCTTGATATGATACAATGGTATGAATGAATAGTATGTCAATGTTCAAGAGTGAAATGATAGAGTATAAAGAAGGAGGGATGTAGAGGAATATTGCAACACATAGATAAAACAATGGTTTTGAGAAGGGCAGTGTCATGAAGCATATAGAGAGGCTTGTTATATGAAAAACATCCTTAGGGAAAATGAAATGGGATGAGTAGTCATAAGACAAAGACATATGACAGTAAAAAGGGCATGAACATCCATCATACCATTATATAAAATGGAATTTTATCAAAGGTTGCATTTACAAGTGCCCTAGTAGACATGTATGCAAAATGTTGAAGTATACATAAGGCATGTGGTATGTTTGATGGAATTCCACAAAGGGTTGTAGTCATGCCTCAGATTTGAAGATAATTCAAGGAAATACCCAAATATGGTAGAATCTGAAAGTTAATGACCAATAAGTTGTGAAGGTGTTAATCATGTCAAGAATATAATTGCTAACCTGCTAATAGATAAGGTAGATAGTCACTATTGGTGGAAATTAAGGTGTCTTGACAATGAGAAGAGATGAATTATATGTCATCCTAAGACCTTGAATGAGGGATGAGAATTTTTAAAAGTGTTTTATAGACCTAATCATAGTCAATAGATCTGTTATGAAGGTTTGGGTAGCAACCTATAGCTAAAAAATGAAGAATGATCATAAATATAAGGATTTCTATATGCCATATAGAAGAGAAAGATAGTAAACATGCTCCATTATCATGTGCCAATAGTTTGAAAAAGTAATGATCAGTTAAGAGCATCTACAAAGCATGTAGAAGGAGATTATATAATAGTCAAGGCAGTTTGGTAGCAGTTGGGACATTAATGAGCAGTTTTATCTTTCTAAGGGAAATGTATAAGCATCTAGGGGAAATTTAAATTCTTCCATAAATCTAGAAGCCTCATCACCAACTAGAGCACATTTCAAGGAGCTGAAGAGACTAAGTTAAACAAGGAAGCTTCTTTGGCATGCAAAAGAGGTTGGCCTGATTTCCAACCTTGTAACTTAGTCAAAAATACTTCATATATGCTCTCCTATGATTGGGATGAGATATACGACCCCTAAGCTAGAATTTTAACTTAGCTCTTTCATATTTTTTAGTTATTGGGTAAAAGAACAAAGCTATGTCACACTTTCAGCCAACTTATCAACACAACTGAATTTAAGTATTTCTAACAAAAAATAAATTTTGGTCAAACATATGATCTAGTAAGATTCATTCTAGCTAAGTTAGATACTTCTACAATTTTTTCAACTAAAATTGTTGGCTAAAAATATATGGAGCACCACTTTGAGTCCAATTGACCAAAAAAATAAAATTATTTAAAAACTTAAAGTTTCAATAACTCCTACTAATGTAATTTTTTTTTTTAAATATAAAAAATACCCTTTTGTAGATACATAAGTGTAGTTTTCAAAAATATATTTATTTTAATAGTTTAATTATTATTTATTATTTATTTTTTATTTTTGCTAAAAGTAGGTTATCAGCACAAAATATTAGGTTCGTTACCATGCCAAGGAAAATACTAAAACTTATTAAAAAAATTGAAAAAAATATTATGCACTAGATAAAAGAATCCATTTCAAGATGGAATATTTTTTCCATTTTAGATAAATATTTAATATGAAAGTTGGCGTCCCATGGAAACAGTTGTTTTTTATTCACGCACATTTTAATATTTATTTAAAAATATATATTTATCAAAATTGGGATAAAATATATCTATGCACTACAGTTTTAAGTTATAAATACACACAAAAAAATTGAAAGAAAAAAAATACTATAAAAACTTTGACATCCCATGCAACTTCATTTTTTCAGCATTTTATCAACAACTAAATTATAGTGTTAATTTATTAAAAACTAGTTTTAAATAATTTTTTATTTTTTTTTAAATATAAACATAAAATATACGAAAAAATACATATTTTACTAGTTTACATCATTTTAAAATTCAAAACATATATGCCACTTTTTAGTGATTCAAGTTTAAAAGTTGAATCAGTGTTGGTCGTTTCCTTTATAAAGTGTGACACAACTTTATTTTTTTACCCTACTACAAGTAGAAAACAACATTGTAACCAGTCTAGGTTCATTTGCCTGGGTTGCCCTTGGAATACTGGGATGAATCCATCTTCAAAAGCATTGGGGATTCCTTGGGATAATTCATTACTTTTGACTCCATCACCAAATCCAAATCTAGGTTAGTGTTTTCCCACTTTTGTGTGAATATTAGTGTGAATAAGACACTTCCTAACTCTGTGAAGTTGTGCTCTAAGTTCGGTACCTGGATCCAACCTGTGTGCTATGAAAATGTTGTCATTCACTATCAGAAGTGTGCCAAACCTAGCCACCTTATCTCTAACTGTAAATCTTCCTTTAATCGGGAGTCTAAATCTGGAGACTCTACTACTAATGCTCACCCTCCTTTGGAAAATGGTGTTATAAAGGATGGTGATCTGGCCAAATCTGCCTTGTCAACTTTGGTTGAACCCCCAATCTCTAGGGATCCTCTTTGTGGGATGGATATTTCTAATGCTAATCTTTCTTCAAGCCTTGCTACTCCTTCTCTAGATGAGAATGTGGCAGTTGATAAGATGTTGGATGTAGATGATCTATCCTCTAGCTTAGCTCTTGGGGGGATGAGTTAGTTAGTGGTTCCCTGTTGGAGGTGGGTTCGGTTGGGACTAGTGAGACTATGGGTGAAGAGGGTGAAATTTGGGAGGATATGGGTAATGGAGTTACTGAAGAGACAACTTTTAGTTCTGAGGGTTTGAATCTGGAGAAAGTTGTAGAAGAGGATAACTAGGTAACCCCAAAGAAAAGAGGTAGGAATAAAAAGATGGATGTGGTAGGTGACTCCAAACTTGGAAGACCCAGCTAGAGACAAGAGAGGTTGAGAGACTGCAAATGAGATAGCCATTGGTAAACAAAGGACATTGGAAGTGTCTTCCAAGAAAGGTAAAAAATGAAGGTCATGTCATGGAATGTGTGAAGGCTGAATAGCTCTCATAAGCAGCTTACTTTGAAGAACTATGTTTTAGAACATAAAATAGATGTGTTACTTTTAAAAGAAACCAAGATGAAAAAGCTAATTTTGATAATATTGCTAAGTATTTTTGGTCAGGCACCACTTACTCCTATAGTGATGATGATGGGGTGTTGGGTGGTCTTGTTGTGCTTTAGAACCCATCTAGGTTTAATGGCTCTTAACTATTTTTCTGCTAGAGTAGTGTGGGTGTTTCCTTTGCCTACCTGGGTGGCTCTTGGTCACTTATCAATGTTTATGCTCCCAACCAAAGAAATGCTAGGAATGCTTTGTGGTAAGTTCTTTCTGGCTGGGTTAGAACTAATAGCGGTTCTCATTGGTTGGTGGCTGGGGACTTTAACTCCCCCTTATATCCTTCGAAGAAAAGTGGTGGTCTGGTGGATTATTCTGATAGCATGGCTAATCTAGAAAACTTTCTGAGTTCTATTGGCTTGATTGACATTGACTTATCGGGCCAAGCTTTTACTTGGACCAACAGGCGTCTTGGGGAGGACTTGATTCAAGTTAGATTAGATAGATTACTTTGCTTCAGTAACTGGACCAGCCTACTCAATGCTACTCTTTGGGCTCTACCCAAGATGGTGTCGGATCACAATCCTCTATTTCTTATCTCGAATGACCATTCTATTTTTGGTCCATTCCCTTTTTAGTTTGAGATAATGTGGAACTCCCACCTTGATTTCAAGAAAAAAGTTATTGAATGGTGGAATATTCCTATTTGTGGTCCCCCCATGTTCAGGATCTTTTTTAAACTTAAACATATCAAATTTATGGTAAAAGGCTAGAACAAAAGGGTTTTTGGGGACGTTTTCCAAAAATAAAAAAGAGTTTTCAGGGATGAATTGAAAATTATACAAAAGAAAATGGAGGGGGATGTCAGTCTACCTACTTGCAACCAAGAAAAAGAAATTTGAAGAGAGTGGGGACAAATTCTAAGGAAAGAGGAATTTTTTTGGAAATAGAAATCTAGGGTCCAATGGCTGAAAGAAGGTGACAGGAACACCTCTTTTTTTCATGTTTCTTCCATTAAAAATAAGAAAAGGAATCAGATAAATAAATTGCATAATGAGCAGGGGGAAGTGATCAATTCACCCTCCTAGATTGGTCTCTTGGTTGTGGATTATTTTCAGAAGGCTTATTCAGCTCCTATTGAGGCTTCTAATCTAGCTCTGGACAGTCTGTTGTTGGACCCTCTCCCAACCATCATTTCCTAGAATGATAACCTTGGGATCCTATGTTTTGTCACTCCTAAGGAGGTCAAGTTGACTACTTTTAGTATGGGGGCTTACAAAGAGCCTGGCCCAGATGGTTTTCCATCAACCTTCTTTCAAATCTTTTGGGAGATTGTTGGTGGGAACGTCATCCTAGTTGCTCATGAATTTTTAAAATCTGGTAAGATTCTCAAACAAATAAACCACACCTTTATAGCATTAATTCCCAAGATTTATGATCCTCAGTCTATGATTGATTTTCATCCCATCAGTCTTTCCAATACCTTTTAAAAAATCCTCTCTAAAATTTTGGTGAACCGCATCAAACCTCTCCTTGACAAACTTATCAACCCCACTCACAAAGGGTTTGTTTATGGTCGTCATATCCTTGATGCTACCATAACCACCCATGAATTACTCCATTCCATGGATAGATGAAACTATGTTGGTATGGCTAGGCTTAAATTAGATGTTTCAAAAGGCTATGATAAGGTGATTTGAGACTTTGTCCCAAAAGTCTTAGCTAAGTTTGGATTTGACCAATCTGTGGACAAACTCATAATGGAATATGTAACAATGGTTAAGTACTTTGTTTTGGTTAATGGGACTCCTTTTGGGTTTTTCTCTACTAGGAGAGGTATTAGACAGGGTGACCCCCTTTCACCCTACTTGTTTATCATGATTGTGGATGTCTTGAGCAGGAAATTTTCTAATCTATTGTCAGAAGGGTATATTAAGGAAACCAAGGTCGTCTCTTCCTTAGATTCAGTTGTGATCCAAAAATTTGTGGATGATACTTTTCTATTTGGGAAAACCTCTATGATTGAAGCCAGGAAATGGAAAAATTGTCTCAACAACTATGATGCTTGTTTTGGTTAATGTATTAACTATGATAAAAGTATGATTTACTTCTTCAACAACACTCCTATCCTGCAAGCTTGGGTGACTGTAGTGTTGGGTTGTATGAGTGGTTCTCTTCCTTTCGTTTATCTTGGTTTACCCCTTACAATCAAGGAAGTCGCTCTTGACTTTTGGAATTCGGTCCTTGAAAGGATCCAAAGAAAACTGGCTGGGTGGAAAGGCTCCATCCTTAGCCATACTAGTAAACTATAGTTCCTGTCCACTACTCTTCAAGGTATCCCTGTCTACTTCCTCTCCATTTTCAAGATTCCTAGATATATTGTTGAGAAGTTTGGTAAAATTCAAAGGAATTTCCTCTAGTCTGGGACTGAGGAAAAGAATAAATTTTCTCTTCTTAAATGGGACAAAGTCTGTCAACCTAAACATTGTGGTGGGCTTGGGATTAGGATTGTCTCTAATACAAATAAAGCTTTAATGGCCAAAGTGGGTTGGGACCAACTAAGGAATAGAAAGGATTGGTGCAAGATTATGAATGCTAAGTATCTTCAAAACAAACCTTTGATTGACTGCCTCTCAGAGGTTCACCCTTTGGGTTCCTTGGCCTGGAGGAGTATTTGCAGCCTGGAAGGTTTGCTGAGGACTAGGATGAAATGGAAGATTGGTAATGGTAATAAAATCATATTCTGGGAGGACCCTTGGTTACTTGATACCCCTCTGGAAAGCTCTGAATTTAGAAATCTTATGAGACTGGCACAATGGTTCTTTGGTGTTTATATTAGTGATTACCTCCTTAGCCCTCATGGTGCTAGGAAATGGAAGGATATGGCCCTTTTCTACCCTTTATCCCCTAATCTGAGCCTCCTTTCCAAGACCCTGCAGGAGTTGTTCTCCCTTACTAGGCTTCCTTCCACCAACATGGGGGATAAGTTCTTCTGGACTCATGATAAGCTGGGAGATCTTTCTGTTAAATCAGCTTACAATTTTTTGACAAACCAAGGTGTTGTCCTTGATCTTTGGAATAGGGTTTGGAATCAACACATGATCCTGAAAGTTAACTTCTTTTCGTGGACTGCCTACCATAATAGGATTCTAACTTGGGACAATTTGAGGAAAAGGGGATTTCAGATTCCCAACAAATTTTTTTTATTCAAGCACAATGATGAATTAGTGGACCACTTGTTGTTACACTACCTATTTTTTGTTGGTGTGTGGGAGTTGGCTATAGAACATTTGGGAATTCAATGGACCATGTGTCAGGTTATTAGATCCTTTATTTTGAGCTGGAATGGACCTTCGTCCACCCCTTACCTTGTTAAATTTAGAACCAAGTTCCCCCCATTATCTACTAGTGCTTATGGAAAGAGAGAAATAATAGGATTTTCAAGAACATTGAGATGAGTCTGAAGGATTTTTTTGGTATTAGTTCTCGGCTCATTGAGGAAAACATTTCGCTCTTCAATGGGAAAACCCTAGCTAAAGGTCTGAATGAGAGGGAAATTACTATGGAAAAAGCTTGGCATTTGAACCTGGATGCAAGATCCTATGACAACTCCAGATCCCTAGATAGAAGGGACACTATATGGAAGCCTCTGGATAGTGGTTGGTATAAACTTAATTTTGATGGGGCAGCCAAAGGCAACCCGGGCAGAGCTAGCATAGAAGGTGTTATCAGAGATCACAAAGGAAATTATGTGGATGGCTACTCTAGGGGGATTGGTATCCATTCTTCTATGATTGTGGAACCTAGATTGTTGCTTAAGGGCTTACAATTAGCTATTTCTATGCAGATTGAGAACCTTCATATTGAAGGTGATTCTAAGTCTATTATTGATGTTAACTTTGGAAGATTACTGGGGTGGAGTACTAAAGACATTCTATTAGACATAAGGCTCTTCATGTCTAAGTTGAATTTAAAGATTGCTACCCACATTTATCAGGAGGGAAATCAAGTGGTTGATGCCTTAGCCAACTTTGGCAGACATTAGAAGTGTTGGCGTAATTTGGGGAACCTACCACCAGGCATTCAAGGTCTAATCCTCAAGGAGCAAAGCCCTTACTTGATCCATTATAATAACTAATCAAGCGCTTTTATGGGCTTCATGGGGGGTCCACATGCTTTTCTTATGGGCTATGTGGATGGGTGTAAATGTTGAGGTGGCCTACAAGTGGAAAATTTTGAATAATGAGGCGGAGTCCATTTTTAAAAGGGGCATCATGAGGAATTATGGTTGGTATGTTATGATTAAGGCCAAGTTGGGTCGTACCCTACAAAATCTCCCTTTGGGGATTGCGCTAAGCCATCATATTTTCAAGTTTTTTTTATTTTAATATTGATGTGACTAATAATTATGAGATTAAGCTCCTAATTGGGAGTATCCTTTCCATTATTTTGTCTCCTCTTCTAAAAGTTGGCTTCTTAGGTGTTTCTAAATTTGGCCCCATGGCCATCTTGCCTTGGTTTCTTTGTAAAAACAACATGGAAGGAAAACTTTCCATTCCCATCATGTCTTACTTACCTAGCCACAAGTGTCTGGAGATGCTCATTTTTTAATTCACAAAGATTACTTTTAAGGATTTATCTCCTCAAGTGTGTGACCTGTACATTGCTTTGATTACCCAAGGTTGCTTTGTAAGGCTTAAAATCATAAATATGCAGGTGACTTTTTACTTAACCATTTTCTCTAACCTTTTTCTCTCATAGGTTTTCTGGTTATTTCGTGTGTAGAGTGACATTATGGGTGGTGATAGGGTGCGAAAAGAGCCTGAAAAATGTGGTGAATTTCGCAAAGATCTATTGGTGTGGCACATATGTGTTGAAGGCAGTCTGGCTCCCCTGATGGAGAGTCTAGTGGGCCATGACCCTATTTTTTCTACGCAGTTCATTAACTCTTGGAAAGAGCATTGCATGACTATAGGTGGTATCTCCTTTGAAGTAAATGAGGAAGTGATAGCGCAAGCAACGAGGCTTTTGTGTTCTGGTATGAAGCACCCAAAGCATACAAAGGCCTAGGACAATGAAAGTATGTGTTGGGTGAAAATTATGTAATCAGCTTTTCGATAGATTACACAACTTGGACTTCAGCCACAGCTATGTGAGATGTAAATCTCTCCTCTTGGAAAGGGGAGGCACCCTTCTTACTGCTAACAGAAGCGATAGTAAAACAAACAAGTAATTACAAAATGTACATCAAACTTACAGAGTGGGGGGGGTGTGTTACATTCATTCTTCTCTCTTTTTTCAGAGAATATGTTTACAATGCTTCACTGTTGGAAGTTCACAATTCTTAATAACCTGAAACGAACAACTAGCAGTAATACCAATATCTCTATCTCGTCAAAGCGAAGCGTAGAGATACCAGAAGTAATTAACAATAGACAAATAAAGTAAAAGGGAAAGCTCACGAAGGCACAAAGTCATTACGTAGCTTTATCAATGTTGGATTTGTGCAGAGTATATCATTTGTTACGTTAGAAGCACAAAGTCTTCTTAGATGTAGCAATTCTTAGAACAACATAAACAATTACAAGCGCAAAGTCTTGTAGATCATCCAACCAATGTATCAAAAAGCACGAACGATTACAAGCACAAAGTCTTGTAGATCCCTCGAAAAAAGTATCCAAGAGTATGAACAATTACAAGCACAAAGTCTTGTAGATCATTCAACCAAAATATGCAAGAGCATGAATGATTACAAGCACAAAGTCTTGTAGATCATCCAACCGAATGATAAACAGAAACACAAATGCAAATCTAAATAATAAATGTAACACAAAGTTTACATAAACTACTTAGAGTCCTTCAGATTTCTCAAGCTAATCACCACCAAATAAGATCAACTCACAAAAGTATCGAATCCAACGCAAAGTTTGGCTTGCAATCCTCTTCTTTATTAATCAAATTCCATTCACAAAACATGAACACAAAGTTTCACAAATTTGCTTCAAAAAGGGCAGCACTTCGTTGCAAAACACTAAAGGATTTTTTTACAATGGAAATCCCTCACATTATATAGAAAGAGGGATGAGCAACATTAGGAAACTGATTGAGGAAATTAAGGAAAGTTAGGTGAGCGATTTTAGGAGATCTCACCTAACTTTGACCAAAGTCAAAGTGTAATTTGTTTTCAAAATATTACATCTTTGAACTTGGTGTAGTTACAATTTACAAAAAGACATTCGAAAATGTTGAGAAATATTTACAAGATGCATAATGGGATGCACCGAAAATGTCTAACACTGGAGAACAGGAAGCTTCTTCATGTTTCTTTGTTTGGGCGCAGAGTCTTCATACTTCTTCCTGGTCTCCTACATGAACTTTTTATTTGGATGAACCAAGATCAAAGGACATCACCTTCGAGATCACTTTACGAGATCTAGAGAGAAACTGCAAGGATGGTGAATCAACAGGCGTTAGCAAAAAAAGTAGCATTGGGAAGCGCGAAGCGAACAACAATGTCGAGAAAACATGAAATGGGGAATGATGCATGGAAAATGATGCACAAAATGGAAGGAAAGAAGTTCAGGAGTAAATTAGGCGAGTTTGAAGTTCATCTGGAAAAAGATTGTAAAAAGTGTAAGGGCGCCAAAATTCAACGCCCTTACATTTTGGCAATCTCACTTTTGATGCAGGGGCGCTAAATTTTAGCGCCCTTACATTTTTCAGAGTTAGGAAATATTGGCATGTTCAATATGTCAAGGTGCTAAAATTTGGCGCTTCAGTATCTTTGGCATATTTTGGTAAAACAGATGTAGAGGTGCATGAAAACGGCGCTCAGGGTTGGCAAGGTATTTGTTTCATGGAATCACAATTCAAGTTCATCTCATCACCATTGTATAGGCATTCAAGAGCTAAAGAAACCCTCTTTCAAAACAATAGATTTCTTCAATGCGCTTGTGTTAATACATGATTGCAAGGGCAACAAAGAAGGAAGCCAACACAAAAACGTTGGAGAGAAACATATTCGCGCAAAGCTGAGATTGCAAATGAAATGTTAGGAAGAAGAAAGAAAGAGTGCGCTTTCAAAACAAAATGTGAGGGTTCGATCGCGTGAGAGAAAACAGAAAAACACGAATGGAGAAAAAGACTACGCGTGTGGGGAAGAAAAATGCTTTTAAGTGAAAGAGAAAATCGAAAACCTAACTCAAGTTGAGCAATAAATTTAGGCACAAAAAGTGGCACAATTGACGAAAAATGCGAAAATCATGAAGAAACGTGCCAGAGCCAGAAAAAGTTTAAGTGTCAGGAAAAAGTGTAATAGCACTAAAATTCAGCGCTATTAAATTTTTGGAAAAAGTTCACTTTCATGCAGGGGCGCTAAAATTTAGCGGCCCTTCACTTTTCATACTTAGCCAAATTTTGGCTTTAGGGCAGGAGTGCACTTTTTCAGTGCCACTGCATTTTTCGCAATTTGCTAAGTACGAACAGTGAGACTTCGCGAAGGAGCTCGTTTCAAAGGTTTTCATGAGGCGAATGCTCGAATTGGCTATTTGAGACTTAGGAATGCATTTTGAGGTGGCTTGAAAATCACCTTGTTTTATGTACTTGAACTTCACGAATCCTAGTAAACGAACAAGTTTCGTAGGGGGGTTATCCATGGAACGAGCGCTGCTAGATTCTGTGATAATAGCTGGCTCCTGCTGGGGATCTTCCTTCGGTCGTTCTTTGAAAAGAACGAAGGAAGAAGAATTCCAGAATTCAAGTGCCTTTATCCATCCATTGGGCTTATAGTCAGGCGACGACGATGATAGAAGAAATTTACGAAAACAAGATGCAAACTTATGCAAATGCACTTATTGAAAAGGGAAAAACCTACCTAATTAAAACTAGCCATCAATGAAATCTTCTCAAATGAAACCATTCACAGGTTCAACAAAATAGTTTCCTTTATTCAGTAGCTTGCAAGGCCTTCCATGATCATTAGCAGCTGCATGTAGATGAGGTTGAAGCATTGCTTCATGAAAGAGATGAACAGGTTCAGCTACCTTTGAAAATATTATGGATATACTACTGATCCAAAATAAATCATTGAATCCAGGCTGCTCCTGTGCATCTACAAATATATCTTTAGCTGCATCCTCAAGTTTATCTTCATGCTCAGGTGCAAGTGGAACCTCTGTCTTCCCATTGGCCTCCAACCAAGCAAGATGTATTATGGGACATTCCCTTGATCGGTCAAAGATTGAATGCTTCTTACCAGTTGCTACCTCAACAACTGATTCATCAACCACGGCAACCTCATGCTGATTGGGATGATCTCCTTCATGTGACTCAAATGAAGATATGGCTACATTGCATACCTCAATATGATGTTCACCATCCTCAGACTTGGGAAAATCTAAATTATTTATAAGAAGGTCCTCACATGACACAGATGCAGTCTTTTCAACTTGACAGAAATCTGCATGCATGTCCATCTTTTTAGATCTCAAGAAAAGATTATTTTCATTCACTTGAATTTCAGCAAAATGACTTTCATCGTCCTGCTTTTCATCAATGGCTTTCTGAGACTGCATAAACTAGAATTGGGAGTCGCCAGCTATGTCTACTTCCTTTTCTCGGAAGAGAACAACGAGATCACTTGGATTGAAGTCAGGATGCTTCACTGCTCCTTTTACTAATGGTACCTCAATAGCAAGCCTCTTTGGAGGTGAAGATAACTTGTGTTGATTACCAACAACAAAATTATGACCAGCATTTGAAATTGACCTCCTTGGTACGTCCTTGCAAGGCACAGAAAACATGCCTTGAGCTAACTACTTTTTGATCTCAAATAGCTCATTTTCCAACCTTTGCACCATAGGATCCCTCCTTGTGATGGAAGAAAATAACTCCAAAGAAGATATTTCTTCAGATTTTTCTGAGTCAATTTTTATTTGCCCAGCAAGAATGAGATCATCTTCAATTTTTGTCGCCAAGGTCTGCACAACTACAAGAGTAGTTGGGGGTGCTCTTCTCAATAGGAAACCAACCTCGAGCACTTGAGCATTTACAAAGAAACATTTCAAATTCTCAGCTGTAGGTTGAGCAACAGTTGGAATTCTTTGTGTCAACTTGTTGAAGTGAGCAATGAACTCATGCATGGGCATGTGAGATTCCTTCTTCAACTGGGTGAGCTGAGCCAACAAAGCATGAGCGTCTTCAGGAGGCTTGAACCTTCCTTCAAACTTGGCTATGAGAGTTGCCCAGTTTGTGATGGTACTTGGCACCAAATGATAAAACCAATCTACAGCAACACCTTGGAGAGTCTCCATAAATAGCCTTACAGATACATCTTCGTATTCAACACCATGAACTCCACAAGCGATGTAGAAAGCAGCAACGTGCTCGTCAAGATGTTGCCCATCACCAAAAAACTTGGGAAAGTTCTTCCGTGAGCCTTCAGGAAGAGCATGTAGGGGTAGAACTAGGCTCAACGGACCAAAAGCATTTCCCCAAGGACCTTGAGCAGCCATTTACATGTCCTTGGTGAAATCTTGAAAATCTTACAAGAAAATAAATTACAATAAAAAAGGACACGGGTATACTTCAAACGAAAGCATGAGGCTTTAGAATGCGTATCATGTCCCTAGTAGAGTAGCCAAAAAATTGTTGGGTGAAAATTATGTAATTAGCTTTTCGATAGATTACACAACTTGGACTTCAGCCACATCTATGTGAGATGTAAATCTCTCCTCTCGGAAAGGGGAGGCACCCTTCTTACTGCTAAAAGAAGCGATAGTAAAACAAACAAGTAATTACAAAATGTACACGAAACTTACGGAGTGTGGGGGGTGTGTTACATTCATTCTTCTCTCTTTTTTCAGAGAATATGTTTACAATGCTTCACTGTTGGAAGTTCACAATTCTTAATAACCTGAAATGAACAACTAGAAGTAATACCAATATCTCTATCTCGTCAAAGCGAAGCGTAGAGATACCAGAAGTAATTAACAATAGACAAATAAAGTAAAATGGAAAGCTCACGAAGGCACAAAGTCATTCCGTAGCTTTATCAATGTTGGATCTGTGCAGAGTATATCATTTGTTACGTTAGAAGCACAAAGTCTTCTTAGACGCAGCAATTCTTAGAACAGCATGAACAATTACAAGCGCAAAGTCTTGTAGATCATTAAACCAATGTATCAAAAAGCACGAATGATTACAAGCACAAAGTCTTGTAGATCCCTCGACAAAAGTATCCAAGAGTATGAACAATTACAAGCACAAAGTCTTGTAGATCATTCAACCAAAATATGCAAGAGCATGACTGATTACAAGCACAAAGTCTTGTAGATCATCCAACCGAATGATAAACAGAAACACAAATGCAAATCTAAATAATAAATGTAACACAAAGTTTACATAAACTACTTAGAGTCCTTTAGATTTCTCAAGCTAATCACCACCAAATAAGATCAACTCACAAAAGTATCGAATCCAATGCAAAGTTTGGCTTGCAATCCTCTTCTTTATTAATCAAATTCCATTCACAAAACACGAACACAAAGTTTCACAAATTTGCTTCAAAAAGGGCAGCACTTCGTTGCAAAACACTAAAGGATTTTTTTACAATGGAAATCCCTCACATTATATAGAAAGAGGGATGAGAAAAATTAGGAAACTGATTGAGGAAATTAAGGAAAGTTAGGTCAGCGAATTTAGGAGATCTCACCTAACTTTGACCAAAGTCAAAGTGTAATTTGTTTTCAAAATATTACATCTTTGAACTTGGTGTAATTACAATTTACAAAAAGACATTCGAAAATGTTGAGAAATATTTACAAGATGCATAATGGGATGCACCGGAAATGTCTAACACTGGAGAACAGGAAGCTTCTTCATGTTTCTTTGTTTGGGCGCGGAGTCTTCATACTTCTTCCTGGTCTCCTGCATGAACTTTTTATTTGAATGAACAAAGATCAAAGGACATCACCTTCGGGATCACTTGACGAGATCTGGAGAGAAACTGCAAGGATGGTGAATCAACAGGCGTTAGCAAAAAAAGTAGCATTGGGAAGCACGAAGCGAACAACAATGTCGAGCAAACATGAAATGGGGAATGATGCATGGAAAATGATGCACAAAATGGAAGGAAAGAAGTTCAGGAGTAAATTAGGCAAGTTTGAAGTTCATCTGGAAAAAGATTGTAAAAAGTGTAAGGGCGCCAAAATTCAGCGCCCTTACATTTTGGCAATCTTACTTTTGATGCAGGGGCGCTAAATTTTAGCGCCCTTACATTTTTCAGAGTTAGGAAATATTGACATGTTCAATATGTGAAGGCGCTAAAATTTGGCGCTTCAGCATCTTTGGCATATTTTGGTAAAACAGATGTAGAGGTGCATGAAAACGGTGCTCGGGGTTGGCAAGGTATTTGTTTCATGGAATCACAATTCAAGTTCGTCTCATCACCATTGTATAGGCATTCAAGAGCTAAAGAAACCCTCTTTCAAAACAATAGATTTCTTCAATGCGCTTGTGTTAATACATGATTGCAAGGGCAACAAAGAAGGAAGCCAACACAAAAAACATTGGAGAGAAACATATTCACGCAAAGCTGAGATTGCAAATGAAACGTTAGGAAGAAGAAAGAAAGAGTGCTCTTTCAAAACAAAATGTGAGGGTTCCATCGTGTGAGAGCAAACAGAAAAATGCGAATGGAGAAAAATACTATGCGTGTGGGGAAGAAAAACGCTTTTAAGTGAAAGAGAAAATTGAAAACCTAACTCAAGTTGAGCAATAAATTTAGGCACGAAAAGTGGCACGATTGACAAAAAATGTGAAAATCATGAAGAAACGTGCCAGAGCCAGAAAAAGTTTAAGTGTCAGGAAAAAGTGTAATAGCGCTAAAATTCAGCACTAGTACATTTTTGGAAAAAGTTCACTTTCATGCAGGGGCGCTAAAATTTAGCGCCCCTACACTTTTCATACTTAGCCAAATTTTGGCTTCAGGGCAGGAGCGCACTTTTTCAGTGCCAATGCATTTTTCGCAATTCACTAAGTACGAACAGTGAGACTTCGCGAAGGAGCTCGTTTCGAAGGTCTTCACGAGGCGAACATGGGGGAATGCTCGAATTGACTATTCAAGACTTAGGAACGCATTTTGAGGTGGCTTTAAAATCACCTCATTTTGCATACTTGAACTTCACAAATCCTAGGAAATGGACAAGTTTCGTAGGGGGGTTATCCGTGGAACGAGCACTGCTAGATTCCGTGATAACAGTATGAATGTGTTCTTTGTGGGGAATGAGAAGCTAGTTTGTAACCAATCAGGGTTTGAGAGAGAGGCTCTTCCACAACCTTGGGACCATGTCTACCTCGCCCTTGTGAAGTACATGACTTTAGAAGGTAGATACAAAACCTACTACTTCTACCATTTCCCTCTTTTAAATCACCTCTGGCATAAAATTTTATTAAGATTTCCTTTCTTCCTTCTAATGGATTTTGAGAGCTCTATTGGAAAATGCATTTAGGTTGCTGGCCTGAATCCTGATGATACTCCTCCCCTGTCACTTCACCAAGGCCTCATTTTGAGGATCTACCACTTCCATCTTGTGTTATCCCCGCCTAAACCCATTTCTAATGTTCGTATCAAGGAAATTGATCTTCCTATTGTGACCAATATATCCTCAATCGATTCCAAAGGTCCCATCAAAAAAACCCATCTGGTCTGTGCTGACACACATAAGCCTAAACCTACTGCTAAGAAGCTTAAGGGGAATGTGGGAATTACCTAGGCTAGTGTTGCAGCTAGCCTTTATGAGCTCAAGTCGACCCCTGCCAACACTGTTAGCAAACCCACCCCAAAGAAGAAAGGTAAGGAGGAAGCAAAGGGTTTGATGGAGCCTCCCACTAGGGACAACAAAGGTAAAAATGTGGTGGGCAGGGATTGTAAGGGGGACACGGTGGTTACGGCTATGATGGTGATTGGTGGCAATGCCATTACCAAGAGGTCTAGTAGGCTAGCTAAGAATAACAAGAAAGTACAAGTTAATGACTTGGATTCAGAAGAGGAGTGGCTTGAAAGCAAAGATTCAGGGATGAGGAGGAGTATGTTGGAGGGCCCTACTCCATTCCTAATATTAGCAAAGTGCAGAAGGAGAACTTGGATTCACAGCCCTTGGACCTATTGGATGTGGAGTGTATTGATACTGTGAAGACTATGGATTGTGGGGAGGAGCTTTGTGTGCTACAAGAAAGAATGGAAAAGCTGGACAAAAAAATTTGTGGCTTGACTTGTTTCACTGTCAAGCTAGTCCACTGTGTTACCAGCACCCTGTCGGTGGTTATGAAGGATGAAATGGACAAGAAGAATGTTGAAGATGGTTAGGAATGGGTTGGGGATGATGTTGTTAATCTCATGTCTAAGAACTAGGAAAATTCCAGTTAGTTTGTTGTTGGTATGTTGTTTTGTCTATCTATTATTGGTCCGATGTGTCTATTTTTTGGCTTAGTCTTTTAATTTTTTTTGGTCTTGAACTCTTTTGTCCCTTGTGGGTCTTTGTGTAAGGGTACAACACCTTGTAAATGTTGCTTACTATATCAAAAACATTGTAACTCATAATTTTGTTAGTCACAACAACTGAGAACACTTTTGTAACATTTTTCAAGTAAGAAGACACATATTTCAGACTTATGTATGAACATGTTAACACTTGAGATCTGTAAACACCAATTGTAAACCTTAGCTATGTCTAAGAGCTAGAAGATAATGCATGCATGAAATGAAACAAACTCACCTTGAACATGGACTCTTGATATGGTTGTTTCCCTCAAAATTTGATTGAATAACCTTGATATTGTCTTGATCTTGATCTTGATATGATATGGTGTCAATCTTGATATGATAGATGAAGGTATGTTTGAGCTATAGATAGAAAATGATATGCAATATTTAGAAATATGAACGACCTAGACGGATGAAAATAATAAAGGAATGCAACACTTTGATTAGATGCAAGAAAAGCATCTAAATGGCTTATGAAATGTATTCGATATCCAGGAGGAAAGGATATGAAAGGCTGGATATGGAAATGAATGAAATGGAAAGGCTATGAAGTGATCATTTTTTAATTGTAGATAGAAAATGATATTCAAGATTTAGAAATATGAATGACCTAGGTGGATGCAAACAAGAAAGGAATGCAACGCATTAATTAGATGCCAGAAAAGCATATAAATGACTTATGAAATGTATTCGATATGGGAGAAAAGGATATGAAAGGTTGGATATGGAAATGAATGGAATGGAAAGGCTATGAAGTGATTATTTGTTTCATCATAGAGTGGAAAGAATCCCTCTTTTTTATTGGTTATGATTTTTGTAATCATCATCAGACGGGCTGACTCGATACACACACATAAGAAAGACTCATGCCCCACTCCTTACTATCCTTCATACACTACAAGGTGTAGAGATCCTCAAGATTCCTCAGAATGTGACAAGAAAATAAAAGATATAAAAAGATATGAATAATGATCAAGATGTAAGAGACAAGACTTAAGATAAAGCACATGTTGTCATGCATGCAAAATGATAATGATAAATATACAATATCATGATAATAAAAAACAAAAATATTAATGCATATGATAAGGACCAATGCACAAAATAGTTGCAAGATGGAAAACACATTGAGTTGTGACTCACTAAAGCCCAATGTTTTAGAATGTTACAGAGTTTACAATTTTTTTTATTTTTTTGCTCATAACACTGATAACAAAATGATAAATAAAAATTTAAATGATAATGATAAACAAGATCTTATTCCTTAGTCAAGTTGAAAACCAAAGGATATATGGATGGATATGGACCAATGATATGGGTTAATGATAGGACATATAAGGATACACCCTAGATGGAGGATGAAGATAGATGGATCAATATGTGGAATGCTATGGGTGGAGGGAGCCACTGAAAAGGGAACCCAAAATGTTTGGTCTTATAGAAAGGATAAATAGATGACCTATGGAGGACTCCAAAGATCACATGTCAAACTATTAACATGCCCCCATGCTAAGAGGTATGACAAGGGATAAGTATGAAAAGTGATAATGACATGACATGGATATGGAAGATAAATGGATATGAAAGGAAACATGAGATGGTGGACAAGTGATATGGAGGATGGAAGACACACATGGTATAAATCATGCATTAGATACTTGTTCTTGTTGTTTTTCCCCATTACTTTATACAAGATCAAAGGAAGGTGGATGGATAAAGTGGATTGAATAGAATATAAATGAAGGGATATGATGGCTAAGTGAAAATAGGATAATCAATAATGTATCATACGGATGGAAAATTCTTGCTCCCAAGTGTACAAGCAAGGGTACATGGATGGATGTGAAAGCTAGTGGATACAAATGGATATGAATGGTCATGGAAATGGAAGTTGATGAAGGTGTATGGATATGAATGGAGTACTTAAGTGTCTCTTTGCAGAAGATAGTACCCCATTGACTAAATTTTTCTTATAGACCATGGCTAACATGTTCCCACTCAAAGACATTGGTAGGAAAAATAGTAAAGATAGTGGAATGGATAGGGGTAGGCAAAAGGGGGTTAAGGATTCATGCAAAGGATTGGACTAAAGGTATGGAATGACAGATGAAGGTTGGATGAAATTATGGAATGGATTCATTATGAGTGAATGTGGGCAACAACAACATTGGCACACACTTTGAAGGGTGGTGAAATTTGAAGGATTGAGATGGGGTTGGGATAATAAACTTGGGCATGTAAGGACCCAAAATAAATTTGGAGGATGAGGAGAGAATTATGATTGTCTTATGAGATGGAATATACATAGATGGAGGATTGGATGATGGTGGAATAATGGATTGTTTTGGATTAGCAAGTTGGGATACCAATTTGGATTTTTTATTTGAATGCATGGATTATTTTGCTTTCTTTGGAACCCACGTTGTTTTGACTTTTTTATTTTTTTTTATAACATTTTTGTTTTCTTAATTTTATTTTGCATTTTCTTGGAATTTTTTTTCTTTTGATTTTGGAGCATATTTTTCTTTATTTTGGCATGTCATTTTAGTGAGACATGATGATATTTAGGTTTTTGTGGATTCTTCAATTTATGCATTTCTTGTTTGGTATCCCAATTGCTTGGAGAGGCCGTAGAGGGATTATATGAAAATAGAGGATTTTGCAGTGGAAGGTGTTGGAAGGAATTCAAGGGTATGTGCCTTTTTTGCTCTTGAAAGGGCATGTAAGGATATGCATTAGGAACATATGGGCCCAAGATGGATGGAAAGGTTGATGGATAAGGTCCAACAATAGATGGTTAAGATGATGGAGGAGGTGGATGTATTAATCTAAAGGGAGGCATTTTAAGTTTGAAAGAGCTAACAACATATTAAGAAGGAGGTATGTAGCCAAGGCCATAAAAATTTACGTGTGTTTTAATATTAGGGTATTCAAGTAAACCTTGCTCATGAAGGCGTATGGTATTGTAGGAGAAAACAAGCTTTTATAAAGGCGGATGAACCAAGCTTATATGTTTTTGGTTCATGAATGGGATCTTGTGAAAGATTAGGATTATCATGTGATGTGAGTGAAATGCTTATACCTTGAGGGTCTTTAATTTATGGACTAGGATTATGGTATGGAGTTGACAGAGTTGGATCGTGGGATGGTATGGTGTCATGATATGGAATGGAATCATGAGATGGGTTGGGATCATGAGAGGGAGTACTTTGATCTTCACATAAAGTGGGATCTATGATGTCATGCTTTCAATCAATGAGGTCAAGTGAGTGACATGGTTGACTCTGTATAGGTTCTATGAAGGTGGAAAAATATGAAATGGATGAGGTGGATAAACATGGGATGGATGGGGTGAAAGTGGGTGGAACTACAAGAGTAGGACTAGCATTTTGTGAAATAGTATTTTGTATCAATTCTTGTATTCCTTTAAGGGTGACTTTTAGTGTTCCTTTGGTGAAATAGGATGGATGGGTGTTGGTTGAACATGGAAGACATTTTTTCCCTTGTAAATGGAGGAAAAGGATGACATAGAGGGTGACATGACTTGGGTATAAGTTTCAATGGTGGATTGGATGGTGTTTAGGATATCTGGGAATCTACTTATAGGACACATGATCATGAATTTTACGTGATTGTTAAAGTATTTGGCAAGGATAATTCAAAAAAATCTTGAGGTGTGAGATGGAAGATGGAGAATATGGTAGGTTCATCTTGATCCATGGTTTTAGGTAGGTTTATGGTTTTTCTTGCTTGATTAAGATTTAGATCTTGAATACACATTCGCACACAGAAGAATCATACACACCTCCAAGCATATATACATTATAATAAAATATGGTCTTCAATGGTATCTTTGGATGTTTGATAAATGCACAAACACAAATAATTTGTATGACAGTGAAACGACTTGCTACAATGAGCACTTTCTATTCTGTAGATTGTAACAATGTATTGAAGTTCACCTTCAAGTTTTATAACAATCCTTAGTTTGAAAAAACATTCCATTTAATTATCTTCATATGTTTGGAACAAAAAAAGCACAAAATAGTTGTAGGTTGAAAAACACAATGGGTTGTGACTCACTTCTCAATTCCTATTCAATGAGCACTTTATGTTCAGTAGACTGTAACAAAAAAATGTATTGAAGTTCACCTTCATATTTTGTAACAACCCTTAGTTTGAGTAAACATTTCATTTGAATATTTACATACATTTGGAACAAAAAATGCACATGATAGTTGCAGGTTGCAAAACACAGTGGTTTGTAACTCACTTCTCAATTCTTGTTGAATGTCCAAGGGTGTAGAGTTTGAGATTGAATTGCAATGTGGGGGATACATAAAAGTAACCAGATGGAGGTGAGGGCTGACTAACTAATTGATTTTTTGTGTGTAGAAGGTTATGCAAGAGTATGCGGGTTGTAGGTTGTATTGTACACAATGTTTTCCAACATCCAATTATACATAGAGTATGGTTGTAATGAAAATCTTGTGTTATTTAGACATTAAGAACTTAATGAAAGGAACCTACAAAATTTATAACTCTTGGGTGGACTAAAGTTTGGGTTTCAGTTTTGTCATTTGATGGTAACAAAAATGCATTGAATCATTGCAAGTTGGAAAACACAGTGTGGGATGTCAATAGATTCTTTTATGAAACTTGCATAGATTCCAAATATCTCATTTATTCAATACAATGGAAGTTGACAGAATTCTCCCTTCTCCTAGTACAAGGGCCATGTTAGAAAATCCCAGCTACCACTCTCTTATTCTTATGTAAGGCATTACCTTTTATATGTTAATTCCAACATTTTGCAAATATTAATACTTAAAATGAAACTGTAATCTTTCATTGCCTTTTGAAGGGAAACAAGTTGAGGAACAAGTGTATTGTGATGTTAATATTTTGTTAATGCTTCGAGCTTGCACATTTGTAGCCTTTTTTCCACTCTAGCAACCAATTCATTCAATGTATGATGCTCATTTATTTTATGTCTATTTTCAAAAAGAGAAAGATCATAGGACTTCAAGTGTAGGTGAGATTTCAAATGTCAAAGCCTCTTTTCCAATGGAAACCATGTTGCAATTTCTGCTTCAATTCTTGCTAGCATGTTTTAATGAATAAAACACTTAGACTCTACCTCAAACAATGCATGAAGGTGAATTAAAAATTCACCTCCTCGATTGTGACTTTCACTAGCAAGAATACCACTTGGCTAAAAAATGTCCCCTTCAAGAGTTACAATTGGAGATCGCATATCTCTACGATAAGGAATCTCCTTTGCAGCATCTGAATTGCTAGAAACTCAATGTGCACTACAAAATACAAACTACATAACTACTTCAATTTCATCTTCATATGCAACAAGAGTTAGTGGCATCCTTGTATTTCCAACCCTCACCAATTTGGATGTTAATTGTTGAGTTGTTGACGAAATGGTATGGGCTTGGATTTTGTTTAAAGGGGTAATTGTTACTCCTCTATGTAGATGTCCTATTTGAAGTGGAAGCTTTGTTGTCTATTCTGTATCAACTACCGCATTACAAAAATTCCCTCCTCCACCAACATCCAATGTAGTTATTATTGTGGCATCTTTAACTTTTATAAGTTTTTCAACAACACCTTTGACTTTTGACCTATCAAAATGCTTTGCAGGACCATTATAGGTAAATTGAACAATTTCTAATTGAGCCTCGAGGAGCTTGATATCATCCTTCAGCTTGGGAACTATGTCAGATTCTTGGAAACACTCATTTTCTAATGTCTCCATGTGCCCTTCTTCATTGGCGCAACACCTTCCATTGTTATCTTTGTTTTCTCAATTTATTATCTTTTAGATTGCAACTCTCTCTGAACTGTGTTAAGCTCCTCTTCTTTTGACAATGACAACTTCTTATTTTTTAATTCCTTTTCTAATTGGTTAATTTTAGTTTTTTGTTGTTATGCTCCACTTTCAGCACTTTCAACTATTGCGTTTGCATCTATAAATTGATCATTGGTATGTTTTTCCTCGTCACCATTGCTCTTACCTCTTAACACCCCCCGCTATTCCTTTTCATGATCTTCTAACTTCTTTTTCATATCTTTTGCTTCAAGCTTTAGATAACCTGCTCCCTCATCAGGCCTTAAGACAACAGCATCCCTTTCTTGGATATAGTTTGTAATTTTTTGAATACTTTTATGTGCCTTTGCAACTATTTTTAGGTGATTTTTTGCAGTGTCTTTATCATTAGACTATGTAGATGTTTCTTTTGACAAGCTCATTACAAAAAAATTCAGCCTTTTCAGATAAGAATTTTATGCCTCCACCCAACTAATTCTCTTTTTCTACACTTAGAAATGGTTTTTCCTTTTCCTTATCATCCATTTCTAATTGTATTTGTTCCATGGAATTGCTAACTTCAAGAATGATTGGCTTCAATTTTTCAACTCCACTTATAGCATCATCTCTCTCTTTCTTTGCTTGCACAAATTCATATGTAATATAAAACCTTTCAAGTTAATCCACTTATGCAATGCCATTTTCCCCTTGCACATACTGCACATGCTCCTTCCTCAATTTCTCATGAGTAGGAAGAATATCTTCAATCAATACATTATCTATATCATTCACTTTGATCTGCTTCTTCCCAAGTTTTTTTAGAATAGATTCCTTTTCATTATATACTTTCTAGTGCATCCTCTTATTTTTTATTACTAGCATCTCATATAATTCTCATAACAATTTTTTTTGGGTTTTTGTCTAATTTGTTGCAGGAAAAGGGATAGAGTTTTGAATTTATTGAATACATTTATGTAACTTTGTAGAAGTTTTTTTCCCAACTTTGAGAGTGTATTTATGATTACATAATTCATTTTTTTTTTTTTAACAAGTTATTTACAACAATTGTATTTATGATTACATAATTCATATGTTTCAGATAAGACTTTCTTTTCTTCACCAACTAATTCTCTTTTTCTGCACTTAGATATGGTTTTACAATAGTAAGTGGGTTGCAATTATTATAACATGCAGTTTTTTTCAATCTTTAGTTTTAGAAAGTAGTATTAATGTAACTAAGACCTTTTTTTTTCATAAATACACTGTGATATTTATTTATTTTCTAAAGTAGTGGATGAAGCAGTAGTTGGAGAATTTTTTTTTCTACATGCCCGTAGTGCTATCTATTATTGATATTTTTTTTCCTTTTTTGACAGTACAATTGAAGATGTTTAACACAAGGATACACATCATTTGGCTTCCCAACAACTCTAAGCAAAACAATGGCAGTCTATTCATGACAGAAAGTTTGTATTGTACTTTTAAATTCAATTGTGAGACTATCGAGAATGCAATTCACAAGATCAGAAGATTTTCAATGCCAATGGAACCTACACTCCCTTATTCCAAGGCTGACATAGCATGTGGATTCCTCTCTAACTCTATGGACCTACTCAAAAATTGAACTCTGCTCCACATTCTATGTGTAAAGTACGTGTGGAATTTAGTGGTCAATACAACACAGCTGGACAAAGCACTAAAAAGGTATGATGTTGATGAGGGTGTATACCCAATCGGTGGAATCTTTACATGTTCCTTGCTTCAACCATCCTTGAAGGTGAGGTGTGTAAGAGCAACTTTTACTAGCAGCCTATAGGATGATGGTACTAGTTTTTTTACCATTCAATGCAATTGCATGGTCATTTATTGGAGCCACATATTGAAGAAGATATAATATGAGGGGTGTTTCATGCCCTTCGCACATTAATAGACCACCCCATGACAATGCCAGTAAGAGATCAAAATCTTATTCAGAATCTTGTCTTAGGATACCCTCACTATTCAAATTAGGTCAGAAATGAAAATACAAAATCTGATTAGGATCCATTAGATGTTTGCAAAGAATAATGTTTAATGAAAGATAACATCTTCGAATTGTATTTTGTATTATTGTTTTGAAAGACTAATGTTCAATGAAAGATAACAGCTTTGAATTGTATTTTGTATTACTATTTTGAAAGACTAATGTTCAATGAAAGATAATAGCTTCAAATTGTATATTGTATTACTGTTTTTTACTTGCAAATATTACTTCATCTACTACTTCAAAAAATAAATAAATATCACGGTGTATTTATGAGACAAAAAGTCTTAGTTACATGAATACTATTTTCTAAAACTATAGATCAAAAAATACTGTGTTATATAAAAATTCCAACCCACTTACTATTGTAAAACCAAATCTAAGTGCAGAAAAAGAGAATCAATTGGGTGGAGACATGAAAGTCTTATCTGAAACACATCAATTATGTAATCATAAATACATTTTTTGTAAATAACTTGTTAAAAGAAACATATGAATTATGTAATCATAAATACACTCTCAAAGTTGGGCAAAAAGTAGTTGCAAAGGTACATAAAAGTATTCAATAAATTCAAAACTATATCCCTTTTCCTACAAAAAATAAGACAAAAACCCAAAAAAAATTGTTATAAGAATTCTATGAGATGATAGTAATAAAAAATAAGAGGATGTATTAGAAAGTATGTAATGAAAAAAGAATTTTCTCTAAAAAAACTTGGGAAGAAGCAGACCAAAATGAACGAGATAGATAATGTATTGACTAAAGAGGTTCTTCCTACTCATGAGAAGTTGAGCAACGAGCATGTGCAATATGTGTAAGGGGCACCTGGAAATGCAAAATTGGATTAACTCAAAAGGTTTTCTATTGCATATAAATTTGTGCAAGCAAAGAAAGAGAGAGATGATGCTATAAGTGGAGTTGAACAAATGAAATCAAGCATTCTTGAATTTAGCAATTCCATGGAACAAATAGAATTGGAAATAGATGATAAGGAAAAGGAAAAACCATATCTAAGTGAAAAAAAAAAAGAGAATTAGTTGGGTGGAGGCATGAAAGTCTTATCTAAAAAGGAAAAAAAGTTTTGTAATGACCTTGTCAAAAGAAACATCGACATAGTCTAATGATAAAGACAATGCAAAAACTCACCTAAAAACAATTACAAAGGCACATAAAATTATTCAAGAAATTCCAAACTCTATCCAAGAAAGGGATGGTGTTGTCTTAAGGCCTGATAAGGGATCAACTTATCTAAATATTGAAGTAAAAGATATGAAAAAGAAGTTAAAAGATCATGAAAAGGAATAACAAGGGGTGTTAAGAGGTAAGAGCAGTGGTGATGAGGAAAAACATACCAATGATCAATTTTTAGATTCAAAAGCAATAGTTGGAAGTGCTAAAAGTGGAGCAGAAAAAACAAAGACTAAAATTAACCAATTAGAAAAGGAATTAAAAGACAAGAAGAATTTTTCATGGTCAAACAAAGAGGAGCTTAACACTATTCAGAGAGCACTGCAATCTAAAAGATAGGAATTTGAGAAAATAAAGACAACAATGGAAGGTGTTTCCCATGAAGAAGGGCGCATAGAGACATTAGAAAATGAGTGTTTCCAAGAATCTAATGTAGTTCCCAAGTTGAAGGATGATATCAAGCTCCTCGAGGCTCGATTAGGAAATGTTCAATTTACCTATAATGGTCCTGCAAAGCATTTTGATAGGTCAAAAGTCAAAGGTGTTATTGCACAACTTATAAAAGTTAAAGATGCCACAACAATAGCTACATTGGAGGTTGGTGGAGGGAATTTTTGTAATGCAGTAGTGGATACAAAACAAACAGGAAAGCTCCCACTTCAAATAATACGTCTACATAGAAGAGTGATGATTATCCCTTTAAACAAAATCCAAGCTCATACCATTTCGTCAACAACTCAACAATCAACAGCCAAATTGGTGGGCAATGGAAATTCAAGGCTAACACTATCTCTTGTTGTATATGAAGATGAAATTGAAGTAGTTATATAATTTATGTTTTTTATTCCATGAGTTTGCAGCAATTTAGATGTTGCAAAGGAGATTCCTTGTCATAGAGATATGTGATCTCCAACTATAACTCTTGAAGGGGGAATTTTTTAGCCAAGTGGTCTTCTTACTGGTCAAAGTTAGGCAAGGAAGTGAATTGTTAAGGCACCTTCATGCATTGTTTGAGGCAGAGTCTGAGTGTGTTATTCATCAAAACATGCTAGCAAGAATTGAAGCAGAAAATTTTGCAATATGGTTTCCATTGGAAAAGAGGCTTTCACATTTGAAATCTCACCTACACCTGAAGTCCTATGATATTTCTCTTTTTTAAAATAGACATCAAAAAATGAGCACCATACATTAACTGAATTGGTTGCTAGAATGGAAAAAAGACTACAAATATGCAAGCTTGAAGTGTTAACAAAAGATGAACATCATAATATACTTGTTCCTCAATTTGCTTCCCTTCAAAAGGAAATGCAAGATTACAATTTCATTTTAAGTATTAATATTTGCAAAAATTTGGAATTAACATATGAAAGGTAATGCTTTACATAAGGATAAGATAATGGTAGCTGGGATTTTCTACCATAGCCCTTGTACTAGGAGAAGGGAGAATTCTATCAACTTCCATCGTATTGAATAAATGAGGAGATGTTTGGAATCTATGCAGGTTTTATAAATCATCAATTGACATCCCACACTATGTCTTCCAACCTACAATGATTCAGTGCATTCTTTTTACCTTTATATGTTTGCAACTCCACCCCGAACTCTACACCCTTGAGCATTCAACAAGAATTGAGAAGTGAGTCACAACCAAATGTGTTTTCCAACCTACAACTATTATGTGCATTTTCTATTCTAAATGTATGAAGATGTTGAAATGCAATGTTTTCTCAAACTAAGGGTTGTTATAAATATGAAAGTGAACTTAAATACATTTCTTTTTTACAGTCTACAAAACAAAAAGTGATCATTGAACAAGAATTGAAAAGTGAGTCACAACCCACTATGTTTTCTATCTTGCAACTATTTTGTGCATTTTTTGTTCCCAACATATAAAGATATTGAAATGCAATGTTTACTCAAACTAAGGGTTGTTATAAAGTATGAAGGTGAACTTCAATACATTGTTTTTTTATAGTCTATAGAACAAAAAGTGCTTATTGAACAAGAATTGAGAAGTGAGTCACAACCCACTATGTTTTCCATCCTACAATTATTTTGTGCATTTTTTGTTCCAAACATATGAAGATATTAAAATGGAATGTTTTCTCAAACTAAGGGTTGTTATAAAATATGAAGGTGAAATACAATACATTGTTTTGTTACAGGGCCTACATAACATAAAGTGCTCATTGAACAAGAATTGCAAAGTGAGTCACAACCCATTGTGTTTTCCATCCTGCAACTATTTTGTGCATTTTTTTTCCAAACATATGAAGATATTGAAATGGAATGTTTTCTCAAACTAATGGTTGTTATAAAATATGAAGGTGAACTTCAATACAATGTTTTGTTACACTTTGTATAATAGAAAGTGCTCATTGAACAAGAATTGAGAAGTGAGTCACAACCCACTATGTTTTCCAACCTGCAACTATTTTGTGCATTTTATGTTCCAAACATATGAAGATATTGAAATGCAGTGTTTACTCAAACTAAGGGTTGTTATAAAATATGAAGGTGAACTTCAATACATTGTTTTGTTACAGTCTACAAAATAGAAAGTGCTCATTGCATGTGGTTACATTTGTAAGTAAGTTGACATAAATAATAAGACTTGAGGTGGCATTGCATACCATTATTTGACGGTATTTGACATTTTTTATAATGAAATTTTACATGACAACAAAAAGTGCCATGAAATCTATAAGAACACAGTCTTACCTTTTTTTAATTAAGAGGGGTAAATGCTTTTGACCCGAAGCTATGAACCAGTGAGGTCACAAATGAGGGACCTCATCCCCAATATAAATTGTCAAAAATTACACCCCAATGGGATTCAAACCTTGATGGAAATATCAACAATACAACTTAACAATCACACCATGCCACTATTAGTAGAAGACCGTAGTCTTCAAACATACCAAAATAATGTAATTCCACACCATAATTGTTCAATAATTACATGATGAAAGACCAAATGCAAAATGACTATTCTCACCCTCTCTCATCCTCTCCTACACTACCTTTTAAGTGCAATAGAGGAGACGCTCAGATAAAATCTTATAGGCTTCTT
This sequence comes from Sequoia sempervirens, assembly GCA_007258455.2. Taxonomy (NCBI): domain Eukaryota; kingdom Viridiplantae; phylum Streptophyta; class Pinopsida; order Cupressales; family Cupressaceae; genus Sequoia; species Sequoia sempervirens. The sequence goes on along the minus strand of VDFB02179234.1, from coordinate 114,010,958 downwards.
TGATTCCTTGGCACTAACGGTGGGCTGATTCCACTTGCACGAATCCTCGTTGTATGTGTAACAAGAGGGTTTCGGGAAGCCTCTGCTTCGACCATTGCACTTTCAACACCTTTAGCCTATAAAAAACCCATCAATATAAATGACTAGGTTCAACAATTAACGTATGGATAAAGGAAAAGGAAAAATCAGATCTAAGCACAGAGAAAGAGAATCAGTTGGGGGGACAGATGAAAGTCTTATATATGAAAACACATAAAAAAATTCATAACAAATTTATATATACATAATGAAATCATTTATATGTACCTATGGAGGACAAATACAATTGGAAATCGATGAGAAGGAAAAGGAAAAATTAGATGGACCAAGAAACGTCACCAATAAGGTCAAGGCCTGATTTTATCGCTTCTTTGCTAGATATTGAAGGAAATTGAGAAATTTGCAGGTTGGTGTCCAATTCGAACTTGAAAATGTGCCTCATCCTAGTACATTGATGTATTGGAAATAGATGATAAGGAAAAGGAAAAATCATATCTAAGTGCAAAAAAGAGAATCAGATCTTTGTTTCCCAACCAAGGATCATTTTCCTATCACAAATGGACACTAGCCTGCTCACACTCGCCACTTCTTTGTTCATCCTTTCCCTGTAATGTCAAGAATGTTTTAATGTCACATCAAATTCAAATGCATGAAACCAATTCATTCAAAATATGGAAATACATGTTCAAAAATAGATTTCAAAATTACCCTTTCTTCCACTTTCTTCCTCTGAAGGAACCAGGGACAGTGTGTTTTCCAACACTACAAATAATGTGAACATTTTTTTGTTGCAATCAAATGAAGATAGTGAAATCCATTTTTCACTGTACCAAAGAGTTGTTCCAAAATTTGAAGGTGTATTTCATTACATTCTTGGTGTGTAGGAAAGAGAAACACATCATAAGGAAATAATTGAAAGGGGACAGTGTGTTTTCCAACACAGCAAATAATGTGAGCATTTTTTTTGTTGCAATCAGATGAAGATAATGAAATGTCATTTCTACCCTACCAAGGAGTTATTCCAAAAATTTTGAAGGTGGACTTCATTACATTATTGGTGCGTAGGAAACAAAAAAAAATAACAAGGAAATAATAGACATGGGACAATGTGTTTTCCAACACTGTAAATAATGTGACATCAACAACCAAGCTACCATAAACAATAAGACTTTAGGTGGTATTTCCTATAGGTATATTTGATATTAAAAAACATCGAATGCACAACCTATATACACACAGTCAAACAATGCACTAATTGAGTTATTATATCTACCTTCCCATCCTCCACATCACCCCATGCTTTATTCACACCCTCCTCATCCTTAGAGTCATCCTCTATAGCCTCTTCCTCTTCATCGTTAATTGCAGCATTAGCGTGATCATCTCCCTGATTCTCCACCTAAATCGAAGGAACAATATACTATCAAAATCAACATATTTGTAACATAAATTAAATTGTAAAGCATTCTAACTTACGCATTGGAAGGAAAGAGTAATTGGAAGTTCAAAATCAATTACTAAACACATCGCTACCTCAGCATTCTCCTAAAATGAGGGGACCTCCTCTGTACAACCTTTCTAGTGAGAATAAATCATGATCATGCCACAATCCATGATGAAGAGGAAGATGCCACAATCCACGGTGAAGAGGAAGATGGTGCAAAGGGTGACCTGAATCGAAGGAACAATATACTATCAAAATCAGCATATTCGTAATAGAAATGAAATTTTCTAAATGAAATTGTAAATCATTCTAACTAACGCATTGGAAGGAAAGAGTAATTGGAAGTTTAGAATTTTTTGCCTCAACATTCTCCTAAAATGAGGGGACCTCCTTTGTACAACCTTTTCGGCCTCCTAGTTAAAAAATTCCCACTTTCTAGTCAACATCATAACTATTTTTCACAAATTCAAATTAACCAAGAGGTCAGAAAGGTTGTACAAAGGCGGATCTTACCCGCACGTCTATCAAATGCAACCATCCCAAAGGAGATATGCCACCACACACCCTATCATGCGTGTCGACCACCTCAACAACATTCGTCATTGTACGAAGCTAAAAAAGTTGCAAGTGTTATAGATAGTTAAAGTTCCAAAATTTATTACACCGTCTGCTGTAAGCAAGCATATATTTTTTCAATCATAAAAAATAAAATTTGAAGGTGGACTTCATTACATTCTTGGTGAATAGGAAACAAAAACTTTTCACAAGCAAATAACTGATAGGGGACAGTGTGTTTTCCAACACTACAAATAATGCGAGCATTTTTTGTTGCAATCATATGAAGATAGTGAAATGTCATTTTTACTATTACAAATAGCATTTAATACCATTATTCATTTGAAAGTGTCCATGATGAGAAAAATAGTTGTCCACATATATACATACACAACATTTATTGCTATACTCTATTGAATACCATTGACTGCTATATTAAAAATTGTTGAGCTCAAACGATTTAAATGTCAACCTTTTTCTTTCATGTATTAGCAAGCTACCATAAAAAATAAAACTTAAGGTGGTATTTCCTATCGGTATATTTCATATTAACATATAAATAGAATGTGCATAATATACATATAGCCAAATGATGCATCCGTGGTTAGCTGTAATATGTAAAAAAGTTGCAAGTGTTATGGGTAGTTAAAGTTCCAATTTTTTTGCTCCGTCTATTGTAAGCAAGCATATATTTTTTCAATCATAAGAGGAATTTGAAACATAATTTTTATTCTACCTAATACTTTTGATAAACTTTGAAGGTTCCTTTCTTTACATTCTTTCTATTTAAATAAAATAAAATTTTGAATACATTCATACTGTCAATATAATTGTCAGTGGGGGATACATAAAAGTATCCAAAATCACCTATGTGACCAACCAATTAGGTTCTTACTGTGTAAGTAACCAAAAAAAAATCATTACATTCATACTATCTATGTGTAATTGCAGGTTCAAAAACATTGGGTGTTATGAAACCTACAACCCAAATACTATTTTAAAACCCTTTACAAGTAACAGTTGACCCAATTGGTTACTCACCCCTCAGGTAAATTTGGATAGTCTTATATATCCCTGACCTACAACTCTTCAGCTTTCAATGTGCAGAATGAAATAACTCACAACACAGAGTGTTTTCCAATAACAATACTTGTTACAATTGAAAACACATGTCTTAGTCATGCCATCCTTCCCACCTTTGGTGCATGGATAGCTTCTTGCACAAGGCAATAAACGTTGACATAATTTGAAGTGATAGGAAAAATGAGGGATTTCGTTTGGCAACCAGTGTGTAGAGGGTTTTACAAAATTGTGTGGGTTGGAGGTTTCATAAATCATGCACACACCTCCAACATTTTTTTCCAACCTACAATCATATAGAGTGTTAATGTTTGTTGGAAAACACTAGGTGTTTATAAAACGGTGCCTTCCATTACATTCCTACTGTCTAATTAACAAAATCTTTTGAAGACTTTCATATTGTTTTCTAAAATTCCAAGTTGCAAAGCACTGGTTTTATGAAATTTGCAACCCACATAATGTTTTAAAATCCTCTATGTGACATTTCCTCCCGTTTTCCAGTTTTGTTACTTTTATTATCGGTCTTGGCAAGGCCTGCACTACACTATCCCATCATGTTATGTATGTTTTTATACGTTTTTGTATGTACATAGGTGCATTTTTTTGAGCGATTAGCTACGTGAAGGAGAAGCTAATCTCCCCACAAAACACACAGCTGGACAAAATGCATCACTACGCCATCCCATCATGTTATGTATTTATGTATTTTTATATGTACATAGCCGCATTTTTTTGGGAGATTAGGTGCATCCATAGAGGGTTTTATAACATTGTGTGGGTTGGAGGTTTCATAAATCATGCACTCACCTCCCACTGTGTTTTCCAACCTCCAATCATACATACTATTAATGGTTGTTGGAAAACACTAGGTGTTTAAAAAATAGTTCCTTTCATTGCATTCCTACACTCTAAATAACAAAAGTTTTTCAAGACATTCATACTATTGTGTAAAATTCCAAGTTGCAAAACACTAGTTTTTTAAAATCTACAACCCACATAATGTTTTAAAAGTACCCTTTAGAAGTAACTACCCAATCAGTTACAAACCCCTCACCTCAATTTTGTTGGTTTTTCATCTCCCCCACTTGCAACTCTGTCCTCAGCTCTCCAACATTTCACTTTCAACCTACAAAATGAGTAAACCCACAACACAAAGTGTTTTCCAATAATAATACTTGTTACAATTTAAAATGCATGTCTTAATCACGTCAGCTCCCCTTCCTGCCCACAGTGAACAAATAGCTTCTTGCATAACGCAAAAAATGTTGGCGTTATTTGAAGCAACGAGAAAATTGACCTGATGACACCATTAGGGGAGAATCTAATCTCCCAAAAAAATGTACCTATGTATGTAACATTATAACATAACACCTCATCCCCCATCCCACGCGCTAGAAAAAATGCACCGACGAAAAGACTTGACGAGAAAACCGACCTGACATTTGCATTGTGTTTATTGAACTTTTGCATTGTGTTTATTGAACAACAATTCCAATACAAAAACATTTGGGAAGCCTAATTTCCATTTGTGTGTTATTATGGTCTCGCCTTCACACTTTGTATGGTATATTATACCAAGCAAAAGCAATTTCAATAACAATACATTCCTTAATCACAACCTTATGAAACCCAACTATGCAAAGATGCTTCACAACTGAACAAAGGTACATAATTTAAATGGGGAAATATTATTAATGTAAAATGATATACATTATGTTCTTTTGCAAATATATTTGATCTAATTACCAAGGATCCAAAGGTTCCTGTTCTATTTTGGGAGATAAATCATACAAATGTAGTGTTGGAGAAATCATCCTAAAATTAACACAAATCAATTATGAGGAGAATAATTAAAAGGATGTAGTATCATCATTCACTATTGTTTTGAGCATTTCCCATGTAACACTCACACTTCAAGGAGGAAACATCCTTCACATAAAATTTTGGGATATAATAGGCACAGGTCATAATGTAACATTTATTGTATTTAAATTAAACTGGAAATTGTTTGCATTCACCACAATAAGCATCTCATTTATAAATAAATCAAAACTTCTAAATGCAAAATAAATTTTGGAAATTTAACTGACCAATACACTTGCAATTCAAGCTATGACAGCTAGAATCACTTGTATTTAGTGCAAAAGCTTCATTTCTCCTAAAACATCCTTCTCAATCCACCTGCCCTTGTTTTATTCAATTTTGTTTCCTCAAATATGTCAACCACTTGGAAGGACAACAAGTGTTAGCGATAGATTAAATTAGCAAATTAAAGACAAAGAATTCATTATATTCCAAATTTCACCAATATAGAATTATATGTTGTGGTGACTGCAAAATGGCAGCTTGTACAAAAAATAAGTTACTTGAACATGTTAAACTATACAATGGGAATTTAATTTCCAATTTAACCTATCGCTAACACTAGTAATATATATTAGCAATTATATCTTCCATTTTCTCATTCTACAGAAACTATGAAGCATTGAACGTTCATTCAGATATATGAAAAAATCATCTCCCCTGACATATGAAAGAGGCAATAACTTGCAATAATCAATAAGGGCATAAAAGACAAACAAGAAGGATACCATGTACCACTATCAAACTTTTGTTTATATCATGTGTCTCTCAATGAACACCTAAATGATGTATCGGTATTGTAACCATTGTTCAATGATATTGTAAATTGAACCATTACTTGTATAGACGACTGAAAAAATACATATTATTGCAACACATTGGTTGTTAATCATGGTTTGCATCAGTTATGCAAGAATAAAGGTTAACAAGTTAGCAAAAACATTAGTGATCACCTTGATTGACCAAAAAATAGCAATTAATCTCTTGACAAAACACACCTATGTACATACAAAAATGCATAAAAAACATACATAACATGAAAAGAAGGAAAAATGAGATGTCAATGTAGAAAAGAGAATCAGTTGTATGGAGACATGAGAGTTCTATGTGAAAAAGTGGACAAATTTTGTGAACTTATTAAAAAAAAAAACATTTGTGTTCTCTAATCAAAAAGACACTCTCAAAGTTGAGAACGTTGCAGGTTTCATACCACATAGTGTTTTCCAACATGCAATTTTATATAGACAACATGCTTCTAATGAAAACCTTAAGTTTGTAGACAATAAGAATGTACCGAACTTCATTCACCTTCACAATTTATAGCAACTCTTACACAAAAAAAATTGCAATTCAATTTCTTCATGATTTAAAAATAAATGCAAAATATAAATTGTAGGTTGGAAAACACAATGTGGTTTCCCATTTATTTCATTATATACATTCAAAGCTACGTGGTGGAGAGCACGGGGAGGAATGTCTTGAAAATATTTTGTTAATTAGACAGTAGGAATGTAATGAAAGGCACCATTTTATAAACACCCAGTGTTTTCCAACAACCATTAAAATTATGTATGATTGTCTATTGGAAAACACAATGGGAGGTGAGTGCATCATTTATGAAACCTCCAACCCAAAAAATGTTGTAAAACCCTATATGGATGCAGCTAATTTCCCGAAAAAATGCACCTATGACATACAAAAATGCATAAAAAAATACATAACAACATACATATAAACATACATAACATGATGAGATGACATAGTACGAGGCCTGCCAAGATGGATGATAAAAGTGATGAAACCAGCAGAAGGGAGGAAATTCCATGATGAGGGAAGCGAGGAGATAATGGTGGCGTAAGCTTGGTTTTCTTGACTTACCAATTGGGTTGTTACCTCTAGATTATTTTACAACGATGTGTGGGTTGCATATTTCTTAACACCCAATGTTTTCCAATTTCATTACATTCTTACTAGATCTAATTCACAAAAGGTTCTCAAGGCAATCACAAAACATACCAAATTGAGGTGAGGGGTGAGCAACCAATTGGGTTGTTACTTGTAAATGGTTTTAAAACATTAGGTGGGTTGCAAATTTCATAAAACCAATGCTTTGCAACTTGGAATTTTACAAAATAGTATCTTGAAAATATTTTGTCAATTAGACAATAGGAATGTAATGAAAGGCATCATTTTATAAACACCCAATGTTTTCCAACAAACATTTACATTCTATATGATTGCAGGTTGGAAAACACTATGGGATATGAGTGCATGATTTATGAAGCCTCCAACCCACACAATGTTGTAAAACCCTCTACACACTGAAGCCAAATGAAATCCCTCATTTTTTCCATCACTTTGAATTACACCGACATTTTTTGTCTTGCACGAGAAGCTATTTGTGCACCGTAGGTAGGAAGGCCGACGTGACTAAGATATGTGTTTTCAATTGTAACAAGTATTGTTATTGTTCATCAACTCGGTCCATCAAGTCTTTCTGTCGATGTGTTTTGTCAGGAGAGTGGGATGGGGGATGGGGTGTTATGTTATAATGCCTATACATAGGTGTGTTTTGTTGGTAAATTAGCTTCTCCCTACTAATTATTTAAAGTATTGTTATTGGAACACTCCGTGTTGTGGGTTTTTTCATTCTACAAGTTGAAAGCAAAAAATTAGAGAGCAGGGAGCAGAGTTATGGGTGGGGGAGATGAAAAACCAACAGAATTGGGGTGAGGGGTTTGTAACCGATTGAGTTGTTACTACTAAAGGGCTTTAAAATATTATGTGGATTGCAGGTTTCAAAAAACCAGTGTTTTGCAACCTGGAATTTTACAAAACTGTATGAATGTAATCTAGACAGTACAAATGTAATGAAAGGCACCTTATAACAAGTCTTACGCAGAGTAAAAATTGTGTTTCAATTTCTTTATATGATCTAAATAGACATGCACAGAATGATTGCAAGATGGAAAACATAGTGGGAGGTGAGGTGACAACATGATTTATGAAACCTCCAACCCACACAATGTTGTAAAACCCTCTACACACTAAAGCCAAATACCTTACTGGGTGTTTATAAAATAGTTCCTTTCATTACATTCCTACGGTCTAAATAACAAAATTTTTTCAAGACATTCATACTATTTTGTAAAATTCCAAATTGCAAAACACTGGATTTTCCAAAACCTGCAACCCATAACCCGAAACAAAACTTTTCATAACGAACTAACTAGCATGGGACAGTGTGTATTCCAACATTCCAAATAATGCAAGCATTTTATTTGTTCTAATGAGATGAAAAAAGGGAAATGTCATATTTACATCACCAAAGAGTTGTTCTAAAATTTGAAAGTGGACTTCATTACATTTTTGGATTGTACGAAACAAAAACATCTCATGAGGGAATAACTGAGAGAAGACAGTGTGTTTTTCAACACTGCAAATAATGTGAGCATTTTATTTATCCATTCAGATGAAGAAAGTGAAATGACATTTTGACTATAGCAAAGAATTGCTCAAAATTTTGAAAGTGGACTTCATTGTATTTTTGGTTGTAACAAAACAAAACTTTTCAAAACGAACTAACTGACATGTGACAGTGTGTTTTCCAACACTACAAATAATGTGAACATTTTATTTGTTCCAATCAGATGAAAAAAGGGAAATGTCATTCTACATTTATCCAAATATATATTATATTTCTTAATATGATCCAAATATACATGCACAGTATGATTGCAGGTTGGAAAACACGGTGCGAGTTGAGGTGACAACATGATTTATGAATCTCCAACCCACACAATGTTGTAAAACCCTCTACACACTGAAGCCAAATACCTTACTGGGTGTTTACAAAATGGTGCCTATCGTTACATTCCTACAGTCTAAATAACAAAATTTTTTCAATATATTCAAACTGTTTTGTAAAATTGTAGGACGCAAAACACTGTGTTTTACAAAACCTGCAACCCACTTAATGTTTGAAAACGATTTAGAAACAACAACCTTCAAAATGAGAATGTCAAAAATGACAATGTTTTGGACTTTCTATCCATTTGAAATTATGATTTTGAAAACCCACCGACACAGAACTTACATTGTCCCTTTTTCACTTGAGGAAAACCCTTTATTTTCCCGTCAATTAAAACTCATCTTCGCAATGAATAGTCGTTCAATTCTTCACGATTAGAACATTAAAATGGAAAAATTTAAAAACCGTCAAGACAAAAACACACAAAACAGCTTTGCATTTCAAATGAAAACCTATTTTCGCAAGGAAACCCCTTTATTTTCCCGTCAATGAAAACCCATCTTCCCAACAAATAGTCATTCAATTCTTCACGGTGAGAACATTAAAATGAAAATTTTTTAAAACCCTTAACACAAAAACATATAAACAGCTTTACATTTGAAATGAAAACCCTTTACGCAAGGAAAACCCTTTATTTCCCATCAAGGAAAACCCATTTTCGCAATGAATCGTTGTTCAATTCTTCACAGTTCCTACGCAGAATGGCAAAATGGCATATATTTTTGGCAAATATACATACTTGCTAGCTAGCCGCCCATGCCTGTCGAATGCATTTTGGTAGGGAGAGTCTTGGCTCTCGTTCAACCTCTGAATTCCTGCAACTTCGTTTCGCGCTCCCTGGTAACCTCCAAAATGCAAATGTCGAAAATGGCAATGTTTTGGGTTGTTTGGGCTTTTTGTCCATTATAATTTTCATTTTGAAAATCCTACTGGCGCTGCCAACCTTTTCCAGCAACAAACACGTTATCAGCATGCGCCTAACCGTCCATCAGCGCGGTCCATCAAGTCTTTCCATTGGTGCATTTTGTCCAGTGCGTGGGATGGGGGTTATGTTATAATGTTACATACATAGGTGTTTTTTGTCGGGAGTTTAGCTTCTCCCCATTTGAGTGAGGTATCAAAAAAATTCTTTATAAAACTTGAGAACTTCAGATATGGAGGACGGAAATGTGCTGTATATACATTCTAATGATTCAATCGTCAATTTCTTTTTTAATCTTTCAAATTTATATAAGGGCACATCTTAAATTAGAAGTTTAAAAGGAAAAAAAATTCCAATAACATTCTTTAAATTCCAAGCAAGCATTTAAAAACTTGCAATGGACCAGAATTTCTGTATGAGTCTTCTGGAATTAACTGTGGACATAGCACTGCGTACATTTATCTCTGATTAAGGTCCAGAGCAACCTGAAAAGTCTGACAGTATTTTTTCTACAAAGGCCTGTAAAGATTTTTTTTAAATGGCATAGTACTTTATTCATGGAGATGAATTCAGAAGACTCACAAAGATAACAGTCAATTCATAAAGAAAGAATAGAAACCCTAAAAAAACTGTTGAACTTTATTTCTGACAAATATGAAAGGCAAAACACACCTCCGAGAATTTAAATAACATTTGAACCGATTATAATGAAATGTGGCAGAATAACATCAGAGCATGAAAAAAGCAACCATGGCGGCCCCCGCCACAGCAACACTGGAAATGCCGTTGACCGTGGCTCCGCTTTTCGCTGACGGAGAAGCAGCGGGAGAAACCGAGGTGCGATGAGTGGAGGGAACAGGCGCGCCGGAGGGAACGGTGGCTGCGGCGGGCGCGCCGTCAGAAGGGGTCGGGGAGGAGGGAATGGTGGCCAAGGTAGGTGCGCCGTCAGAAGGGGCGGGAGAGGCAACCGGTGCCGTGGCCGGGGCGGTTGCCAGCGCGGCCAGGGTGTCCACCTCTAACTTCATCCCGCCCGGGCAGTGGCCCGCTGTACCGCATATGAAGTAACGTTTCCCTGCCGTCGTCAAGTTCACGACGGTGTTTCCATCTGTTGCCGACGAAATGGCGTTGGCAATGGAGCACGAATCGTAGCCCGCTTTGTCCACCTCGTCCAGGGTGTGAAGGCTCGTATACTTGAACACTACAAGTAACCAAAACAATCAGTGTCAATGTGGGCATCACAGTAAATTCTGTGTTATAACTGTTTAAATTGGAAGAGCTTAAAGGATTGGTATATTACATCAACAATCAAGTAACATCTATTTTGAGTGAACTTTTTTTTTTTTGTATTTGATGAATAGTAGATCATAATTTTGTTTATATGAAAATGGTTTAGTATTGCAAGTTTTTGGATTCAACTGTCTATATTTTTCAATCAATGTTTTGGATCACATTCAGTGATCCATTTTTCCCTCTTTCTGATGATATGATGGATCACTGAGTGTGATCTGAAATGTCGATTGAAAAACATACACAGTTGAATTCAAAAGCTCGCAATACAATTTCATGGACTGTAGAAAACTCATACCGACTATGAAAATGGTTTGAACTTTATTTAACTTTTTATTAACTTTAAAGGATAATAGTACATAATTCACAAAAGAAAGGACAGGTGGTTAAAATGCATACCGAGAGAGTCTAAACGGAACAGAGTGAAACACATACGAGAAACATAAAAACAAGGATCAAGCCCACACAATACTAAGTAACAGTTCAGTTCCAGCAGAATTTAATAATGAGAATTGAGCTTTCTACACAAACAATTCGTGTATTTGATGAACAATGGACCCATAAATTTTTTTTGGAAAGTCTTAAAAGAACTTTTCATTTACGTAAAGAGATAATAGTAGTACATAATTCAAAAAAAAAAAAGGGTGGGTGGTACCAAGCACACCCTGCAAGTCTAAACAAAACAGCGTATGGAATAAAAATGAGAAACATAAAAACAAGAATTAAACCCAGACAATGCTAATCTGCTAGTGCAGTCCCAACAGAATTTAATGATGCATAAACATAATTTCTAAATAATTTTGCTGATTTTCATGCCCATTGTGCTGATTTTGTATAACCATCTTGATGGGTGAGGGAAAATCTGAGTTTAACTTACCAAGGGTGTCTCCAACTTTGAATTGCTTATTGGAAACCCATGTCTTGAGATCTGTTGTAGCTTTCCATCCTTGGCTGCCTCCAACATCATACTGCACAGCCCATGAATGTTGAATGCACAGTGCTGCTACAATGGCTATTCCCACCAGTGTCACCCTTGCCATGATCTTCCCACACTTTTGATGTCAAGCCTGTTAGATTTTAATTTCAGGAGGATTGTTCTTTCCTTGGAGAAATAATCGGAGGAGGACTCATATATAATTTGGAGCAAGGACTGAATTCAAGTCATTGACAGATCATATTGTTAAAATAAAAATATGAGTAGATAGAAAAGCTTTTGGAATAGGTAGTGAAGGACAGAAAGGCAGAATCTTCCACGCACAACTGGTTCATGGATCATGGTTTGTTTATATTGGCAGAACTGTGTAGGAATTTTATATTATTGTTTGCATGTGAATGTTCTTTGTTTGGTTTGTGCATTGTATTGTTTTTGGGGTGGACTTTGCTCGAGGCTACCTACTACTTTCTTTTCTTTTCTGGTCTGGCACACCTTCCCATGTCAGAATAGTCTTCCATGGTATGATATACATTAATGTTTGGCAACTAATCTATATTATGATACTTTGTACTGGAACAATGATAAAGATGACTGACCAAAGGCCAAAGTCATTATGTTGCCATGATATTGGGTGGCATATCACTTCCCAGGGAAAAAGTAAAGTTGAGATCGCCTTAGATGCGAGCACATGGGCAGCACATCAAATTTGAAGGTTTCTCTTTTTATCTTGGAGGCTAATATTATTATAGAGGGGAAGAGTACATGTTTTGTTTGTTTTGTGATTGTCTTGGTCTTCTTTGAATATATTAGGTTAGTGTTTAATTTATTTTATTTTGTAGGTAAGTTGGTTTTGAGTCTAATATATATTTTTATTTTAAAATTGACTCAGGTTCAATTTTTAATTTTTTTTATAATTAGAAAGAATTATACGTGCAATTGTAGTTCTTGGATTCAAACACACATGTAATCATGTCTCAATTTCAAATTTTCAAATTTTTATCATTTTTAGAACTAATAATTCTTTAGATCAATCATCATCTATTGATTTGCACATCAAAACTTTTGAATTGAACATTTAGAGTTATGTATTTAAAGATAGACCCTAGGTCAATAGTGTCATGATAAAAAGACTTATTAGAGAGGAATTTGAAAGAGAAAAGAATCATTAGAAATTAAACTTGCATTAGCTCTACACAACCAAATGTCACCACAACACCTCATTCTAGGCATCTTAAAACCATTTTCTTATGCACTTTTGACATTGTGAAAAATAATAAGGGGTCTAACTAAGGTGTTAGAAAGTATTTGCCTTCACTTTAGGGTTTTCATAGTAGACACTTGAATATGTTCCTCAACATCACATTGTGTGTATTCATATATAAAGTGAAGGCAAATCATTTTATCATATTTGTACATAGGTACAAGGGATAGGAGGATGTAACAAGGAAGCAATCATGGTGAACAATTAAAATTGCACACTTTTCTATCTAGAATCATAGAATGTCATAATTTAGTTTGTCACAACCATAAATAACAAATAGTACCAATTGCTTCTACCCAAAAGTATCTATCAATCTTAGCACCACTCAACATGCTCCTATCTCTTTCCATCAAGGTTTAGTTCATTCTTTCTTCTATCCCATTTTTTGGGGGAGTGTAAGGAGTATTCTTCTACCAAATAATACATGCATGCTTACAGAACTCATCAAATTCCCTGGAACAATATTCACCCCCATTGTCAGATCTCAACACTTTTATCTTATAATATGATTACTTCTCAACTAAGGCTTTAAATTCCTTAAACTTAGTGAAAATTTCATATTTAGAATGCATAAAATAAATCCATGTGTATCTTGAGACATCATCATTGAAAGAGACATAATACCGAGATTTACCTAAAGAGTCAACATCCACTGTTCCACATACATCTAAATGAACGATCTCTAACAATCTCTTTGCCTCATTAGTTCCATTAGGAAATGAAGATCTATTTTGTTTACCAAACACATAACATGCTCATAGAAATCATTTTTGCCAATAGAATAATCAAAAATATTGTCAACCAACTTTTTATTAAGAATTTGGTTTTAAGGCCTTTTTCACCACTGTGACCCAATCTATGGTGCCACAACATACGTGCATTTTCAGTGCTAGCTACATCGGAAGAGTTATATAAAGTAGAGGCATTTAGCCTAAACAAAGTCCCTATCTGAGATCCTTTAGCTATCACCAAAATCCCTTTTACCAACCTACAACCAAACTTGTCAAATGTCACATGTATTCCAGAATCATTCAACTTGGATAGTAAAATTAAATTTATTACAAGTCCTAGAATAGGCAAAACATCATCAAGAGATTTAATCCTCCCATCACTAAAACACAACTTTACCTTTCCCTTACCAACAATCTTCTTAGTGTTTTTATCACCAAGGAAAACATCCCCCCATCATATGCTTTATAAGTAGTAAACGACTTCTTGTGAGGATTTATGTGGTAGGAGCAACCTGAATCATTAAACCAAGCATCATTACTAATAGAGTTAGCTGAAATAAACAAAGCATCAGAATCATCATCGAAGAACTTTTCTGTGGAGTAATCAATATTCTTTTTCTTGTTCTTACACTCCTTCACATGCCCTCTTTTTCCATAATTCCAACACTTTACTCTGCTCTTTTGGGGGTCTTAGAACGTCCTTTAGACTTATCCCTCTTTTATCCCTTTTAGGCCCTTTCTCTTTGGACCTTCCTCGCACATGCAAGGCATCTTGGGAGCCAACATTCATAGACTTTATCCTCATCTTCTTTGAAAGAAGTATGGAAATCATGATGTCCATCATTGGCTCTACATTACCAAAACTTATGGTAACAATTAGATTTTTCCAAGATTCGAGCATAGAACAAAGAAACAAGACATTTATCTTCATCTTCTAATTTAGCATCTATTGATGCAAGCTAACTTCTAATCAGATTGAAATCATTTAAACGGTCTATAATAGAATCACCATTTTTCATTTTTAATGAATATGATCATCTTTTGAGATATAACTTGGGTGTTGGTAAGAAGTTGAGTCCACTTTTTTGCCAAAAAGTGGAAGTGTTTTCCCTGATTTTCAGAATTTGACACATTTGACCTTAAAATTTGAAACACTTAGAGATGAAATCTTCAAAAAAGTCACTAATCATAAAATGTAGTACTCAAAGTCTAGTTTCCAAATATGTAATTTATTTCAATACCCAGATGGCACAAATTGAGTTTCAATAGGTGTTTCTAAAAACCACTGTTTAAAAATCACTTTTTTTTTACCATACCATGCACGTGTATATCATCCATATTTTGACCTAAATTATCGTATTTTTCTAAATCCTTTTGGGAAAAGATTTGTAACTCACTGAAGCACGGTTTTGACATTTTTTTGTAATTTTTTATTGAATATTTTTTTTGTTAATTTTTTATCAGCCATATTTGTCGTTTTGAAAAATCGTCATGTACGTCACGCATAAGATGACCTAAAGTTAACATTTTTATTTTTATTTTACATTGAAAAGAATTGTCTAAAGTACATTCTCGTGCAATCCGTTCGTGAAAATGTTATGTTGATAAAAAGTTATTAAAATAGTAAAAAACCATGATATTTAAAGTTTATGGACCAATTTCATCATAAATTAATTGAAAAATAGAAAAAAAATCCAATTGTAAAAAATTACATATTTGGAATCTGCATTGTCTCATCTATAATGGGTTTAATTTCGTCGAAAAATTATGCAAAAAAAATCATCAGCCATATGTCCAAACTTAGTATTTTTCTCTGACATTGTTAGGACCTTCAACTTGCAAATCAAACCAAGTTGAAGGCCTAGGTTCATATTCCCAATTTTAGTTTGATAAATATCACTTAAATCCTCTTCCACAACTTGTATGTGGTGTCTTACATGGAGACATTCAAAAGGGTAGAATTTGTGAGACACAACCGAATGGTTCCTTGTGCCTTCTTGTCTAATTTTTTTCAATCTTCATTAGATATTGCAATTGGTTTACTCTCTTGTGAAGTTGGAAGCCACTAATCTCTCTCTTCAAGGAGATCCTTCATCTTCAATTTCCACATCTCGTAGCCTATGTCATTGAATTTATCAATATCCTAGCGAAAGGTAGAAGCCATGGTAAACAATCCTCTTCACAAATCTACAATATACCACAAAACAAAATCTCCCACTATAGCCAAAAAACCTCCAACACTTAAGAGAAAGGCATCCCATTCTCAATAGAATTGTCAACTCTGATACCAAACATTAAAAAAAAGGTGAAGGAAAGCTACAATATGAACTTATGCAAGTGAATTTGAATCTGAAAATCAAATTACCAAATCATATTTAAACATGTGCTTGCAACATACATCTCAATATAAAAATCAACAAACAAAATGTGACACTAGATTTATGTGGAGAAACCCTTTTGGGAAAAAACTCCAAACGAGAAAGGAGGGAAAGTATATTATTAATATTCAAATGAGAGTACACAATAATACACTTTACTACTAATCTCTTATCAACTTGGCATCACCTAGATACATCCAATAACTCAACATGAAACTACCATCTCATGGCTACAATTTATAGAAATTATGGGAGGTAAAACCATGAATTGTAAACCAAAACAAGAGGTACAAAACCACCTACAAAAACCCATGCCCCTATTCATGGAAAGCCAAAATACATAATAAAATATTAAATGGAATTACAAGACTCCCACATGGGCACCTAGCCCATAGCCTATCCAACTCCTAACCTTTTGGATACTTTGATGACCTTTTTGATCCCTGATGGAACACCAATGGAAACCTTTTCTTCTCCAATCTTGGATATACCCATCCAAGACCTTCCAACTTCCAATATGGATGCCTAGGAGAGTTGCCTTATCCATTTTTTATGTGTAACCTCCCCTAAAATTAAATCCTCTCTTTAAAATATAATTACATATGCCAAAATTTAATGATTTTCTGTCATGTCCCCTAGAACACATTCCAAGTAACATGGAGACATACAAATGACATAGGATAACAAGGTTAATGTCATAGATTATCCTAACATGTGGCCTCTAGACCCCATAAGGGGGTACCCCCTTGCAACCCCTGTGCTCAAATATATTAATGTGTTATAATCAGAAGGTTGAGACACCATTTTACCTAACATTCTCCCACTTCTCAAACACCTTGCAAGAGCAACAGGAGGATCAATACCATGATTTAATTTCTAGGGGTCGAGGCCCATAAAATCTCAACACCATTTGAACTTCTTTGTTCTTACAACCTTGGTTAAAGAATATGTAACATTCATCAAAGTCTCTACCTTAACTAGCTTCACCCTAACATCCTTGACCATATCTCTAAAAAAGATATTGTACATGATCAATGTGTTTGGTCCTGGCATGAAATTTTGGGTTCTTAGCTAGCCAGATTTCACTTTGACTATAAATATAAATTGTCACTACACCTTGTTTTATTCCGATATTTGAACACAAACTCTTAATCCAAATTTCTTTTTTACAAGCATGAGTAGTTGCCATATACTCAACTTCAGTAGTGGAAAAAATAGCCACAACTTGTCGCTTACTCATCCAATTGATTGTACCACTAAATAAAGTAAACACATAGGCACAGGTGGATCATCTATTACCAACATCACCCACCCATTTTGAACCCACATAACCATGAATATCAAGAGAGTTTTTTTCTCCTATTAAACTACCATGATAACACAAGGAATACTCTGAGGTACCATGCAAATATTTGAAGACTCTTTTAACTACATCCGAATGAACTTTACCAAATAGCATACATCAAACTTCCAACTTCACTTTGGTAAGACACTCTATTCATGTCTTTCATTTTCAATGGGGGTGTTAGATAATTTGAAATATATAAATGTTCCAATTATAAAAAGAACACACAATGAGATAGAATATTGCATGTTAAACCTATGTAAAAATAAATTGACATACTTATTTTAGCCAAGCCATAGATTTGTGTTCACTCTCACTTTTAATTTACATCCCAAGAATGTGTTTAGTTGCACCAAGATCTTGCATTTCAAATTTAGCTACAAGTTGAAACTTTAGTTTTGAAATCATTCATTTCCCTTTACCTTTAAATAACATATCAATATATAATGCAATAAATAGAAAACAATCACCATCAAATTTATAATAAACACAATGATCTAATTTCAAATGCTCAAATCCCAAACTCAACACATATGTATCAAATTTCAGGTACCACATCCTAGGACTCTATTTGAGGCCATACAAATATTTATTCAATTTATCAAACCAAATTACTTTTAACTTTCACCACATAGCGCTCTAGTTGTTCCATATAAATATCCTCCTCCAAATCACCATGAATGAAATTAGTTTTCACATCCATTTGCTCAACCTCTAGACCATAAATAGCAGCAATAAAAAGCAAGAATCTAATGGATGTTATTTTTGCAATAGGAGAAAATATCTCACCATAATCAACACCCTCAACCTAAGAGTAACATTTTGTAACCAACCATTATTTTTACTTCTCAATACCTCCATCTAAACCAATCTTTTTATTGAACACTCATTTGCAACCAATAGATTTTCGTTATTCAAGTAATGGTACTACATCCAATGTATCATAATTTTTCAAAGCTATCATTTTTTCATCCATAGAAGTCTTTCAGGGTTTTGCATCATTCATTCCTAATGACTCTTCTATAGATCTGGGTTCATCATGTTATTATTCAAAGAAAAAATGCATCTTCAATCATCAAGTGAATACCTTTTAGATGGATTTTTATGTCTTGTAGATCGTAAAACAAGCTGAGTTGGAGGTTTTTCCTCCTCTTGTGAGGATCTAGAGCTAGATGATCTCTCGTCAACTTGTTTTCTATCTAGGGGTTTCGATTCAACCTTCTTATGTGGGTAAACCCACAAAAGTGGTTTACAATTTGAATGAGGAAGGAAAAGTTGCAAAAACAACCCCATGCAAAAAAAAATGGTTTTTGGGGTTCAAATGAACCCTTTGGTTCGAGCGACCAAAAAAGGGTTCGAATGAACCCTGGTTCGAGCGAACTAATTAAATGCAAGGTCCCACCATTCCTGCCAAAAAACACAAAGAAAAAAACTTTTGAAAGGGGGTTTGAATGAACCCTAGTTTGAGTGAACCCCTAGGGGTTCGAATGAACCCTGGTTCGAGTGAACCCCTGGGGGTTTGCTTGAACCCTCCCTTCGCTCGAACCCTCCTTTTCCCACCTTCTCACCCTCTTGCACCAAAAAAGTCCAAAATTTTGTGCCTTGAAGCTTGGGTTGAGGATAAAAATGGAGGATACTTCACAGATCCAAAATTTGTATGATGGTGGTCCTCGAAATGAGCTATCCAACGAATATAATTTTAATATGTTTTGGTTTTATTATGTATTTGTTTTTTTAGTTTTATTAAACATAGGTTTTTCATTGAAAATCAAGCTCTTTGTTCTGTACATGTGGAAAAATAGTAGATTATCAAAAAAAATTGAAAAATATGAGTGCACCAGATATTGAATTCCTTGATCCAACAAAAAAAAAGGATTTCGATACATACAAAAAAAGTTGTGTTATACGGTTTGCCTACGTCTAAATTGTAATTGGTTTGACTTCGAAACTTGATTAAGGAAAAAATATTCAATACAACATTATCTAACCAATTGGAAGCACTAGATATCATAGTTACAAATCTAAATTTGAAAGAATTAGAATTTTATCCTTCATGGAAAAAACGTTATGCATTATACGGTGAGCGTCACTCCTTAAAAATGTTGTTTACTGAAAAAAACTAGTTTTCAAAGGATATGGAAAAAGAAGTGCAATCTAATTCCAAAATTTTTGAAAAAAATATATTTATAATCTACAGACAAAATGTGACAAATCACTAGTTTGCATCATCTTCAAATTCTTCATAGTTTAGCCGCTATAGGTGCCCGAAAGTGAAGATTTAGTTAGAAAAAATTATTTCAGTGTCCAGTTTGGCCAAAAATTGTAAACCAGTATTGTGGGATCACCCATGTGTAGAATGAAGTTGAATCACATCCTTCTATTCACTTTATTTTGGTTGCAATGTAACAGAAGAAGGCTTAGTTTCTTTAAAATAACACTTTTACTATATATCACATTTTATGCAATAGGATCCCAAAGCTTGTATTCTTTCACACCATAACTATATCTGATGAAGATACATTTCATAGCCTTGTTTTCCAACTTTGTTTGTTTCTCCTTTGGAACATTTTCATATGCCTCACAACCAAAAATAATAAGATGTCTAAGTGAAGGCTTGTGACCTGACCATGCCACCATAGGTGTTTTGTCAACAAGAGCTAATATAGGAGACTTTTTAATCAGGTCACAAGAAGTGGTAGCAACTTCATCCCAAAACCTTTGTTCTAGACCAACACCACTCGACATACTCCTAGCCTTCTCCATCAATGTCTTGTATATTTGTTCTACAACTCTGTTTTGTTGTGCAGAATATGGAGTTGTCTTTTATCTTTGAATTCTACAATCTATATAGAATATATAAAAATCATTAGATAAAAATTCACCACCATTATCAATCCTCAAACATTTTCTTTTCTTTTCATTTTGCAACTCAACCAGTGTTTCAAATTCTTTAAATTGACTAAAAACTTCATATTTACTCTTTAGAAAATACTCATGTCCTGCTATAATCATCAATAAGTGAAGCATAATGTGTATTTTTCAATGGAAGGAACATCTACATGACCAAACATATAAAAATGAATAATATCCAATACACCACAAGATTTATGAGAACTCAAATAATATTGAACATGGTTTTGTTTATAATAAATGCAATGCTCACAAGAATCAAAATCAAGATTGCAATTAGTCAACCCTTCAACAAGGTTTTTATTTTTCAAGGTCCTTAGACCCTTTTCTCCAATGTGGCCAAGTTTTTGTTGTCATAATAGTATTTTTTGTAGGTAATTTTGATTCAAAAGAAAGAGTACTCTTCGGTACCCAAAATCCATGACCATCTACTGAAGATGAAACCTTCACCTTTCCAACAAAGTAGCCAAATAATTGTTTTTTCATAGAAGTACTATTGCACTCAATAGTGTATGCATCAAGCTTATATAATGTTTCAAATTTGACACCTCTAACGATCACCATAGAATGTATAACCATCTTGCATCCTGTATCAAAAATACTACCTACACACTCGCATCTATTAGTTTTATCACAGATAATAAATTTCATGCTAATCTAGGGATATGCAACACACCACTAATCCTTTTTATTCTACCATTAGGAAACTTGATTCTAAATTTACCACAGAAAACAATATTTCGATGAGAATCATCGCCCAAGTACACATTACATCCATCAAAATTTTCATATTCAAAAAACCAATCTCTATTAGAGGTAATATGGAAAGATACACCTAAATCAATTAACCATGCATCATTACCTACATGAGTGACTAGAAATGCAATGAACGCATCACCATATTCCTTCTTGAACTCAAAATAATAATCAAATCTCTTCTTTTCTTCTTTGCACTCCTTATAAAAATGTTCAAGCTTATCGTAGTTCCAAAAAATTGCTTTGGAATTTCTAAGATATTTGGATCTCCCCATGGACTTGGATTTATCACACTTCTCATTCTTCTTTCCTTTTTTCTTGGGTCTTCCACGAACACTTAGTGTCTCCTTGGCACTTATATATACCTTCCACAACATATCTTCATAAAGAAAAAAACCCACAACATCTTCAACTTTCAAGACAACAAAAGTGCTCCCAATAGCCATAACAAGAGAATTCCATGAATCAGGAAAAGAAGAAAGACCCGACATCTCTCTTCCTCGTCCATTTTTACACCAATTGATGTCAACTAAGCCACCAACATATTGAATATTTCTAGGTGGTTTGCAATTCATCCACCCTCTTCCATTCTCAAGGAATACAATTTCTTCCTCAAGAAAATCTTGTTCACTAAAGATTTGGTTTGATATATCTCACCAAGTTTCTTTGACAATTTCTTTGTAGAGGTCTCTTCATGTGCATTGATTAAAATATTCTTCCAAGCACAATCTAATTAGACCTTTGTCTTTACAGTCTATAACATCATATTGATCAACCAAAGTAGTATGTGTAGGCCTTGACACATTATCATTATCAACATCCCACAGATATTGATCTATTAACAGATCCCCCATTCTTCAACTTCCACATCTCAAAATTATTACCATAAAATTTATCTACCTTTATTATCCCTGATAATTTTTTTATCTAAATATTCCTACAACAAGATCACATGGTATCTTCTACAAAGCTCCCACTCAAAATTGGATTAGTTCAAAAAAAATAAACAATCCACAAATGAAACCAAAGGTAATCAAGCTTTGATACCACTTGTAAGGAAGCTAAGGTGGGGGAACAACTTCCTCCACTAATATTGAGAGGAGCGTTATGAAAAAAATTATATTTTTCAACAGTTATAGAAACTAAATAGAAATAGACATGAATATCATGCATACCACAACATAATGATTTACGTGGGGAAAACCCTTTCAGGAGAAAAACCCCACACTCCAAAATCCACCCAATATATTATTCAAAAATCAATAATATTACAATATACTTGTAGAGCAAGGGAGTATCACCAACTAGAGATCTAGAGGCAACTCAACAGCTATCAGAATCTCACACAATACAACAATGCAATACATAGTCATAATACAATTCCCTCATAAAATTGGATTTTCTTCTAGGGCAAGCAAAGCCAACATAATCTCCACTGTTAGACGTGTGACCTATTGATGAACGATCCATATTTATAATAATTAAATATATAAAATGTGGCTTTCGGGAGCACTTCCCTCAAATCCCCACTAAGGCGTGTAGCTTTTGTATTTTTTCCATTCACCTAGATCTAGGCTTGTATTTGGATTATTGTTGAATCTTACACTTGATATACAAGACTTTGTTGATTCAGATTAGGCTAGATATTTGGAGAGAAACAATTTGATGAGTGATTATGTACTCACTCTATTTAGTAGTGTAGTTAGCTAGATCAACAAAGGAAACCCATAGTTACAATATTCACTATAAAAGAGGAGTATATTTCTACTACTACCTATAAGGAAGCATTGCACGGTTATAGATATTGTGTTGAAGTAGTGACCTTGAGTGCAAAAAAGGTTAGGATTGGTTGAGATAGTCATAGCCCTATCTATTTAGTAAAAAAATTTATGTACCATGTTCATACTAAGCATATTGATGTTAAGTGTTACTTTTTTTATGAGATAGTTGAGGATGATAGTCATGATATAAAAAGTTGACAATTTGGATAATGTTGCATATTCTCTCACCAATCCAATGAGCATTGTTAAGTTAGTGTAAAAGGCCTATGAAACTTACCTCTTCTAGCACCTGATTCATTCATTTTAGCTTCTTGATATGTCTTTGCAATTTAAATTTGTCAAGTAAAAGAATGTTAGTATTAATTGTATCATTCACCTTGCAAATTTTGGGTCTTAATCAATTATGAACTAAGTTATGTTGACAATAAATAATGTATGGTCTTCAAACATCATGGAGTGGACCAAATGGGACAACCATGTGAGAGTGAGGAAATTATTTATTTATTATTTGTTCTCTAAGATACTTTGATTATTGTATAAGGAGGCATTGAATATCTAGATATTATATGGAAAATGTCAAATTGAGAATTATAGAGAATTTTCCTTAGATAGGTTTTATGACAAGGAATTGATTACCCTCATGAAACACCTAGATTTGGGGAATTAGTTGATATGATGGTTATGATAGAATTTATAATGTGTAAGAAACATGTAAAATATGTAAAGGAGTTACTTTCTATTCCAAAGTTTTTGCAATGGATTTTTGTTATCGGATCATGGTTTTAACTCATTTTTTTGGATATTGGTGGAACCTCTAAATTTTGAAAATTTTGTGTTGGTTTCTTCCCTTTTCATTATCCATTGCATCTGTTCCCTAGGGTTGGGTTTTGGTTCAAAATCCATCGTTTCAAATTTCATGGTCTTTCATCCTAGGCATTTTATTCCTTTGTTGACTTGCTATACCTAGTTGCAAGTCATTTGAGTCAAGACTTAAGCCATTAAAAGCATGTTGTCACTAGCCCCTTGGTCTAGGTTTGTCGGTCATCATATGTTATACCATCGCCTTAATATTTCCTAAGTGGGGCGAAATAATTCCCATTAAAATGACTGAAGTCTTAAGTCCTTAATCGCATGGCTCCTGGTCCCGTCACCCTAGTTGGCCCCTCTTTTATGACTAAATTTTTTCACATGTACAGATTTTTTGATGGTTGGATCTGAGGATTTGATCCTAATCGTTCCATGCTTCCTAGCATGAATAAAATAACATTTTCCAAAAGGCAGCGCGGCTAGCAGGCTGAAGACACGTGGACAGTTATAGGTGTGGGGCCCGATCGCCACTTACATATGCGGCACAATAAGATTTAAACCAATGGTCGAGATGCGTTGTGATATTTTAATCTCAATCATTCCCCATTAGCCCGCTGGGGACCCACTGGAAAATTTTATCAAGCAGTGGGGCTAGCGAGCGATTGACACGTGGATTCTTCCATCGCTTGGAAAGAAGGTGGAGCCCATAGAATGAATGATTCGGCACTCTAGGTGGAAAAATATTATTGGCACGAGATGAGTTTTGGAAGGTGATAGAAATTCAAACTTTTTTGACTCAATCTGAGTCATCCAACATGCCATCTCACAAATCAATCAATCAACTGACATTCAAAATTGAAGATGTAGCTATGGGAGTCGTTCTACTTTGCGTGAGTGAGCAATAATGGTAGAAAGGACATGTAAAGCTACCCAAATCTGCTCCTGAGGCACATAAAAGATTTCTTTTTCACATAATTGAAGATTGAAAACAAGTTTTAAAGCATTCAGGAGATTGAAGTGAGTGTTCCATAGTTCAAAGCGATCAGAATTAGGGTTTTCTTCAAGTGTAACAACAAACGCCATTCTCTGTGATTTCTTTAAATTTCCTTGGATTAGGGTAGATGTTCGCTATATCATTCTGTCAAATTACTCTGCATATTGTTGAGTTGTTTTTCAGTAGTTTGAGCTTCTCATAGGGTTTAAATTTCTATCAAACCTGTTGAATTTTTACCTTCAAGCCATGCCCTAGGTTTTTTTAAAAAAGGGCTAGGTCTTTAACCTCTCCAGTGCCAAAACCCTATATTAATTAAAATCTACCTATTACCAATGGCTCCCAAGACTCAAGTTTCTAGTTCTGAACCTGCACCAAGGCTTGTTTCCTAAGACATCATTGACCAATTGAAACCCTCAACCAACAAAAGGGTTAAGGGAACAAATTGTTTCAAGGCCCTAAAATTAAAGAAGGGTTAGTTGAAAAAAAATTCTATATCAAGGATGTCGATGTGCCATACATAGGGTAGAAAATGTTTAAAAATTGGTTTGGAAAAAAAATTGTGGAGTTCCAGTTTGCAACCCCTAGAGATTGGATTAGGGGAAGTTAGTAGTGCCAAATGTACATACATGGATGTGGATTTACTGAAGGATATAGCTATGAGGTATGATCCTGTCTCTAGAGTGGTTAGGGAATATGATGGTGTTGAAATGGTGAAGATAACTAGAGAGGAGATTGCAGAAATCTTGAAGTTGCATGAATGGAGTCAGGATATGAGAAAACAAAGGCTATGTTCAGGTTAACAATGCTTCCCATACATATTGCAAGTGCAAGTGTTGGGAAAGCAAGGAAACAAATAATAATTTGCAAGAATGAAAAGGAATTGTTCCCCATAAAGTACTTTGCAAATTACTTCAAGAAAGCAATTTTCTCCCTTTGTCAAATTCTTGGTTTTGATCCGCCATCTACCATGTCAATAGGTTACATGTATATGGCAGCACACCTTCAACAATTGGCCTATAATGTAGTGTATGATTATGCCACATATATGGTAGAGAACATTCATCAAGGTTTGTCTGCACTCAAGGCAGGAAAGGATTGGGTGAGGTTCTAGTGGTACTCTCTCTTAATACATGAATTTCAGCAACAAAGGAGAGAAGCATTTTGTTGAAGACATGACACTGTTGAAGGTACAAGAGGACATTGAAATTTCAGTCTAGTGTTGGACTTAGATTTTGGATAAAGATGATTTGAAGTATGATTTTTTTGTCTTCCAAAATGCTTTTGTCTCCAAATTGAGAAGGTTTCTGATTTTCAATCCACCAAGGATTCCAAAGGAGATACATGATTTTTTGAGGCCCTTGGAAAGGAGGCCTAATTTGAAATTGACTATTGAATCATAATTGGAGAGACATAATTCCATACCCCAATACAACAATCTTTAGGATCTATGACACAAATGTGAACCCACATGCATTACCAAGAGATGTGCCATTAAGGATTGGATTTATTGAAGTTATGAGGCAATTGAGGGCAGTACAAATGGCACATTTACCTTAGCAACAGAAGAAAGGCTCCTTCTTTTCTAAGTGGACTGTGTTCTCATATTTTGTGATGGCTAAGGGATGGTGGAAAGGCTTGGAGCAGATTCTTGCACCTTACAGGTTGAAAACTGTCCACCCAAGGAACCATGACTCAGAAGATTTCATTGCTTCTTTGAAAGCAAAGATCAAAAGTAATGTGGGATTTGATCAAGAACATTTTTTATTTTGAAATCCGGGATGAAAGGAAGGCAATGTATCTTGCCTTCATTAAAATGGTGGATAAAATCACAAGATCAAATCCCAATTATGACCCGCTGCCTAATATTAAGGGTGAGCTAAATAGGGTCTTCTATGTACTTGACCATTTTGAGAACATACTAGGTGTATTAATGGAGGAACGCATAATAGTAGATAAAGGGAAGGAAATGGTTGTTGAAGAAGAACCAGTAAGAACATAGGAGAGACCCTCTTACCAACCATCAAACATGATTAGGGTATACTCCAAGAAGAAGGAAGTAATAAAGAAGTAGCATACACTTTGAACCCCTACTACATCAGAGGGGTCAAGAGTATCTTCTCTTGTGATGAGGTCAGTACCATCTCCTCCCAGACAATCTCCCCCTACCATAGTAGACTGTGATTCACCTCCTAGAGGTCCATCTCCATCTGAGCAACCACCACCCAAGAGGCAGAGGATTGATGTAGGAGGGATAGTTATTTATCTTAAGACAGACAAAGATGACATTCTTTTCACCAAAGAAGAGATGCAACAAGGAATTCCTTCTCCCCCAAGGGAAGTTACATTAAGCAAGGGAGATAGTAGCCTCAAACTAGGAAAAGTGGATTGCAATGGCCTAAACAATGCTAATGATCTAAGGCATGAGGCTTGCAAGACATTTTTGAAGGTGATTCTTTTGTGCAAACCAAATCATTTAAGGATTTTGTATGGAGAGCTAAGGCTCAGGAGTATGCAGAAAATGTTGCTAAGGAGAGAAGCTTGCACCGAGAACTTCCTAAGGAGGTTGTGCAAGTAAATGTAAGGAAAATGATGAGGAATGAGTTCCAAAATATAACACCTAAAGAAGGCATAGAATTAATGCATAAAAGTGGGGTGTTATTGTTTCCAGAGTGGGACATTACAGATGCAATTGTGTTGGACACAATAAGGAGGCATGAGAAACCCTTATTTCAAACAAAGGAGGAAGCCAAATTGGCATTACAAAGGTCAACCTTCAATGAAGAATGGGATGCCTTGGCCCTTTGGTCACTATCTCTGGGGTCCACGAAATCAAAATTTGTAGAGCCAGCCAACTTCAATGAACAGTTAATCACCAAAAGAGTATCTGACACTCCAACAATAGAAGCAGCAGAGATGACAATCAATCTTGCTAGATTCACTAAGGCAACATTGGAGAATGTCACTGTAAAAAGAGACTCCTACAGAAGCAAGTACAATGATATCATTGATGAATACAATAACAGTCAACAAAAGGTGGTTGAGTTGGAAATAGAGTTCACATTTTTCAAGCAATAGGTAGAAACATTGAAGACCCAGGGCCCATCAAGTTCGAGTTATGCAACACCTACTTCTCCAATTACACATCCCCAATCTCCTCTTCCTCCTCTAGAAAAATCATTAGCAATAATTACATACAATTTGGGTTAGGAACCAATTGCAATTGAGGATCCAAGCACATTAGGTGTAGCTCCATCAAATGAGCCTACAAAGGAACAATTTCTTTAGCAAATTGAAGTATATAAGAAATTGTTGTCACGAGTTCAAGACACGGTTTATGATAATAGTTTGAAGATTGTTTATGTGGTTTTGGAGCATATGAATAAGAAGATTCAACACAAGTTGAACAACATTCATTCAAACTATTCTTTAGTGTTGCAAGCAATTAAGTTGTCTCAGAGAGACAAAGATTTAGCTACTCCAATCATGGACAGATGGATCCCCAGGGTTGACAATTTAAAGCTCATAGCATTTGGGTTTGCACATCAAAAGGAAAAATGTCCAAAGATTGGACCAACATATAAATTTGTTAAGGAAATTAAGGAGCAAAGGTTTCAAGGGTATGTTGCTCCTTTCAAAAGAAAAGATAAGGGAGTTAAAGTCAAATTTTGATGAGGCGAAATTGGTATTGTTCCCTGATATTCAACATAGACATGATGAAGTAAAACCTCTACGAGCATGGAAAGATCAAGTGGATAGGACTATTGCTGCCCAAGCATCCCTCATATGTGAGAATGTTGATATTGATAATGATTTATTGAAAAATACTCTTGAAATTTTGTCTTTCACCATTAGCTTTCTGGAAGACTTTGACAAAGAAGCCAATTCAGTAATGGCTAAGTGTATTCCTTACAAAAAGAGGATGGATGAACTCTTGGGTTTTAATTGGCCTTCTAAAACAGAGTATGAATTGTGGAAGAAGCCATTCATTGATGAGTTGGAGTTGTAGACACAATTATGGAGAACATATATACATGGTCAAGTATAATGCAGGTCTGACCTTAGAAATTTTAATGAATAAAATGTATGTTTCTCCTAATTCAAGATGTGACAGATAAATGTTGATTGTTGGTGACTTGCACTTGTTCTAGAGGCTGACCTGGATTATTGATCTGCGTTGTTCTTTCCTTTTGCACGCCTTTTTTTCTTTCTGTGAAGAGGAATAACGATGCTTCAACATTTTGAAGACCACTCTTTTCAACAAATTGCATTTTGGAAGGCACAAGAATCTCCATTGACTGAAAAGTGACCTTTGTCTCATGAGAGAATATTCTCTTAGTTTGTTGTAACCATTCCTCATGGAATGATCGGTATGAGTTGTCAAATAAAAATTTGACAAGTGTACTTTTGGCTTGAGGCTTGTTTTTCTCCCTTGTTTCTAATAAAAGTTAATTTTGGGTCATTAGTACATGTCTCTTTTTGAATTCTAGATCTGAAAATGCAAATATATAACACAGAGAAAATACGCTCTGAGTCAGTATGTTATGTTTTGAGTCAAGCAAATAAGTTTTGTAAATTGTATGGTTTTCAAGCGTGTTTGGATAAAAAATGCAAACATTTGAGTCTATTGTCTCTCCATCTATAATATTTCATATGAATTATTAATGAAAACTCGATCAATGATGTTTCATTAATTTTCATTGTTGCTTTGTAGTGAAATATGTTTTAATTATGGCTTTGATTTAATGAATTAGTTAAAATACGTTGATTAAAGCATGAGCTCATATGAATGTTTGGTGGATTTGATAAGTAGTCATAGAATCTGAGCATTTAGTATGTGTATTGTAATGCAATTACACAGAGATCATGGTTGTTTGAAATTAAACTTACCTTATAGTTCAATTTATTGTAATTTGACTCCTTTCCCTAAGATAAGACACTAATCTAAGCATTTCCTATGGTTCTAATGTTTCAATTTGAGAAAAAAACTTCAAAACAAGCATATAATCGACTTATTTTATTTGATATTTGTATTATCTTGTATTCTCAACTTTAGGTATTTAACCCTTTTAAAGGAATTGCCAGTTTCTTGGAGGATTTCATCTAATCAACATTTCAATGAGAATATATCGATTTATTATACAATGTGTGATATAATTGTTTAGAAGATTGTAGGATACACATTGTGGGATCACCCTCTCAGGTTTTGCAGAGCCCAAAGTGTTGAAGGGAAGCATTATATCTTCCTCTCGTTTGTTGGCCAATCACCTCCTGAGTATTCAAGGATTGAATCTAGCAAATTCATAGATGCTCAGTGAGATTTTTTTGGTTCTTTAAAAACCACCAACAGATTGGCAACTCTACTAGGGACCACATTTGATAGAGTATTTGTTCTCTAGTGTGCCTTGTCTAGGATTACTATGATTTATAGTGATGTTTATCCTCAAAGTCAATCTATTTAAGTTTTTTTTAACCATTGCTCATATTTGTTCCAAATTTTCTGCCATTTCTGTGTTTAGAATTCGTTGCCCAAAGTTCAACCTAAATTGCCTCATATTTGCAAAAGTTTGCTCAAGTTTGTAAAGGTCAATGTTAAATCTCCTATATAAATGTGAGGGGTCTTGTAAAATGTTGCATAAAATCATCGCTTGATTGCTATAAATTTGTCCCAATCAATTTGGGTGGTGACTCTGAAGTCTCTGCACCAGTGTGTGCCAATACCTGAAGTTATCAAAGAAATTAAGCTAAAAATTAAAAGAAAATTGAAAAGGTTGATAAGAGCAAAGAAAGTACAAGCACAAATGTAGGGAACTCGTGCCAATATGAAGAAACATCCAAATCAAATATTGGAGGGAGAATTGCCAAAGAACCCTTGTGAAACATGGAAAGCAAAGGGTACAGGAACAAGTAAGTCTACTCCTCATCCAACTCCTGAGCATGAAATTCATTCTAATTCTAGTCCTAGACATTAAAGAAATATGTTAGAGTTAAGTGATAATGCTTCTCCTAAAAGAGGACAAGTTATAATGAAATCTGTTGTGAGTGAGCAATGTTCAAATCAAGGCTTAACGACTAAACAAAGAAGAGGGAGGGAAAGGATACAAAAAGATAATGTAAATGTTAGTCATGCTAGTGTTGTGGGACATTTGGCCACAACTTCTAACACAAATACTTCTCATCCTCATGACTTGTTGACTGGGTTTGATGAATATTCCTGTAACCATGTTGCAATTGTAGACATCAGATTTTGATACCACCTTACAAGGAGAGTATGAAATCTTCAATGATGTTCAGCAACTTAGAAGAGAAGCATTAAGATTAGATGAGTTGAGGAGAAACAGGGATAAAGAGAAAGAAGAAAGTATAAAGAAAGTTACGGTTGAGAGAGACATGCTATGGAGAAAAGTTGAGCAAATGACAGAACTAGAATAGTTGGCAGCTCAATCTACCCATACAACTAGTCCTACAATTAGAGAGGTTTTAGGTAGTGATCCTATAACTGCCTCTGCCAACAATTCTTGTGTAAATACATGGACCAATCCTGTTGTGACAACTTATGTTGCAGTTAATCATGTCCCTAGTAAAACAAATGAAGTTTCTTAGACTGTTGATAAGGGAAAGAAACTTGTTGGGGGTGTGAATATAAATGAGGGAGGTTCCTCTCAGAGGAACATAGCACATAATAATACTAATTCATTGGTTGATAGGTTAATAAAGGAAAATGAGGAGTTACAAAAAATATTGAAGGAGATGGAATTGTTAGCTACAAACACACAGATTAAGAAGAAACTAGGTTTCTTAGAATCTACCATAAATGCTTTTGTTCCTGAAACCAAAATCCCTTATCCTCGTGCATCATCTTCAAATCCCCATTCAAATGATAACCCTTTGTCCAACACAAACCATTCCACTTCATGTTCATAGCCAGAAAATAGGACTAGGACTATTCAACAACATGATCAACATGATTCCCAACCAAGAGTAATTCACATTGGAAGGCCTGAAAGCAATTATGATAGGAGAAGGAATCATGACAACCAAAATGAATAGGAGGAACCCTTTTCAAGAATAAAAATTCATGTTGATAGATATAGGAAATTATTCTTTGATAGAATCTCAGGGTATCCAAATCTTGTTCCTAATAATGCAAGGAAACATTTACCTAAGTTCACCAGTAACAATGCCTTCGGTGGTGAAGATCATCTGAAAGCTTTCCAAAGTTTTGTTGAAGATTTTGATCTTTGGTATGATGATGTTGCAATGGAGTATTTCATGCAATCATCGAGTGAGGATGCTAGAGATTGGTACAAAAGCTTTTCTAATGCAAGCATTGATTCAAAAGATGCTTTGTATAGAGTTTTTAGAGAGCAATATGGAGACAAAACTGATCCTAGATTTATGCTAAATGACTTCAACAATAACACAAAAGGAAAAAATGAAATGGTGACTGAATTTAATGCAAGGTTTCAAAAGGTTGTGAATAGAGTTCTAGCTTATTTAAGGTTGAATGAGAATGCATGCTTAGTGTTGTATTGTAATGCATTTGATTCAAAGATGTATTACTTAGAGACAAAGATCCACATAATCTGAGAGATGCTTATAAAATGGCAGTCCACATAGAAAACAACAAAAGAGCATCGAGTAAGGTAGGGAGAAGAGATGACCCTAAAACTTTGAAGAATCCTAGAACTCAAAATGAAAGAGTTGGTAAAGTTGCAGCTCCTAATGAAAAATTGGATCTAATGTCAATGTCTAAATGAGTTGAAGCAGAAGGTGGCAAAGAATGAGAAACCTTAGTTCCAAAGAAATGATAGGCCACCTAGGTTACAAGATTATCCCTATCACACTAATTAGCACAATGGAAATCCAATTCACAAAAATTAGAAAAATGCCCAAGCTCAAGGCACACCTGACCCACTACAAAAGCATTCTACGAATGTGACTGAAGATTCTCCATGGTGTGTAGTGTGCCAATTACCTCATTCATCACAAAAATGTGTTGTTGCAAGATATGTAGAGGAGTCCCAAGATGATCAAGGAGGTTTTGATTCCCTTCATGATCAAGATGAAATAGTAAATGTGCTCATGACTAAGTCAGACTTCACTTGCAATGATTATTCTTCTGATGATGAGCCTTATAGAGGTGATGTGGATGTGCAAAGGCAGGAAGTGAGTGTATACCATCAACAAGTGTTCTCAGATGAAGAGAGAAACAATGATTACAACATTTACAATCTTGAGTCATATGGCATTTATCTAAGAACACCATCAAATGAAGAAATCCAAAATATGATAATTGCATTGGATACTCAAGCAATAAATACTTATAATATGAGAAATAGAGTTGTGAATGGTGATCAAGGTAAGCCTAACAGCATGTTCATCAAAGAAAAGAATGTAGATGACAAAGGGACCAAGACAAAAACCAAGAAAGTGGAGGCAAAACCCAAAGAAAGTAAAGGAGCTAGAATTTGGGCTAAAAAGGTTGATAATGTCAAGATAGATGGGGAAGTTATTTCCCCAACTGTAAAGGCTAAAGATCAAAAGCATGGTGTTGAAAAGATGAAATACAAAATGATAAGATGATGAACAAGGATATAATACCTTCTGAATTACCAAAGTATGCTATTGTGGACATGTTTCAAATGTTGTCTCAGGTTAAGGTTATAGTCCCATTATTGGAGATGATGAGGATTGATGAACATAAAAGCAAGGTAGTTGCCCTTGTTAATGGTGTATCTATGGCCTGTAATGAAAAGATGGTGATTGCACCACCCAAAGTGACCAAAATCAAGTAGAGAGTGATGAAATGGAAGGAGTAACTAGTGAAAACCCTCAAATATACTTGGGAACTACAATTACTACATGCCCAAGTCAGGTCAACCCTTTTTTTTAGTTTGATTATTGATGGGAAGTTGCTCAAGAACTGCATGATTGATTCAAGAGCCTCTTCTAATGTTATTCCAGTGGAAATTATGAAGGAAATGGGTCTAAAAGTTGATAGTACTTATGGAAAGTGTTATGCTATGGACTCAAGAGAAGTACCCATCATAGGAGTAATTAATAGGATCCCATACAAGCTTGCAACATTCCTTGAGAAGGAATTATACATGAGTGTCACAGTGGTGGACATCCTGCCAAACTATGGAATGTTGTTGTCAAGACAATGGAGTGCAGCCATGGGTGGGAGCATGCAATGTGATTTATCATATGTGACCTTTTCCATTGATGAAAAGGATGTCAATATTGTTAGAGAATCAAGAGATCGCCATATGATTGAGTATGCAAAGGAACCAGAGATAATTCATTTTGTGGATACTAGTTTGGATACTTTTAGAGTTGAAGAATTACAATAGGAAGCAGAAGTTCAACTTGCACCACTTGATAGAGAAATCATAGATGTTTCACAAGAAGTTCTATGGGCCATGTATTTCGATGGAGCTTGTTCCAAGGAGGGCTTAGGTGTAGGAGTTATCTTGATCTCCCCACAAGGTAAGACATTCAAATACTCTTTCTTATTGAAGTTCACCTACATAAACAATGTGGCAGAATATGAAGCTTTGCTACTTGGTTTAAGGTTAGCTTCAAAGCATGGAATTAAAATGTTAAAAGTATTGGGTGATTCTGAATTAGTGATATCCCAAGTTAGGTCTAGATTTATTTCAAAAAATAAAAGACTTAAATAGTATAGGAATGCAGTTTAGGATACCATTGAAGCTTTTGATGCATTTAACATTGATTGTCTAGAGAGGGGAAGGAATGTGATGGCAGATTTGTTAACAAACATTGTTGTCAAACCAAATGATATCACTTTTACTGGTATTTCAAAAGTATAGGTACAAACTTGGCCTATAGTACTTGATAATATTTGTAATTGGCAAGTATTTGATGATGATAAAGATATTTTAAAATTCTTGCAATGCATTGATCAGTATGAAAGTCAGGAAATAGACTTCGGGGCATTGGTAGTGGATGTTAATGGTAAAGAGACATTTCTTGGCAATGAAGTTATCCAATTGAAAACATACAGGATTCCCAAAGGGTCGGTTGCATTGGAAAGTATTTTTTATGGCCCTGATAAGACAAATGCTAAGCAGGCATCTTCTCACAAGGAAGATTTGGAAGAGATTAATCTTGGAACTAAGAATGCTCCTAAGAAGGTATATATAGGGAAGAAAATGAAACCACATATCAAAACCATGTTGATTGCTCTGCTAAGAAAATATAGACATGTATTTTCTTGGTCATATGATGACCTGAAAGCTTATAGGGAAGATCTTTTTTAGCATGAGATACCTTTGAAACCAGATGCTAAACCTTTTAGGCAAAAGCAGAGACCAATAAATCCAACATTGCAACCTAAATTACAAGAAGAACTCGTGAAATTAAGGGATGCTAGTATAATCAAGCCTATAAGACATTCTTCATGGGTTTCTAATTTGGTTCCAGTTAGGAAGGAGAATGGTGACTTGAGACTATGTGTGGATTTCAAGAATTTGAATGTATCATCTTTGAAAGATAACAACCCACTGCCTAATATGGAGACTATGTTGCAGAAGGTGATAGGGTGAGAGTTATTATCAATGATGAATGGCTTCTCAGGTTACAATCAAGTTATGGTAAGAGAATATGAACAATATAAGACTACATTCACTACACCATGGGGAACCTATGTGTATGTAAGAATTCCATTTGGTTTAATCAATGTTGGTGCTACATTTCAAAGAGTTATGGATGTGGTGTTTGTTGATTTTATTGATTTATTCCTAGCCATATACCAAGATGACCCGACTGCACATAGCACAAAGGAAGAGGATCATTGTATGCATTTGGAGAAGATATTTATTAGATCATTGGAATATGGAATTTCCTTGAATCCTAAGAAATGCATTTTTGGGGTTAAGGAAGGTAAGGTTTTAGGGAACATTGTCTCTAAAGATGGGGTTAGGATTGATCTTGAGCATGTGGCAGCAATAGATAAAATTCCACAGCCTAAAAATGTAAAGGGAATTCAATCCTTCTTTGGGAAAATCAATTTTGTGAGAAGATTTATCACCAAATTTGCTGAGATTATCAGACCTATCTCCAAAATGTTGAAGAAGGGTGAAAAGATAGCATGGACAGAAGAGCCCACCAAAGCTTTTCAAGATATAAATCATACTATCAATGAGGCTTATGTGCTCAAGTCTCTAGATTACCCAAATCCATTTCAATTATTTACTTTTGTTTCATTTTATACTATGGTAGGAGTACTACAAAAAAAAAATGAAGGCTTTGAACAGCCTATTTCTTTCTCCAACAAGTCTTTAAAAGTTGCTAAGCTTAAGTATGATGCAACATAAAATCAAGCCTAAGCATTAGTTAAGGCTGTAAAAAATTTCAGAACATATCTAATGGGAGCAACTGTGGTGGCATACATTCCAAGTGTTGCAGTCAAGGATATTTTTACCCAATAAGAAACCACATGCCAAAGATGCAGATGGATCAACAAGATCCAAGAGTTTAATATTGATGTTCAAATTACAAAATTGGTAAGAGGTCAAGGTTTAGCTAAGTTGATGGCTCAAACCAACTTAGAAGCAAACCAAATAAATCAAATAAAACATGTAAATGTTGCACCTATGTGTGACATGCAGACTTGTGGGTGGTATAGGAGAATTGTGGAATACTTCCAAACTATGCAATGTCCTGAAGGCATGCCTAATAATGATAAAAGAACCTTAAAATTGTAGGCTATTAAATATATCATTATTGAAAATGAACTCTAGTGGAGAAGCCTAGAGGGCGTATTTCTTAGGTGTGTGGATGGAGATCGGGTGGAAGAAATCCTAAATGAAATGCACAATGGAGCGTGTGGATGTCATTACATGGTGAAGACCACTGGTCATAAAATAATAAGAGCAGGATTTTGGTGGCCAACTCTGTTTAAGGATGCTCACAGATTTTTCAAGAAGTGTGATGCATGCCAAAGATTCAGTAGCAAGTTGAAGTTCTCAGGTAATTTTCCACTTAGACCGATTCCAATTCAAGCTCCTTTTCAACAATGGGGCATTGACTTTATTGGTGAAATGTCAGAGAAGTCTAGTGGGGGGAACTCTTGGATACTTGTTGTAACAGACTATTTCACAAAGTGGGTGGAAGCAATCCCCACAAGGAAGGCAACAAGTAAAGTAGTGATTGATTTTTTGATGAACAACATATTGATCAGATTTGGAGTCCTAGAAAAGATTATTTATGATAATGCCATGTGTTTTAGATCGGAGGAATTCACTGATTTTTGCACTAAGTATGGAATATATATTTCTTACTCATCCCCTTATCATCCTCAAGGAAATGGACAAGCAAAATCCAACAATAAGAGTTTGATGAAGATCATCAAATGAGTGATTGAGAAGAATAAAAAGGCATGTGATTCAAAGTTGCAGCTTGCATTATGGGTTGATAGGACTATTGTCAAGAAAGTTATTGGAAAATCTCCATTTAACCTTGTGTATGGAATAGAAGTGAGGATACCCCACAACAAGTTGTTGAAAATGCACAAGTTTTTTCAGGAATATGACACAAATATTTGTGATGAGATGCAACAAAAAATGGAGGAGTTAGCTAAGCTTGATGAAAGTGGAAAAGAAGCTCATAAAAGAAATGTAAAGCTATAGCTTCAAGTTAAGAATCTATATGATAAGAAATCCACTAAGAGAAATTTTGAAGTGGGAAGCATGGTCCTAATGTGGAATGCAAGGTTGGAAGATAAATTAAAACAAGGAAAATTTGACCGTTTGTGGATGGACCCATGTTTGATTACAAATACACATTGAGATGATTCATACTTCTTGCAATCATTCATGGGAAAATTTCTTGAGCTGCTAGTACATGGAAAGTTGATGCAGAGTAGGGAGGGAATCTTCCAACAAACACAATTTGATTAGTTACAAACAATCTTTCAATCATTAAACACTCATCTTGGTGTTCAACTCACCTTTCACCTTGAATTCCTTGTAGCACTCCAACTAGAGAAAAATAGGCACATCTTTTAGAGAAGGCCCTTTCACCATAGGACCAGCACCTTTTTAGACACCCATTAATCCTTTTCAAAACATATTCCAAAATCCAATATGGTTCCTTTGGAACATATCCATCAAACTATTGTTGCTATGTTGCCCTTCTAGGCCAATTATGCCACTTTTACAAAGTAGCCACCAAGTAAACACTCTCCCAAACCAAAATATTTACTCCACTAGTCTAGGAAGGTCTCAAATAGACAAAATCCACAATTTTTATCAATGGAAACCCCCACAAATTCACCCAACACACAAATCTCACTTTTAGGCCTTCTAGGCTTAGCTACAATGAGGGTTTATTGAAATAGTACCCTCCAAACCTTAACTCAACTTACCAATGCCTCAAACACCTTGTATTAGGCCTACACATTCTATCTAAACATCCACCCAACCTTTACCCATGCATTCTATGCAAATCCCAACTTGGAGCAATCATTTTCAAGTCAAAACTTAAGAAAACTCAACTAGGGCAGCACCCTATCTCCTCCAAAACGCCTTCCCTACTCCAAACTCCTACACCAAAATCTAAACCTACCCTAATCCACCCATTCCACTAAGTTACAGAAAAATCCAATGGTGGAATGGGTGTTAATCCATTTTTTATGCTTGCAAACCCTCAAAACTGGTTACACAGGTAGTTTTAGTAAATTGCAATAAAATGCTTCAAATTTAATGAAAACACTCCAAATCAAAGCCAAAAAAACCTTATGACATTCCTTTATCAAATTCAAGCCTCAAATGTATGGGTGCAGGCTGTACAGGGTCGTGCAATTTGTTGGTAGCAACAAAATTGATTAGAAAACACAAAAAAATGGAGTCTTTTGATTGCTTTCTTTCACAAAATTCTTCAACAACCTTTCTCTTCGAGTTTCTCAAGCCTATTTAAGATTTTTTCCCTCATAAAGAAAAACTAACACAACCAACAAAACTTATTTTTGAGGTTCATGACCGTTGGTCTCCCATAATTTGCATTTTTGCAACTTTACATGGCAACTTTTACAAGATTTTTTTGCAACTTTTCCAATATTTGTTCTGGTTTTCTCTGAGGCTCAAAGGTAAGTGTCTTGGATCCTGGTATTTCTCCTAAAAGTTGATACTGGAGGTTTTAATCCCAATGATCATGAATTGATCACATATCTTTAATGGCTTATGTCTTGCAAATGATCAGAGTGACACCAAAGTGCCACGTATGATCGTCGTGTCGTCTTTCTCCTCTAGTAGCAAGCCCATGTAGAAATCTAGGCGTTCATAATTTGAACCCTAAATCATAATTATTGCACCTTTATTCGAGGAATTAATGCATTATAATAGGTAATTAATGAAGGTGGTGAACTACTCCCATGTACTTGGCACCACCTTAAGCATACAGTTGTTTTTGTAACACTCTACTTCGTGTCACGTCGCAAATTTGTAAAGGAAATTGAAAGAACGAGATAATACTAGCGTGCAAGGAGCGGTAAATTTCTAGAAACTGATAACACAACTACCAAGGGTTTGTAGTTCCATTCTATGAATATTATCCTTATCAACCAGAACCAGGTATGTTTCAAATAATTGATTTTCTGTTAATTGTTTTCATACATGAAAATCTCAAAAAATGGTATTTCCCTTTAGAAATTGAAATGTTGTTCATTCTTTGATTTGAATTTATCCAAAGGGTGAATTGAAAGTTGTATAAATCTTAAGAAATTTGGTTAAATTTAACCCTAACTCGCACACAAGACACACATTTGGAAAAAGGTAGAGCACACCAGCAAAAATGAGTACTTCTGATGCAAGGGAAAAAGATGAATTTAAATATTGCAATTCGCAAGCCATACCAATCAATGTGGTAATTATAGACACTCATATGGGATGGACTTCTGATGTCAAAATTAGCACTTGGGTACTAAGGATTATTTTCAGCAGGAGGGTTTCTGCCAGCAATGGAGGCCCCTAAATTGGTTATGCAATGCATGAATTATTATAACCCAGATAAAATAGTTGTTGAAAAAAAGGGGAGAATCTATGCAAACCTCTCACATAAGGGAATTACATACACATTTGGGCTTCCTTGGTTCACCCAAATGTATAATGTTGACATGAAGGCAAAGGCCAAAACATATCAGAGTGTTGAAGCTCGTAACAGAGAAATTATGAGTACCTAACAATGCCAAGAGCCGATTACACCACAGACCAAAGTAATTCAAAGGTCTATGTTCAACCAAGAGATTCAAGATATTATAACTCTGCTGAGTAGGACAGCTGGTTTACGAAATGCTAGTAAATTTGAACCCTAGATGTTTGTAATAATATCCAAAATGATGGAAAATCCCATCCAAATGCATTGGGGAAAGTTTATTAGTGAAAAATTACATGAATAGATAATGACATTTCCCAAGACCGGATGTTTCTATATGTCTTCATATGTGATTTACTCTTGTGCCATGAGGGCAAGCAAACAAGGGTTGAAAAATATTGGTACTCTGGGCAAGGAAGTTGGAAACAGTTTGATATATTCTCATTTATCCTAGATCACTATCCATGACTACAAAGAGAGTTATAGGAGAGTTAATGATTTGTTCTCCATGAAGCTAGTCAAAATGATGGAAGGTGATAAAACCAAAAGATTGTCCTTGGAGGCACAAAGTGTTATCAGACCAATGGGAGGTTGGTGTATTCAGTTCCCCACTTACTCCTACATTAGGCTGGAAGGGTTTGATGGACATCCTTTCATGTTGCCCATGTATCCAACAGACAAAATTATTTTATTAGAATTGGTGAGACAGTTGAAACCTCTCAGGATCTTTATAGTCGTGCTCGCAAGAAGGCCTCTTTCAAATTCCCTATTGTGATAGGAAATTATAAGTGCAATGCAATCAGAGTGTCTGACTTGTGTGAAGAAGAATTGAGAACATATAATTTTGAGAATTTTCCACTTCAAAGAATATATTATGACCCTGAGGGGAATATTGCCAAGAATATAGCTGGTTACCATGCTCATGTCCAGCACCTAGAAGATTATTGGCTTAATTGTGAAGATGAGCACAGAGCAAGAATAAGAAAGTATCAAAGATTTTCTTTAAATCTACTTGGATTATCATGCTCCATGATATCCCAAATCATTTGGAAGAGGATGATGGACAAGTGTTGAATAGAGCCTATAATGAAGATAGAGTGTATGATGAACCCATCCTAGACCCAAATTATGAAGGTGAAGAAATGGCATCAATAAATGAGTTCTCCAGACCTGTTATGTTATACACTCAACATTGGATAAATGATTTTTGTAAAGCTTTAAGAGAAAGAGGAATTGAACCCACATTCTCAGAGGATAAAAGAAGAAAACAAAGAGATGAAATTGCATTTGAGAGTGGAGAGCCTGCTAAGAAGAGAAGGAAAACTAGTAAGGCGGCTCCTGGTATAAGGATTGAAGAAAGAACCCCTGAAGCTTCAAAACAAGAAGTTCTAATAAAGCCATCTAATAAGAAAAAAGATGCATAATCAAGCAAAGATAAGTCAAAAGTAAGACCCAAAGGTGCATCTTCCTCTACAGCAAAACCAAAGGTTAAACCGGTTATTGAAGAAGAAGCATGAGTAGCAGAAAATGTTGGCACACAGACCAGGTCTACATCTCAAAGGGTTGCAGCACTATTTACTTCTCCTCCTTCTATTAACATGGCTATTATGAAACAAGCATTGGGAGGAACTCTTGCAATTTTGGAGGATATTTCTTAGGCAAATGAAGCTAGAATTAAAGAGTAGATGGATAAATGGGGTGCCATGTGGGAGAAAGTAAAAGAAAATAAATGTAAAGATAAACCCATGGTACGACCAGTGATAGAAGAGATTCTGGATACAGGGTCCACTCCTATAAATGTTGAAGAAGAAGAATTTATACAAGGAACACTCGCTTTAGAAGCGGGGAATCCTAATATCCTTGAGATGGAAACAAAGGAGATTGCAGAGCAGGGTCCTATTGATGAAATGATTATTGAAGACACTTTTGATTCCCAACCTTCACTTGGGAATGTTCCAAATGATAATGAAAAATTGTAGGTCTTTACAGAAACAGAAAAGGACCATGTTGAAGTTGAAATTGAGAAAGGTGAAGCTACACAGATTTTAGGTGATGAAGTTAGAAATGAAGAAAACCTTGGTGTAGCAAAGAATGAAGAAAGTAACGTCCAAGAAATTGAAGTTGAACATCTGGATAGACAGGAAAATGTAAGTCTGCAAACAGAGGATACAATTCCAAATCCTGGTAATCCTGAATCTATGCCAGAAATTGTTGAAGAAATTCTTATTTCAAAGGACGCGACAGATAAGACTAAAGAAGTAAGAAAGGATGTTCCTAAATCAAGTGGAAACCAGGAACAAAGTAATGTAGCAGAGGTAGAGCATGATGAAGATGCACTTGATTGGTTGATCAGGGAATTAGCTTCCCCAATGGAAGTAGAAATATTACCTCTGGATCTTAACAGTTTCATACAGGAAGTAGATACTCCTAAACCTAGACGCAGAGCTAGAGCAAAACATGTCATACAGAGAAATGCAGATGGTGAAAGAACCATCCATATAGCTACTCCCACAACTAACAAAAATAGACATGAAATAATGCCTAAGGAGTATAAGATAACAAGTATTAATCTTGGACACTCGTCTTGGAGGCAAGAGTTGGAGGAGATAAAGGTGAACTTGGATGCCACTATTGTCAGAGTACAAAATTATAAAAAGAAGAAAAGAGAATTGAAAGAATGGGTTGCTACCTTAGAAAATTTTATAAAATCCCTAACCCTATCTAGTCAAGCATAGACTAAATTTCCCAAACATCCAGTATTAATGTCACAAGAACAAGTGGATGCAATTGCAGCAGTTCACCACAAAATGAATGTATTTGAAGAATGGATTGAATATTGGGTGAGACAAGAAGAAGAAATTTATCTCAAATGCAATAGGGAAGTATAAGGAAGCATACCGTAGGTCAGAAAAACCCAAAATATTTGAAAATGAATGCAAACTTTGCTAGGAACAAGCTAATGATGAAAGGAAAAATATTGAAATTATCATGCAAATGGATGTTCAAGAATTAATACAAGGATATATAATTTTAGACAAAGAAATTTTATTGCTCGAGAAGTGGAAAAAATAGTTGAAATGCAAAGGTGACATGTTGATGCAATGCATTGAAGGATTTGAAAAAGTCACCATGGAATGTAGAAAAGTGCTTGATAAATATCAATACTTTATTGAAATGTTAGCACATCAAGGTTGTGATCCCCAAATGCTAGGACAGGATGGTAAAGAAGCTAAAGCCTTCAAAGAATGGATTGAGAGAATAAAAAAAGACCCTATTTAGCTACTCACTCAAGAGGTCATTGACGATATTATACAGTGCAGGAACACTATAGCTAGATATGAGACAGACAAAGTGTAGAGGAATAGTATTGTACTCCAGGTATTTGAAGAATACACTAGAATCAAACTCATGTGGAAGGCGGTGCAAGGGATTTCAAAAGGACATATGAATCAAACATTCAATTTTTTCCAAGAATATCAATTAAAGAAAGGTGAAGAAAATATCTCAGAGCCTGAGCCCTAAATGATGAAAGAAAGAACCAGATACCAAATACCGAAGTAGTTATAAAGATATTTGTTCAAGTTTTGAGTTTTACAGGTTGTTCCCAGTCCCGATAGATTTTCCCTGTCTGGTATTTTGAAAAGTACTAATAACCTTGATTTATGTGAAGTCTAGCGAGCTGGAGTATGGAGTGAAAAGTGTTGTTGCTGACAAAGTCAAAGCTTTGACTTCATCTAGAATATTCTGATGACAGTTAGCATGTGCCATGTGCTACATTTTAATTTTTTATTTCTAATTCTCTGGATAGACTTTAAGTTTGAAATCTTGAGGCCTTGTTCCTATAAAAGGTCGTTTACTGCTTTATTTTCATTTTAAGTTCAAAATTTGTGGATGTTAGAAGAGCTAAAACTTCTTTGAGTTTTGTTCTTTTTTCCTATTTTCATAAACATTCGGTGTAAAACTTTGTATGCATGTAGACATTGATTAATATTAGAGCCAATTAGATAGCTACCTATCTCATCAATCTTTTATAGCTAGTTTTGTTAGCTCAGTCAAACAAGATTGTATGTTGTGTCGTTTAAGGGTGCATATAGAACCTACTTGATGTCCAAACTAAAATCCCTCTCTTTAAAAGCTCGCATCGTTTTATATGTAGTTGTGAAGTAATCTG
Source organism: Sequoia sempervirens (assembly GCA_007258455.2). Taxonomy (NCBI): domain Eukaryota; kingdom Viridiplantae; phylum Streptophyta; class Pinopsida; order Cupressales; family Cupressaceae; genus Sequoia; species Sequoia sempervirens. Next base: position 113,966,775 of record VDFB02179234.1, on the reverse strand, counting down.
GTGAAGTATAAAGCAATTTTCTTTGTTTTAGTTAATTCTTTGGGGCATGCATGGAGAATAACTAAGAGAAAATTTTAATTTTTAGTATTTTCATGCTTTATTTTAGAATAGATGTTTAAATTCTTTGAAAATGGTCCAAAAAATAAATGAATGGATGGAAATTTGTTGAAAATATTTCATTTCCTATGAAATTGTTGAATGCTTAATGCTAAATCTACTCAAGTGATAGCAAAGAAATTGTTGATGTTCATGAAATATTATTTCAAATCTTTCGATTTCATGATATTAATTCTTAAGTTCCAAATTGAAAACTCAGTATCTGATATATATATGATTCTTAACAAAACCAAAGTTAACCATATTCCCTTTGAGATTAACATCAATATCACATTATACCTAAGAGCGAACCTAGTACAATCAAGACTTGATTATCGGAGACTTGAGATTGAAGTGAAGCCAATATTTTTCTTGTTAAAGCAGAATCCCTTTTTAGGTTGTCTTAGTTCCATATCTTTCAAGAAGGATAGGCTCTTTACGGTTTATCTGTGAATAATTTATTTTCCTTGTTGTTGTGAGTAAAATCGTCATCAACAAGTTGGGTTTAGGGTTTTGGTTTAAAAGTCACTGTTTCAAATTTCATGGTCTTTCACCTTGGGCGTTCTATTCCTTCGTTGACTTGTTATACCTAGTTGTAGGTCATTTGAGTCAAGACTTAAGCCATCAGAAGCATGTTGTCACTTGCCCCTTGGTCTAGGTTTGTAATTCATCACATGTTAAACAATCGCCTTAATATTTCCTAAGTCAGGTGAAATAATTCCAATTAAAATGACTTAAGTCTTAAGTCCTTAATCGCATGGCTCCTAGTCTCATCAACCTAGTCAACCCTCTTTTATGAAAGACTTTTTCCACATGTGTAGATTTGTTGACGATTGGATCTGAGGATTTGATCCTAACCGTTCCCTGCTTCCCTACATGAATAAAATATTTTTTTCCAAAAGGCAACGGGGCTAGTGAGCTGAAGACACATAGACAATTACAAGTGTGGGGCCCGATTTGCACTTACATATCCAGCACCATAAGATTTGAACTGACAATCGAGATGCATTATAAGATTTCAATCTCAACTATTCCCCACTAGCCTGTGGGGGACCCACTGGAAATTTTTATCAATCAGCGGGGCTAGCAGGTTGTTGGTATGTGGCGACTGATCATGCTATACTGTATAGCCCATGGTATACTGTACACCCTGGCCCCCTGTCCTTGCCGGGGTTTGGGGCCGGGCTGGACCCCGGCGGTTACGAAAAAATTTTCTTCCTACTTTTTCGCGTGATCACCAAAAAAGGGAAAAATCAATGGAAAAAGAAAAATCCGATTTTGTAGAACCCTAAAATCTGGAAGCTTCTAAGCTTGGTAAAAAGGGGGTTCGGATGGGTATTTCAGTATGATGAAAAACACGATTATTCGCAAGATTATAATAGGATTTTCACTGGATAATAAAAGTATTGGATGGCTGCGGTTTGGTGGATGTAGCCCAGATTGGGTGAACCAGGTTAAATTCTTTGTGTTATGATTTATTCTGTGCATGTTTTAGTTTCTCTATTTATTATATAAAATCTGCATTTAATTGTTAGATCTGCCATCTCTAACCCTAACACAGGCGATCGACACGTGGATTCTTTCATCGCTTGGAAAGGTGTAGCCCACATAATGAATGAGTCAACACTCTAGGTGGAAAAATATTATTGGCATGGGATGAGTTTCAGGATGAGTTTTGGAAGGTGACAAAAATTCAAACTTTGTTGACTCAATTTGAGTCGTCCAACATGCCATCTCACAAAGCAATCAATGGCTGACATTCAAAATTGAAGATGTGGCTATGGGAATTGTTCTGCTTTGTGTGAGTGAGCAGTAATGGTATAAAGGACATGCAAAGCTACCCAAATCAGAACTTAAGGCACATAAAAGATTGCTTTTTCACATAATTGAAGATTGCAAACAAGTTTTAAAGCATCCAGGAGATCGAAGCGAGCGTTCCAAAGTTCAAGGCGATTAGAATTAGGGTTTTCCTCAAGTTTAAAATCCGTAACTAAAAACAAATACCATTCTCTGTGATTTCTTTAAATTGTCTTGGATTAGGGTAGATGTTCGCTATATCATTATGTCAAATTATTTTGCATACCCTTGAGTTGTTTTTTAGTAGTTTGAGATTCTCATAGGGTTTGAAGTTCTATCAAACTTGTTGAATTTTTACCTTTGAGTCATGCCCTAGCTTTTTTTAAAAAAAGGCTAGGTCTTGAACCTCTCCAATGCCAAAACCCTAGATTAATTAGAATCTACCTATTACTAATGGCTCCCAGGACTCAAGTTTCTAGTTCTGAACCTACACCAAGGCTTGTTTCCCAAGACATTATTGACCAATTGAAACCCTCAACCAGCAAAAGGGTTGAGGGAACAACTCTGTTTCAAGGCCCTAAAATTAAAGAAGGGTTAGTTGACAAACAATGCTAGATCAAGGATGTTGATGTGTCATACAAAGGGTGGCAAATGTTTCAAAATTGGTTTGGAAACATAAACTATGGAGTTCCCATTTGCAACCCCTGGAGATTGGATTTGGGGAAGTTAGTAGTGCCAAACATATACATGGATGTGGATTTACTAAAGGATATAGCTATGAGGTATGATCCTATCACCAGACTGGTCAAGGCATATGATGGTGTTGAAATGGTGAAGATAACTAGAGAGGAGATTACAAAAATCTTGAAGTTGCATGAATGGAGTCAGGATATAATTCCCATTTACCTCAAAGCTTTCAAAGCCAAATGTGAGAAAACAAAGGCTATGTTTAGGTTAACAATGTTGCCCATACATACTGCAAGTACAAGTGTTGGGAAAGCAAGGAAACAAATAACAATTGGCAAGGATGAAAAGTAGCCCTTCCCCATAAAGTACTTTGCAAATTACTTCAAGAAAACAGTTTCCTCCCTTTGTCAAATTCTTGGTTTTGATCCGCCATTTGCCATGCCAATAGGTCACATGTATATGGCAACACACCTTCAACACCTGGCCTATACTGTAGTGTATGATAATGCCACATATCTAGCAAAGAACATTCACCAGGGTTTTTCTGCACTCAACGTAGGAAAGGATTGGGTGAGGTTTTGGTGGTACTCTCTCTTAATACATGAAGTTCAGTAACAAAGGAGAGAAACATTTTGTTGAAGATATGACACTGTTGAAGGTATAGGAGGACATTGAAATGCCAATTCAGTGTTGGACTTAGATTTTGGATAAAGATGATTTGAAGTATGATTTTGTTGTCTTCCAAAATGTTTTTTCCTCCAAATTGAGAAGGTTTTTTATTTTCAATCCACCAAGGATTCCAAAGGAGATACATGATTTTTTGAGGCCCTTGGAAAGGAGGCCTGATTTGAAATTGACTCATAATTGGGGAGACATAATTTTGTACCCCAGTACAACAATCATCAGGATCTATGGCATAAATGTGAACCCACATGCATTACCAAGAGATGTGCCACTAAGGATTGGATTTATTGAAGTTATGAGGCAATTGAGGGCAGCACAAATGGCACATTTACCTGAGCAACAGAAGAAAGGCTTGTTCTTTCCTAAGTGGATTGTGTTCTCAGATTTTGTGATGGCTAAGGGAGGGTGGAAAGGCTTGGAGCATATTCTTGCACCTTACAGATTGAAAACTATGTTCCCAAGGAACCATGACCCGAAAGGTTTCATTGCTTCTTTGAAAGCAAAGATCAGAAGTGGCTCCTTTGTCCATAATTTTTACTTTTCTGAAGATGTGATCAGGAACATTTTTTATTTTGAAATATAGGATGAAAGGAAGGCAATGTATCTCACCTTCATTAAAATGGTGGATAAAATCACAAGATCAAATCCCAATTATGATCCTCTCCCTGATATTAAGGGTGAGTTAAATAGGATCTTGTATGTACTTGACCATTTTGAGAACATAGTGGGTGTATTGAGAGAGGAATGCATAATAGCAGATAAAGGGAAGGCAATGGTTGTTGAAGAAGAACCAGTAAGAACAGAGGAGGAGAGATCCTCTTACCAACCATCACACAAGGTTAGGTTATACTCTAGGAAGAAGGAAGTAATAAAGAAGCAGCATACACTTCTAACCCCTACTACATTAGAGGGATCAAGAGTATCTTCTCCTGTGAGGTCAGTACCATCTCTTCCCAAACAAGCTCCCCCTACCATAATAGACCTTGATTCACCTCCTAGAGGTCCATCTCCATCGAGTTGCCACAACCCAAGAGGTAGAGGACTGATGTAGGAGGGATAGTTGATTATCCTGAGACAGACGAAGATGAAATCCTTGTCACTAAAGAAGAGATTCAACAAGGAATGCCTTCTCCCCCAAGGAAAGTTGCATTAAGCAAGGGAGAGAGCAGCCTCAGACTAGGAAAATTGGATTACAGTGGCCTAAAAAATGTCAATGATCTAAGGCATGAGGCTTGCAAGACATTTTTGAAGGATGATTCTTTTGTGCAAACCAAAGCATTTAAGGATTTTGTATGGAGAGCTAAGGCTCAGAAGTATGCAGAAATTGTTGCTAAGGAGAGGAGCTTGCACCCAAAAATTCCTCAAGAGGTTGTGCAAGCAAATGTAAGGAAAATGATGAGGAATGAGTTCCAAAACATCACACCTGAAGAAGGTAGAGCATTAGTGCATAAAAGCAGGGTGTTATTGCTGCCAGAGTTGGACATTATAGATGCAGTTATGTTGGACACAATAAGGAAGCATGAGAAACCATTATTTCAAATAGAGCAAGAGGCCAAATTGGCATTGCAAGGGTCATCCTTTAGTGAAGAATGGGATGCCTTGGCCCTTTGGTCATTATCTCTAGGATCCTAGAAACCAAAGTTTGCATAGCTAGCCAACTTCAGTGGGCAGTTAATCATTAGAAGAGTCTCTGACACTCCAACAATAGAAGCAGCAGAGATCACAATCAATGTTGCTAGATTCACTAAGGCAACAGTGGAGAATTTCACTACAGAAAGAGACTCGTACAGAAGCAAGTACAATGAGATCATTGATGAATACAATAATAGTCAAAAAAGGTGGTTGAGTTGGAAATAGAGTTGGCATTGTTCAAGCAACATGTAGAAACATTGAAGACCTAGGGCCCATCATGTTCGAGTTATGTAACACCTACTTCTCCAATAACACATCCCCAATCTCATCTTCCTCCACCAAAGCAATCATTAGCAATAATGCCATACAATTTGGTTCAGGAACCAATTGCAATTGAGGAGCCAAGCACATCAGGTGCAGCTCCATCAAATGAGCCCACAAAGGAACAATTGCTTCAGTAGATTGAAATATATAAGAAATTGTTGTCACAATTTCAGGACACAAATTATGATAATAGTTTGAAGATTGTTTATGTGGTTCTGGAGCATATGAATAAGAAGATTCAACGCAATTGAACAACATTCATTCAAACTATTCTTTAATATTGCAAGCAATTAAGTTGTCTCAGTGAGACAAAGATTTAGCTACTCCAATCATGGATAGATGAATCCCCAAGGTTAACAATTTGAAGCTCATGGCATTTGGGTTTGCACATCAAAAGGAAAAATATCCAAAGATTGAACCAACATATAAATTTGTTAAGGAAATTACAGAGCAAAGGTTTCAAGGGTATGCTGCTCCTTTGGAAGAAAATATAAGGGAGTTAAAGTCAAAATTTGATGAGGCAGAATTGGTATTGTTGCTTGATATTGAACATACGCATGATGAGGTAAAACCTCTATGAGCATGGAAAGATCAAGTGGATACAACTATTGTTTCCCAAGCATCCCTCATATGTGAGAATGTTGATATTGATATTGATTTATTGAAAAATACTCTTGAAAAATTGTCTTTCACCATTAGCTTCCTGGAATACTTTGACAAAGAAGCCAATTCAATAATAGCTAAGTATGTTCCTTACAAAAAGAGGATGTATGAACTCCTAGGTTTTAATTGGCCTTCTAAAACAGAGTATGAATTGTGGAAGACATTCATTGATGAGTTGGATTTGTAGACACATATATGGAGAACATATATACATGGTCAAGTATAATGCAGGTTTGGCCTTAGAAATTGTAATGAATAAAATGTATGTTTCTCCTAATTCAAGATGTGACAGATAAATGTTGGCTATTGGTGACTTGCACTGGTGCTGGAGGCTAACCTAGATTATTAATCTTCATTTTTTTTCCTTTTGCATTCCTTTTTGTCTTTTGGTGAAGAGGAATAAAGATGCTTCAACAGTTTGAAGACCACTCTCTTCAACAAACTACCTTTTGGAAGGCGTGGGAATCTTCACTGACTGAAAAAATGACCTTTGTCTCATGAGAGAATATTCTTTGAGTTTGTTGTAACCATTCCTCATGGAATGATCGGTATGAGTTGTCACATGAAAATGTGAAAAGTGTACTTTTGTCCTAAGGCTTGTTTTGCTTCCTTGTTTCTAATAAAAGGGAATTTAGGGTCATTATTACATGTCTCTTTTTGAATTCTGGATTTGAAAATGCAAATGTATAACACAGAGAAAATACGTTATGAGTTGGTATGTTAGGTTTTGAGTCAAGCAAATAAGTTTTGTAAATTGTATGGTTTTCAAGCATGTCTGGATAAACAATGCGAAACTTTGAGTGTATTGTCTCTCCATCTATAATATTTCATATGAATTATTAACGAAAACCCAATCAATGATCTTTCATTAATTTTCATTGTTGCTTTGCAATGAAATATGTTTTAATTTTGGCTCTGATTTAATGAATCAGTTAAAATACCTTGATTAAAGCATGAGTTCATATGAATATTTAGTGGATTTGATAAGTAGTCATAGAATATGAGAATTTAGTATGTGTATTGTAATGCAATTACACAAAGATCATGGCTATTTGAAATTAAACTTACCTTATATTTCAATTTATTGTAATTTGACTCCTCGCCCTAAGATAAGACACTGATCTAACAAGTGTTAAAGCATTTCATGTGGTTCTAATGTTTCAATTTGAGAAAAAAACTCCTAAACAAGCATATAATCGATTTATTTTATTTAATATTGGTATTATGTTGTATTCTCAGCTTTAGGTGTTTAATCCTTTTAAAGGGATTGCCAGTTTCTTGGAGGATTTCATGTATTTAGCATTTCAACGAGAATATATTTGTTTTTTATATAAGCAACATTTACAAGGTGTTGTAACCTTTACACAATGAGCCACAAGGGCCAAAAAGGATTAGGTCCAGAGAATCAAAACATTAACTAACAAAAAGACAAAACACATAAACAACAGACAAACAAGGGACAACCAACGAGCCAACAAACAAACACAGTAGCAACAAACTAACTAGCACCCTCCCAATTCTGAGAGAGGAGGTTAAAAACATCCTCCCCAACCTAGTTGGGGCCCTCCTCCATAGCCTTCTTATCCATCTCTTCCTTGAGCACAGTGGATAGGGTACCAACCACATGGTGGATCATCTTGATAGTGAACCTTAACAAACCATTGAATTTCTTCTTGAGCTTCTCCACCCTCTCCAGCAACATATTATGGTCCTTCGCTTTGTCCATAGTCTTCGTAATATCTTCATCCATAGCCTGGGGGTCTGAGGACTAGGTCATCGAGTCATCCTTGAGCATCTTGTTGAAATCAGAAAAGTGACTAGGCCCTTCAACAAAATCCTTCTCCTCAGTGTCTTCCTCCTTCCTCTTGCCTCTATTGCCAAACTGCTCCTCATCACTGGAAATTTCATTAACCGACACATTGTGTGATATAATTGTTTAGAAGATTGCAGGATACACACTATGGAATCACCCTCCTAGGTTTTATAGAGCCCAAAGTGCAAGAGGGAAGCATTATAGCTTCCTCTCATTCGTTGGCCAATCACCTCCTAAGTATTCAAGGATTGAATCTAGCAAATTCATAGATGCTCAGTGAGATTTGTTTGGTTGTTAAAAAACCACCAACAAATACCACTTGGTTGTTTCTTGTTTCCAATTTTCATGTACAATGGAGGCATAAAATAAAGGTTTGTAAACTTCTTTTACACATTATTTATTATAGGACTCACACCTACACTAGACACACCAATGATTAGATCAGCATGGGGTATTATCAGTGATCATGTTGGAGTGATTTGTTCTAGTGTTGATCATGACACTATGTGTATTGTAACAGACATTGTTTTCCCCACACACTTTGGACTTGACTTTGGGATATCCATGGAGACCATCATATCTCCATTCCCAAGGATCCTATTGTAGATTGCCTCATTCCCCTTCTAGATGTGAATTCTATACCCTTTGATGGCGATACTTTAGAAGAGCTTGAGTATATCACAAGCCTTGCATGTTTTGATGGCTCAGAGACTTGTATTTATGTTCCCACTCTTCATATTAAGACCTAATCTACATATTCTATTGTTCTTGATTATTTTTGCATCGCCACATCCTATGACCCTATTGGTTCAATGCAACAAAACATTCATCTTCCAAACATAACTACTTAGGATTCATATCTTGTAGACATATCATTCGTGTTTATGGAGACTCAAATTACATAATTGGAGGATTATTTTGAGGACATTCATCTATAATTTCATGATAGCCACATCATCACTATTAGCTTTCCATCATTATAGTCTTTAGAGCTTGTTCTACATCAGTCTTCACAAGATTCTAGATTGACGTCATCTCATTCCAACATGTGGACATTTGAGCAATTTTCAAAGGCACACATCATTTGGATTTGGATTCCCTATTCATCTAGCTTATGGGAATGGCTTCTCCAATCACCAATGGATTTGTTTCTTCCTAAGGGGAGAAATATTGTTTGCAAGCAATGGATCGTGTTTTGTCTTTAGACTTCCATCATTGGCACAAGAGCTCTTTCTTTATGGGGGGACTCATATCTTCATTTTCTTTCTCCTATCAAGGGATTTCATTGTACTTGTGTGATAGAAGCAATCCTTGGGGGGTCATATTGAGTCCTCCTATCCTTGGGTCACTAGTGCATTCATTTATTTCTCTCTTTTGGAGAGGATTTTTTCATATGTGGTTTTCTCTTTTTCTCCTATTATAAGATATTCATGTGCTTGTACATGGGCACCTCATCGAGCATTGTAGTCAAGACCCATCCATGCATCCATCATTGAATTCATCATTAGGTTTTGAACTTCTCCCTAATTTGATTTTAAGGGGGTTGTTGGAGTAATTAGGAAATCACCTAATAATTAATTAATCATTAATTAATTATTAGGTCACTTTTACTTTATTCACTAAAACTAAACTTTTGAATGTTTTTATTATCAGATTGAGCTATATTCAGGTCATGTCTCACTGCATAGGATGAGGACACTTGTCATAACTTAATCCTCACCTAGGGTTTCATCTAAGTTTTGCTTTTTGATTTTATAAGCATTCATTATTGTATATTGTATTCATCCAAGTTCATTCAGATTGATAAGTACATAAGCCATCATACTTTTCTAGATCAAATCTTCTCTCATGGTTGCATAGCATAATCATTGCTTTTTCTCTTTACATGTGATAGGAGTTTTGGTTGCAAGTGATTTCTAAGAGCTATGGAGTTTACTATCGACTCCAACATTATTATGTCATATTACTACCAATCAAATCAGTATGTGGATTGTATTGTACTCAATTATTAAGATTAATACAAGCTTGGGTCTCTTTGGTGGTGGAGTTTTTAACACAAAGGTTTCTCCATGTAGATCTAACATTCATATGGTTTATTGATTTTGCATATGCTTCTTCATGTTTCATTGATATATTTTATGGATTAATCACATGTTTAATCATATTTAAACATTTTATTTCTAATATTCATATTGCATGATTCACTGTGTAATCATAACCTAACAAGGAGAATATTACAAGTTTTTTTATCTAATGAAATTTTAACAAAATTTTGACATAGTAACAACGCTTAGACAAAAAAATAGAAAAGAAAATGGACAAAGAATATAATACAATAGTTAAAACACAAAATAGCACTATATGCACCCAAGAAAAACCCTCATAAAGGAAAAATCAACCTCCAAAGCATTGAATCTAATATATAAATCAACAACCAATAGTTATAAATATGATGGCAATCCCCATGCTTCACAAGATAAATGTGCTTTAAATTTGGAGGAATTCGAACAACATAATTCAACATAAAACATGGCATAAATCCCCATCCTAAGCCCTATTTATAGAATAGGCAACCCCAAGAATCCAAGAATGGTTTTCCAAAACATGGGCTCAAAAACATAAGCCAAAAAAAAGGTCAAGGCGATCTAAAGCTCAAACCATGCACTCCACCTCCACAATTAGAATGTAACTCTTGATTCTCTAATTAAACCCATATGACTAAGAGGTCCCAATTTAATGCTCCAACATGAAACAATAATTACACTCACACCTCTTACATAGTTATAATAGAGAGTTGATAAAAAATGCTAGTCATAGCCCACCTAGTAACCCTCTATTCAATGATTTCTTACAATTGTCATAAGACCAATGACACATGGTGAAGAGTGCCAACAATTGAATCTCAAGATACCATCCAAGTGAAGCACCATTTTTCATGTATGCACATTATATTTAATATTATAAATTAAACGATTGCTCCTAAAACTAAGATTGTACAAAGTGTAGAACAACACCTAATTCCCTAATCCTAACATTAGGTACATAAGCATTGATAATGCCAACAACTCAACTATTATTGTTTAGTGTAGCCAAAATAGAACAATAATCGGGCTCTTCCCCTAAAGAAATAATGAAGAAACTTAAATGTCAAGAATGAAAAATGCACACACTATCATGATCATCTCCATGGAAGGTGATGAAGTGTGATGAGAGGCCAAATTATCCACAAGGCTCTTTGAAGCAAAAAGCAATGACTTCAACTTCCTATAAACAAATAACAAATGGTCAAAGCCTCTAACATGCAGGCCAAAGAGAATAATTGCAAGAAGTTTCTATAAGTCCACACACCCTCCATAAGATGTTCACATGGAGGATCCTCCAAGGAGAGCCTTGGTTGGCCATCTTCATCCTTTAAAATTACAAAACTTATTATCCAAAAGTGACCATTGGTTTTACAATATATAATCGTCAAGCTAGTCAAAGTGATGTCTACTCCCATAATCTCCCTTTTATGAGCCATCATCACTACTTGATAAGCTTCAAGAACATTTAAATGGTTGATTGTGTGCAACAAAATTCCCAACAAACAAATTTAAGTTAAAACAATGAGTATTTTGGCTAGGACCCAACTCTTTAGCATGAAGTACTAGGCCATTTTTATGCACATATTGATGGTTTTTTATCGCTAGATTTAGTTCACTAAACTTAATAGGTTTTGTGGTAAAAGGTTTTTCTCTCTCACAAAATTCCATTCCTCATCTTTAGCCTAAGGAGTTGGCATGCCAATTGAAGGCTTGAAAGATATGTCTGGCATAAGAGGACAATCCCCAATATAATAATCAAAGGACTAACATATGAAGCAACTATTTGGGAGATTAATGTAGGTCACATGCTATGTAAGATGTAGGAAACCTACATGAATCTCCATAAATTTTTTGAGGTCAATGCTTAGGCCAACCTCAATAAAAACTCACTTATGGGATATGCTAGATGATACCTTTTTGGATCTTGACATACAAAGGGCCATAGAGTCTTGATGTTCTACTCCCAAAAATCCTAAAGAGAAAACTAGGAGACTTGGATGCTTTACTCAAACTTGTTGGGGATCCTTGAAATAAAACCAAAAGATTCCCTCTGCAAGATTATGAACTTCATTGAGCTTAATGTCATGGGGCTCCCAAGTGTATTCAATTTGGGTGGTCAAAAGGTTCTTTAAATGGATACGACCAACATAATATGCTATCAACATTGATAAACAAGATTTACAACATCCATTGAAAGAGAAACATCCATCAAGGTATCAAAATTGTTACCCCATTGTAGACTTTGAGAATGAACTTGTAAGCTCTCTCGAATGCCAATTGTTGATAGTAGGTCAAGAGCCATATTAATAGCCTTAGTCCACCTTGGGAGCAAGATTAAAGACAAAATTCATGTGGCAACCTCTAGATTATCCCGCACAAGTGATACGGAAAAATATAAAAGGTTGAACAAGTCAAACCTCATCTTTCTCCCCAAAAAAATATCAAAATAACTATATGCTACTTTTCCATGCTCACTTTGTCTCTAGATATCAATATTTAGAATGGCACAATTCACCATAAAATAGAAAAGAAAGTGTCGCCACCATAAATAGAAATTGAATGCCAACATATGATATGACATGTGAAAACCCCAAACGTTTAAAGCAGAACCAACACTACAACATTTGAACCCAAAGTACCATTTTATTTGTCAAAATTAAAGTCAAAAAGACGCTTTTTTGACAAAACATTGTCATGTTTAGGAAAGACTGAAATCAATCCTTGCATTGCCCTATAATCTATCATACATCAATGTCATTAGGTTAATGTAGGACTTGACAGTAACCTATCCTAATCCCTAGCATTAGGTCATTGATAATTCTAACTTCAAATCTAAATTTAATCGGGCCTACCTGTGATTATGTTAAATTTCAAATCTAAGTTTCAACTATAAGTTGTCATTAATTATATCAAATTTCATTAGATTTTGAGGCTGCTGCAATCCTACAATATCTGATATGCATTTACTGAAAATATGTTACTTATAACTTTGCATTTTGTAAACTTAGAAGTTACACTTATTTTGGTAAATATAAGACATTAAGGTCATTTTGAATCTAATGGAAGTGTTATCACAGCTCCAATATTATCATTTAGCAAATAGATTATTTTCAACCAATCTGTTAATACTTCAAGTCTTTTTCAGGGATATAGTATTAAACCTAAGGATGTTCCTAGGATGTAACTTCCTTGCTCAATGTCTATTATTGACAAATAAATATTTAAGTTGAAAGTTTTAATGGCATTCTAAATTGATTGGTGAATAAAATACGAGCTCTAAACTCACCCAAATGAAATTAGAAGTGTAAACATGACAGCCATTGGATATAACGGGAGATGGGAAGATATCTAGTTCAGAAGAATCAATTATCCTAAACTAGCCAATTGCTGTATAAGTTGAAGGTAGCTCTCAATTTAAGCCAATTGAACACCACCTTCTGTTATTGGTTGTATTCATGTTTGCGGAATGAGATTGGCCCTAATTATGAACCCAATTATATATGTTCAAGAATTACATGAGTGGGTCAATAGTGTTCGATTGGGGATAGTCAATCCAATTGAATTCACTGTGATCAATTAGCCCCACCTTTGCCCTTGAATGGCTCAATTAGGTGAAAAATTGGGGGTAATTAAGCCCCACCATGTGCTAAGTAAATACATTCCTAGGGCTCAATTTAATTCAAATATGTGCCTGGAACTACTTGGTTGGTTCGATTAGATTCTTGACTGGGGTTAATCAAGCCCCCATATACACTAATTTAATGCAACTTAGTTCCTAGGGCTCAATTAAACCTAGTTCCACGCCAGACTGAGCCAATTATTTGATCAGCTCAATCATATGTGCAAATGGGCATTCATTATTGAATGTTAATTGAATATACTTAACATGAAAATACAGTAACAAGTAATCATTATAACTTATTTCTCAATCAAGGCGCTTTTGCTGTGGAAAATATACTAGTACCATAGTGAATCTCCAATTCAACATCAAGTAACTGCGATCAAAAATCTCCAATTATGCTTAGTTAGTACTTGAAAACATTTCTGACAGAGCTGTGCCTTTCCATTTTAACAGTCAAATTTGAATACTTTTCTTTGAAGATTATCATCCCTATTTCCAAGGACCTGCTTTGGGCAAATATGATAATGGCCTCATAAAATCAATATCTTTGAACAAAAGTACAGCTATGACCAGTCTAATAACTGTATCAGGAAAGTTAAATGGCAAATGCTGACTATATTGACTAATTGGAGACCCAGTATTTTACACTTGAGAACAAGATGAAGCCTACATTAAACATATCTCCTCTCTTCTCACCAACAGTCCACTTCCGTTATATTAGAATGCCCATTTTCACTTGGAACCTGCTCACATTCAATTAGCTTCTCAACAATGTCTGCAGGAACACCAATGAGCTCCAAAGTCTTATCCCAAATCTTTGAAGCAGTATCCGTATTGTGTGCTTCTGCTGAAGCATTTGCAGGACGACACTCACCTGAAAAATATGGACAAACCGGCCAATTATCAGCCCTTAAAGCACTGCAAAATTCTGGAACCTGAGGATCAGTTGCAGCAAACAGTGCACTTCTTGCACCTGCAAAAAAAGCCCAGAAAAACACAGCACGCTTAACAAGCAGGAAATGTAATTTGATGAAACCAGAGAAAGGTAACCACTGATGAAAAGAATTATGACCAGAGTGTTCTTCCTCTGTTTACAGGTATCTATCTATATTAAATAGTTAGACTTTAGTCCTAAAAGTACTTTATGCAATTCACACTCTCCATTTGCCAATTAGTTTTGGCCACAAATGCTTACTGTCTTCCTCATCAACAGGAAGAGCTTTAAAAATGATTCTCCAATACATCCTCCATAATTAAGGCAGCTAACCTTCTTGAGCACTAAAAAGAAAATATGGAATCAGGTGATAACCAGTCTGAATTATTGATGGTAAATCTCGTGCCTGCAAAGCAGCAATACCAATTAGGGAAAACATTCATAAAATTTGAAGTTCTCTAAACAAAAAATTGAGTGTAATATTCCAGAAGATACTTACTACATTTGTCATAACTACTCCGGGAGAAACACATATTACATTAACACCAGCTTCAGAAGGTAACTTTCTCTGTAGCACACTGCTAAACATAATCTGAAAGAAGGGCATCACACCATATTTAAAATTAAGTTGTAGCTAACAATGAAGTTTAAACTTTAAAGATACACCATAATAATGAAAACGAATAATAGAAGCATTTTAGAAGTCCCAATGCCCTAATAAGTGAATGCATCCATAAGAATGAAATTTGCAAATCTTCAATGCATCAATTTCTTACCTCTGCAAGTTTGCTTCCTGCATAACCAGCAGTACTGCTATATTTCCTCTTTCCAGATGTAATATTCAGGTCCTCAGGGTCCACAAATCCTAATTGATGCATCTATCACAAGGGGTAAAAAGCATGTCAATGGCCATGATAGTGCAATTCCCTTTGCAAAAACCAACATTCAACAGCTGCCTAAAAGCTCCTAAATCAAAGAACCATAAATAACCAAAATGATCCAAAGGTACAGAACAGGAAACATATAAATACAAAATGTGTTGTGGGAAAAAGCCCTCTAGCCAGAGAACAAATTTTCTTTCAAGAGAGAGAAGAGCAGCAAGAAGGGCTCTGGTGAGGAAGACAAAAAGTTATCCTCCATTGTTGCCTGCCTTGCTGCTTTGTGGTGGTCTTAGTTCCCTTGGTTGTCCTTGTGCAAGTTGTGGCGTTTGTTCTGTCATTTCTGTTATGGGTGTGTTTATTTGAATTTTTTTGCATTCTTTTGGAGTCTTTTGATGGTCCCTTTTTCTCTTTCCCTGAGGACAGCTTATCAACTCCCTCTTTTTGGAAAAGTAAATTAGCAGTGGTACAAGCCTCCTGCTAGCTGCTGGGAGGTGAGGTTGACTTGATGGTTCCCATGGCAAATGTAGGAAAGGAAAACACAAGGTTTAATATATCCTTCAAACATGTCCTCACAGGTGATGAAAAGGTGGAAATACCCATCAGTGCAGGTTATGAAGCAGTGGAGAAAGATGAAAGGGTCATTCAAGCACAGACCAAAGCAGAAGGCCAAGAAGGTGAGCATTCGTTTATCCTTTCAATAAATCCCAATGAAGCAATGAAATCAATCATTGAAAGTGAAGAACGAAAGCTGAAAAAGTAGGTATTTTCTTTGTTTGTTAACCAAGATACTCTACCATCTCAAAAAAAAAATTGATGATTGGTTGGGTTCTGTCTGGGATAAGAAATTGGGTCTGTATGTTTCCTTTTGCCACATATTACAAAAAGGTTTTTTTTTTCGTTTACTTCAAGAATGGTAATATGCAAAAAAAGATTTTAAATAAAAGCTTTAGGAATGTTGCACTCTATTTTTAGAGTTTTGCAATGGGACCCAATCCTAAGCCCTAAAGTTGTTCTACAATCCTCACCCCAATGGATTGAACTGTGTAATGTCCTGAGTATGTGGTTTTTACTACCACAGGTTTTGAAACCCCTGGGAGAAACAATAAAAATTGAACATACAAGGCATTTTCTTCCACACATGAATGCAAGAATTCTGATTTCACTAAAATTCTTAGCATGTGTCCCCACAGCTTGTTCATTTGATATTCATGGTATTGAGGCTCTGTCAAATTAAAGAGCGTGGAGGCCTTAACACCTATTTTCTATGTAAGGATGGCCCACTTAAGGAAAAACTACCCAAGGGTTTAAAAAAGATAACAGTGAAAATGTCAAGGAAAATAAAGATCTCATGGAGAATCAAAAACTGAATACTGATATGTCTAGTACTAATTTGGAATTAAAATTACCTTCAAAAAATCAACATCTTTGAACAAAAGTACAGCTATGACCAATCTAATAACTGTAACAGGAAAGTTAAATGGCACGTGCTGACTATATTGACTAATTGGAGACCCAGTATTTTACACTTGAGAACAAGATGAAGCCTACATTAAACATATCTCCTCTCTTCTGAGCAACAGTCCAAATCTTACTTTTAATGAAGATTGCCAGTTGAAATATGAGAGTCTTGGAAGCAAATGACAGGAGATCTGTGGTTAGAAACTTCTACAAGTCTAAGCAGGGGTTAGATTTCTTATTGCTTCAGGAGGTTAAATGAGTGGGTTTTGGTTTAGAATGTGCTTGTAAAATATATTCGACCTGGGGCCAGATTCTTTTTAATTAATCACTATAAAGGAAGGGGTGGATCAACTGTTTTTGTGCATAAAGATGGGCAAACTTAGAATATGTTCAGTGTATGTTACAAATGATTTCAAGGTCATAACTGACATGTGGAACTGACTTGCTTCCCATTTTCCAGACTGCCCCTAGATCATTGGTGGAGATATTGATATGATAAATAATGATGACAAGTTGGGTCAGTGTAAGTTTATCCAAAGGTAATGAGTTATTTATTTGTTCCAAATTTCAGAGAAAAAGAAATGTAGTTGATCCCCTCTTTGGATGCAAGTCTGATAGCAAGGGAGTTTGGTATACTAGTAATTTTCAAAACTTTTGTCCAGGTTACACAGGATCTATGCGGATAAAAGTTTGTTTGGTATCTCTTTTGCAGATAACAATAATGTGGCTCAGGTCCTCCCTTATTCCTTATTTGATCACCCCCATCGAAATGGTGTTTTTTCAATCCAAAGCTCCTAGGCTTAAGTGAGACTTTAAAGGTTCACTCAAAATAAATGTTTCACACCCGCAGGATCAGGCCTATGTTAATGGTATTAGCAATATATGTAGTCTCTCTGCATCCTTTGGGGGTTCATGCTCTAAAATTGATAATTGGGATAGAGTTGTAGAGGCTACACTTTTTTTTAGACCATGTGGGAGAAATAAGGCTAAATTGAGAGCTTAGAATGATAGGTGGATTCAAATGAATCTAATCCATATTGGGATGCAGTTTAAAATCTTTCCAAATGATGTATGGTTTCAAAAAAGGGTCATGGATGCCAAGCATCAATTAAGATATGACTTGAACTATAAAGGTAGGGAAGCCAAACATGGATCTAGACTAACTTGGTTAAAAATTGGTGATAAAGGACCAAATTATTTTTTCAAGCTCCTGAAACACATGAAGGAAAAGATAGAGGCCATTGAGGTGGATGGTATGCTGGTAAAAGATGAGACACAAATCAGGTCAGCTTTTCAGGATTTTAATTGTAAGCTTTTCCCATCAGAGAAACATGGGAGTGACTATCACCATACTAGAAGTGGTGTTTCAAGGATTGATCCTTGCAGATTGGACAGGTACAGACATACAGCCTTGACAAAACCATCTCTATTTGAGGAGATAAACACAGTTATCAAGTCCTTGAAGAATTAAAAAACTCCACGCAATGATGATCTCCCCGCTGAGTTCTATAAAAATAATATCAATTGGATCAGCCATATTCTTTTAAGAATTTCTGGATTTATAATGAGGCTACTTCTGCTGGCTCTCTGGGATCAAACGTTAATAGAGGGGTCATCAAACTGCTGCCTAAGGATGGTGATGTAACTCAAGATAAAAAAAAAGTAGAGATCAATAACTCTAGTTAATGTTTCATAAATATCTTTTGCTAAAGTTCTTGCCTTAAGACTGAAGAAAATATTGTCCTTTATTGTCTTTCCCTCTCAAACTGGTTTTGTGAAGAGACAATTTATTTTAGAAAACTTGATTTCACATTGGTGAGGCATGCATCGGGCAAGGAATCTAAGCAAGACATTGGTGTATGGCTCTCATTGATTTTGATAATGCATATGACAGAATTGAATGAGGTTTTGTAATGATGATGATGAGGGCTCTTGGGAGTGGTGAAAAATTATGCAGGCGTGTTCAGGTTTCATTTGCTGATGGTACTACACAAGTAAGCATAAATGGTGCACTTTCTAAATCCCTTTATGTTTCAGAGATTCATCAGAGAAGGCTGTCCACTTGCACATGTCTAGTTTGTTACTTCAGCTGTGGCTATTCATTGTATTTTGAGGGAGAGCTCCTTGGAACATCCTGTTAAGGGATTTTAACTTCCAAATAAGGACATACTTGTTGAGCTGCAATTTGTAAATGATACTTCACTTTTCTCAGTTATTGAAGAGGACAATTTTGGTAACTTAGATAAAAGGATTGATTTGTATTCCTGGGTTTCAGGATCTAAAAATATCTGTACAAAAATCTTATATATTGTGTTGGTCTGATAATCTCCAAAATGGCTAATTGACGAGAGTTGGACTTGTGGTGGTCTCAGCAAGATGATAAGGTACTTGGGTATCCCCTTTGCATTGAACCCTTCTTTAAGGAAATGTGGAGTTGAAAATGCATAAAATTCTGAAAAAAAAATTCTAAATGGCAATGTCAGTTTCTTTCCCTTGCATGAAGATTTCAAGCATACCAAAAAGTCTGCTGCTCATCTTATATTATGTACTGCTAATCATGTTGGTTGGTTTGTCCAGCCCAAGCCAATCGACTTGCAAAGGTAATAAGGTGTTTCATTTGGTCTGATGAAAAGGGTTCTTAAAAAAGATATGCAGTCTCATGGGATGCATGTAAGAAACCAAAGGAAATAGGTGGAATGAGTTTGAAAAATATTTTCCTGCATGGGGTTTCACTGGCAGTTAAGTGGATCATCAAATGCTTATCAGTTATCAGGCAATGAACCATGCAATATCTTGCCAAGGAATAATATTTGTGCTGGCTCCCTGAGAGAAAAAATAGAATGTAAAGAGATGCCCCTGATGGATATCCTTTTCTCCCCCATTTTGGTCAGGCCTGGCAGTTCTCATATATTTGGGTCCATATGGAAAGCCTGCAAGTTTGTAAAGGATAATGAGGGCCAGTCTGAAACTAAGAAAGTTGCTTTTGAAGGAAGGTCTATTTGATGGAATTTGTGGTACAAGGATAAACCATTGACCTTGGTCACTGGGTGTTCTGCCAAGGACTGGGCTGAAAGACGTACAAATTTTTTGAAAACATTGTGAATGATGAGGGTATTAGTCTTTGGAACAACTGAGGGTCACCTATAATTTGCCTGACACTTATAGAAAGACTTTTACCATGACCCACAATGTTGAGAAACAAGTCATGTGCCCTGAAATGCTTTGATGAGAAGGATAAATGGAAGAAAATTCATGGGTTGGATGGCTACAAATTTTTGGATGCCATGAGAAGATATATCTATGCTATTATTTCATACTCAGAAGAGCCAATTGAGAAACTTAATACCATGTGGGGGAGATCTGATAATTCTGGAATTTGGGCGAAGAGATTTGAGGTTGTCTGGTCTGCAAGTATTTGGCCAAAAATGCTTCTTTTAGATAGATAGTCCCTTTTCAAAAGTTATATATCTTTCCTAATATGAATAAGTGTCAACACTATTGCTTGGTGTAGTCTGTTATTCACGTTTCCTTTTTATGTCCCTATGCCAAATGTGTTTGGAGTTGCTTCCTTCCTGTGCGTCAATCTATCAAAGAAAAATCAAATTGATTAGTTTGACATCCTGTTTGGGTCTATTTCATGTAGTCTGAAATTGTAAAAGCTTAAGGTAAAATTTTGGTTGGTGTTGTCATCTTAAGTCTTCTGGTTCCTATGGAATGCAAGGAATAATGAATTTTTTGAAATAGTTGAAAGGAATCTCACAGACTTCTCAAGAGAAGTAACAGTTCATTTGATTGCCTTGCAGGTCGCAACATGGGTTAACAAGAGTCAAGAAAAGGTCAAAAATATTATGCAGCAGGGTTTTGACAAGGAATCAAGAATGATTTTGGAGACAGGGTGTCCCTGAAGACATTAATGATGACTGTGATGGATGGCCCATCACAATTGATGCTGTCCAGAATATTCTCCTTTTCTCTGAACTGGTGAAAGAGGACAATGCAGATGCCAGTATCCCAGGTAATGCTAATCAAGGATCAGGAAAACTGGTTAGTATAGCTCAAGGTTGCACATCAAGTGCTGTTGCTAGTTTGCCAGGGCCAGCTGAAGGTGTTTTAAGAGGTGGAAAATCCAAGGTACAGGATTACAATCATAACGATGACTGTTATATGGAGAATCCAGGAGTTGAAGTGTTTGATAGTGATATGCCAACCAGTTTCACTCCTATTCACATTGTAAAACTGGTAATTCTTCTTCTAACAGCAATTCTGAGGTCAATTCACATTATTAATGTCTAATTGATGCTGTTGATTATGACCTTATTGACTCTGATATGATATATGCTAGCTGTCTTAGAAGATGGATTTTTTTATTAAGTATGGTGTAACTGCTGCCTTGTGAAGGGCTGGTAATTCCCCCATTTTGGCTGTATGGGGATGCTATGTTTTGCTGCCCATGGGGCTTCTGGGTCTTTGTATGCCTTATGGATATTTTCTGTTCTGGGATTTGACACTTTGATGCTGTTGTGAGCCATATTTGTAACCTTTCCCCGATAGAAAATGAAGAATCTATATAGACATGTTGTATTTAATATTTCCAATGCAGCATACATTGCATAAGTGATGAGAAACTTACATTAGAGTTTACATTCACTACTCGTGAAGGAGAACCTCTGATTAGAGAGGGTAGCATCAAAAGCGTAAGTAGTGCTGGTGACAGATGATTCACTTGCAGATGTTCTTCAAAGCCATCTTTAGAAAATTTCTGAGGTGCTGGTGTATAGATCAAAAGGTCAGACTTTACTCATTCACTTGTAACAGTAAAATATCTTCAACGAGCATAACTCAAGCTAGGAAAACTTTCTAAAAGTAAGCATAATCATTCAGGAGAAAAAAAAAGTTAACTTAGTTGTCATTTATATCTGTGTAATAACACTAGAATAATCTGTAACAACTAGTACAAATATTAAGAAATATGATAAACAAGTGATATGTAATAGCACAACTTATAACTGCTACAATTCTTCATACATGTGCCAATATGATTATGCTGTTTATCCAATGAACAAGTTACTGGTAATCAACAAACAAATCGACTAAAAATTGAATTTATACAAAGATGCATGCTGCTTTCTACATCCCTATGGTCAAATCCAATGTGTACATGACTAAATGCATCACTAGACTACCGAAAAATCAGATAATTTAAAGCTCTACACTGAAAAGAACTCTATACAAAGGTGAGTGCCTTACAAGCTATGCATACTGAAAATATGTTCTGTGCTACCATAAACAGAAAGCACTTGTTTTATTACCATGGTAGAAGATTCAATTAACATATCCTTCCAAGATGCAGTGATAGAAATGGTAAAGGAATGCAAAGACATAACAATGACACCCACATAAGAAAACCAAATACACCCTATAGAAGAACCTCACATGGTAAAAAAGACAGCAGCAGAGAAAAAGTTATATTTTATTTTTGTACCACAATGGTCTTAAGAATGTGTGCACTGTAGTGTTATTGTTCTATCATGGACCCTGGAACACCTGTATTTTTCTTCTTGGTAAAACTCTGCTTTTCCCATACTCTATCTGTTGGGCTTGCGGGGATCTATGGTGGCTAGATGTGGGTATGTTGATGACAATGTGAATTGGTGACTAGTGAATGGATGAATTTGGAAGTGGTAGTAGGGGAGATTAATGTGAAATTATTGGAAACATGCTAAGGGCAAGAAATATAGTGCAGAATGAAATCTTTGGCCATGGGCTGACATCCAGCATTTAATGAAGACTGAAAATCAACGCAAAGGTATGCGGCTGTAAGTAGCTAAATGCAATTTGAAGAGAATGTCCACCTATTCTATTAGAGTTCAAATCCAATAGAGATCTCACCTGCTCATACCTGAAGATCAAATCTGATATTGTCTTCTTGGTGCAAGTAAAATAAATGTTAAAACAAATAGTTGGAGTATCTTGCAAAGCCTTCAAATTGTGACAAATGGCAACATCTTGTAGGTTTTAGGGCAATATATTGAGCTATATATGTAAAAAATATCAGAAGTAGTGTTGGTTTTGACCCCAGTCCTCCTGTAAATATTTGTGTGCATTGATAGAGTTGACTCTATGGTATCAATCTATGCAGTTCAAACTCTATCTTCTCATGCTTTCTGATGTTGCAAGTCTAGAGAAGGTGTTGAATGCAAAAGATTCTTTATGATACAAGTGTCTCCATAGCTGTCTCGATAATTTCAAGTGTCTCCATAGATATGCCATTTGTATTACTGAGACAATATCTGCTAGTCTAGTCTTGTATTAAGCAGTTAGTCTACACAGGGAATTGTAAAATTGTTTCATAGTACATTTACACAAACCTCTTTAGTACATCATATGGATTTGTCTTGTTCAAGTATGGATCTTTGAAGTAAGCGTAGTCATAAATGTTTCTAATACATATAGGTGTGCATTTGGAGTGTCAATGAACCACACTTCCAGTTTTCCATTGCATGTTTAATTCTCACATTGGGACTTGTAAATGTGTTTGTCTTTGAGGCCTGATATTTGACTCAGTTGCCCATGTAATCAAGGCACCAATTTACTACAACTTGTCTTTCCACCACCATTTAAATCTTTATAATACATCTTTCATATCTGTTTAGTGTCAGTTTCTGCCTTGCCTACATGCATGGTGCAATTTTATAACTCTGCTAAATCTTTTGGGAACTCAAATCCGATGCACATTTAGAGAATCATGCTTGTGTGGTTTACAATTTACACATGTAAATGCAATGGTTTAGAGGACTTACATTAACATTTAAAAGTATGTTCACATATTTTGGGTGCATGTACATACTTGTTATCATCTACTCAAAGTGGGGTCTTGTAGGTCTGTTCAAGGAAGCCATAGGGCATGGTTACTTAAGGCCTAAATTGTGATCTTGTATTTCTTTCTAATTGTACTGTTCAGGGACCTCAAAAAACACCCTCCTAGGTTTAGCAGAGCCTAAAGTGTAGAGGAGATGTCTCCTGTTAATTGGTGCCTAACTGTCCACTCTTTGATGATTAGTCTTGCCTCTCTGTCTGGTTTAATATTGTGTCCCTAGCCTTGGTATTGAGTGTAAACTCTTAAGAGAGTAAAGTAGAAGATTTGACAACCAACAAATGACAGCTCTGCTAAGGACGCGTTCCAAGTTCTATCATTCCATGGACTATTTGATTTTGAAGACTCTACTAGTGGTGACTAAACCCAGCCCTATGTTCCGCCCTTAAAGATCAGATTGTGCTTCAAGGTTTTCCTCAAGTATGAGGTGGCAACACTACTATTGTTCCTAATTGTTCTTTGCTACTATTAAGTGTTAGCCATTGATTCTACATGCACATTTCAAGGCAGCAAATTCTAAAATGCAATTTTTTTTGTTCTCTCTTCATGGATATAAATGTGATTGTGTATTCCCTCGTGTAAGAGGGTGCATGGAAATATGTTTTAAAGCATATATTGAATTGTGAAATAATGGATTCTTATTAGGAATGTGCTTGGAAGGCCTATTCTAGGCCCTTTCATCGCATTACTCCAGCATATCCCCTAAGCCTTGCGATTTTGAAAAATATTAAGGCCAAGGATACATTAGTGAAGATCTCCATTTTGATTACCGCCGGTATTGGCATGGTGTGATGGTTTATAGGTGGCATTGTTGTTCTTGCCACCAAGGTTCAAACCCTATTGGGGTGTTATTGTTGAATGGTTGTATCCGGTTCATAGCTCCGGTCAAAAGCGTTTACCCCTTGAATAAAAAAAAAAGATCTCCATTTTGATGTTGAGTACTATCAGAGCTCCCCTAATCCCTATCGAGAACTAGCAGATACCCAACAAAAGATTGCTGCTATTATGCAAGAAATTGAAACACTTAGACAACAACCCATGCAGCAAAAGGGCAATTTTGCTTACTTAAAAGCCCTCGATATCCTATATCTAGAATTCAAACTTGTGAAGAAGAATCCATTTGTGCATTTAATACCAGGTTTGATGATGTTGTGTTGGAAATAGTTGAGCTTCCTTACCTTGAAGAATTAATTTCTGCCAGTTGTCCTATGGAGCCATCATAGTGAATGGGTCTTCTCTTGAAAGACGTGAACCTTACAAGTTTACAACTTTCTTGCATGCTTATTCTTGGGCAGAGCACATTGATGAAATTAGAAGAATCTCAAGGTTGTTAAACTCAACATCTATAAGGCTTTCTAGTGACACACATGAAGACAAGGATGTTTGTCATAGTGAGCTGGTTGCTATTGATGATTCTAAATGATTGATTGCCCATTTATGATGATCCATATCCTTGGTTTGAACTTTTCCAGCCATCTCATGAAGAGTTTGCTACTTAAGATGACATGGCAGAAGAAGATATTGTTGATGATGCTAGTTTAGCATTGTCTGATGATTTTGCAAGTGAAACCACTAGTGAGGTCGATTGCAATGGTATCTCGTATGCAGCAAGTTGCAGCAGTAATGGTTTGAAAGTTGAAACAGAGGTGCAAGTTGAAAAATCATGTTCTTTGGCTGAGGTGCCTCATCTTTCTTGTGTTGATGCAGATAGTCTGGGTTGTACTAATAACTCAAGTAACTAAGGCAATGATTTCTAACCTTGGCACTAAATCTATTTGTTTTAATGATATTGATATATCTGCTAATCAAGTCAGCAAGTTTGAGAGTGTAGGCTGTTAATGATACTTGCAGCGTCTGGAATAATCTTCCAGCGATCTTCATATGGATAATAAATTAAATGATAGCCACATGCCATTTAATTTATTAAGTATCAAAGAGGCGCGATTTCTTATAAGAGACACTTCTATTTGTTAAGCAATAATTACCAAATGAAGAGGCATGTTTTTTGGTAACAAGGCCGACCTTGTCACAAGAGGCGCGATCCTCCAAAAGACATCATCTTGTATGAGGCCGACTTGTTGTATTTGGAGAGTCACGTCTCCTATATCGTTTTGTATATATACGCCTCCATTACATTCCATTCATCATCGATTTTGTCTATTGTGTTACTTCTACTTGGCGCGAATCTGTACAAGGCAGATTGAAGTTTACTAGAGCAGATTGAAGTTTATTAGAGCAGATTGAAGTTTATTAAAGGTTCAGTTTGGTATCATTGAAGGCTGTAAGTTGATCAGCGAATTGCTATCTTGTACTGCTGTGTTGCATCATCTATTGGTGCCTATATTTGAGCCTGAATTTTGGCCTCTTCTAAGAAGTTCATCCTTGTGACAATAATATATATAAGTGATATATTGTTGCTGGGTTTTTCTCCCTCAAGAGGAGGGTTTTCCCAGGGTATCTGCTGTGTTATTGTGTCTGATTTGAATTAATTTCTGTGCATACAATCTGATCATTAAAAATTTACAT
Organism: Sequoia sempervirens; assembly: GCA_007258455.2. Taxonomy (NCBI): domain Eukaryota; kingdom Viridiplantae; phylum Streptophyta; class Pinopsida; order Cupressales; family Cupressaceae; genus Sequoia; species Sequoia sempervirens. The sequence continues at coordinate 113,940,700 of VDFB02179234.1, read as the reverse complement.
AGGCACTCAGTAGAACTTGAGTGCTGATAGGGAAGAAGAAATGTCCTGTCTAGATAACATGACCGTTCTACAAAGTGGGGCCCATTCAGAGTGTACAAAGAATGCAGAGTTGTCTACCGATCAGTCTTTCAACCAAGTATGCAGTTTTGTTTCATGTGAATAAGAGGCACTTAATTTCAGTGCTAATGTACCTAAGGCAGTTGGCATTCAGCAAGATATTTGGAGGCATAAACTCCAACACATCTCCACTTCCAATGTATCAGGATGATGTTGCTGACGCTTGTGGTTATAATTTGCATTGTATGAGCCAAACAGACAAGAGTATTTTGATAGTGTTTTTGCTGATCCATATGTGCTGCATGATGTGTTGTTTCCAAATCCGGGGGAGTGTTATAAAAAACATCCAACACTTTTCTTCTTCAAAGATGATGGCCTCATGCACATGCTTATGTGAGTGAGAAATTACATGCATCAATTGGGCAGTGCATACATTTTCAATGCAAAAAAGAGCATTCAACTGAAATTATTATCTTTGACCGAGGCAAGAGTATTTTCTTTGTGAGACTTGACATGCAGTACTTGGCATTTCCTAATTTTTTGTCTCATTCAATGTTTCTTGGTTATAACCAATCTGAGAAATTTGGCTGAATGGGCCCAATTAAGTCCTTTATTGATCCTTTGATTGTGCCCTTGCATCAACTTGTGCCCAGGTGTTTATAATATATATTTCTGCCTTGTGTTGTGCTCCCAGCCCCTATGAATAATTGTTCCATTCATGTGTATCACCAAGCTTCATAGTTGCAGTCATGGTAGCCTCTCTGATCATTTGATGGTACAAACTTAAGGGAATCATAACATTGATATTATGTTACAAATGGCTTGAGCTCTTGAGCTTAATGATATCATGTCAAGTGTTGTGGAGGGCAAAGCTCAATTTTATTTAGTGGCAGAGCACATATTGTATACAATGAAGATTTTGTCATCAGGGGCCCTAGAGCCATTGATCTCCTTTTGATCATGCAGCCCTCGCATCTCCTTATCATTTCAGTGTTCAACATTCCTCCATGATTGCATCAACCATCAGATGTGGGTGCAAGATGAAATCTACAACCTGTGCAAGCTGTTTGAGTTCAATGCTAATATTTCAGGCCTATGTTACCCCATTGGTTTACTATTTCCATATCACTGATTATGGGCCCCTTTCATATATGCTCACCCGTGCTTAGTATGATGTCAATAGTGCAATCACATTCGTGTAGAGTGAGATGGTGGTCCCCTGAGTTCTTGTGTGTAATCATGATATCCATGGGTTCACATAGCCTTGAGATCTTGTTGTGAGTTGGATGATCAAACGGCCCTTGCAATTTTGAGGGGTGAAATCTTAGTGTGTTAGAATTGGGTTGTGAGGACCATTCATCTCTTTTGAGATGGACAACCCTCACACCTCCTATGATCTCATTATGTTCATGTTGGGTTGGGGCCTCGCGAACTCTTAGATCAATTGAATCAACAACTCTCATTCATCAAGGAGGATTATCATGAGCTCTTTGCTATTGACCAATGCAATATTAAGTTAGAAATCTTGTGGGCAATATTAAGTTAGAAATCTTGTGGGCCCACTGCTCCATGTCTTATTGGTGCGGAAGTGTGTGATATGCTGTGGTGACAAGGTGGTGAGTACAAAACAAATTTCATTTGTCCCAAGGACAAATCACCAATATCACTTAAGGGGTCCAAGTGCGCTCAGGTGATTGTTATGTAGGGCACCACGCAGATATGGTGTAGGATGTTGGACCCAAATTGCATAATATCTAGTAAGAGCGGTTATATTTTTTTGTCACACTGCATGATTTAAAGGTGTTAAGCTCATTTCTTATGCCTGTGAATTTGCAAAGCAACAAACACCCTGGCACCAAAGAGTGCAGAAGAAGTTGTGTGCAAATTGCTATGAATTCAATGCATCATCAGTGACTGAACTCAAGGGGATCTATGGAAGATAGATGTATGCCTATTGGTGACAATGTGATCTGCCAAGTGCTAAATGGGTGAATTTAAGGGCAGTGGCTCAAGATTAAAGAGAAATTATCAGAGCCATGCTATGTGCCAGAAATACAGTAAAAAATCAAATCTTTGGTCATGGGCCAACATTCCAGCATTTAATGAAGACTGGAATTCAATGCATAGGTTTGGTGGTTGCCAGGAGTTGTGTGTTGTTCAAAGAGAATGTTTACCTGTTCTATCAAAGTTCAAATCCAATAGAGAACTCACCTAATCATACCCAAAGATCAAATCTAAACTTGTCCTCTTGATGAAAGTAAAACAAATGTTAAAACAATGGGCTGGTGTATCTTGCAGAGCCTTAAGATTGAGATAAATGGCAACATCATGTGGGTTTTAGGCCAATGTATAGAGCTATATATGTAAGAAAAAATCAGAAGTTGTGGTGTTGGTTGGTCTTGGACTCAATCCTGCTATAAATAGTTGTGTCCACTAATCAAGTTGAATCTAGGGTATCAATATGTGCGGTTCAAACTTTATTTTCACATGCTACACGTCTAGAGAAGGTATGGATTGCTGAAGCTTTTTTATGATACAAGTGTCTCCGTAGTTGTCTCGGTGATTTCAAGGAACAGATGCACCATATCTATTCCTAAGGCTAGATGTGCTAACCTGGTGTTGCATTAATCAGTTAGTCATAGGAATTCGTAAAACCATTTCAAAGTTCATTTGAACAAACCCCTTTGATACATCATATGAATTTGTCTTGTTCAGTTATGGATGTTTGAAGTATGCTTAGCCATGAATGTTTCTAATATATAGAGGTGTACATTTGGAACATCAGAGAGCCACACTTCTGGTTTTCGATTGCATGCTTAGTTCTTATGTTTGGACTTGTGAATGTGTTTCTTTTCGAGGCTTCACCTTTGACTCAACTACCCATGTGATTAGTGTTAGTTTCTCCCTTGCCTACTTGCATTGTTAATTTTATAACTCCTAATGAATTTTTTGAGAATTCAAATATATAGTACATCTTTTATATCTTTTTAGTGTTAGTTTCTCCCTTGCCTACTTGCATAGTTCAATTTTATAACTCCTAATGAATCTTTTGAGAACTCAAATCTGATACATGTTTAAAGAATCATGCGTGTGTGGTTTACAAGTTGCACAAGTGTCCAAAAGGGATTTATCTAAAGGTAAAAATTTGTTCATATCTTTTGGGTGCATGTGCATTCTTGTTTTCATATGTTCAAATTGAGACCTTCTAGGTTATTTCAAGGCAGCCATAGGGCATGGCTGCTTAAGGCCTAAATTATTATCTTATATTTCTCTCTAATTATCTTGTTTAGTGACCTCAGGAACACCTACACCCTCTCCTATTAATTGGTACATAACTGTCCACTCTTTAATGATGAATCTTGCCTCTCTATCTAATTTTATATTGTTTCCCTTGCCTTGATATTGAATGTCAGCTCTAGGAGAGTGAAGTTGCAATTTTGACAACCAACAATCACCACTTTTCTCTTGTTTATTCCCCAAGGTTTTTATTCCATTAATGCCTCTTATTATGAATCTGAGTGATAACTATTAAATATTGCTGTGCTAGTTAAACATGGTTTGTAATTACTAATTAGCACAACTATGCATATAAATCAGTTGATGATGCAGTCCAGGATCAGGAGCCCAGTGGCGGGCGGCTAATCCTAGCAGCTTAAACGCAATGGCAACTCACAAACATATTGTGGAAGCAACAAACACAAAGCACAATCTTTATTCATCAATTTCAGATTACAACTTTGCCTTAAAGGCATACACAGTCATGCAGTCCTCTTGATCGTCACATACAGACAGTCTTTCACACCTCTCTGTCAGTTACAACCAGATAAGGAGTATGAACATAACTTTAAATATCCTATGTCTTCTATACAGCTTTCAGTCCTCAGCTAAGGAGGAAGATATTACAATGCTATTGTACTACACTCCTCTGTCCCTCTTCTGTATCTATTCTCTCTCCTTCACACATATTTTTGGTTGATTCTGTAGAGGATACCAGCACCCAGCAGGTACTATTCCTGTGGATAAATTATTACCCACAACCTGCCAGCCAGGAATGAGTATTCGCATGAACCCCCTTATTCATTGCAGCTCACAACATATATACATGTATTCTGAAAGAGCCATCTCATGAATGAAATGAATCTGTCCATGAGACTGTCGCCAGCCATAAAGGCAGGACCTACAACCCTTAGGATGAGCAAAATTTGTTACTGTCGCAACATTTTATGAAGCATAAATTTAAAATTTGTAATTGCCATTCAAACATAACAACCCTGCCTATGATTAGGAAGAAGAACACCAGGCAACAGATCAAATAGGATATATAGCAGCAGGGGAAGGGCCAAAAACAGGTGTAAAAGGTGAAGCGTCTGACAACCAAATAATATGTATATGTCGCCCAGCAAGGTGACAGCCACTGCAGGTATTAAAACACCCACAATTTTATTTACTATGCCCAACAGCAAGGAATATTGCCAGCCATAATGTGGGCCTAGCAAATCAGAGAGGTTTAAAACCTTAAAACTTTAAAACTAGCAATTGCACCTTGGTGTGCAATGGTACGCCGAAGAGGTATGGAAGATCAATTAGGAAAAAAATTTGGTCTATTTTTTGCAAACATTTTAAAAAAAAATTAGAGTAGATCACGATGTGTATTGAACAAGATATTTAAAAATTATTTTCAGTTTATTTTGATGTAAAATATCTTAATTGTCAATAATTGACAAGTTCAAATGATGTTATACCCGAGAAAAGGAAATTGCTCAATCTACGAAAAATCACTAGATTGGGCTGTAAAGCTGTATATACCTTGGATTCATGGAAGCACTTCTATTGTTAAAATTTTCAGGAGCCAAAGGACCTTGGCATGTAACTTTCTGTCAACGCATTCTGGCTAATCAGTGAAGGAGATGATAAAATTGTAAATTTTAATGATCAGATAAATGCAAAGAAAATTAATTCAAAATTAGACACAAAGACACAGCAGATACCCTGGGAAAACCCTCTTGAGGGAGAAAAACCCAGCACCAATATATCTCTTATATATTAATTCTTGAAGAGAACACTTGTACAATCGAGGCCAATGAGAGAGGCCAGAATAAGTATCAACAGATAATAGTATCAAAGATTCTATTACATATAATCTGCTATCTCAGAACCGAATACTTCGACAATGATCACACTTTACATCTGATAAACTCACACTGCTTCTCCTGAATTCGCACTTGAGATAAGATAGAATAAAAACTGAATGTTGAATGGAAAGAACTCAATGAATATAAATACAAGAGAGGATGAGAGACGCATCCCTTCATTAAACTCAAAGTCGGCCTCCAAGAAGAATCGCGTCCAATAAGAAATAGGTCAGCTTCATAAGAACTCGTGCCTTTTTAAAATAAGACAAGCCTCTTCACAATGTCGGCTTTAAAATAGCACCTCTTAAATATTCGTGCCTCTTCAAGAATAAATATCTCTTATAAATTAAATAGCATTAAGCTATTATTTAATTTATTGCGAATGAGGAGATCGCTGGAAGAATTCTCCTGACGCTGCATTATAAACATCAACACTCCCTCTCAGCTAGAGAGGATACTTCCAACTGCACAAGACAAATCACCTCATCGTGATGTCTACCACTATGGCTACAACCATAAGTGAACAAGAAGAATATCACCTCATCATGATATCAGATATCGCCTCAACACGATATCAACCATAATGGCTACAACCATACTATGGTAAGTACAAGTGTTCATCACTTGCGTGATGTTGTCACCTCAACGTGACTTTCACCATGACTCTCTCAGAGGGTGAAACACAAGTACAACATATGTCATGGAGTCACACACATGACATCCACCATGACTCTCTCAGAGGGTGGAAACAAGGGCTTTCACCTCAAATCTCAAAGAGAAATGCATTAACAAGGGCTTGCACCTCAAATTCCTCCGTCTCAGAGGAAAATGCGTTAACAAGGGATTTCACCTCGAACTTCTCTCACAGAGAAGAACTCATTAAACAAGGCTCACTGATACTGAGACTCTTTCTCAGTCAAGGCTGGATTCTCCATCATACCAAGCTTATCCCGAAAGTACACAAACTTTATCTTGGAGAGAAGCTTGGTGAGAATGTCTGTCGTCTGCTCATCAGTGTTGATATAACTCAACTGTATAGCCTTGCGCAGTACCATATCTCTGATATAGTGGTACTTGACCTCAACATGTTTGGTTCTGTCATGAAACACAGGATTGACAGAAAGCTTCACGCAACTCTGATTATCACAATGAATGATAGTAGGCTCCATTGATTGTCCAAACAATCCTGCAAGGAGCTTACGAAGCGACACTGCTTCTCGAGCTGCCATACAAGCTGCAATATACTCTGCCTCTATTGTACTTAATGCTACAGATGACTGCTTCCTGCTGCACCAGGATATCATAGCAGAACCCAAACTGAAGCAACAACCAGAGATGCTCTTCCGATCTGTGACACACCCTGCCCAATCAGAATCAGTATAACCATGTAACTCCAAGTCTGCATCTGAAGAAAACCTCAACCCATACCCAACTATGCCACGCAAGTATCTCAGGATATGTTTAGTTGCAACAAGATGTATTTGTCTCAGCTCACACATGAACTGGCTAAGTGCACTCACTACATAACAAATATCAGGTCTAGTGTTAACTAGATACATCAAGGATCCAATTAGCTGTCTGTACAATGTAGGATCCACCAAGTTTGAACTAGTTGCAGCCTCCTTCAATTTATGTAGGTTAGTCTCCATGGGTGTAGACATGGATTTGCAATCCATCATACCAAATCTCTTAAGTATATCAATGGTGTACGTCCCTTGACTTAGAATCATCTCATCTGGTTTCTGCCAGACTTCTAAGCCAAGGAAGTAATGCATGAGCCCAAGGTCCTTCATCTCAAATTTAGAAGTCAACTCCTTCTTACACTCAAGAATCAAGTGATCTTCTCCAGTAAAAATCAAATCATCAACATATAAAACCAAAATTAATGCTTCACCATTGATTACCTTGAAATAGAGATTTGAATCAGCATCATTTTTCAAGAAGCCCAAACTTGACAGATACCGATCAATCCTTTCATACCATGCACAAGGAGCCTGCTTAAGACCATACAAGGCCTTCTTCAGCTTGCAAACATGTGACTCCTTCCCATGAACCTCAAATCCATCAGGTTGCTCTATATAAACTTCTTCCTCAATCACTCCATTGAGAAAAGTTGTCTTCACGTCCATCTGGTGAATCTCCCATCCTCTAGATGCAGCAAGAGCAATGATGGTTCTGACAGAAGTATAGCGAGCAACAGGAGCAAATGTTTCTTCATAATCAACTCCCTCTTTCTGTGAAAATCCACGGGCCACGAATCTTGCCTTGTACTTCTCAATGCTCCCGTCTGCAGCATGCTTGATTTTGAAGAGCCATTTTGAAGATACCACTGATTTGCCCTCTGGTCTAGGAACAATGCCCAAACATCATTCTTAAGAATTGATTGATACTCCTCTGCCATAGCATCTCTCCAAACCTGATGACTAGATGCTTCCTCAACATAGGTAGGCTCAAATTCTATAATCTGACTCATTAAGGCAAATACAACCGAGAACTTATGTGGCCTTTTGGCTTCCGAATAAAATTTCTAGGAGCTGCAAAACTTTCAGCCTCCTTGCATAGCACGCTTTAGCCCATCGAGGTCTTTTCTCCCAATAAATGTCAAGGCTCCATTAGTAGGTTCCAAGGGTTCAACAGGATCAATATCTTCTTTTGGTTCTGAAGTCTCCCTCTGAATCTCAGGAGTCCTTCGAATGATGACCCCTATCCCTGAATGCATCTCGGTGATCAACTTCTCTCCTGGAATGTATATTTTGTAGGCTTTTGATGTCTCACTGTAGCCCACAAATATTTCCTTCTTGCCAGGGCTCCAACTTAGTTCTCTTTTCCTTTGGAACATGAACATAGATAGGACATCCAAAGATCCTCAAATGACTGACTTCAGGCTTCTTCCCTGTAAAGGCTTCTTCCAGAGTCATATTCTCCAAGACCTTATGAGGACTTCTGTTTTGTACATATACAGCCGTCCTGGAAGCTTCTGCCCATAAGAAGGTTTGCAAATCTTGATCATGGATTATGGCCTTTGCTGCTTCCACGATCGTCCTGTTCTTTCTTTCCGCAACACCATTTTGTTGAGGATTATAGGGGACACAGAACTCCCTCTTAATCCCTGCATCAATACAAAAATTCCGAAAACTGCCAGAGGTGTATTCTCCACCATTATCAGATCTAAGGACCTTAATTCTTTTACCAGAAAGATTTTCTACCAAGGCTTTAAATTCCTTAAACCTATCTAACACTTCCTTAGACTCTTTAGTTTTCAAAAAATAAATCCAAGTCTTCCTAGAGTGGTCATCAATAAAAAGAACATAATACAAGAATCCACTCGAAGACGGAACAAACATAGGACCACATAAATCAGAATGAATAAGGTCTAAAATACACTTAGATCTATTTTCTCTACTATGAAAAGGGGCTTTTATATTCTTACCCAAAGCGCAACCCTTGCAAGTACCTTCGTGCTCCTCGTTGAACTTAGGAAGGCCCGACACCATCTTCTCCATGATAGGTAAGGCTCGGAAGTGTAGGTGAGCCAATCTCCGATGCCAAAGATCACATAGACTTGAAGAATCATGAACCAAAGCTTGTAGAGGACGTGTGACTCTATAAAGGCTTTCATGTCTAACTCCAATTACTTGAGCATCCTTGAAGCTAGAGTTCTCCATCCACACTAGAACTTTGCCTTTGGAGAAGGCAACTTGATATCCTTTATCTTCCAAAGCTGAAATAGAAATAAGATTGTGCTTGATTCCAGGAACATAAAGAACATTACTCAACTGAAGTGTGATGCCGGAATCCAAATGAAGTGTAGAGGTCCCAATTCCTTTCACGGAGTAGCTAGCATCATCTCCAATGATGACTTGCTCTGACTCCTTCCACCAAACTTGATAAGTGCTCCTTAAAACCAGTGATGTGTCGAGAAGCCGATCGTCAGCCAAGTGTTGGTGTCGGTAGGTACACTGCTTGACAATGCCGAGTAGAAAAAATATTCACTTGAATCCTTTTGCGGAGAAGCATCATCAACATCAGCAACGGTGGCTTGTTGCTTAGGTCTAGTTGGACAATGCTTAGCGAAGTGCCCAAACTTATCACACCTAAAGCATTGAATCTTGGACATGTCTCTCTTCTTCTTGAAGGGAGGTGCATCATCATTTCCCTTGTCTCGATTCCTCTTGAAGAATCCTTTCCTTCCATCTTTTCCTTTCTTCTTTGAAACATGGGAGGCAAGAACATGAATGTCTTCATTTTTTGAACTTTGACCAACACCTCTTGCCAACAACCTTGATTCCTCTTGAATGCAATCTGATCTTAGGCGATCAAACTTAGGCAATTTTGATCTTGCACTGATTCCCTGAATGTAAGATTCCCAAGACAAAGGTAAACCATTGCGAGCGAGCATAGTCAAGTCTTTGTCATCAACCATATGCCCTATTGTTGAGAGCTGATCTCTCAAATCTGAAATCCTCATAAAGTATGCAATCACTGATTCACCTTTCGCCATCTTTACATGATGTAGTTGTTGCTTCAGTGCAAGTGCTCGGCTGGTATTGTTGATTTCGTACATCTCTTCCAATGTTTTGAACATGTCTCTTGCTGTCTTCAACTTAGAGACGATAGGAACAATATGATCCTTGACGGAATCAACCAATATCTTCATTGCTTTAATATCCTTCTTTACCCACTGCAACTTCTCTTCTTCCTCCTCAGGTTCAGGAACGCTAGACTCCACAAACTCACCCAAGTCATTTTCACGCAAGGTAAGCATGATCCTAAATCTCCATGATGTGAAGTTAGATGCTCCCTCGAGTCTATCCTCAATCTTCAAACCGTTCACCATCTTGACTAATGTAGAAAATGAACAAAGAAGTATGAAGGAGAGAATAGGGTATCGCTGATTAGGAATAAATCTGATCACGATCCTCTCAAACCCGCTCTGATACCATGTAAATTTTAATGATCAGATAAATGCACAGAAAATTAATTCAAAATTAGACACAAAGACACAGCAGATACCCTGGGAAAACCCTCCTCTTGAGGGAGAAAAACCCAGCACCAATATATCTCTTATATATTAATTCTTGAAGAGAACACTTGTACAATCGAGGCCAATGAGAGAGGCCAGAATAGATAATAGTATCACAGATTCTACTACATATAATCTGCTATCTCAGAACTGAATACTTCAACAATGATCACACTTTACATTTGATAAACTCACACTGTTTCTTCTCCTGAATTCGCACTTGAGATAAGATAGAATAAAAATTGAATGCTGAATGGAAAGAACTCAATGAATATAAATACAAGAGAGTTGATCTTGAATATCTTGATCATTAATCTCCATTTTACCCTGGTTTATCTTGATCATTAATCTCCATTTTACCCTGGTTTCACTCTAACTTGACATTTTATCTTGAATGGATCCCAACGGCAAATAGAAATACTTAACTTTGAAAGTGGCCAAAATTAGTTATAGGGACTCCACAGAAGAGATAGAGGAACCAGAAGGTGGGTCTAGCTTAAACTACATCGGAATTGGAGCTATAAAAGAAGAAGAAGAAATCATAGAAGCTGGTGTGAAAAATAATAGACTAAAGGAGAATGATCATTCATCTGCAAGCTCAGCTCTATATGTGGAACAGAAGAAGGAAGAATCAAATGATTTTACAAATCAAAATGCTAAAGCTCAAGACCATTTGTCCCACTATACTCTATCTGAAGCTCCTAACGAAGGTTGTGGAATTTGGCTTTACACCTGCCAATTGCATTTGCTTGAAAGTCTAAAGCCTTTTCAACAAATCCATTTTGTTCATATTCTACAATCATCACAATCCATGAGACGAGATTTTTTTCAGGTATTTTGTCAAACAGTTCACGTGCCTTGGTAATACTTCAGAGGGTCTGCATAATAGCTTTCCACAGGAACCTCTACCAATCTCTTTCGATAGTCAAAATCCACTCCCTACCAATAAACAGAGTCAATATTCGGGTCTAACCTATTTCGGTACTCTAACTCAGGGATACCAACACCAGCAGAGAGTTGATCTCCTGGGAGTTGTTTCTGATAAACAAAAGCATACGGATCTATAGCCTGCAGACCCAAATATGGATTAGATGTCGTTAGAGGAGCCAAATCTCTACCACCACCATATGCCGCAAGAGGAGCCAAATCTTTGCCACCACCATGTTGAAAATTGAGGTGTTTATGTAGCTTAATACTTTGTAAAGCTTTATGATTGTTGATCTAAATATGTATTCTTTTTTACAGATTCTTTGTGGGTGATTATCTGATTAATTCATTTTATCATTTGTAGAATGAAGACATAAGGTTTTAGAAGAATTAGACAGAATATTAGAAGATACACAGTATATACCGTGGAGAAACCCTTTCGGGAAAAAACTCCATCAAGAATCAATGTATTATTTAATCTCAGAATAAGATTACAATAATTCCAATCCTTGCTTGAGATGCTTCTTCTTCCTTCAACAAATCTTCTTCACAACCTGCAATAAAAACTGATACAAACTCTCTTCAACTTGCTTGAGATAAATAGGCAATAATCAACCTTGTAAACTCCAAAGAGTTACAATTACAAAGCTCAAAGCTTATCACCAAAAACCTTTGCCTATCTCTTGCAAGTAGAGTTCAACCGTGAAGAACAATGTCAAATCAACTCCTCCATCCATTTGGGCGTCCCAAACTGAAGTCATAACTCAACCTTTATTCCGAAGATATTTTCAAAGCTTATCCTCAAAGTAGGTGCCCAAGAATGGGCCCACTTAACTCAGCCTCTGAAATATCTTAGCATGCAAAAGTGTTAACTCCAAGAAGCCAACTTGGGCGCCCAAGGTGGGTCCAAGTCATTCTCTGTTAACTGAAACATATCTCTACACCATTCATGCAAGAATGATGATCCTCTGTTAACTGAAAGTAGTCACCTGTCATCTGTCATGCAACTCAAGTCATTAGTCATGCATTCCAAGTTAACTGAAGTCAACTAGCATTCAACTGAAACTAACTACATGCAACTGAAGATTATTGAACCATAACTGAACTGAACTGAACTTCATGCATGTAAACATCAATCCCTAACTTCTAGAATCTTTACATGCATTACAGAAGTGCTATCTTTTTCTCCAAACAGTTAACTTTACTCAAGGTGGGTTCCACCTTCCATGTGGGCGCCCCATGTGCTCCTATTATTTAGGAACTCATTTTGGACGCCCTCACATGCTCCTAACATTTAGAATTAATTACAAATGTCAATTAACATGATTATTTCATTCAAAATTAATCTCTTTCTAATCCTAGTGTTTGAGAACACTTTCCAAGGACTTAGGAGATACATGAAATAAATAATGTTTAGGATTACAATTAAATGGCATCCTATTTCCAACACACCATACCAATATAAGTCCCTTTTAGAAAGGGTTGGATCAGGAGCAGATTCCAATAGTGGAGCCTAAGGATTATGATCAGCATGTACCATTCTCCAGGCAGCCTCCTCCCAATAGCGTAGCAGCTCCCCTTCCCTTTCCATCAACATCATCTCCTCCCTTCTAATTTCCTCCCTCCTTATTTCCTCCTGCCTTATTTCTTCCCTCCGGAATTCCTCTCTTCACAATTCCTCCCTCTGCATTTCTTCTCTTCGTAACTCTTCCCTCACCAATTCCTATGTTCTTTATGCTTCAATGGATGTACATACTATTCCAAAGCTCCCATTTTGTCATGGGCAGGGAGGATGCTAGCAAAGGTTGCAGAATTTGGCTTTAAACCTGAAATGGCATGGCTCAACAACAGAGCCCAGTTCTGTTCCCACCGCCTGCGGATCCTTACTTTTCCTATCTCTTACTTGAAGAAGACGAAGATGATGAGAATGGTGACTCTGCATCTGCCTCCTGCTACTGGGGATTCTGCAAAAGTTGCATGCGAGAATTGCCATTTGCCCTTCACTTTGTTGTTTCTGAAAATTTTGAGAGGTTGTGATGCTTTGCATGGTCGAAAACCCTCTCTGCTGAGTTTGACATCGTTGATCTCTCAAGTTAGCTTCGCCCACTTCAAATAGGATACGCCTTCGGCGTAAATAATACCATGACACCTTAGAGGTAAATGTCCAATATTGAATTTTGAATTTTGAATTTTCTTATGCAACACTTAAAGACTTAAGGTTATGTGGGCCCCAAGGTCAAAAGGAATCTTACCCAGCCAGGATGGGGGAACAAAGTGTGTGGGTCTTGGTAAATATAGCCAATCAGCAGGCAAGCTAATACAGTGCCCAATATGAAGAAATAAAATGTCCTTTATTTCCAGCTCAGCTTCACATTCATGGAGATCTTAGGCCGGTCCCAGCAGGTTTGGACTTGGATGCTCATGCCAAGACGAGAAATGTGGGTCCCATAGAAAAAGCAATAAATTAAATCCTTTGTGTCCAGCTCCACTCGGAAATTAATAAATGCTGAAAGCAAAAGACAACCATTAAAAAAAAGGGGGTGGGTCCCAATCTGGAGCATTCACCATCCATGTGGGCCCCACCAATAAACGATCACAACCAAAGAAGCCTGAATTAAAGTCCCAAACAGACAAGTCAACAAGGAAATAACCTGAAAACTACACACCAAAACTTACAGCAAAAATTTAAATCAAATTACCATGTTTTTGCACTATGCAGGATCATATGTGGACCCAGATGCTCCTACATCAGTTGATGATTGATTAAGTGTCTAATTGATTCAATTCAAAATTGACAAGAGTACCATATTAACTTGGTTCAAAACCTTTCTAGGCAAAAGTAAGCAAATGTGAGCTAGGTGAAATTACCTTCTTACTCTTGATCTTTCAATTTCTTGATTTCCATGTTTCATTGGCCTTCATTATTAGCTCACTAGGGAAACAAAACACAAGAATTGTCCCATAATCATTTGGGAATAGAAAAAAAATACCCCTAACATTACAGCAGTTCTTGAATCAGACGGTGTTATTTATTCTAAACTCTTCTTTGTTTTGAAGTACTTTAAGGTGCAATATTATGTAACCAAAACGTAGGAATGTGGGGCAGTGTTAATGAGGTGTGAAGATGACCAACCCCGGTCAGATAAATATTTAGTTTTTATGTTGTCTGCATCATTTGTTTGTACTTCAAGGCCGGGAAGGCAATAGGAAAGCTATTCACAACACTAAGAAAATAAAAGGGTCAATTCTACAGCCCTCCTCATCTCACTAAAGCAAGTCAGTTGGGTGAATGTCACACTGGTGCTCATATAATTCAAGCCAAAGGGATTGGTATCTGAATCCACATGATGGAAAGGGTTTTACTTCCTTTTTCATGTTTTACTGGATTCTTGAAAGATACACATTCTACATCACATGTGGTTAGTCACCAAAAAGCTCAGCTTCGGGGAGGAGGAACTCACCCACAGAGCCCTACCCACATTTCTTGGTGACAATTTTTAAATGTAAGATAGTCACAGTATGTACTCTTGCCCATATACTTCATATAATCATATACCCTATTTCAAAACAGCATCCTTGTATCCACATCCCATGCCTTGAGCTGTCTATGGCAACCAGGAAGCATGAGAATTACATCAGTTGAGCATCAAACTACATGGACTTTACAAAATCTTGTACTTTTTTTAGTGGATATATATACAAGCTAATAAACATGTTAAGAAAAAAGACAAGAATAACTACTTGTAAATTTGTAATGCAATTTTTGTATTTATCAAGCTAGAAAATTGAACCCAAAAAAATGCAATTACATACAATTATACAACTTGAGAATTAAAAACAAGGGGCAAGTTAAGTGATCTAGAAAGGTAATTGGCACATAGGATTGCCAAAGAAGAAACACCCTAAGGAGTTCTTTTTAATTGATGTACAGATTTAATCCTACCTGCCAATTATTTCATCCCATCCAAGAGCAGTGAAACTAATAACAAGTTCAAGAACCTGGAACTCTTTTTTGAAGGGATTAAATAATGCACCATGAAGCAAAACATAACTTTAGCAGTTGGAAAATGTCATAGATAATTACCTCCAATAGAGAAAATGCCTGCATTGTTGATCAGAACATTTAAAGTACCTTGTTGAGCATTCCATGCTGATGCAAAATTCCTAACAGAATCAAGGGAAAGGAGATCCAACTCCATCACCTGTACAAAGGCAGTTACTCAATAAAATCAGTAAATCAGATAAGATGTCAATTTACGTGAGATTTTGATAGCAGAAAAGACAAAATCTAGTGAAAGGTAAGAACTCGCAATGAGAGGAACAAAGAAAATTTCAAAAACACCAGTAAGTTGTAGATAATTGATGGAAAATGTAAGTAAAATATATTGCTCAGGTAGGATCAGACAAAGAAAGCCATGTTGACAAAAAAGCCAACAAAGAATCCACCAAGTCAAAATTAGTGAACACCTACAATTGAGTGAGAATGAGGAACATCACATGTGTGCAAAAAAACATGAATAGCAATTGATGGCCTTCAAATAATATCATCATAAGAGATGGTAGAAATGTTCTTTGGATACCAGTGACTAATGTTGATGAGTAGGAAACAAATGTTATACAATATGATGTTGATGAAAATGTAAGGTTGCAAGATATTCTTCAAAAATGTTATCAGAGAAGCCTAAGTTGATTAAATTTCCCATGCATTCCACCCTTCAACTTTGAAAGTAAAAAGATTCTAGTGCAAAATTAGATAACAACATACTTTCAATCATTCTACATCAGGGAAACCCGAGGACGCCTCCCCTGTCTAAAATGACCCGTCCCTATCCTCGAGACATCCTGAGAACAAGGGGACGACTAGGGGACGGTCCCCTGCCGTTTCCTTTTTTTGAGAATCAGCAAGAAATGTGCCAGAAACGGGGGGACGGAGAGAGGAAAAAGAGGGACAGCTGACCGTCCCACAGATGGCCAGCCGTCCCCTGCGTTTCAACTTGTTTTAAAAATTTAAAACAAAAAACATTTAAATTTAAAATTAAGCCCTCAATTCGTGGCTTATGTGGGCCCTCACCTTCTATGCTGCCCTTATGAGTAAAAAGACTCCTCATTTTAGTCATTTTTACATTTGTTTGTGAAGGCAAAAAAGGAGCAGCTGTAGGGTTTGTGAAGGCAGCCATTGCAAGAGGAAGAACAGCAAGGTAAAGAAGGAGAAGAGGTTGAATCTAGAGCAAGTGGGGCTGCAAATCCATCAAAGAGGTATGTATTTTCCTTCTTTTTTTTCAATTTTTTTGCAAAGTTTCAAGCATAAAATGTCTGATTTTTTGCATTTTCTGCATTTTCTAGTTTAAACTTGCATTCGAAATTAAAAAAAAAAAACATGAACAGCAGTGGGAATGGGATTGAAAGTAAAAATGAAGTGCAAAATTGTAGAGAAAGTGGTGAGGGTGTTATATTAGAATAATTGAAATTATCTCTTTAATGGTCAATAGTGTAACGAGTTGTATATATTAGAATGTTTCTATATTTTTGTCTTTGTTCGATTGTTTCATATTATAAACATCGCTCCTTGTAAACTATATATTGAAACATTGGCTTCCTGTAAATATATCAACTATTTTTTACCATCTGATTTGATACATGGTATCAAAGCCAAACGACTTGGCGCTATTCGTTTTTTATTTTTGGCTCTTGAAAATCGCGTTTTTTTGTGATCTGAAAATCAAGCCTATGATTTTCAAAAATCACAGATTTTCCCTGGTCTAAAGAAATAAACAACTAGTTGAGGGTTTGAAAAAAAAAATTCAAGTGTTTTTTCATCCTCTTCTGGCGCGTTTTGTTTAATCTTTCTTCTGGCGTTTTCTGCAAACCCGTTTTTTCTCAGCTCGCTTTTTATTTCTACCTGCGACCTTAGCATTTATGAACGCATTGTTTTAAGGCGCCATTTACCTATTTGCTCATGCGATTCCTCTCTATCTAGGAGCAACTTTTATCTGTGTCTAAGGGTGATTTTTCTCCTTTTCGGGATCTATCTGCACACGTTCTTCTAACCTCATTTTTTTTGCCCAAATTCGTGGTGTCTTCTGAGCACGGGTTTCTCTGGTTGGCGTGCGATTTCTGAAAACACATTTTTCTGTAGATTTCATCTGTTTTCTAGGCACCTTCTATTCTCCAGTTTTTTTTGAAATAAAAAAATTCGGCTAGAGTTTTGAAAAATCCTTTGTTTTTCAAGTTGAAATTTTTTTCTGATCACAGATTCTTTCTGGGTTTTTCAAGAAGATTTTTGGGTAGTCATCTATTTTTTTGGGTGCCTCGTAATCCATGCATTGGAATTTGTGCAAGCAGGTTTGTCTTGAAATTTGTGCCTGAAACTGCCTCAACTTTCAATACATTGGAATTTGTGTCTTGGGTTTTGTGCATTCAATTTTTGAGCCTCTTTTGTGTATCTCGTTTTTCGTGCTTCGAAAAGCATGAAAGATGGCATCTTTGACCAACATTATGTTGGACGGCAGTCAGCGAATCAATGGCAGAAATTATAATACCTGGAAGCAGCGAATGATGATTATCTTCGAATATCGCTGCCTTGATCAGATTGTTCTAGGCAATGCTACTCGTCCCACAACGGCAGGTAAAGACCAAGAAAAGTTTGATGAGCAAAATCGTGAAGCGGTGATGCTCATTAAGCTTTTAGTTACCGATGATCAGCTTCCATAGATTCCATCCGGCAAAACAACTGTTGAGATTTGGGAGCATTTGAAAACCTTGCATGAGACCTCCCATAAGATTCATGCGTTCTTTCTGAAGAACCAACTATTCTCCATCATGATGGATGAGAGAATGTCCTTACAGGAGCATCTGACAAAGATTCAGGACATCAGTGATCAGTTGGAGGCGATTGGTCGGAAGATGGAGGAAGAAGACATGGTAGTCATCAATTTGAAAAGTCTATCCAAGTCTTATGAGCACTTTGTTGAAACCCTCAACATTACATCGACTAATGTTGATTTGAAGTTTCCAGAGCTTTGTACCATCCTTTTGTAGCAGAAACGTTGAAAGCAATAGTTTGGTAGTAGTGCCTCTTCGTCCTCTACAGAGCAAGCTTTTGCAGCCAAGTCTCAAGCTAAGAATAAAGGGAAAGGTCAACCTTCACAACAGAAAGGCTCAGGTCAACCTCAGGACAGCCCCAAGAAGAACATTCAATGTAATCACTGCCACAAGTATTGGTCATATGAAAAAGGATTGTCGTTAGCGTTTGGCTTCTAAACAAAAGAAGCAGGGAGGGTCTCAGCAAAAAGCAAATGTTGTCGAGCACACTGAGCAAAAGGAATCTGCCTTGTATGCTTTTATGGCTAAAAGACCTACAGATCATGTGAAGTCCTCTGCCTGATACATTGATTCGGGTGCTTTGCGACACTTCACCCATCGGCGTGATTGGTTCACAGACTTCTCTCCTTTCACTGACTCAGTTATATTTGGAGGAGGTAAAAAGTATACCATTGTCGATAAGGGCACTCTTCAGATTCAGTCTAGTGGGAGGAATCTCATATTCCTCAATGTATACTACGTTCCTGGCATGGAACTGAACCTTCTCTTTGTCAGTCAGATTATGCGGGACTCTCCTCAGTTGGAAGTGGTATTCGGTGCACATAAGTGTTCGATTGTTGATTGGGAGACTCGCTCCACTATGGCTGTTGGTATTGAGGATCATGGTCTATACAGACTGGTGATTCTCCAAAGTTAGCCATGGCAGCCAAAAATTCTACTATTAATATTATCAATCTTTGGCATCAGTGGTATGGGCACTTAAATGTGCACTATCTCTCTCAGCTACCTCAGGAGGGCCTTGTAGCTGGTTTACCTAAGATCCAGACTCAGCATCATGGACTTTGTGGAGCTTGTCAAGCTGGGAAGCAGCACAGAACACCATTCTCGGATGGTGACTCATGGCAAGCCTCCAAGGTACTACAGTTGGTTCACGCTGATGTATGTGGGCCAATGAATACACCTTTTGTTACTGGTTGCAGGTATTTCTTGCTTTTTGATGATGATTTCAGTCGTAAAATGTGGGTGTACTTTCTTAGACAGAAATCAGATGTCTTTTCTGTATTTCAAAAGTTTAAGGCCTTAGTAGAAAAAGAGTCTGCCTGTTCCATAATCACTCTTAGGTCAAATAATGGGGTGGAATTTTGTTCCACTGCTTTCTCCAACTTCTGTGATACACACAGCATCAAACACCAGTTAACCACACCCTACACTCCTCAGCAAAACGGTGTTGTAGAGTGGCACAATCGTACAATCACTAAGATGGCCCGCTCCATGTTACAACATAGGAGTGTTCCTAATAAATTTTGGGCAAAAGCAGTCTACCTTCTTAATCGGTCTCCTACATAGGCTATTAAGGGGAAGACTCCTAAGGAAGCTTGGACTAGTCGTAAACCTCAGATCAGTCATTTGAAAATCTTTGGCTCTTTAGTATATGTATGGATTCCAGATGTCAAGCGCTCCAAGTTGGATTCCAAGAGTCAAAAGCTTATGTTCACAGGTTATAGTGACAACCATAAGGCTTACCGGTTGATTGATGTAGACACTGATCGTCTCATCTTCAGTGGGGATGTTGTTTTTGATGAAGAACGAGGACCCTTTCTCCTTTCCTCGTCTGTGCAGCATTCTAAGGATCAGCCTTTGAAGGCTTCTGATTTGGGTGTCCGTCTTCCGTTAGGTCCACCTGATGGGAGGGATGATGCAGATTCAGTTTTTGATGATGCTCAACACAATTTTCCTTCGGATGATGATGATCTTCCACCTATTAAACCTATTCCAAATCCAGTGCTAGTTCCAGCTCCTCTTGTTGCATCTGATGTTGACACTTCTCCTCTTTGGCCTAAATGGTGGGCTAAGACCATTGGTGATCTTCATGATGATGAGCTCATTGAGGGTAGACCATTCAAAAACAAGAGCAAACAGCAGCATACAGTTAATTTTGCTCTCATGGCCAACATTCACAGTATTTATGAGCCTCAGAAATATTCAAAGGCTAAAGGAATTCCTGAGTGGGAAAAGGCTATGGAGGTTGAATATCATAGTCTTCAGAAAAATCCAAAGTTCCACGAAGTTTCGGGGACGGGGACAAGGGGACGGCGAGGGATGCGTTTCCAGGATGGGAGACGGGGGGCCTAAATTGGGGGACATGAGGGGGACGGCAGGGGGATGACGGCGGGGGGGCGGCGCTAAAATACATATAGTACTTGAAAAATTAGTTATAAAAAGATGTATAACAATATAATTACATTAAACTCTAAACACAATAACACATCGCAATAATATATCATTTCATTGACATTGGAAAATGCAACAAGAACTATATGTTTCATAATTTGAGTTTCATAATCATGATTCATGAATCATAATTTGATAATTACAATCAAGTATCATTGTATCATCAATGTTCAAACTTCAAACATCAAAAACAGAGTACGAGTATCAAAATAGTAAATACTAATAGTAAATGGCTCCAGGCTAATGGCCTGATGCCTCTAATGATCTAATCATCCCAAGCTCTATGCCAATCTCCTCGTCACTAGAACTGCTGGACTCCGCATGCTGAAGCTCATCTAAACCAATACCAACCAGCCCTGTCTCTGTAGGATCATCATCCATCTGTGTTGGCTCTTTTGGTTCTACATCCCATCTGGCTGCTGGACTCTCCTTGTATGTAGTTGTGTTGCGGTCAAATAGACGTAAGGCACTATGTACAGCCACAAGCTTCTCTGCCCTCCTAGAAGTAAGCTTGTTCCTCTTAACGGAGTGGATGAAGCTAAGTGGACCAGTTCCTCTCAGCAGCAGAAGAACTAGAAACCTGGGACAGCAAACGAATGGCTAGAGTAGTAATCAAAGATCTAGGCCCATGCATAGTCCACCACAACTTGGGGTCCTCCTCTGACATAGTCTCCAAATCTACCTTGGCTGCCTCTGAATATCCCCAAAGAGTGGCAAATTTTGTCCACTCGGTACAAAGCAAGCTGGCCTCTATAGGATCATACATTTTGTCAATGGCCTTCATGAACCCTTCCTTCACCTCAGCATCCTCTATAGGTGTTATTCTGTCGGGACGTGGCACATACCACTTTGGGTTCAATGCATAGGCAACCATGTGTAAGGGAGTGTTGAGCTTCTCCCATCTACGTTGAATGATTGGATAAATGTGCTCGGTGTAGAATTGCATTGTGGGGTCCTTCTCTCGCACTTTAGCCTTCATTTGATCAAGCATGGAATTAATGCACTCGTATACCTCTCCAAGGGAAGGTGCATTAGAGTCCCCAAATCTAATAACTTTGAAGATTGGATCAATGATGGAGATAATATATTTGGCATCAGCCCAAAAGACATCATTCTTCACCACCTCCTTAACCCTCAACCCCTGTTGTGTCTTCGACTCAGGCCATCGGTTCCACTTTGTTGTCATTACCATTAGTTGCAATGGCTCTTGCAACTCAAGCATCCTCTCCAAGAGAATAAAGTATGATGCATACCAAGTCTCTGTAGGTTTCAGGAATTCCTTCTTGGAGAAGGTCCTGAAAAGTGCATGTGAAGTATGATGGTTGCAGATAAACATCTGCACATCTCTAGCATCACTCACAATTGATTTGATCCAGCTGATTTTACCCATGTCCTTAAGTGCATTATTCATAGCATGCACACAGCAAGGAGTCCACCAATTGTGTCTATAGGCTGCCTCAACCAACTTCCCTGCAGCTCTACACACATGGGTCGCATCTGTCACTACCTGCACCACATTTTGTGGCCCAACCTCCTCTATGGCATCCTTGACGATCTGGAATTGATAATGAGCATCCTTGCTATGCCCTGAACAATCAATAGCCCTAAGGAAATAAGGGCCCATTGTAGATGTGACCATGATGTTGATGAGTGGACGATGCCTAATGTCCGACCACCCATCCATGACTATGCTGCATCCACTTGAGACCCAAGTTCTCTTCATCTTCTCCATCAAAATATTAATCTTGGAATAGTTATGATCCAAGATTGTTGTCCTCAATTTAGTTTCCCCTGGTGGCACATATGATGGTCCTGCCCTTATTACCTTTGACATAGCTTCCTTGTAATAAGGAGAGCGAGCCACATGGAATGGAATGCCATTGGCAAAGAAGAATTTGCCAATAGCATCATCTGCCTCATGCTTTGCTTGTGCATTGAATAAATTTGCCAATGGTTGTGAACTTGAAGATGCCACTTTACGTTTCCCCTTAGGCTCTCCTACACCTGAACTGAATGGATTTGGTGGCCTTTGACTCTGCAAAGTAGAAGTAGAAACTGCTGCAATCTGATCACCCTTACTCCTATGTGCCAATGTAGCTGTCATAGGTGTTGCTTCCTCATTAGAACCCCATAATTTTAAAATTTCAACTTTATACTTTGCATTTTTTTCCACCTTCCTACAAACATCTACACCTTTGCCTCAAATAAGAAGAAAGTGAGCATTAGTTCTAGTAATGCTCCCAAACCAATCAAGAAGACAAAGGTGGCACTCCCACTTTCTGGTGCCCCCACATGTCCCAGGCTGTGTCGGCATCTTAGTTGCAAATTGTTTTAATGGTGATTTTAGATCAAAGGAGCCCTTGGCATATCTTTGGAGGATTTTTGAAGGGCATTTATCTTTTCTACTCTCAATAGAACCTGCTTCAGCTTGAGTCTGAGTATTTGAGTCATGTTCACCCTCGTCTAGTTCTATTTGAAAATCTGAATCATCAGATTCATTTTCACTTCCACTTCCAATTTCTGCTTCAACCTCTTCACCCTCAACCTTATCATCACTTCTATTGATTGAACTCATTATGATAATGTCAAATGAGGCTGCAAAAAAGATTTAAAAACAAAATCAGACCTCTATAATTTATTGCAAAAGATGAAAATAAAAAAACAGTATGATGTATCAGAAATTTTAAATTTTGAAATCAAATTATCAGAAATTGAAATTCTGAAAATTTCTGAATTTTTGATAATCTAATTTGAGATTTCCATTTCAAAGTTTTAACTTTTAAATTTAAATTGACAGCGTGCCTCAAAGAGATGTCATCTAATGGAATGCAATGATTGGAGGATATGCACAAAATAGATTTGCTAAAGAGGCTTTAGAAACTTTCAACCTTCAGGAAAAAATTAAAATGAAACATTGAAAATGCAACTGGCAGGTGTAAAGCTGAACTTTGCCTGTGAGTGTGAAGTTGTGAACTTTTTGACAGTATCTGAGTATAGAGGAATTTTGTTAGATGTTGTAGTTGCAACTACCTTGGTAGACATGTATGCAAAATGCCAAAATGCCAAAATGTGGAAGCATAGACAAGACGTGAACTTTTTGACAGCATGCCTCAACTTCAAGGCTCAAAGAGATGTCATCTCAATTCTCATGGAATGCAATGATTGCAGGATATGCAGTTGCACAGAATGGATGCATTCAAAACAGTGGACTCACTGGACTGTAAAAACTAAAATACTAAAAAGCTTTAGGAACTTTCAAGCAAATGCAAATAGCAGGTGTAACTAGTTATTGTACAGTGTACACTATACATTTTAATATTTATTATTTTATGATTTAAAAAGAATTTAAAAATTAAAATTAATAATAATAATTATTAATTTATTAAAATTTTATGGCTCCCGACTCCCGTGCGCGCGGCTTCTACAAACCCCGCGACCATTGCATTCCATGAGCGGACATCTCTGTGAGGCGTCCAGTCAAACACCGCGCAGCCCAGTGCTTCCACATTTTGCATACACAGGAGTCGGGAGCCAAAACGAAGGGTGGAGGAAAAAACCGGCAAAACAAAACCTAGATAAGTTAAAAAAATAAAATACCTCAAATGTTGAGTCGAATGCACCAGTCGAAAAACCCTGACTGTAAATTTCAATCTCCAAACTCCAAACGAAAATCTCCTGTGTTCACTTTCTTGAAGTTTCAGTGTTCTCTGCGGAAGCTCTAGTCGCACGATGAAGACTCAGAAGACAAAAAATATCATCAAATAAAACTTTAGGTTATAAACTTTTATGTTTTTAATTTTTTTAACACAAACTTATTATTATTTTTTTTTTGAGGAGACGTTTCTCATATGGAGGAGACGTAGGTAAGTCTCCTGGGCGTTTCCCTAGCGTCTCCCTACCAGAAACTGTAGGGAAACGTCTCCCTCCTGGAGGAAACGTCCTGGAGACGGCGGGGGTACTTGGAGACGGCGAGGGGACGACGGAGGGACGTTTCCCAGGGGTCTCCCCATCTCGGAAACGTCCCCGTCTCGGGTGCGCGTGGTTTTTCGGGGGGGACGCATCCCCGTGGAACACTGGAAAAATCACACTTGGGTCCTTTTTGATCTTCCTCCAGGGAAAAAGCCCATTAGCTGCAAATGGGTGTATAAGGTTAAGTACAAGGCTGACGGAACCCTTGACAAGTACAAAGCTTGTCTTGTTGCTAGGGGGTTCTGATTGAAGGAAGGCATTGACTACAAGGAGACTTTTGCTCCTACAACCAAGATGAGTACCATTCAGCTCGTCCTTGCCTTAGCGGCCCAGTTTGGTTGGAAAGTCCATTAGATGGATGTTAAGAGTGCTTTCCTCAACAGTGAGTTGAAGGAAGAAGTCTACATGACGCAGCCTCCAGGGTTCAAGGTTGTTGGTAAAGAACACCAGGTGTGCAAACAGGTGAAAGCACTCTATGGCCTGAAACAGGCTCCTCGGGCTCGGTACATCAAGATTGAAAAGTACCTCACATATCATGGCTTTCACAGGAGTCCATCTAATTCTAATCTATATGTCAAACACACTGGCAATGATATTCTTATTCTTGTTGTCTATGTGGATGACCTGATCATTACTAGCAACTCGACACATTTGATCAATGGGATCAAATAGGATTTGTGCAGCACATTTGACATGACAGATTTGGGACTTTTGCATTATTGTTTAGGCATTGAGGTTTGGCAGACAAAGAGCAGTATCTTCATCTCTCAGTCCAAATATGCTCGAAGTCTACTGGATAAGTTCCGAATGCAGGATTGCAAACCTACCTCCACACCTATGGAAAAAGGGCTGAAGTTGTCAGCTAAATCAAACTCACCTATAGTAGATGAATCCTTGTTCAGGCAACTAGTGGGCAGCCTCATCTATCTCACTGCCACTAGATCTAACCTCAGTTTTGCAGTGAGCTGCATTTCATGCTTCATGACAGCCCCCAAGGCTAATCATTGGGTAGCAACGAAGCGTGTGTTGCGTTATGTGAAGGGCACTTCTAATCATGGACTTCTTTACACTAGGGGTCATGATCCTAGACTCATTGGTTACACAGACTCAGATTGGGCAGGTTTAGTTGATGACAGAAAACACACATCGGGGTATGTTTTCAGTTTGGGATCTGGTGCAGTCACTTGGACTAGTAAAAAGCAGCATGCAGTCGCTCTTTCCTCGACAGAGGCTGAGTATCGAGGATCAGTTAAGGCAACTTGTGAGGTAGTTTGGCTTCGCCGAATGCTTGCGGATATGCAAATATCTCAAGCAGGTCCGACTCCCTTGTTTTGTGATAATCAGGGAGTTCTCAAACTTGCCAAAAATCCAGTCTTCCATGAAAGAACCAAGCATGCGAAAACTCATTGTCACTTCATTCGAAAGCTTGTTGAAGACGGATCAGTTCAGTTGCTGTATGTTCCGACAAAGGAGCAGACAACAGATATTCTCACCAAGTCCCTTTGTCCAGATAAGTTTGTCAAATTCAGAGGGCAACTTGGTGTAGTTGACAGATTGACCATTAAGGGAGGGTATTAGAATAATTAAAATTATCTCTTTAATGGTCAATAGTGTAAAGTGTTGTATATATTAAAAAGTTTCTATTTTTCTGTCTTTGTTTAATTGTTTCATATTAGAAACATCACACCTTGTAAACTATATATTGAAGCATTGGCTTCCTGTAAATACATCAATTATTTTTTACCATCTGATTTCTTACATGTTAGTGGAGAGCAACCAAACCCATTTAAATGCCCTTCAACAATCATGGAACCATATGCAAAGGGCCAAAAAAAAAATCTTTTCTTCAATATGTTACACCTATGGGCCAAAGACAAAAAAATTCAGAGGGGAGTAGGGTGTGGAATTGAAATGTTTGCCATAAAGATTTTAGGGGCAGCTATACAAGGGTAAGGTCTCATTTTTTGGGTGAGGTGGGCCATGGAGTTAGAATGTGTCCTACTTTTAAAGACGATGAAGCAATAGAGTGCCAAAGATTGCAAATGGAGGTGGATGGGGTTCAAGGTTGGTCATCTTCTTTTCCAAGTGCACAATCAACTATGCCTATGCCTTCCACGGTTGGTAGTAGTGAAATTGCCACAAGAGGAAAGAAGATGAGTGGTAGTGGGAAGGGAGCTTCAGTTGAGTCTATGTTTAATAACCAAGCACGAGAAGCCACAGAATCTTCCGTTGCCAAATTCTTTTTTGCCCATGCCATCCCATTTCATGTGGCCCGTTCCTCTTATTTCAAACAAATGGTTAAAGATATAGCCAATATTGGTCCTTCATTCATACCCCTTGGACATCATAAGCTACGCACCACCCTCCTAGACAAAGTGTACTCCAAAGTTAATGTGGAGGATATGAGGCGAACGTGGATGAGGACAAGTTGCTCTATAGTGATGGATTGGTGGACTGATGTTAGACATCGGCCACTCATCAATATCATAGCCACATGCCCTACTGGTTCTTATTTTCTTAGAGCCATAGATTGTTCGTGGAAACGTAATGATGCAGACTTCCAATATTTTGTTTTGTGTTTTGATTTTCATATCATGATTCATAATGTAAAAGTTTAAACTTTAAAACTATATGACAACAATGTAGCCTTTGGACATTTTGATATAAGTTTATAAATTATAACTTGGAGGTTGTATCATGGTTCATGTATGTTAATTTTGAATTTTGAATGCGTATTGAGTATTGACAAATAATGTTGAACACAAATGTTATATGCTAAGGTTCTAAAATGTATATTATGCATGCTTTATCCATGTTTTCATATGAATATTTAAAATTTCCGTATATATTTAAAATTTTCCCTATATTTTATATAGCCATCCCCCTGCCATCCCCAAATTTGGCCTCAAAATCTAGAAACTTGGGAACTTGTCCCATCGTCCCCATCCCGGAAACTTGGGGTAACACTGTTCTACATGCAAGAAAATCAAGAACTTCAGCACAAAATAAACATACATACAATGCCTAACTAGTTGCAATTCTGCTTCCAATGAAAGACAAGCTAATGTACCATAATGGGCTCTAACATGAGTAGAGCTAATACATTTCCTCAGAAGCTGGAGCTTTAGAGCAAATCCAAATCGCTAAGTCATCCAAACATAGAAACCCATTATACCAAATTATTTTTTAGCTCCTTCAAGAACATCTTTACATCTTACCTTCTGAAAAGTGGAGGTGTTGTAAGATGAATTACAAACTACTGCTACATGATTGAGGATTGCTCTCCAATAAATCGGTCTAAGAAAGAAATCCTTAAATATCTATCCAATCTACAGCCACATTTCCCGTAAATTTGAAATTTGACAAAAGATGTTTTGACAGTCTTTTCATATTGAACATGAAGCACAGTTCTTGTCAGCCACAAACTTTAAGCCTAAAGGAAGATGAAAAAATCAAAACACAGTAAATCATTCATAACCAGATTTCAACACAACATTCATGATTCAAGCAACATCAAGCATTCAACTTCTCGGAAACATTTCAGCCAGGGCTGACCATATAAAATAGCATAAGATAAAATTGTAATTGAGAATGAGAATTGTAATTGACCCTCTCTTTGAATTGATTTATCCTCAAAGCAAGTGGAATGATGCATTTTGTTAACTCATTTTTGTGTCCTTGCTCCAATCAGGTGCAAGCCCGTGAAGTGGATCGAAGTATTGATGTGCAGTCTCATCAGTCAACTCCAGAAAGCTGCATTACACTAGAAGCAAAGCATGGCCCAACTTTACAAAGATTTTATGGTTATAGTGTGCTGAAATCAGCCTAGTCACTGCAGGTTTCAGTCCTGTGGCAATGATCATCTGCCATCCTTTCCCAAACTTCAGATATGACTCAACACATGAGGGTCCAAGTGATCAGAAGGTGAGGCTCCCCATCCCTACCAATCTATCCACTCATCCAACACCCCCAGCTATCCATTCTCTTCAAACCCCTTAACCTTCAGCCCCAAATGAACATTCTTGCATGAGCAACTTAGGAATATAAGAGGAAAGTTAATATCTCTCTGGTTTTAGGCCATTCCTGTTAAAATTCAACACACGGTATGCGGATTCTGCACTCTAGGGATTTACATAAATTCTCTAACTTAAACTGCAAACAAACCTGCAATTCTGAGTGCTTTAACCTGCATACACAAACTTCTGAAAGTACAAGAAAAAAAACAATTAATAAAAACAGAAATAAAAAACACTTGTATGAATATTTTATTATTTTCTGAGTTTTGGTTTTGCAGTTCTGATACAAACGGACGAATGCCCAGAGTCCTAAGTAGACACCAATTTGTTACATTTATGGTAAAAATAGCATGTACACCCCATAGCATACCCCAAGTTTTGTGAAATACAGTCATAAGCTTTGAGTATTTAAATTCCTCCTGTTTCAAGATAGTGCTTTCAAAATGCCATGCCATTTAAATGGTGAAGTTGATGGCATATTAGGCCATTGACCAAGGATCCATTCTATGGAGGAAATCCCCTAACCCTGGCGGAACTCATCCAGTTGGAACCAGTAGCCAAACCCATACTTGGTGTGGTTGAAGAGTAAAAATATTAATAGTGCTCATGAGAAACTTTGGAATTTCAAACAGCATTGTCCATTTGATGCCACGTATAGTTTTCCCAGCATACCCCAACTTTTTCGTTTTTCCAAAGTTTTCCATTGGCTTGAGAATCACTTGCATTGACCAACTAAAATCAGAGTTTTAGTTGCCAAACCAAGCGACGATAGGAATAAAATAATCTTTAATCCTTCATAACGTGCCTACACCCATCATATTATGATGGTATATGTCATATGTACCCTTCGCATGACACAATGTATCATTTATTATGTCTAGGGTTTTATTGTACTCCTCTATTAAACAATCTTATGAAAAGTTTATTCTTCCTTCCTTACACTACTATGTATAGTGGTAATGCTACCACTTCACCTCATATATTGGATTGCTGACAAATCCCTTCTGTAAATTTTTGCTAGTTATTTCAGTGACTGGTTTAGCTATAATTAGATCTATGCCTTAGATCAATCTACTGTGGCACCATACCCACATTTGGTTTTGTAAACACCCTGTCATGGACCTAGTAAGCTCAATGTGAAACTGACCTTTGTGGGCTGTTGACCCTTTGGTGCCTTTAGTGGGATATCATTGCTACTAATCTGAATGTTAGTTTGTTGTTGTATTGACCCTAATAGTGTTGTGGAGTCTGAAAGCGGACCACTGGTCACTTTCCAGTCAAGTGAGACCCCTCGGAAATAACTCCTCCATAAAAAAAAAACCTAAAAAGCTGATTTTTTGAGTTGGGCTTACAACAATCAAAACTCTAATGGAGTATGTGATTGGGCAAGAAATGGACTGTCATGCTCCATATACTATCACAACAGAAATAACAGCTTAGTTGATAATAGGGAAATCTTTGGCCTAGTGCTAGTCACCATGTCCAAGGGTTTCCGGTGCATTGGTAATGGGGAATACTCATAAGAGCATGACTCGAGTTCAAAACCCTCAGGTGGCCACTAACCCCAACAGACAAGTGAGAAGGTTGTGGCATCTAAAAAATTTGGATCAGCTCGATATTATTAAATGCTGCTTTAAAAGGATCACAATGGTTTTTCGAGGAAGGGGAGAAAAAAAGGTAGTCGCCGGTGTCGTATGTCCAAAATGGTATGTTGGAAACTTTACTCGTTAGAACTTAATAAAATAATGTTTTAACAGATCAGACCATGATATAAGAGATGAAGCTTCTGAAAAAAAATGGGTATGCTATTTTTACATCATGTTGGGAAATTGAGAAAGGAATATTTTCCACCAATTTAATTCCTGAATCGGGAGCAACCATCATTCCGAACAAATCTTCTCACCTGAAAACATGATACCCAAACCAAAAAAGAGCCAACTTTGAAAATCTACAAGGGAAAAGTATACACACTTCTATGTCAAGAGGACCTCCCATCCCACACCAATCCTTCTGCCATTTCTGTATCAAATCATGTGCAGCCTTAGTATTCCTACATGCCATTACAACATGTGCCCCTGCTTCTGCCAGTTGCCTGTAATAACAATAATTCACCATAACAACAATAAAAACCGAAAAACAAATGTTAGATTCGATTCTTACATGGATCTAATTAAACAAATAAATAAAAATCTTACTGCACATGAAATGGGTATAACTTACTTTGCCATTTCTAGGCCTATTCCACTAGTAGCACCGGTTATAATGCAGGTTTGGCCATTCATAGGTGGTAATCGCAAAGGGTTTGTAAGGTGGCATGCCAGAATTCTCTGAAAAATAATATCATATAAGACAACAAGCAGACCTCTTATCCATTCGATCCATCCCAGCGAGCTCTGCTTCTTTATTGCCATATGAACTAAATCTCTCTTACTTCCTTGCTTGTCTGCACATTACAAATATAAACCCAGATATGCGAATGAATCGATCAATAAACTCTACCACTGTAGTATAGCGCTTATATAATGGGAATATATAACGAATAACGTGATTCAGAACAGCTTGAGTGTTGCATGAATTTGTCTTTATCCCGCGGTTTTTCTTTCCTTTCTCTTTTGACTGTGATTTGTTCTTTCTCCCGTAATCGACGGTTGCCGTGGCTTATGCTCTCTGCATCACACATGATTTGTTATCTCCAGGAATCTGTTTGACGTGCTTAAAGCTAGAACCAAAGGTGAAGTGGGCATGCCAATACGGATATTCTCCATAAAATTTTGCACTATGGCCATTTCTTATTATGTCCTGAAATAAATGAGTCATTAGTTTTCAATTGTAAAAGAAATAGTAAGACCTCAACAAAGTGGGTTTCTTGGCGGGAGATTCATTATGGACAACTTGATCTTCGCTTGGGAAATGTTGGAATGGGCTCAACAATCCGGCCAGCAAGCTCTCTTGGTCAAACTAGATTTTGATAAAGCGTATGATAGAATGTATTGGGGCTTCATAATTAAGATGTTACAATGGTTGGGTTTTGGCCCCAAACTATGTAATCATGTTCAGAAGTTGTTTAATGACGCTAATGCTCAGTTAGTGATTAATAAAGAGTTGACTAATGTCTTCCCCCTGCAACGTTCAATTGAGACAAGGGAGTTTATGTTTTTGTATGTGCTCATTGTTGATACACTTGGATACCTGTTGCAAAAATATAATCAATTGGATCTAATTAAAGGTATTTCTATCCCCCATGATTTTGTGGTGATCAACTCGCACTTTGCAGATGACAGTATTCTATTTCAAAATTCTAAGGCAGAGATCAATAATGTTTTGGGAGCCCTTAATCTGTATTGTGAAGTGTCTGGATCAAAACTTGCCCACCATAAGACTGAATATTTGATGGTTCAATCTGGTCCACCCCCATGGTGGATCCCTAAAGAGTGGAAGCAAATTAAACATGGGCAGATTACTCAGTATCTTAGCATTCCATTTGGAATGGGGTCCTCAATTTTTGAGATGTGGAACTGGTACTTAATTGTGTACTATTCCTCCTGTTGGATGTCATCCAAAAAAGGCTATGAGGATCTGGTTAAAATGGTTCGCAGCTTCTTATGGGCTAGTTGGGGCGGCAAAGCAAGTTTTAAATCTGCCTCTTGGCTCCATTGTACACAACCCAAAGCCAAAGGTGGGTTGGTCTTTTTGGATCCAAAGATGCAAGGGATTTGCCTAGCAGCTAAACGGATTGTTAGAACAATGAATGGAGATGTTTCGTGGAAAATTTGGTTCGTTTTTAGATTTCTCAAGCCTCCGTCAAAGGTAAATGGTAGGCTATCAGTTGGGAAGACAAAATTTTAATGGCTCCTTTCTTCCACGTCAAAGCTTCATTTCCCCTTCTTTCAATCTAGAAGGCTTGGCAACAAATCAACAACCTTTTGGATTGGAAAAGCACCCTTTAACATGGGTTCAACTTTGGATTTTCATCTATCTAGTGAAATAAACTGGTACAATATCATGGTCAGCCTCTTGCAGTTGTTTTTCCTAGGATGGCTTATTACTTATTTAGGAAAGGAGTTCAAAGGTTTGGGGACTTGTGGGACTTTTCTACTCGTGAATGGATCAACTGGCAATCTCTCAAAACTAACTTAGGTTTAAATTCTAAATAAAAAAATTATTATTATTTTTGTTAAGTTATTGGTTTCCTTCGAGCTGGTCATGAAAATGTGTACTCCCCTTCATTGCAATCCGTTCAAGGATTGTTGTTGGTTGTCCAAGTGTCAATTTGCCCTGTTTCCACTTAAGAAAGTCTACTTAAATCTGCTCCCTCATTTGCCATTAAATCCCAGGTTGAATCTGAAATGGAAGTGCAGGTTCCATGAAATCACATGAAAGAAGCGGAGTACTCAAATATGGCACTCTAAAACTAAGGCGAATGTTCAACTCTTTGTGTGGAAACTCTTGCATTGCAAGTTACCGGTTGGTGAACGACTGGGTTACATGCATATTCATAATGTTAAATGCCCCTTTTGTAAGCATATTGAAGGCTTGAAACATATTTTTTGTGACTATTTTGTGGCTAAAAGGAAATGGAGGGTTGTTTTTGCTTACCTCCCTGCAATTTTTTAGCATAACTTGAGCTCGAAAGAAGCGATTTTGGGTGTTGGTCTACATAATAATATTGTGGTTGATTCCATATGGCAAATTGTGCTTTTTAATTTATGGAAAAGTAGATGTTTGGTTGTATTTGCAGTTCATAATGTTAATCTGGAAACAGGAATGCTACGATTTTACTCTGACATTATTTTCCAAATTGCTTTCTTATGTTCTCAATTGTAGTGAGGCAATAAGGTGAATATGAAGTTCAACAATCATTTGGACATGATCAAATGGCAGATTTTGCAGCTCCATACAAATGATGTTTTTTGTTCACAACAGCTTCAAAAATTGTTGAAATTTAGAGTTGGATAGTTGGTTCTTCTCTTGGCAGTTTTTGTTGCGCCAATTGATGTAATAGTCTCAGCATTTGTGTATATTTAGAGTTGGTTGTTTGTTGTTTGTTGTTTGTTGTGGTTGTAAGTGACAATTTTTATGGCTGCTAGTTGGTTCTAAGTGTTTTTTCTCTTTTGGCAACCTTGGTTGCCTCCTTATTGTATTATTTGCATTGTTTCAATAAAAAAAAATGAGTCATTGGTTTTGTTTTTTATTTAAAATTGTAATAAGATTTTTAGATTAAAATTATGTGTCAATTTTTATATTAATGTTTTAGATCATATTTCATAATGATTCTAGATTAAAAGTGTGTCAATTTTTGCATCAACATTTCAGATCATACTTCATTCAAACTGTTGATTTGGCACATAATTTTAATCCAGAAATCTTATTACAATAGTGTCATGGACTCTAAAACTTCATGCTTTTAAACTTAAAATTTTATTAGTTTGGTGGAAAATTAGATATTAAAATTAATTGGGTGAACATTTTTAGTGGACATTTATCTGGGTCTTTTATTGTATAATTGTGATATTGTATGCTTTATGTAATGGAATGGTAGACTTTCATTAGAAATTATTGCAGTTTGTAATTTATTTTCTCTGCAATAAAACTTGCTATGAAGATAGAAGAGGCAATTCAAAAGAAGTAGACTAAATTAGAGTGAATCAATATGTGTTGAGGTGGTTTGAAGGTTTGGAAAATAAGTTTAAGATTTAATGTAATTGAGGTAATTTCTTATATTTAACTAGGCATATTTTTTTTTAATTCTAGTGTGATATCGATGTATAAATAAAGTTTTTTTTTAAGACATAATCTTTGTATTAGCTTGATAAACAAATCATAGTAAATTTAAAAAATGTTTTGAAAGATAAGAAATTATTATTTTTATAGTGTGAAAATTTTAAACAAAACTTCTATAAATTGAGTGTTTTTCAATATGTATATTTTTTTTAATAAACAATAGTTAAAATATTCTCATTTATAAATTTAAGAATACTAAATTTTTAAACACAAAAAAAGGATGAATGAATTAAGTAACAAGTTTAGAAATTTGAAAATAAGCTATGCAACATAAAGTAAACTTATGTATGTTGAAATACACATTGTCTTTTACAACATACAATTTTTTCACCATTCTTTACATTAATTTCATAAACAAATCTTAGTAAATTTAGGAAACATTTTGAAAGACATAAAATTATAATTTTGAGATTTAAAAAATTTCCAACAAAACTTGTGCAAGTTGAGTGTTTTTCAACCTACATGATTTTTTATAAATAATAATTAAATTATCCTCATTTATAAAATTTAAAAATCCTAAACTCTTAAACATAAAAAATTAAAATAAACTAGAGGTAAAAAAGTCAAAGAGTTAAAATTATCTTGTTTACATAATATTCATGTTGTCAATGTGTGAATCTCACCATTTCAAATATAATAAGTTATAAATCATCAAAGAAAGTCATAAATTTAAAAGACACCTTATAAATCGCAAATTAAACAAGTGTAGCTTGAAATATAGAATATAATTTTCGACCTACAATTTTCTTTACCAACATTTAGTTGTACACAATATTTATTCTATCAATGTATAAATCTAACATTTTGAACACAACAAATGATGAATCAAACAAAAAAGTCAAATTTTTGAAAGACATCTTCGAAATCATAAACTAAATATGTGCAATTTGAAATACACGATGTATTTTTTAACATGCAAATTTCTTTACCACATTCAATTATACAATATTTATTTTTCTAATGTACGAATTCTAATATTTTAAACATAACAAGTTTTGAATCAACCAAGAAGACTAAAAATTTGAAAAGACATCTTACAAATTATGAACTAAACATATGCAAATTGAAATATAAATTGTATTTTTCAACTTTCAATTTTCTATACAAATCAAATTGTAACATCACAAATCAAATCTAATAATTGTTATACAATTATAAAAAAACTTAAATTTAGACACTCAGTTTAATAAGTTTTACACTGGCATAAAGGACATTAAAATCTCACAATCATATCTAACATAATGTCTAAATTATAGGATGATATCAAAGTCACATATCTTATGTACGAATCTCAAACATTTCAAACAAAAAGATTTTGAATCAACTAAGAAGACTAGAAATTAAAAAGACATATTATAAATCTTAAACTAAGCATGTGTAAGTTGATACACATTTTTTTGTTGTAAACACCCATTTTTGGAATAATTATTGAATAATTATTTCAAATGTTTAAATTATGATAATTAGATGATGTTATGAAAAAATATGATTTTCTTTTATGTTTGAATATGAATGAATATATGGTGATGATTGCATTCATGCAAATGTAAAATTTAATACTAGATTATTGGGAAAGGTGTTTGAACCATGTTCCTAATTTTAATATTACAAAAGGTACTTTTCGAGTATAAAATAGAAAAAACTCAATTTTTGGGATATAGGATTAGTTTTTGGCCAAAAATAAATCATTTGTTGTTAAAACCACCTTTGGGTGATGTATGTTGCATAGATCTTTTTTATTAATTTAATTTTTAAAAAATGAGCCCCATTGACCCACCAAATCAAAAGTTATGGCCCCAAAAGTTTGTGTAGGAAATATAAAAAGTTGTTGGACGCATAAAGAATTGTAAAAGGGAGTTACAACTTTCAACAAACCTATGATGCATATTATGACATATCATAAGGAATATTTGATTGAGGGATAATTTGGATGTCACTTTTGGCTGGAATTATCTTATGGATTTTGAAATATCAGTTAATGATTTTTAGGTTTTGTATCTTTTGTATATTAGGTACTTGAGACAGAGATGGAGTGTAAAGTTTCATAGATATTGTTTAAGTTATAAGAATTCCTTCATATCTCTAGTTGGTGGTACACTTATGAAAGATTGCTCTGTAAGTGTATTGTAATCATGATTTACTAAATAATACATTGATTTATTTCGGATTGTGGGGTTTTTCTCCTAAAAGAGTTTTCCCCATGTACACTTGTATTGCAGTATTTATTGTTTATTATTTATTTTTATTAAATATGTTTTTACTTTTGCAATTGTTAAAAGATTAAATTTTTCATAATACTCTCAGAATATTAGTGTAGGAAAAATTTATGTGTATCTTGCTTCCTTTCATAGATCTTAATAGAATAATGACTATAAAGTTTAAACTTTGACTATTATTATTGTTAGAAAGTAGTGGATAGATAAGTGGTATACATGAATAAGTTTAAATGATTAATGAGACTTCATATTTTATATTTGATGTTGTTGATTTATACAAGATGGTCATCAATTTGACATACAAATGTGCTTATAGCTAAGTCTAGACTAACTACCTTGATGTTGTAATGAGGCAAACACAAGATAAAGTATAGTTCCCCCTCTGATTGAGGTGGGAGAGCATCAGCAAGGAAGGGATAGTAGATTGAGCAAAGCCAGTGATCTATACCATGTGATGATAACTTTTCACACACACACACACCACTAGTCTAAATATTATATTGTGTTTCCTTTTATAGGTGTATTGGTTTAGAGCTACATAAATGGTAAGGTCATCATTGTTGTCACCTTAATTTCAAAGTAGATTTGACCAAATATTAATCCTCTTTTTGAAGTATTTGCATTGAGTTGAGATTATAATATCTCTCTCAATCATATATTTAGAATTCTTTCCTTTGTTGTTTCTATTGAGCATGTTTTGGTTATGAAGCTAATTTTTTTGCAAAATCAATAAATCTTTTGATTTCAAAAGAAATAGACTTGTTTTTATAAAAATATATACATACAATAATAAAACAAAAATCAAATTACATATTTGAGAATTTTTAAAAATATATAGAAGAGGGGTGTGAGAAATTAGAGGGGAATATTAGTATTCATGAGGAATTGGGAGTCAAACTTACATAGTGGATCAAAATTGTTGATACTCTCCCCAATCTCTCCCCAAAAATCTCAAAGCACTCTAACAAGTTCGAGTGGAGAAAAAGGTGAGTAAATTGCATATGAAAGCCATGGTAGAGGAGGAGAAAAATAAGGGGGCATGGAATTATTAAGAAAAGGAGAATTGAAAGGAAGAGATCACACCATTATTTGGATTTCATCTTAGCGGGTGAAAGGGTGAGTTGAGAAGAAGCTCGGAATGAGGAAAAGGAACTTAACAAAAGAGAAACATTCCAATTCAGTTTGGTTATTAAAAATCCTTATTTTTCCTTTAGTAAATTTGTGATAATAAGTGCATAATACTCCATATTTGTTTAAAAATATGTTAAATGAGTTTGAAATGCAAAAGCCTAATGCCTTCGTGGACACTCTCTTTTTAATGGAAAACTTATTTTATTTCATAATTGTTAAAGTTTCTAGAAGCAAATCAACCATGTTTCCCCTTGGGTAAATTCATGTAAAAAGTCTTTTAATAATGTGATTTATAAAGGGTAAATCCTATCTTCATATATACAATTTTTGTATACAACCCTTGGGCCAACTTTCAAGCTATAATAGTGCTTTATTAGTTGCAATTTATAGTAGGGTAGTAATGCCTTGTTAGCAACAATTTTATGGTTGTGTTGGAAATTTTGGTTCAATATATGGCCATATAATATGTGACACTTTTGTTAAATGCATTGAGTATTAGATCAATAAAAATTTATAAATATAAAAGTGATATTTTGTGTATAAATTGGTATTGGGTCAATATAAATCTACTCATAAAATATATGGCCATATAATATGTGACACTTTTGTTAAATGCATTGAGTATTAGATCAATAAAATTTTATAAATATAAAAGTGATATTTTGTGTATAAATTGAGTATTGGGTCGATATAAATCTACTCATAAAATATAAAATTATGTGTATAAAATAAGTATTTGGTCAATACCAATATGGCCATATAAAATATGTTATTACTATGCATGCAATGAGCATTGGGTTAATATTAATGAGGCCCAATAGTGAATTTTTATCTATATGTAAATATTGGTAGACTTGGATCATTAAGTGACTAATTGTAATAACTCTAAAACAACAATCAAGAAAGGATTCATAGCCACCATATAAACTGAATAGTTATACATATGTTGAGTGAGACTCAAAATTTTTTGATAGCTAACTATACCCTACTCTTATAACACTTGCAAACAAAAATAAAAATATTAGAAATATGTTTCATAAGGATTATTAATAGTGTATATATTTCAAAGGAGAAATTAAGAAGTTAACTGTTGTCCATTATTATAGTGAAAGCACTTGAATGATTAAGTTTTTATACAAAAACTAAGTAAAAAAAAGTTGAAAATAAATAAATAAACCCAATCATTGGTTGTAACTTATCAAATGATTAATTTGTTGGCACCCAAAAATTTATGTTTCATCTTGTGTTATCTTGTCCTTTAAAACCCATATGTTAATAAATAATCTAAGATACTTGTCATGGGTGGTATTATTCCAAATTTCTTAACATAGTTGGGTAGAGCATGGAAAATTAGTCCCAATTGCTTTTGGATTTTAAAATTCTTTAAGGGAATAAAGTTATGCATTTGTGGGTATTCCCCTTCAAATCAGCTCAAGTGTAATTCAGATACCTTTTCCCACATGGTATAGTCTAGTTGGGTTTTCTCGCAAATGTTATTTTAGTTATCAGTCCTCACAAAGGTGAGAAAATATTAAAAATTGGCTAGGTTTAGTCATGCAAAATCTTGATTCCTAACTAAACTACACTTTTCAATATTTATCTAATTCACTTGGATTTTCCACTTTGCAAGAAAAATGTGCCTATCTAGTTTTGCAAGGATTTGATCATGTGAATCATCTTAATTACAATTTCTAGTGAACTTCATGTGCATCTAGTTGTCATTAGTCATTCCACAAAATTCAATTTTCCCCCTAATTCCTACAAAAGCAAAAGGTTGAAGTTTCGTTGGAAGCGAACTTCTCACAAGTTTGATAGGAAGTAATTCTATTGTAGGGATAAATGGGAGTCAATTTTCCATATGAACCTGTTGAAGGCCGATCTTCCGCAAGGGACCCAATGATGACCAAATTCTCAAAGTTTTCACTTGGAAACCAAATCTTTGTGTAGAGAAGGGGGATTCGCTACTCACGAGTGAACTGCCCTAAACTACCTCAAGGAATAATGTGAGAGTTCTAGAATCAAAAAGAGCAAGTCATGAAGATTCTCTGGACAAACTGACAAGCTCTCAGCCAAAGGATGACAACGTAGAATACGGATGATAATGCGACACACTCGCGTCTCAAATGCGCGTTGGCGTCTCGTACGAACCAGAAAGAGAGAATAGCACAGAAAATAGCTAAATGACTACTACTTCAATTTCTGAGAACTTCTAAAGCATAGGAAAATAACAAAATGTGATAGAACTAAAGCAAAGTAAAGAATAAATGATAAAGTAAGAGAATAAGAGATAGAAAAATACTCATGAAAACCCAAGTAATGAAGCCTCCAACTAGTAGATATCTTCAATACCTGTGTTTGTTTAAGATGGAGAGAGAGTGTTGGGGCTGTATAGGGGTTTGCCTCAGTCAAACCCCCATTTTGGTGTTCCCACCTCCATGGACAACCAGAAAGATAGAGAGAGAAATGAATCGAAATGGGGTGGTACCACAATAGTAGTTTACATTTCTGGAGATCCTGATTTTTGCTGAAATCACATATTTTTAGAAAATATAATGATTTAAGCCTTAAATTTTTTTATTTAAATGATTCCAATTGAATAAGGTTTGATCAAACCACCTTAGACCAAGCCCCCTTGGATAGAACTCTGCTAGTTTTAAACCATACATATAATGGAGTCTCCTTTACACCTATCAAAATGCTGATAAAAAACCACTTTTGATTTACCTTTTGGGGGCTCAAATGAATTCATTAAATTTATTTTTTTAAGTATGTAGTCCTTATTATAAGCTTCCAAAAAAGTATAATTTTAATAAAATTTAATTTGATTATTATATTTATTTTTTATTTCTTGTGAATGTAGGTTTTTCATTGAAAATCAAGCTCTCTATTCTGCACATGTGGAAAAATAGAAAATTAGCAAAAAAAATAATTAAAAAATATGATTGCACTAGCTATTGAAGTCCTTGATCCAACAAAAAAATAAAAATTGAATTTTAATACATACAAAAAAAGTTACGTGTTATACAGTCGCGCTCTGTCTGAATTGTAATTGGTTTGACTTTGAAACTTGATTAAAGAAAAAATATTCAATAAAAAACTATCTAACCAAGTGGAAGCACTAGATATCGAAGTTAAAAATCTAAATTCGAAAGAATTATAATTTTATCCTTCATGGAAAAAAAATTATGCGTTATACGGTGAGCATCACTTTTTAAAAATGTTGTTTTCTGAAAAAAACTAGTTTTTGAGGGAGATGGAAAAAGAAATGCAATTTTATTCCAAAATTTTTGAAAAAAATATATTTAGAATCTACAGACAAAATTTCACAAAACTCTAGTTTGCATCATCTTCAAATTCCTCATGGTTTAGCTGCTATAGGTGCCCGAAAGTGAAGATTTAGTTAAAACAAATTATTTCAGTGTCTAGTTTGGCCAAAAATTGTAAACCACTATTGTGGGATCACCCAATGGATAAAGCGTGTGGTGAAAGAAAAACCCACTTCAGGAGTAGAACTCGCACCACCAAGTATGAGTGATAAAAGCAAACCTCGCTCGAGGAGGAGAAGCCGTAGATCACAAAATGTAGGTGATAAAAGCAATCCCCGCTCGAGGAGGAGAACCCGTATCACAAAGTAAAGATGTAATAGATAGGGGATATGGAATCCTAGGATGCTCACAAGCGTGAGATAAGGGAGATGAAGTTGCAAGGCTTAAGGAATCCAAAGAGGGAGACAAAGAGAGCTGCAAGACCCAAGAGTATTGTTGTAATGAGCTTGTGAAAGCTTAAGAGTGTTGCAAAGGGTGTTTTGAGAAAGATAGTAATAGAGAAATGCAAGAGCCAAGGTTGATGAGAAGTTAGAAGCTGGAATGAAGCTAGAGCAGAGGACAACCAAAAATGAATTGAAGAGATAAAATTTAAGGAGAGAGGAGAAGCAAAAAGAAGCTTCCCAGGCGATTACAAAGAATCTCGAGCAGTTTCCACTGAAAAAAGAAGGTGATAAGTGGCAAACATGCACAAAAATGGTCATTTGAATGTTGAAACATCATAGGCCACTAGTGTGGCATGCAGACGTCCATGTGGAATGCTAGTTCCCGGACATGTCACGCTATAAAACAACATGAACGAGAAAAACACAAAGTTCGATGCGAAGCTGACACGCTAGGGTCGCTACTAAAAAGGGGTGCTGAGCATCTTGAGAAGGGAAAAAGGCTGATGCAGGGGCTAAAATGAGCCTACAAAAATCCTAGGGGAGTGGTCACTAAAGCGGATGCAAGAATTATGTGAAATTGCAAGGGGTGAAATTTTATGACTATACATTTTGCCCCCACTTTAGCGGGCATATGAATCTATGCTAATATGCATGCTAAAGGAAGTCTATTAAACATAAATAACACCATATGCCAAAAGGATATTGTAGAGGAAGTAGAAAGATCTTCGAGCCAAGGAAGCATGCCCCTAGTTTGAAGACCTGCAAAACAAATGCATTAGACAAGAAAAACCTACACCAAAAAATAATGTTAGCACACAAAAACTAAATGATTTGAATCAACAAAGTAAAAGAGACCTTGATGTGAAAGGTTGTTTCAGTACTATGCGTCGTTCCCAAATTAAAAAATAACACACTTAGAAGAATTCTAAAATGAAGAGAGGAAGGGCATATACTCAGGATGAAGAAGATGCAGATCTTTGATCTGGTATACACAATTTGAGAAGAGAAGAGAGAGAAAGGAATGAAAATTCCAAAAGAGATGGCTTCACAGGTACTCAGACCCAAGGAGAGTTTAAACAAAGTGCACCGAAGGCCCGCAGACCAACGATGGAAAAATATCGTAGGATGAAAGCGTCTCACAGGCCCATAGACCTTGAAGAAGGCAACCCCCAAGATCTCTCACATGAAGGAAGCCCCGTGAAGTAAGCGCCTTACATACCAGCAAACCTGCAAGAAGGTATTCCCCAAGATCTCTCACATGAAGGAAACCCATATGAAAGCGCCTTACAGGCCCATTGACCTGCAAGGAGGCATCCCCCAAGATCTCTCACATGGAGGACACCCAGATGAAAGC
Source organism: Sequoia sempervirens (assembly GCA_007258455.2). Classification (NCBI taxonomy): domain Eukaryota; kingdom Viridiplantae; phylum Streptophyta; class Pinopsida; order Cupressales; family Cupressaceae; genus Sequoia; species Sequoia sempervirens. The sequence continues at coordinate 113,898,112 of VDFB02179234.1, read as the reverse complement.
ACCTTACAAGCCTGCAGACCTGCAAGGAGACATCCCTCAAGATCTCTCACATGGAGGAAACCCGGATGAAAGCGCCTTACAGGCCCATAGACCTACAAGGAAGGTGTCCTCCAAGATCTCTCACACGAAGGGAACCAAGTGAAGTAAGCACCTTAAAATACCACAGACCTGCAAGGAGGCATCCCCCAAGATCTCTCACATGGAGGAAACCCAGAAAAGGGGACTCCGCAGAGCCGGAAAGCAGCTTCACAGGCGCACCTACAAAGCGACATGTTTACCCGCAGATAGAACATGTCCAAAAGCGGCCACACATGAAATCAATCAAATTGGAAGGCTTTCAAAGGGGTATCTCAGGAACCCTTCAAAAGAAGAGGGGTCCACTCAAGGGACGTGTTGTTTGAAAAGCGAGGTCTAGTCAGGTTGCCCCCAAGACGTGAATGAATTAATTTGAAGGAGAAAAGCTTTCAAAGAGGTCCCTCGAGAACCCTTCAAAAGAAAAAAGGGGTCCACTCAAGGGATGCTTCATTTGAAAGACATAGAGAAGAGAGGGGGTCCTTAAGAAGGACACACATCTCCAAAACAAGTTATCACTGTCCCCAACATATAGGGGAGGAGAACCATGCAAGATATATTTAAAACACACAGGATAGAGGTAAACCTCGATATCACTTGTCATTTGAAGAAGAGGTAGGTGCATCAATCAAACAAGAGTTTGATGGCACTTGGATCAAGAAGTTGTATTTTATCTTTCAAGGCCTTACATTCACTAGTGGAATGGCCAAGCACTTGATGGTATGCACAAAAATAATGTTTTTCTTTATCATGTTTGTAAAATTTCTTGCGTGTAGGAGAAGGAAGAGTAATCAAGCAAGATTTTAGAAGCCTCAACAAAATACACTCTTTTTTAGATAAATGATGAGGAGCAGGAAGCAACCCTTTCTCTTGTGGATAAAAGTTTGACTGCTCACAAGAAGAAGATATAGAGATAGAAGATAAAGGAGGAGGATCTACATGGAGAGTATTATTTTGGAAAAGGGGATCATACTCCTCTACGAGATCGCCATCATCCTTCTTAACATGACTATTAACATTATCCTCTTTAGTAGAAACATAATCATCTTCCTCGGAAGGAGGATCAACACTAAGAACATTACAATTTATGTTCACATTATCCTGTGATACAAAAGAATGACCATCTGTGATAGCAAGTATGGATGATGTTATCAAAAGGTCGAAGTGGATCGGGGTGAATTTATATTCCCCGGTGAAAGAATTCGTAAAGTCTAGAGAACCCCAATCATCACCAAGACATGCATTCTTTTGAGGAGTAGACTTAAGATTTCTTTCTTCATAAGGATCTTCTTCAAGGATATCTATCTCAAGAGTATCCCTTGTAGTAGGTATTGTTGGAGTAAACATCAACACATTGGAAGAAACTAAAGGAATAAGAGTAGGCACAATCAAAGCCTGACCAACAACTATCATTTCACATAAGTGCATAGCCTTTAGGTCAGCCTTGACTGTGACTACTCAATTATTGCAAATGAACTTAATAGATTTATGCTAGGTAGACGGAACTACACCCATAGTGTGAATCCATGGTCTACCAAGAAGAAGGTTATATGGTAGCTTTATTGACATAACATATACAAGGGTAGGTATGGTAATGGGTCCCAACCTCAAAGGCAAGACTATCATGCCTAGGTCTTGTCAACCGACATTATTGAACCCACGAATAACAACAGAAGAATCATTAAAAGAAGATGGATCAATATTAATCTTAGGCAATAGATCAATGCTACATACATTGACTGTCGAACCATCATCAATGAGAGTACATCTAATGCCAATATTATTAATATTAATTATAATCATTAGAGGGTTTGCTTGCTTCTGCACTTCCGGAGACAGGAGCTCCTGCGGATAGAACATAATATTTGGCGAATCCGCACGAATATGAGCTATCAACGCATTAGCATCCATTGGCCTAGCGGAGGAAAGAAAGAGGATCTTTTGCAAGGCTTTCTAAAGCATACCTTGATAAATCATAGTAGACTGAATCAAGTACCACAGTGAGATCTTAGCCGGAGTAATGTAAAGTTGCTCGACAAGATTGTAATCACTAGGTGCTTTAGTTGTAGGTTTAGGTGCTTGAGGAAGGCTTGGTTGTTTATTCATTCTATTCTCATAAGTATGGGCTATTGCTCTGTAAGAGGGAGCCATTGAAAGATCAAGAGAATATTTATCAAATGGAACACCATTAATAGGACAAACCCTTTTAGGAGAAGGACTAGCTGGAGTCACGTAAATGATCGATCTCTTAGGCCTTTAAGGGGCGGTAGAGACATGGATTACATTTACAGAATCATCACAACTATTAGGATAACTATTTGAAGACATATTCTCAACATCAATCCAAACAAGATCAAATGTGGAAGGAGATTCATTATTCACCAATACATATCTCTAGAGGGGAGTGCATTGGAATAGAGACAAGATTCATCATTCACAAATGCATCATCTCTAGAAGAGAGTGCATTGGAATTAAGAAGGGATTCATCATTCACCAACGCAACATCTCTAGAAGAGAGTGCATTAGAATGAAGGGTAGATTCATCATCCACAAATGCATCATCTCCAGAAGAGAGTGCATTGGAATGAATAGAAGGTAGAGTAACATTAAGAAAGGTATCAATGATTTCATCTTCTTGCAACAAAATATCCTTTGAAGCAAGAGGAATTTCGTGGGAAGGATCAAAGACACCGAGTGACATGGGTAAAGCCAAGTCAACATCACATGCATTGAATGGAACATCATTAATATTTTGAATATAATTTGATACTAAACTTACAAACAAAGATATTAAATTCATTTCAGTGACAGAACTAAGAAAGACCAAGAATCTAGATTTTAAAAAAAAATCGGTATTTTCTAGGTCCTAGTAATTTGCATTTTTGGAGGTCTTCGGAGCAGAATTTGGGTTCCAAACTTGTGTCAATCCCTAAAATTTGATTGTTGAAGGCACATTATATTAGGGATTGAACTATTTCTCTTGGAGACCTTTCCAATGGTGCAAATGGTTCTGAATTTTGAGCACCGAGTCAAAAGTTATGACCTTGCCAAGTAGGGGTAAATAAATTCCTAGTTTTTTGAAAAATACTTCTCTTATCGTCAGACTCACCAAAATGTAGAGAAGGGTGATTCGCTACTCACGAGTTCTCTTCATTCAGAGATCCTCACGGGGTGAACTACCCTAAACTACCTCAAAGAACAACGTGAGAGTTCTAGAATAAAAAAGAGCAGGTCACGAAGATTCTCTAGACAAACTGACAAGCTCTTGGCCAAAGAACAACAGTGTAGAATACGAATGATAGTGTGGCGTGCTTACGTCTCAGAGCGTGTTGGCGTCTTGTACGGACCAGAAAATGAGAATGTCACTGAAAATAGCTAAATGACTACTTCTACTTCAATTTTTGAGAACTTCTAAAGCATAAGAAAATAATGGATTGTGATAGAACTGAAGCAAAGTAAAGAATAACTAATAAAGTAAGAGAATAAGAGAGAAAAATACTCACGAAAACCCAAGTAATGAAGCCTCCAACTAGTAGATATCTTCAATACGTACGTTTGTTTAAGATGGAGAGAAAGTGTTGGGGCTGTATAGGGGTTTTCCTCAGTCAAACCCCTATTTTGGTGTTCCCATCTCCACAGAAAGCCATAAAGATAGAGAGAGAAATGAACCAAAATGGATAAAGCATGTAGTGAAAGCAAAACCTATTTCAGGAGTAGAACCCACACCACCAAGTATGAGTGATAAAAGCAAACCCCGCTTGAGGAGGAGAACCCGTATCACAAAATTTAGGTGATAAAAGCAATCTCCACTTGAGGAGGAGAACCTGAATCATGAAGTAAAGATGCAATAGATAGGGGATATGGAATCGCAGGATGCTCACAAGCATGAGATAAGGGAGATGAAGTTGCAAGGCTTAAGGAATCCAAAGAGGGAGACAAAGAGAACTACAAGAGCCAAGAGTATTGTTGTAATGAGCTTGTGAAAGCTTGAGAGTGTTGCAAAGGGTGTTGTGAGAAAGATAGCAATAGAGAAATGCAAGAGCCAAGGCCGATGAGAAGTTAGAAATTGGAATGAAGCTAGAGAAGAGGAAGACCAAAAATGAATTGAAGAGATAACATTTAAGGAGAGAGGAGAAGCAAAAAGAAGCTTCCTGGGCGGTTACAAGGAATACCAAGCAGTTTCCACCAACAAAAGAAGGTGACAAGTGGAAAAAATGCATGAAAATGGTCATTTGAATGTTGAAACATCGCAAGATGCTAGCACAGTGCGTAGAAATTTGCAGGGCGTGCTAGTTTTCGGACATGTCATGTTACAAAACAACACGAATGGGAAAAACACAAAGTTCGATGCAAAGCTGACACACGAGGGTAGTTGCTAAAAAGGGGTGTTGAGCATCCTGAGAAGGGAAAAAGGCTGATGTAGTGGCTAAAACGAGCCTACACAAATGTTAGGGGAGTGGTCACTAAAGTGGATGCAAGAATGTATGTGAAATTGAAAGGGGTACAATTTTACGACTATACACTTTGATATGTCCAAAAGTAGGTTGAAGTCGCATAAAGACCAAAAAGAGAAAGAAGAAGATTGTGCGAGGAAGGATAAGTGAACTAGTCATTTTTAAGGTGTTGCCTAGTGATGTTCACTAACATGTATTTTTTCACAAAGGTGAACTTTGGTGGATTTATTCAAACCAAACATTACTCTGTATGAATGAGTTTTTGAACTAGTCCTCGGCTAGATGATCATGGATGTTCTACTCATTCCTAATACACTTCCAAAACCGAACAAAGGTAAAGGCTAAGGCCAAGGCATAATGAAGAAAGGTAGTAAGGTGTTGATTTCCCATGTAGCCAAATGGAAGTTGATATCTCGCATACAAAGTTTTGTAGGTTCCTCAAGGTCTACAGGACCTTGTGAGGATAGTGATGGCATTTGGATATATCCACTAAGGGCCAAAACTTCTGCCAAAGCCATATCAAGCTAGTTTTTTCAATCGATAATAATAGGAAGATCTCCTACATGGGCCCAACTCTCATGTTGCATCCTAATCCTTGTCAAAGCCACACATCCCATAGGGGATCAAATTTCCACAAGAGGTAAAAATGAAAAGATTAGCTCTTCGCTACCACCATTAATGATATAACTACTACTACAACTTTTTTTTTTTTATTATCTATGGTACCTTTTAAGAGATTTTAAATGTTGTTTGGTGAGAATTAAAAGGAGAAAAGTGGCACCCACATTCCTCATGTATTATCTATAAAGAAAACTTTTTCTTTCATGTAACACCTCTAAGACATAACTTCAATGGATTTTTTGGGTGATTTATCATGTTTCTTACACTCAAACCCATGTATCATCAATGTGAATGTATGGCATAATTCAAAGGAATTTTATTTCATGTTTCCCATCAATCAAATTGGAATTACAGTGGAAACTTGGCTATTATACATTGATGGAGGTTTTGGCTAAGGTTTCCCATGTGGCCCAACCTTCTAACATTCTATAGACGTTATTTCCATGAGTATATATGGCTTGGAAACCATATTTGAAGAGGAGGGAGGATAATTTTTGGTCTAGAAGGAAAAAAAGAAGAGAGAAGAAATTACACAACATAACCAAATGGTTCATAGTTTCTAGTTCTAGGTATGCTATTTTTACATTGCAATGATCTAGTTTTATCCCAAAATTGTAATAACATTTGTAAGTATTATAGATTGGGTGATTTTAAAGGTAGATTCAACCTTTATTGAGTGTTTCAATGTGCATGGTGTTCATTTCTTGATGTTTTTTTGATTAGTTAGCTATCCAGATGATTATAAATTTCTTGTAAAGCTTTTGCAAGATATCTTCATAAAATGATAATGGGAGTGTATGGGTATGTACATGGATTACTAAGTAGACTCATTTAATATTTAGCACCTATCTATGGCTCTTTTGAATGTATGTGTAGATTCTAGCTTGCTTGTACATTTTGGAAAACCTAGTCTTTTTTTATGTTAATGGTAACAAACCTCCTACACATATTTATTCAGATAGTACATGTGAAGACAACCTTACTAACACACAGGCAACAAGCAACTATCATACTAATTATAGTAGTGATAGGAAGCTTAGTAGAAGACAAAAATCACTAGAAATTGCAATAATTATTAACAATCAATAAAGTGTACTACGAAATGATGGTTCAAGCAATGTGACTAATTCATAGACAAGGCAACATGACTTACAAATTCATTCCATATTCAAGTAACTAGATTCAAAACTAGCACCATTGAAAAGGGAAACGGTGTTTATTGTATTTAAAAAAACTATGCATAAATTGAACATAAAAGGATTGATCCTCAACCAATCGACAGACTACATAGCCAGCCAACTCTGATCGCTTTGTCCTTCTCTCTATTCTTTTCCTTTACGCACTTCACATTTTCTTCTCCCATGTAATAGATCAGGTCTTCTTCCCGTCAATCAATCTTCCCTCACTTTCTCCTCATTGTGTCTTCTCTTTTCTTACCAAAAAACAATTTCCCCTCTCCAACCTCAGAATCAGCTTCTTCCATAAAACTTGTCAATGTTGCTTTTTCCAAGCAAAACCTTCAACACCAAACTTGTTCGATCACACAGCCTCTCCCCCCTGAATTTTTGTAACTACCACAACCATATTGTGCAATAAGAAAGCAAGATTCAATTTCTTGTTGCCACACCAAAGTCACCACATTTCAAAGGGAACAAGGAGTTAGAAACCAAGAAACAAAATAAAACCAAAATTTGCAAACCAAAACTGGATGATGCCCCTGCATCAAATGTGTTGATTAATACATCTCCTTGATTTCAGTTACTACATCATTTGCATGAATTCAAATACTCTATTGACCAACTAGACAAAGACACCATTATTTTATTAACTTTCTCTCCCCATCATCCTCAACACATTCATAATATATCAACTTAAGCATCTTTTAGTTTCATTAGTTTAGTGTGTTTTATTGCCATGTTTGAATGTCTAAAACATCTAAGGGGTTATCATACAACACTTTCATTAACATTTATATGTCAAGTTATTTGTTAATAAGGTGTTAATCCTTACATGTCCAAACTAGCACATAGGTATATTATAACACCAGTATTGGGATACACTATATGTTCCAGGTATAGTTTGTTGTAAGGGAGTATTTAGTAACTTAACCATTATCTAACACCTCAAAGAAACCCCCTTGGTCTTGCAGATCCAGGAGTGAAGGAGGTCTTAACCACCTTAAACATTGGTCCTTAGGTGCCCAACCTAAAGATTGGTTTATGGTAATCTTCCCAGGTTTGACACCCCTAACACTTGGCAGATTATCAAACCTTAGGGATTTGGGCTTACAAGATGTGGATCAGACCACTTTCCCATTTCTTTTGTGGCAAAGAGTCTTCGTAGAAGGAAACATTTTCCCTTTCGGTTTGAAGACATGTGGTTGAGGGACCCTAGATTTATGGACTGTATTAGGGACTGGTGGCAAGTGAATATCGAGGGTTGTGCTATGTATAGAATTACTAAAAAGCTTTCTTTTGTTAAATTAAACCTTAGGAGATGGAATAAGGATGCTTTTGGGTATATGTTTGAATTTTAAAAATATCTTTCTCAGCATTGGGATTTGGTCCAATTAGAAATTCAATCCAAAGGTTTATCTGATAATCTTTAGCTTTTGGAAGATTCTCTTCTAGCTCAACTTCATGATATTGTCTCTAAAGAGAAGGATTTCTGGAGGCAACATTCTCGGGCTATTTGGCTTAAACCTGGAGATCGAAACTCCAAATTCTTTCATCTTACTCCTCTTAGACACAAATATTCTAATAATATTTCCTCTATTTTTGCTGATGGTGTGTTGTTGGCTAATGATGGGGCCATCTAGAATGATGTTGCGACCTTTTTTGAAAATATATTAAAAGATGATGTTGTTTTAGATCAACATAGTTTGGATTCCTCTTTGGAGGTCATTCCTAACCTATTATATGAGGATCTTAATAATGAGCTTGTCGCTATCCCTTCTATTGAAGAAATCAAGAAGGCGATGTTTTCCTTTTAAGGCAATAAGGCCCCAGGGCTTGACGGTTTCCCTCTCCTTTTTTTCCAAGCTTGTTGGGATATTGTGTGATTGATGTCATTAATGATACTAAGGAGTTCTTCAGATGCAAAAAATTGCTTAAGGAGTTAAACACTACGTTCATTGTTCTCATCCCAAAGTCCTCTAATTCTAATACCTTTGGGGACTTTAGACCGATTAGTTTATGCAAATCCATTTACAAGATATTCTCAAAGGTTTTGGCTCTCATGATTCAACAGGTTCTTCCTAGTCTTATTTCCAAACATCGAAGTCATTTTTTGTGGGGTTTCCAAATTCTGGATTCTATCCTAACTATGCATGGAGTTTCCCATTCTCTGTCTTCTAACAAGAAGCAGAGGTTTTTCCTCAAATTGGACCTTCTCAAAGCCTATGACAGGGTCAATTGGAACTTCCTTCTAAAGGTGTTGGCTTGTTTTGGCTTCTGTCAAAAAAAATTGTAGATCATGGAGCAGCTCAATTTGACACCTTCCTTTGCGGTGCTCATTAATGGTTCCCCTTTTTTTTTCATAGCTCACATGGAATCAGGTAGGGGATCCTATTTCTCCACTTCTTTTCATCCTGATGGTGGAGGTGTTAGGTTAGAGTATTAAGAAGGAACTTTTGAATGGTTTAGTGCGGGGCCTCGTTTCATCTTCTTGGTGTGTGCCTATCACACATCATCAATTTGTTTTTGATACCATCATCATGGTGAATCCTTGGTCAAAGAAATTAAGGCCATTAAGTTGGTGATTAATAGTTATGAGGAAGTTTCTGGTCAGCGGGTGAACTTTCCTAAGAGTCAACTTTTCTTCCTCAATACTCTGGAGTAGCTTCAAATTAAACTGGCAAGGATTTTTTTGTGTAATTGAGCTGCTTTTCCTCCAATTTATTTGGGATTACCTTTGTGTGTGTCCAAGATTCCTAAATCTTTATGGCTTGGTCTCTTGGATAAGTTTAATAGAAAGCTCACAAGCTGGAAGGGGGCTCTTCTCAGTCAAGCAGGTAAGGTGCAACTTATCTCCTCTACTTTGCAAAATCTTCCTCTTTATGCCTTGAGTTTATTCAAAATTTTGATGAAGTTTGAAGAAAATATGGAACAAATCATGAGGCATTTTTTGTGGTCTGGGTTGGAAGACAAATCTAGAATTCCTCTTCTTACGTGCAATCATGTCTGTAAACCAAAGAAGTGGAGTGGGCTTGGTTTGAGAAGTATAAGATCTTTTAAAAAGGCTCTCCTCTTGAAAAATATTTGGAGGCTTCTCAGTGGAGAGGTAGGTTGGTCTTCTTTGATTATGAACAAATATCTTTATGGGCTTGGTAGAACTTTGGATTTTCTCTAAGCTGACTCCATTCCTGTTGGCTCTTGCTTTTGGAAGAATGTTGTGCCCTGTAGGGATCTCATTTTGAAGGGTATTAAGTGGCTCTTTGGTGATGGTACCAATATTTTATTTTGGGAAGACGTGTGGTGTGATGGTAGCCCGCTTGTGAATCAGCCTTGGGGCCCCTCCTCTAGCTAACCTTTGTAATTGAACCTTTGGAAATTTGGTGGTAGATTATCTTCATAATGGATCATGGAAGGACTTGTAGAGTTGGGACGCTTCGCTAGTTGTACTCCATAATTTTCTCAGTCAAATTCATATCCCGCGATTCCCAAAACCTGATCGTGTGGTTTTGGTCCCTTGGGCTAATGGCCACTTCTTTGTCTCTTCTACCTTTATCTCTTCTTTGGTGAAGCCCGATCCTTGCCAATTCTGGTGGAGTCTTTGGAATAAGTTGCTTATTCCTAAGGTTAACATCCTTTTTTAGATTTTGATGTAAAGAATTTTTTTTGACTCTAGACATTCTTTGTAAAAGGGGTTTTTCTATTCCTAATAGATGTGTGTTGTGTGAATGTGATGCAAAAAGAACTTTTCATCTCTTCCTTGGCTGCAACTTTGCCTCCCTCATTTGGACTAGGTTCCTCTCTTTATGGAACCTTGACTGGGTTTTTCCTGACTCGTTGAGAAGTTTTATTGAGTAGTGGCATTATCCTTCACATAATCCTTCTCTTTGGTTGCTTTGGTCCCTCATGGCCCCCCACATTGCCTCGGGCTTATGGAAAGAAAGAAATAACAATTTTTAGAGATGCTAAACTGAAAGAGGATATTGTTTTCCTTAAAACCTAAAGGACCATTATTGAGAACTTTTCTATCCAGGTTTCAGACTCTCCATGGGGCATTTTGGTTAATTCTTTGATTGGCTATGATCTTTTGGTTGCTACTAATTGGAGGCTAACCACTCAATTATCTTGTTCCGTCAAACCCAACAATAGTGCTAGAGTGAATACTGCTTAGAAGCGCCCTCCTCTGGGTTGGGTCAAAGTTAAATTTGATGGGGCAGCCAAGGGGAACCCTGCGATTGCAGGTTGTGGGGGGTGTTGAGAAATGAAGATGGCAAGTTCTTATGAATGGTGGTGCTCCCATTGGGAAACCAAACTAATCATCGCATTGAGGCTGAAGCTTCTTACTTCAACATCAAAGCTATGTTGGATAGAGGTGCTTCTAAAGTGTGGGTTGAGGGTGATTCAGTCAACATTGTCAAGTGTTTGAATGGTATGCAAAATCCTAGTTGGATGATTGAGCCTCTTATTAATGATTCTATGATGATGTTGAAATATTTTGAAGAGATCCGTGTATCTCACACTTATAGGGAAGGTAATTCCCTAGTTGATTTCATTGCAAGCGAGGTTGTCAGCCTTAATAATTTCAAGTTGTGGGAAGAGTACTCTTCCCTTCCTGACAAGGCTAAGCTTTTATTACGAGATGATTTGGGTTTTTGTTATGGGGTGGTCAGTCAATAATCTATCCCTCACATATCACACATTTTATGGGTGGTGTTTGGCCCAATCTTATGCTCATTTGTATTTCTAGAAGTGTTGTTGGGATTTGGTTTCTAATAGTGTTTAGCATTGCTGAAATGGGTGGGGATAGGAGTAGGCTTGAACCCATCTTGTATGATAAGTGGAAGAAGAAATGCAGAGTTTGGCAGATTCTTAAACATGGGCACTTCACACCTTGTTTAGAGAGGCTTCATGGTTTTGATCATGAAGCCTCTGATAAATTCATTTGTTGCTGGCATAACAAATGCTTGAAGGTGGACGAGATAGAATTTAACATCACTGAAGACTTTATTTCCTTCATTACTGTCTTATCGACGAAGGGGCACAAATTCTACAAAGAAAGGAAAAGTAATGAAGATGCCATGGATCAATTTTTTAAGGGCAATGAGAAAGATGACTTGGTGAAGCTTCCATCTTGGGACTATGACCGTCTCTCTCTTAAGCACATTTGGGCTGATGTGGCAAAAGTTTTAATGTGGTATGTAACCCTTGATGGTCAAATTTCTGCTATTCTAGGGCATCATTTTACTCTACTCAATCATTTCAGACATGATTTGCATGTTTCTTTTCCATTTTTCCTTCTTTCATCCCTGGAGGTTTTAGTCTATGCCCACCTCAAGAATCATAGAACTCCTATGCTCCATGAAGGGCTCATCTTGCTCATTATGGAGCATGTGAGAGCTAACACCTCGACCAATTTTGTTAAGGGAAAAGAGAAGGCCATTAGTGATGATTCCTTTTCTTCTAGTTTGGACTCTGATGATGATGGGGATGATGAGTGGAAGGTAGAATATGATAATAGTATTGCAACATCCTCATCTCCAGCTAAATCTCCTTCTAAAAAAGAAAGAAGGGGATTTTGAAGAGGAAGGGTCTCGCCAAGAAATTGGTCAGTCATGGGACAGATTCTGGTGGGTCCTTGTCTAGTAGGGATGTGTTTGAGTTGGGTGGGCCTCTTCGAAGGGCATCTAAAAAGAAGGTGGAGTTGCATGTTCTGAGTAATGAAGATTTTGGGAAGGAGGATGATGTGCATTTGGTTCAATTGGAGGACTATGCGGATGTGGGGCTTTGCAAGAGGGATTCTAAGAGACTAGCTAGGTTACACAGGGCAGTGTCAAAAGGGGGCAGGGAGGATGAGCATGTGGAACCAGACCAAGTGAAGGTCTATGTAGACAATGCCATTGTTATGGAAGACTCTCCTAATCAGAAGACACCTCCTCAAGAGGCCAACATTGAGGGTGATTTGGTTTTTGAGGATGTGCAGGCTGAGAATGAGGTGAGGGTGGCAGTGGGTGAGAATCCGGCCCCAGATAATCCAAAAGTAACAAGTGTTAATCCATTGTCTGAGGAATTCTCCTACCTTGATGATGATAACACTACTATGTTTGAGTTGCTAGATATGGCGGGGGTGCCACTTGTACCTTCAAATTGGCCAAATGGGTGATGAAGGAGTTCAATAAGGTGAACATTAAAATCAAAGGCTTGAAGGAGAATCTGGCTTCTCAGCCAAAAGGGTCATCCAAAAATTTTCTCATTGAAAGGATACTGGACCTTGAATGCTCATTTTTTGATTTTAAAGCTCAATGTGAAAGTCGTCTTGGTGTGTTGGAGGGAAAGATTATGGAAACTAATGAGGATATTAGAAAACTCTTGTAGATTATGCATAGTTCTATCAAGAATAGTGTGGATTCTCTCAAGGTGCTCTTTGACAAAATCAGCCAGCTCTGAGAGGATCAAATGTATTTTGCAAAGTTGTATGAGAAGGATCAAATTTCAAGGGGAAGGGTAAGGAGAATGCCAAAGAGGAGGCTCGTGCATAAGAACTAGGGGTAGTATTAGGAAGTCTTTTAAAGAAGAAAAATAGGAATTGGTGGATATGGTTAACCTGCACTACAATCAAGAGATTGAGATAGCTAATACTCTGAAAAATCTGAAGTAACTCTCTTTTTTATGGTTTGTTTTAGTTCTTTATTGTTGTTTTTTGGCTATTTTTTGGCTGTTGGTGGATGTTGGTGCTTTTATTGTTCTTTCCTATTATGTAGCAGCATTTTGTTGTAACTTGATGTAAAGGGTTTCAGGTCCCTTCAAAACCTTTTTTCCCCATATAATCAAAACAATATAATAATTCATACTATAATACATACTATAGACTAATTCATACTATAGTACATACTCATAAGAATGGTTGAGTAAATATCTAGTGAATGCTTAGGAAATTTGTAAGACAATATGATTTTTAAAATAATGTAGGATATAACTATCATACGTTGATATGGATAACTCTGTAAGTCAAACATATATATTATTGGTTATATATCATCATTCCTTGAAAAAAATCAAATTTTGTCATATAGAGGTTACAACAATAATTAACTTAGTTTTAATGATTATAATTATAAATATAAATGTATATATGTGTGTATTAAATTAACTCCATGTGCACAACTATATGTAGGGATATTCATCTCTAAGTTTATATATATTTATTTCGTATGGACTTGAGGAAGTGTAAAATAATAGATAATTATGTGTTAAATTATTTGAGTTGAAATGTGAAAGGTCTTGAAAGATAATGAGATGATTTATTCCCAAATTATGAAATTTATTTGATTTCAATTTCATCAACACTCAAGTTACTAATCTTTTATGTAAATTGAATAATCATATCTTGATTATGTTGAGTCAAGTTGAGAAAGGAGTGGTGGAAAAATGACCCACAATTCCTTTTTAATGTGTGATTATGCTATAAAATGTTTTGGCTAGAGTGGTGCATAAGTTGTGTGTATTGTTTATCTAAGACCACTTAATAAGTTGCATGATAACCATATGTCATACTTAGCTAGAGAGTATCTAGGGTTGTGTGATAGGTTGTAAGCAAAAAAGTAACTTCCTCACACTAAGTTCTTAGATGACATGGTACAATCACATATCTCTTTATTTGCCACCCACATGAAGGGTAGGGCCACTTCCAATATGAAGGTGTGCGAGGAACCACCAGTCCGTGGTTGGAGGTAAATTAATTGAGTGATTCTCTCCCTCCATGAAACAACTTAATATGCCACAAGCTTGTTACTCAAAGACACATTGTATATTGAGGCAATGATTCTTTTTTTGTAAAGTGATTATTATATATTATACTTGTGTGAAAGTAGAAAATTGAATAATTCATTTTGTAAGACTAAAAGTGTGTAAATATGTTTAATTTAAGTATAAATCTAGTTGCTATGATAATTAGAAACAATGCATTTTAGACTTGATGAAGAGAAATGAACCTTGACAATTAATATTAACATTAAGGGGTAAAATTACAAAGTTCTGTCACACTTTCGGCCAAATAAATAGTTTCAAGTGAAATATTTTTGGCCAAAAAATTTTCGACCGAATAGGTTTTGACCAAAACCATGTGGCGTATACGTGGCACACAAGGTTTCAGATGAATATGTTTCGGCCAAATCCAAAAAAATAAATTTTTCCCTTTGCCACTTTTAAATTGGCTTTCAAATTGGCTTATTTTATGTCCGGGGTTTCTATAGAAAGGGTTTCGGCCGGAACCCTTTCTATAGAAACCCTTTTGGCCGAAGTTGTCTATGTGGCATCCTAGTTGGTAGCCAACTCAACTTTTTTCGTAATTTTCTGAAACTTTCAACTTCAACTAAGTATTTCTTCAGTCAAAATGAGGTTTTTAAAAAAAAAAGAAAAATACCCTTTTGTAGAGCTCAAAGTGGTGAATCCGAATGTGATTTTTTAAATATTTTGATTAGTTTTATTATATATTATTTTTAAAATAATGCAAGTAGGTTGTTAAAGTTAAAAATGAGGCTGATTAATTTTTTTTTTTAAATAGTAAAACATATTAATTAAAAAATATGTGGGACACTAGAGGAGAGAGTCTTCTTCAAAAGGGTGTAATTTTTTTTTTGAAAATGATTAAAAAAATAGACAATAGTTGATGTCCCATGAAAAATGTCAAATTCTGACAAGTTTGAATTTAAAACGTTATTATGAGAAAAATTTACATCATTTTTTTTTTTCCATGCACTAGATATTGAAGTTAACTATTTGGAGAAAAAAGATTTAGGGAGAAATGGAGTTTTTTTTCAATTTGTTTCTTGACGGCCCGTGAAGTCATTTTTTCTGAAATTTTTAGCATTCCAAAATCTATTCTTAAATTGATAAAAAATAATGAAAACAATTTTAAAAAAATCTAAAAAATTACAGGAATGAACTTCATCAAAAGTTCTACATTTCATTAGTTTACATCAATTTGAAATTCAAAACATAAAGACCACTTTTATGTGGTCGAAGTTCAGAATTTTTTTTGCTGTTGGCCGATTCCTTTATAAAGTGTGACACAAGTTTGTGCTTTCACCCTAAGAATAAAATTTGTTTGGGTATTTTATTTTTCATAATGATGTTCCATATAATTTTATTACTTCTATTGGAATGATGTATTCTTGTTATATTTATGTTTTAGAAAAAATTAGTTTATGATTGAAGTTTTATGATATGAATGTTGGGTTCGTTATTCAACTTTTATTTTTTTACTAGCATTCAATTACAATATTTTTTCCCAACACGTGAATCCCAACATTAAAAATTAAAAAAATATGAATCAACTAAGAAGGCCAAAAAATTAAAATACATCTTATTAATCATGAACTAGACTTGTACAACTTATAATACACATTGTGTTGTTTAATCTATAACTTTGTTTACCAATGATATTCATTTTCTCAATTCACAAATCCTAACTATTAAACACAACAAATGATGAAACAACTAAGAAGACTATAAATTTGAAAAATATCTTACAAACCATGAACTAAATATGTGCAGGTTGAAATATACATCATGTTTTTTAACCTACAAAATTTTCACTAATATTTATAAATGCTTCCTAGTAAAAATCTTAATAGTTTAAAAATCATAAACTTTATTTAGTACAAGACTCGACAATTTACTATATTTTGGATAGGATAAGATGAAGATAAAAATAAAAATTTCTTATCAACCATGTAGTCTAAGATATTTCTTATGTGATGATATACAATAGATTCTAATTAATATTGAAGATAATGAGGTGAACACATTTGTGCAACAATCCCTCTCTATAGACCTTCCTAATGAGTGAAATTTTGTTTATATCACATAGAATGAGTTTGTTTGCAACAATCATAAAGTATATGAAACTATCAATTATAAGGATCATACAACAAAGATATACTCATGGTTTATATTTAACAACATAAATGGTTTTTATACAAATTAAAGTTTTGTAATATTTTATGCTAATAGAATGTCAGTGTTGTTGTAGCTATTAGTTTGCTTTTGTTCCTAACTGCAATATAGACAAACCTCCCAAAAAAGTATGAAAGTTTCAAATAAATGGTTGTTAATATCACATTATTATTAAGCTAATGTATGTGAGACTTGATGTGGAACTCATATGTATATAATGATATGTTTCATTGTAACTCTAATGGTGAGTTTTTCCATGGAGTGAATATCACAAAAAATGAACCTTGAACTATGTATTTATACTAACTTATCAACAAAATGAAAAAAGTTACATCAACTCCATTTTGCTTATGGGTGTGTATATGGATAAGTTTTAAGAGATATATCATGGATCGTATTTTTTTATGCATTCTAAATAAGAGGGATGAATTATTAACAAGAAATGATGATAAATGTATAGGAAAGGGGTGTTCTATGTAGTCTCAAAAACTTGTAGATGATGTTGCTAGTATCCTATTGTGACATATAGAGGAGAGAGTCTTTTTTAATTTTTTTTTTAAAGGCCGCATGGAACCAATGCTTATTTTCTTCTATGGATTGAAACTAATTGGATGCTTGAGATGATAGGCTACCACTTGCATAATTTTATCATTTTAATGGATTTAACATTTACAATGAACAAATATATTGTAAGTTTTAAAAATAAAGATATTTTTTTACTTTATCTTGATATATGTCCTTGTATTATGTAGATTCTAATGATGGTTGTAATATATTATTTCTATAGTATCAATTATACTATTTTCTTATGTTTGATGATGTAATGTCCCCTTCTTATCAGTAATCAGTTCAGTTGCTCATCAACCTATTCTGGAGGCCCGTAGGCTTGATTGAGGTAAAGTTATGGTTTCTTTGCTTGGAGGTTTTGTGGCATTTCTGGGTATTTACTATTTTTAGTAAATACTATGTTTGGTAGTGGTCCTATTGGCAATGCTTCAGTATGTTCTTATTCTTGTTGGAGCAGTTGGTGTTTTTGGTGTAGCTTCCAAAATGCAGTATTTGATGGCAATTATTTAATACAAGGAAATTAATGTTATGTTTCATTGTTGACCCCTTGGCCTAGAGAGATAACTTTAAGTCGTGTTTAAAAGAGGGTCATGAAGGGGGACACCTTCATGAAGGAGTTTTATTATTTTTAATAAAGTTTTTGTTGCCATGAAGTGGGACGCCACCTTTGAGGAGAATTATGAATTTTTGAAATTTGAAAAGTTTCAACTATGGATTTTGGCGTACCTTGGTGGGAAATTGAAGAGCCATCTCTTTCTCTTTAAAAATGAAGCTTTGCTTCAGCATTTGGGATCCATTGTTAATTGCTAAAGTTATGCTGTCAAAATGAGATTGTGAATATTTCTTCTAGGGATGCTTACCTCCTAGATTCCAACCAATTTCGTGTTTGCAAGACAACACCTAGTTGGTATTATTGTTGCTTCTCAAATCAGACTAGCATATTGAGCTTCAAAGTGGTGAATTTTGGTGTGATTTCTAGATTTCAAGTTGCTGGTTCCTACACAGCTGAAGGTTGATTTTGTTTCTAGCTTCTTGTATGATTTTTATTTTTTTGTGGGTATTTGACCAATGCAATTCTAAGGTTATGAAAACCCTTCGTAGTGATTTCCAGATTTTAATTTGAAGTTTGTGATTTGTTCTTACAAAATCACCCTTGCTAAGGGCCATACCATTCTATGGGCATTGGGAATTGTGCAAATAAATTAATGACTACTTTTTGAAGTTGTTTCTTCATCATGAAATGGGCGCCTATCCTCCAAAGGTTCATTGCATTTGATTTCACTCAATTCAGAGGTAAATTGATAAAGTTATGAGCATTTCATTGATTCCCAGGTTGTTGGTTTACAGTTTCAGTTTGCTAGTTTTTATTATCAAACTTCAAAAAGATCAGATTTTGGCTTTATTTTCAGTGTTTGAGAGCTTTGTAATTTGAGTGAATCATTCTTCACATATTGGCATTGTTCTATCATTGTAATACTAGTAAATTGCAAAGTTTTTTAATTGTAAGGTTGTGCATTAGTAGTACTAATCCAACCATTTGTTATTGCTGCATTTACTTGTAATTTCTAAATCAAACATTAATTACCCCTGGATGATTTACTGCCAGTGTGGAGAATTAACTTTGTAACTCTCATTGTACCCACTTTAAAAGTGGAGAATTCTCACTCAAGAGTGGATGCCCGCCACAACGGATGAATTAGTTTAGTTTGAAAAACTTCCATGGCTGGTTATCCGCCTAAGTTTATTTCAGTTTGTAATAAGTACTCCGCCATATGTTAGCACCTCGCCTTCAATGGGATCTTGTGTGCACATTCTTGGTGTTGAGTTTATTTTATACTTCCAGTTGTAAGCAACTCTAGTTGTTGAGTTTTAGATCCTAGGGATCCTCTGACCATATGCCCGCCCCTCTTCCTTCAGTGGTTTTAGGGTGCATTCTTGGTTAGAGTTACTTTACCGCATCATTTGGGTTTGGAGCTAACCTTAACGGGTGTGTGTTGCTTTGTAATTTCCATTAAAATAAATAAAAAAATTGGTTGGCATATTTCAGTGGTATCAGAGCAGAAGATCCTACCATCCAATGACTTTCAACAGTTAATTGTTTGATGAGTGATAGAGAAACCAGACCATTCACCAGAAGTCAGGCCAGAACTCAACATTAGTTCCCACTCGTTCCAGAGGTAGACACATTTTCAGAAGCTCTAAGAGATCTTGGTAAAACAGTTGAAGGAACTGGTAAAACAATTGAAAGCATGTTAGAAAGTCTTAGGAAAGCTTATGAAGAAAAGGAGGCAAGAATGGAAAAAAAGTTTGACAGGATGATTGACATGATGTCTCGATTATTGTCCAAGTTGGATCAATAAGCAACACATAATATCATTCAACCCCAAAATAATCAAACTGGTGAAAGTAGTGGAGTTAATGGACATAATAGCAACAACAGTCCTGAGGTAAATAAAAGTGATAGGATTGTGGGACAACACATTGCATCCACTAGTGGATCTTCCGCTAGGCCTATTTTTCCTACCTTCACTCCAAGGGAGGAACAACCACAAGGGGAGGCATTTTATTCCATTTACAAATGATGCTCGACAAGCATATATGGAGTATGCTTCTCTACCCCCTGATATGAGAGATGCTTGGACCTTTGATCAATTCATGAATCAAAGGATTAGGAGAAATGGTGGAAGGAATGAGCATCACCCTCCTATGATGCCTATAAATGATTTTCAACAAGCTTTGGGAAAGATAAATTTGGACCATTTTGATGGAAGTAATAAATATACAGCCAGGGCATGGGTGCAAAAATTGGATAACTATCTTTCACTCAGACCAATGCCGGAAGAAGATGCAATTAAATTTGCTACATTGTACTTGGATGGAATGGCACATGAATGGTGGACTCACGGTTTGGTCACACTTGGCCATAACCTTATCCACACCTATGAAGAATTCACCAACAAGCTGATTGAAAGATTTGATACCAAGGATCCTGAGTTGAGATTCCAAGAATTGGCACAGTTGAAGCAACAATGATCTTTAGAAAATTATGTGGCTGATTTTCATAGATTATTAGTAATGGTGCCTAACATTACTGAGAGAAGACTCGTGGTTCTATTTTTTAAAGGATTAATGGAGCCTTTGAAGGGATGGGTCAAATCCTTTGATCCACCAACTTTAGATGAAGCCATCAAGAAAGTGAGGAGCATGGAGTTGGCAGCCCCAAGGCCAAAGTTTCATTCAAAACCTTTCAGTCATAAGAAGGATAGAAAACATTCTTCAAATCTGCCAAAGAAGTTTCCACCAAAGATGTCAGAAGAGCTCCAAGAACAACTTAGAAAGGATGGTGTTTGCTACACTTGTCGTGAGCCTTGGGTTAAGTGTCACCATTGCTATGGTAGAGGCAAAGCACATCAAATGGAGGGCTATTCTGATTATGGATCAGAATCTGATTCATCTAATCAACAATATGAATCAACAAGTAGTGATGGTGAAGAAGCTCCTGAAGAGAAGCCTAATGAAGTTGGAGATGGTAGTGCTTTAGCACAACTATCAAGTTTTCAAAGAAATGAATCCTTTCAGGTTCGTGGAGTGGTTGGTTCTCAAAGGATTGTTGCTCTAATTGATACTGGAGCAACTCACAACTTCATTGATGCTGGATTGGTGACAAAGAGAGGATTGAAGATTGAAGAGTTTGAAGGCTTCAAAGTAATGGTAGCTGATGGTTTCACCATGTCTTGCACAAAGAAGATTCCTAACGTTTCTATTCAGTTAGGAAATTATGAAATAAAAGATGATTTGTATGCTGTTGGTATTGGTGATACTGATGCCGTGTTGGGAATATAGTGGCTGCGATCTCTTGGAGAGATCACATTGAATCTACAAACTATGGAGCTGAAATTTCAAGCTGATGGAAAGAAGGTTGTTTTGAGAGGAATGTCAAATGGGGCCCCTCAAATTGTGTCCTTGAAGAGAATGGAAAGGTTGATCTGTCATGATCAAGTCGAATGGGAAGCAGAATGTATGGTCCTACCAGCTAATCCAGTGGAAGAGAAAAGGAAATATCATCTTGATATTCAAGCCTTACTTTCTAAGAAGAGCAAAGTTTTTGGTAGCTTGTACCTCCTGGGAGACCTCCTGAAAGAGGGTTTGAGCATGTGATTGAATTAGAAGAAGGAGCAAATCTAGTCATCACCATGCCATACCGTTATCCCAAGAAGCAGGAAGATGAAATAAAAAAAACCATTAAGGAGCTTTTGGAGATGGGGTTCATTAGGCCAAGCAAAAGCCCTTTTGCTTCAGCAGTGGTACTGGTCAAAAAGAAAGATGGCACAATGTGTATGTGTGTTGACTACCGCACATTGAATCAGAAGACAATCAAGAATAGATATCCTATTCCCAGGATATATGAGCTTATTGATGAGCTCCATGGGGCTATGTTTTTCTCAAAGATAGATCTTCATTCGGGATACCATCAAATCAGGATGAGGGAGGTAGATATAGAGAAGACAACTTTTAGATGCTATTTTGGTCATTTTGAATTTCTTGTCATGCCATTCAGTTTGACAAATGTTCCAGCAGCTTTTCAATCTTGTATGAACAAGATTTTTAGATAGCATTTGAGGAAGTTCGTGCTCATCTTCTTCGACGATATTCTCATCTTCAGTAAGTCTTGGGAAGAGCACCTCAAGCACTTAGAAGAAGTGCTTAGCATATTGGAGGCAGAATGCTTGTTTGCCAAAGAATCAAAGTGTGAGTTTGGGATGACAAAGTTGTTGTATCTCAGACACATCATTAGTTCCAAGGGTTTCAAAGTTGATCCTAAGAAGATTATAGCCATCCTTGATTGGCCACCTCCAAAGAATATTTCCCACTTGAGAGGATTTTTGGGTTTGTGCGGATTCTATAGAAGATTTTTCAAGGGATATTCTCACATGGCAACCCCCTTACAGATCTTACAAAGAAAGGAGCTTTCCTATGGATAGATGAGGCACAAGGAGTCTTCGACAAGTTCAAGCACATAATGAGCTCATGTCCAGTGTTGGCCCTACTAGATTTCACAAAGCCCTTTGAGTTGCAATGTGATGCTTTAGGTGAGGGAGTTGGAGCTATTCTCATGTAAGACAAGCACCCCATTGTCTTTGAGAGCAGAAAGTTGAGAGGAGCAGAAAAATCTTACTAAATTTATGACAAAGAAATGCTTGCTATCATGCACACATTGTCTAAGTTTTGGCAATACTTGGTGGAGAGTAAATTTGTTGTTAAGACTGATCATAACAGTCTTAAACATTTCATGCGCCAAAAGGATTTGAATGAAAGACAACAGAAATGGGTGAGTAAGCTCCAAGCTTACGACTTTGACATTGAATATGTCAAAGGGAAAAATAACATAGTGGCAAATGCTCTATCAATAAGGCCCCATTTGCAGTCTATTTGTGAGCTTTCAGCAGATTGGAAAGAAGGAGGTATTTTTCCACAGTGTGTCAAATTATGATATTGCTATCAGGATTCAACCGTGTAGTTTCGAGTCAAACTCATTGACCCATGTTTCATGAGTAGTGGTTCAACAAGAACCCATCTC
The DNA here is from genome assembly GCA_007258455.2 of Sequoia sempervirens. Lineage (NCBI taxonomy): Eukaryota > Viridiplantae > Streptophyta > Pinopsida > Cupressales > Cupressaceae > Sequoia > Sequoia sempervirens. The sequence continues at coordinate 113,875,693 of VDFB02179234.1, read as the reverse complement.
TCATGATATTGAATGGTCCACTTAGCACTCATTGCATCTAGGTGATGCTCACAGAGGTGAAGCACTGGTCATGAGAGATGGGTTCTTGTTGAACCACTACTCATGAAACATGGGTCAATGAGTTTGACTCGAAACTACACGGTTGAATCTTGATAGCAATATCATAATAGATTGGAAAGAGTTAATTGCTGCTGATTATGGTAAAAATCAGATTACAAACAACATTGTAGAAGGTCATTTGGATGATGAAAGGTATAAGTTGGTTGATGAGTTGATTCTCTATAAGGGTAGGATATTTTTAGTACCTAAATCTAAGCTTAAAAAGAAGATTCTACAATCTTTTCATGATGTCCCTCTTGCTGGTCATCAAGGCATGTTTAAGACTTATAAGCAGATTAGAGAAAGGTTTGCTTGGAGAGGGATGAAGGAAGAGGTCATGAATTACATAAGAGAGTGTTGTACTTGTCAAATGAATAAAAAATGAACACTCTTTTCCAGCTGGTTTGTTGTAGCCCTTGCCAATTCCGAATAAAAAATGGGAGAGCATTGCAATGGATTTCATCACAGGGTTACCAAAAGTGCAAGGGTGAGATTGTATTTTTGTTGTGGTAGATAGATTGACTAAGTTTTCACATTTTTATGCTCTCACAACCTCATTTACAGCAACTCAAGTGGCTGAGTTATTCTTTAGAGAAGTTTTTTGTTTACATGGTTTTCCTAAAACAATTGTCAGTGATAGGGACAAGAAGTTCCTAAGTGCTTTTTGGTAGGAGATCTTTAGGATGAGTGGTACAGTGTTCACTCCAAGCACTAGTTATCACCCATAAATGGATGGGAAATCTGAGATTGTCAACAAGTGGTTAGAAGGATACCTCAGAAACTATGTTTCGGGGCAACAAAGAGCTTGGGTTAAGTGGCTTCATTTGGGGGAGTTTTGTTATAACTCTTCTTATCACATGTCAATTAAGATGTCTCCTTTTATGGCCCTTTATGGATATGATGCTCCTAACTTTGTAGATTTGGTGTTTGGTGATAGTAGAGCTCCACAGGAAAAGGATATGCTTCAACAAAATCAAGACATCTTGAAGTCATTAAAGGAAAATCTGCAACAAGCTCAAAACCAACAGAAGTTATACATTGATCAACAGCGTGTTGAGTGGTCTTTTGAAGTGGGAGACATGGTTTACTTGAGACTCCAGCCTTATAGACAGTCTTCGCTCAAGAAGAGTGGTACAAAGAAGCTAAAGCCATGTTTTTATGGTCCATTTAAAGTCACCAAAAGGATTGGTGAAGTGGCATATGAGCTAGAGATTCCAGCTGATAGCAAAGTTCACAATGTTTTTCATGTGTCACGCCTTAAGAAGGCGCTTGGGCACAATGTGGTAGATACTTCAAAGTTACCTCCATTAGATGAAGAAGGGTAGTTGGTGTTGATTCCAGAGGAAATTCTTGACACTAGAGAGTGCTCCTTGAGGAGAAGAGCAATCAAGGAGTACTTGGTTATATGGAGGAACTTTCCTATTGAAGATGCAACGTGGGAAAGTGAACATATTTTGTAGCATCCAACTTTACGGTTGCTTGAGGAAAAGCAATCTCGAGGAGGGCGAACTATAATGTCCCCTTCTTATCAGTACAAGAAAACAAAAGAAGAGCAGAGGAGCTTCATAAAATTCTTGATGAGTTGGATCTCATACAAGAAACATATGATTTGGAATGCTGCCCTGAGAGATCAAAGCATTCAAATTCTCATCAACAATTTTTTTAGGTTTTGACAATTTGTTGTATGAAGAAGATGCTAATAAGGTTTATGTAAATCCTCCTTTTGATATTGAAAAATCAAGGAAAAAATTAAGGGGCTTATTTCAGATGAGCAAGAGGCTAGGGTGCATATTGTATGGGTTGTGTCAATGTATAACAAAGTTGAAGATATACATGAGTGGTTGGAATAGGTGCACAAGTGAGAAAAAGAACTTCAAAATGATTGGAAAGTCAATGCATTCTTGATTGATGATGTGAATTGTGATATTGCTATCAGGATTCAATTGTGTAGTTTACGAGTCAAACTCATTGATTCATGTTTCATGAGTAGTGGTTCACAAGAACCCATCTCTCATGATAATGAATGGTCCACTTAGCATCACCTAGATGCAATGAGTGCTAAGTTGACCATTCATTATCATGAGAGATGGGTTCTTGTGAACCACTACTCATGAAACATGGGTCAATGAGTTTGACTTGTAAACTACATGGTTATATCTTGATAGAAATATCACAATTTGACATGCTGTGGAAAATACATCCTACTTATCTGATGATGTTGTACCATAGAAAAAAGTATTTCTTGCTTGATTTGGGAATAATTTATGATAAATTGGACTTAATGAGGCTTTTATTTAGTGTTGTGAGGTGTTTTACACATCCACACTAGGTCTTGGACCCTTGCAAACTGAATAAAATACATTTAACGATGTCTTGTAAAGGTGTTGTAAAGTTTTGTAAAAGACTTTCACGCTTTTCTAGACTTAATGAACCCATATTCCCTTAATTCAACATTATAAAATGTATTTTCACATCAATCTAGAAGGCTTGTGAACTAAATTTAACTTTAATCTAGTGTTGTAATGTGTCTTACACATTCACATTGGATGATGTGCCTTTCTAGGCTAAGTGGACCTCATTTTAGTGTTGTAAAGTGTATTTAATCACACTTTCACATTGAATTTTGTGTCCCAATCCCTAATTGGCCTTTTCATCATCATTAATAGGCCCCTATGGCCCCATATTGTGCATCCCAAGGCATAATTTGATCAAATACCTGAAGAAATCAACATAAGAACTAAAAATTCTCATTCCCTAATAACCCAGCTGGAAAATGGGCCCCTTTGGGACTAATTCACTATTTGTGGCAAATGAGTCCCTGCCAGGTGGGATTGATTTGCCCAAGGTGGTGAATTAATCCCATTTGTGTCATTTTTGAGTTTTGAGTGGGAAATTTTGGATTTTAAGTTTGTTTCTCCTCCATGTCGGCCTTGGCGATCCAATTAACAAGAAAATAAGGTGAATTTACTATAAATATAAGCCTTTAAACCCTAAATAACAATCAACTTCATTATTCATTCATCATTCATCAAGTTCTTAAGTTGAGCAAGCTAGGGTTTTTGCATTACAAGTCATTAAGATAACATTTTCAGACATTCAAGGGTAGATTCTTCATATTATTGCAGCAATCCAAGATCAATCATCATGGAAAGGTATTAATCTATCCATTACATGTTCATGCTTCATCTTATTTCTTCATTTGGTTTAATTACCTAAAAAGGGGTTTAACCAAGGCAAACCCCCCTGCCCTAACATCTAACATTTCTCCTTCTTTTTCTTGTGTGTTTGCAGATTTAGGTATATTGAGGGTTTGAAAATAATTAAGGATCAATTTGAAAAGTTTTTTAAGTCATCTCTTCATTGACCAAGCTGAAATATCCATTAAAAGTCACCTACAGTGCTAGAAATCAAACTTTCGGAAGCAGACACCTGTTAGGAACCGAAGTGCAGACCGAGGGCTTCTGTTTCCACTTTTGTATTTTCAGAAATTCAAAAGTTGAATCATTTTCCATTAGTGGTGAATGAGTCCCATTTCCTGGCCTAAAAAGTGTTCTTTGCAGTTTTGGGTACCCATTTGTTCGAAACGAGTTCCGGGATAGTTTCTTAGAACTAGGACTAATTCACCCAGAATGGTGATTGAGTCCCTGTAGGCCAAATTTCTAGCATCAAAAACATGTCAAAAGTCATTTCTAGTCTACAACAAGATCTCAAGTGTACACATTTAGTTTCATCCATTTCTGTTACAATTTACCTTCATTTCTAGGTCATTTAGTTTATGCTTGCATACTACACTATGTTTTCAAACACTTCGTATTTCTTTAGTTTTGCACAAATAATCAGTCTATCTCTTTAGGTTATTGAATTTAGGAATATTTTCATTTTACTTGCATTAGTTTGAGTGAACCACCTAGATTTTGTGCGGGGTCTATCTCTCTCCTTTAGGTGAAAAACCCTAATTAAGCAAGAGAGTCATAACATCCTAAACCACAAAAATCTATGGTTCAGATGTGAATGCTAAAATTCATATCATATAATAAGTTAAATTTATTTGAATTGTTTTTAATCATGTTCAAGGGAAAAAATTATCTCAACAATTGGATTTTACCATTTTTATTTTTATAAAAAAGTTATTTTTTGATGTTGTGTACACTTATTTCCATTTGGCATGTACATAGAGTATGGCTAAAAAATGTGTATAGGTATATTTTTTTATATTTATATTTTTCTAATTAAGTATATCTTATTTTTATGTATGATATAAATTAATATTATTATTGTGTACTTGAGTATGTTAACACCTTGAACATTGGCGTAGAGATATTTAAAAAATTAAGCATGATTATGATGGCATTAGATGATAGTGGAGATATAAGCCTATGTACGATACATGATTTCATGAAAGAGTTCAAGGATCAATCATAGTGCATGAAGTATTTTAAGAAGATATGGTGTGATAAAATTGACATATTGGCGAGTTTAAAGGTTACAAAACATGATTCCATCCCTAATTTTTTTATTTTATGAGGTTGCTTTCTATACATATAATGTTATCGATTTTATTATAATATAATTATGTAGTTATGTGGCTATTTTTTTCATAATTTCACTCATGCTATTGAAATACTTATGCATGAATCAAGTCATATTGTTGTGCTCTAAAAATTTGATATTTATGTGATTAAAAAAAGAAACGCATGCAAGAAGAATATATACTTTATTTTATACTATTGTATATAGAATGGAACCATTTTACAAGCATAAGAGAAAGTCGTAGTAGTTTAATTTCTTGAGAAATTACAATATGAAGAGGAAAATCATAACTAGAATAGAGAATATTGAAGTAATTCTAAATAGAAATTAGTGTGTGCATATAATATTCACATAGGTTATTTTTGGGTCAAAATCCAAAATTCATGCTGTCCAAGTGTTTTTTACTTCTAAATATTAAAAAATAACTAAAAATGCAATGTAAAGAAACACAAGACCACTTCAAGATTAGCCTAAGTTAAGCACAAATAAAAGAAATATGAAACAAAGAGTGATATACCTTTATCTGTGCTAATTATTTTGGTTGGCCCTTGATTGAAGCTTGATGTGTGTGCTCCTTTGATGACAATGTGATGGAAAATAGGTGCAAGGTGGGTATGTGTTAAAATGAGCAATGTGGATGCAATGAGGATGAGAGCTAGTTCAAGTTCTAAAATGCAAAAGGATATGCTTGATGATGGCTTGCAAATTTGAGAGCATAAGGGTGCTAAAAATGCCTAAGTTGTATCAATGCATGAGAGAAGGGGGGGTATTTATAGAGGAAATTGGTCGGGATTGAGCCACCATGGCCAAGATGAATGGCTATGGTGAGTTGAGGACTCACAAGCCCTCACATCTTGACATGTGGAGGATGAAGTGTCCAAAGGACATGGTAAGATGGAAAGGGTACAAATGATGTGGAGGAAGGACAAGTGATGTGGATGAAGGACAAGTACTTTGAAAGTACCTTGGGAGATGAGAAGATTTCCTCAAAAAGGAGCTTCTTGTCCCCAAGTGAGAATGAAAATGACATGAGGAATTTTAGTATTCCTTAAAAAATCTCCATGGGGAAGAGGAAAGTGGTTGGAGAAATAAATGAGAATTAAAAATTCACATGATTGGAGTGGATAAGGTGGTTGGGAGAATTGTTACCTATTTTTAGCTACAACTCAAAAAAAGTAGAGCTGGATTGCATTTCTCATTGAAAGGTACAAAATTTCTACTAAAGTATTCATTCTATTCCATAATTGGATTACTTGTGAATTTTCAGTGTGATTATGCAAATGTTTGTAATAGAAGAACTAATAAAAATTACATAGTAATGTTGCTTTATTCATATTGTAAAAAACCAAAGTCCCACACAAGCTGTGGGAGTAACTTAATTTGATTTTCTTAATCAATTAATGAATACAAAATAAGGTCGTAAACTACACAACTAAAGATAATGTAAACATGAAGGAGGGGAATGATTCATCATTGCATGTAATGATGAATCATTTTTACTCAAAGTCTTCAAGTTGTTGTGTCTCCAGTGCCTCCAGGTTGTTTCAATTCCAAGCTCCATGGTTTCTTGCAAGATTGTTAAAAGATGGTGTTAGAGCAATGATAAATCACATCCTGCTTCATGCCTACATTACCAAAAAAAATGTAATACACATCCTATCAGGCATTCACCAGATGATTAAGTTATAAAAAAGGTAGATGTTCAGGGAGCACGAAGTTCAATGGAAGCTTTTAGCTTCAGTTATTTTGCTAATTTTTTTGTTTAGTGTGTAGGAATAGGTATAATCAGATCATTTCAACTGACAAATATTGTTATGAGTGGTAGAAATGTGGCTCCCACAAGGGTTGAGCCCAACTCATAAACAATAATGTGGGACAACAATATGGAATAAAGATAATCATCATTCTCCATGAATGAAATCCATAAAAGCAGCCTTTAATTCAACATGATGAAAATAGATTGAGCAAAGTATCCTATTGCTCATCATTCAAAAGGAACAATCAAAAACATGTTTGAAGGAGCATAATCAACTACATGCATTAGCTTAGTTTTAACTTTTTTTTACTTACATTGCATTCACATAAAGTATGGAGCCCCTTTATACTGAAGGGAAAACAAAGCACTCAAGCATTGAACTATCTTTTAGAACTTTAAAGCATATACATAGTCTGTAAGAGACTTAAAGAGACAGACATGGAAAATGGAGCATCTGATTTCAAGTGATAGTCACTGTTTACAAAGATATTCAAAATAGTAACTACAAAATTATTTGCATGAACTGAAAATAGTCAAGACATCAAGGTGCACTTACAGAGTTCAAGGAAAACTCATTCACATGAATATCAAAGTAAGGACAACCATATTATAGTCTGACAGTGCCTCTACAATGAGCATACACACTCATGGATTATCATACATGATGCTGATTTACACATTGGAGTAATATATAACACAAGTAAAGCATAATAGAGTGCATTCTAAAACTACTATGGCGCTATGAGAACACAGAGGCATGAGTGCCATGATGCCAATGATCAAATAAAATCAGTCAAGTTTCCATGGTGAATGCTGTAGTTTCTATCAAGTATCGACTACAACATGGAGCTATAGAATGCAACCTCATTTGCACATGGAGTATAGTGCATACAAATAGTAAAAGACATGAACCATTCAAATGTTTGATCACATAATTCTTGAAGAACAAAAGACATATGATACTTACAGAGAAGACTTTTCCATAGATGACTAGGCAGTGAGCAAAGTTAATGTTTATAGCTGCTTGTAGAATCCAGAGCACAATATTATTGTAGTTTGTTATTTTTTTATTTTCTTCTATCATTTTCAAATTCAAAGGGCCTTTATTTTGTTCAATAGAAGGAACCCATTTGCAAAATAAATCAAAGGAAAAGGGGCCGAGATTTTATGGAGTGTTGGGTTAGTTTTGTTTTTTATAGCTTATTCATGGTGGCCATGAAAACTACAGGTCGATCTTTTATAGGTTTATATCAAAGTCACGAGTCTTCAAGGCCAAGTTTCACAGGGCTGAGCCTTATTTTTATACATAGTGTGATGAAAATGGAAAATAACGAGCTCGCAAGGAGGTAAGGGTTTGAATGGCGACCAAGTTTCATAGGCTGAGATTGCAATCTACAAAAGAACAAAATCAGAGAGAGGCCGCAACCAAAAAAGCATAGAAATCATTATTTTTTATTAAGACCTAGAAGCTCAAGATAGGAATGGAAAGGAAGTCATAAATTTATTACACAGAAAAGGCGAATATCCACTTTCAGAAAATACCCAGATGGAGAGAAATACAACCGCGGCCAAGAATAGCACAAAACCCTCAAAAACCCATTCATAATAAAAGCAAGAGCAACAGAGACAAAGCCGTGAGCTCAAATACATGATTCATTAATAGAACACTTACCCAAAAATTTGCTGTGTAAAATACATTTAAACCCGAGGGTCTTCCAACAGTCAAGAGCTCCAAACTAGTTTCACAAGGCCTCCATCGCAGCCACATAACAAGAAACCATTAACAGAGGAAAAAGGAATGGAAATATATCAAGAGAAATGATGATAAGCCGTGGCTATAAAGCTTGAAGATGACTTCGAAAAAATAAGAGAAATGCCCATATTTGTCTAAAGAAAAGCTTACCACGCATTTCTCAGTGGAAATATTCATGGAAAATCCAGAAAACAACAAAGTATGGTGGAGTTTTGAGCTCCAATTAAAGCAAACTCTTAGAAACCGTACCCAGCAGTGGCGGCGCAACATAGTCTCCTCATCAAAGTCAAAATGCAAAATGATGATAATTGTTTAGGGTTCGATGCTTTTGTTTGCCCTAATTTGACATGGGGTATTTTTGCCAATGATTTTAAATAATCATTATGTTTTATTTGTTCCCCATGGTCTATGACTTCTAAAGTCAAATGACCTATCATTCCAAGGAGCCCGTGAGATGCAAAATCAACTTCAATTCATTGAAGTTTTGATTAGAGTTTAAATTCCTTTATTTTTTGTATGCCTTATAAGAAGTGGGCATGAGTCCATGCGTATTATTGGAGTAGACTGAAAATGACTGTCATTTTTTCCTTCTACAAGTGATAAACACTTTGGCTCATGCATTTTTGCATGATTTTATTTGGAGTAAAATATGTAATTAAATATTAATGTATTATTACATTAATATTTAAAATAAAAATAAGGAGGCCATTTCCACATTTTAAATATTAAAATAATCATACATTTGGTTATTTTTAATATTTAATTACTTATCCTCCTTGAGTAAAATCATGCAAATATGCAGATGGAACTGGGAGATCAAAGATTATCAACTGAAGATCGTCATACAGGGATGGAGTTCCAGTTATCTTGGGAAGATTGATGGAAACGAGGTGGCTTTCGCAAGCTTGGACCCACTTTTTGAGAGTTTCTCAGTTCAGTTTGTGTGCTCCATGGGTCAGTTACGAGTTGATAGCTAGTTTGAGCCTGAGTTCACTCATTTTTGCATGAGTTTGGGCTTTCTTTTTGGAGATTTTTATTTATGCTCAAGATTTTCCTTGGAGTTATTATTTTTCACACTGAGATTGACTTTCAGTTTCACCTTCATTCTTTGGAGAGGCTTTTTGTATAAAGTGATATGACTTAGTCATTTTTCACTAGTTCTTGTTTTCTACCTTTGCCTTCAGCAAAGAGACTTCATGTAACTCAGCTTTCAAAATTTAATAGATTATGCAGCTGTTTTTATACGTTAATTAATTTGTGATTTTTAGAAGATTCCTTTTAATTTCTATTATTTTTAAGTTTTTTCTTCAAGATTTCAGGCGTCGTTATTGTGAGGGATTCGATTGAAGGATTATTGTGTTTTTAGTTTTGAGACCTTTGATTTTTCTGTCTCCATAAATATCTATATGCAGTTTAGTTTAAGTTCACTAGTTATACACTGTGCATGTAATTGATTAATCAGTTTATTCGTGAAAACCATGTTTCCCTCAAAATTGTATTGAATCAAAGCCTCTGTTTAAATCATTCAGGTGATTAGGCTATCAAATCAGGTTGTACAAATTAAAGTACTGAGTAATCATTTGTGAGTTAATTTGCAGTTTAGATTTCCAATTAGGTGCATCACTCAGTTTAGTTTTCAGTTTAAGCTTTTAAATTTCAAATCTCTTTTCCTTTTCCAAACAAGTACACTTAATTAATCTGAAGATCAAATAGGAAGCCGACCTAGAATCCAGAGGTCTAGTTTCATATAGGGTACCCACAACCTAAAATTAATCCAATATTGCATAGGATTGCAAAGTTTTACAGCTTTGCATGCGAGTGCAAATCCCTATGACAATAAGAATAAATATGAATTTTAAATTCATATGATAAGCACCTTGTGGATAAGACAAGGTTCTTATGAGGGAGGTTGAAAAGTACCTTGTGGATAAAAACAAGGTCCCTATAATAGAAGGTTCTTGGCTTCATGTGACTTGATGTGACATTTCAATGATCACATGGGGAAGAGGAGAATCCTTGGAGGAATAAAAAGTGAATTTTAAATTTACATGGGGAAGAGGGTCTATGCCAAATATGGAAAATGTGAAGGTTGACCAAAAAGGTATGCTAAATGTAGCAAGAAGATTAGATTAAGGTTTTGCAAATACATGATTAAGAAAATTAATGAGAGATTAGAAGCAAGTGGGAGAATATGGAGGATGTGACATTAATCCTGATTAAGGTGTGCACATCCTAATCATGGATTAATTGAATTAATCCAAATTAGAAGAGGGTTATAGAGGATGTGACAAGGAGAGAAAAAAAGGAGAATTTAAAATTGATTTTGTTCAAAAGGGTCAAATGACTAAATTAAATAAATTGATATGTTTATTTAATTTAAAGAGGAAAAGGTACATAAGGTAAAGTGTTTAATTGCTAAATTAAATTCTTTAGGAACCTTAGGCAGAAGGTGAAATATTAATTAAATAAATTGTTTAATTAATATTGACGAAATAGACGAATAAAGTAGATGAGTTTGACCATGTGGGAGTGGTCAAATTTGGATGTCTACACATGCAATTGGTAGCTAGTTAAATTTTTTGGATTTCACTTTCATGTTTGCAACTATCTAATAAGTATGAGAAGAAATAATTACAAGCATGTGTTAAATTTTTTACAACTAAGTAAAAGAGGTGGGATAATTTTATCTTATAATACACAAATAGTGCAAGGTGTATAATGTTATATCTAGAACAAAAGAGGTTAAAACAATATTAAACCCTTATTATAAATAAAGTAAAATACCTTTAGATTAAGTATAAATAAGGCCAATGGACAAATAATTCTTATACTCACTAAGTTGGAGTTTTCAAGATCTTAATAACATGTAACTTTCCAAATCATGCATGGTTGAGAGTTCATGTGTGTTTGTATTGTGTGTATGGACATATTGCATCTTTATTCTTTTGGAACACAACAATCTACTGAGAGGGAGGGGGGAATCAGTAGATCATTTAAAGACTGACCCTAACGAGATTTAACAGATTAATTCTTTAACTCTTTTAGTGTAGATTAAAACAACTCAAACATAGATTAAAACATGCACATACAAATGAACATAACACCAAATATATGTGGGAAACCATGGTGAGAAATAATGTTAGGAGCTACTTTCCTAAATCTAGCCTCACAATCAAAAGTTTTGTTACAAAGTCTAAGGGCACCGACCCTAAGGAGACACCAATCCTCTGGTTTTAGGAGCACCTACTCCAAGGAAGCACCCACTCCCTAATCTGAGCACCTACCCAGATATCTAGTGGCACTTACCAATCAAATTTACAAACTAAGTTATTACAATTTTTTCAATAGAACACAATTCAATGTTGCAAGCACCTTTTTGCAGCCTCTATAACCTAGTTCTCTGCTCTACACCTCCTTTGTTCTATACTTGGAGATAAACCCTGATTAAGACCTACTTTTTATTTGGGTTCTACTCATCCATAACACCTATACACTCTCCTTTTTCTTCTAGTGCATTCTTTTTCCACCTCAAAAGACTCACATATACACTACTTAGCTCGGTTGCACCTTTCTATTAGTGCATGTTCTCGATCCACCTTAAGAGACTCAAGAATCTCTTTTGCTACATATTCTCAATTCTCTACAATTCCACCCTTAGCCAAATTATGATTTTCCCTTTTGTGTACATCGTCGACTTATAGCATATGCCTCAAGATCTGTGCAACATACAAATCTTCTTCTAGTGTTTGTTACTAATCTTCTCTTACATGCCACCAGATCATTGAGCCACGCACTCACGTATCAGATTCAATTTTTTTTTCTAGTTTTAGCATATTGAAAAAGCTAGGGTTTCAATCACATTTAATTCATATCCTCTATATCATATCAAAATATGATTCTCCCCCACCTACATATCCATATCACTGATTCGATCATCCTATCACCAACAAAAATTGGTAGTTGGAGTGATTGAGCCAATTAAATTCACTCATTGAGTCAGTTTGTAATCAAAACCCTCATTCACATTGTTGTAGCCATTGAGGAATCCCATTTTAAACTTGAGCCATTGATCTACTACTTTTGCACCATGATCCATCGATTCACATTCATCACCCAACTTTAAAACTCAACCGTTGGATTAAAGATTTATTTTACTAATAACTGTCGATCTCCATCGTATGCAGCTTACATAGTGCAGGGTCCACCAAGACACACATCACAAGCCTGCTATCTCGTGATCTAAAGACACGAGCCCACCAAATCTTCAATGGGATGGTGGGTTAATGCCATCAGTCATCTTTGTCAACATTGTGTAATTCACAACAATGATGTGAATTGACAATAAATCAACCATTCAGTGCCACCTATCTTCACATGTCACCATCCACTCCTATCGCATTCTACTTTACCTAGTTCCACCAAACACACCACAAGCACCGTTCGATCATCATTGCTCGATCTCCACCATTCCCTCTGATCCTGCAGGGCTAAACAAGGACCCACCACATATGCAACATGATGGTGGGGAGGTCATTGATCTTCAAGCCTCAATCATAGCTGTTGATCATGTTGAGGACAAGTATTTTTCTCGCAACTTAGGAAACATTATAGTTGTAGAATATTTGTCGAGTTGGTATTACTAGGAAAGGGGGTCGGTTGCACAAATGACCTCAATGACTTAAGTTATCACTTAAGCAACTTGCAATAGTCGCCATCAAAATAGAAATGTTGTTCATCACCATGATTGCAACCCTTAGGGTTTATCAACAAACCCCAAATTTGACTGAGACCACATAAATTATTTTTGAATCCATCACACACTCTCAGGTCCTACAAAACACTTTTATGAGATCTCAGAAAACCCATATCAAATTTGCATACTGATTTGACCTTAGACAACTGGAAGCCACTTTTGTAGTGTCATGACAACATTTCAACTTTTTAAGAAACATTGCAATGCAACATCATGCTCCTTCCTCCATCAATCATCACAACAAATTCTAGAACCTAAACCTCTATTCTCCATGGATTCATGCCAACACTCTCCCATGTAGGATATCACACAAACATCCCCTTTTGAAATCAATGACAACAATATGCCAAAAATCTCCCCCTTTGTCATTGATGGAAAAACTAAATTCTCAAACTGCTCTGATGCCAATTAAAATTGAATATAGCATGAGTGCTCAAACATATTTAAGCTCCCCCTTAAACATATATTTCTCCCCCTTGCTTAGCTCCATGAGAATTTGCATCATTTTCTCTCCCTTTTACATCAATGGAAAATGGTTACTCACAATCCTCTCCCTTGTGTGTATTCTCCCCCTTTGGCAGTTAAGACTCTTGAGTCTGCAACCATCAAGTCATTAGAAATTTGTAAAAATATTTTTACTTGACTTGATCCATTCTTTTATTTCTAGGGATGAATAAAATAACAATGAAGCTTCCCTTGGACCCATGCCATGTATCTCTAAGATTTAGTGATATGATGTGAGAGCAATGACTCCCAGTTTTTGCCTCAAATGTTCAAATTGTTCCTTTGGAAGATGATTTATGAATATGTTAGCAACTTGTTCTTTATTGGGAACATATTCAACTTGTTCTTTATTGGGAACATATTCCATGTCGACTTCCTTGTCTACAACCTTCTCTCTAATAAAGTGATACTTGATTGATATGTGCTTTGTCTTGGAGTGCATCACTAGATTCTTTGAGATGCTTATTGCACTTGAATTATCACAAAGAATATAGATAGGCTATTTGTACTCAACTAAATAATATCTTTAAGAGTCTATTTCATCCATAATACCTAAGTACAACATGCTACTACTGCTACATATTCTGCTTTTGTAGTGGAAAGTGTAACTGATTCTTGCTTTTTGCTCGTCCATGACACCAATTTATTTTCCAAGAAAAATGCACCACCACTAGTGCCCTTCCTGTCATTTGCACATCCAGTCCAATCAACATCTATATAAGCTATTAAAGTAAAGTCCTTTCTCTTGGGATACCATAGTCCATAGTCAACAATGATTTTAATGTATCTAAAGATTCTCTTCATTGTGTTGACATAAGAATCTTTTGGAGCAGCCTGAAATCTGGTTGCCATACACATTGCTTGCATAATATCTAGCCTTGATGTAGTTAAATAAAACATGCTTCCAATTATTGACCTATACATTGACTGATTTGCATATGAGGACTCATCTGATTTACTTAACTTGCAACCAATTATCATAGGAGTACTGACTAGTCTACTATCTTCCATCCCCAATTTCTTGAGCATTTCCTTAGCATACTTAGTTTGAGATATAAATATCCCATCATCAGTTTGTACAATTTGTAAACCAAGGAAAAATGACAATTCACCTAGCATTGGCATCTCAAATTCATCTTGCATGTGGGTAGCAAACACTTTACACATTTTATCATTGCTACCACCAAATATGATGTCATCCACATTCACAACAACAATAATCATGTGCTTACCTTATGATTTAAAATACATTTTTTGTCTACACATCCTTTTTTAAATCTATGTTGTTGTAAATACCAGTCTAATATTGAGTACCATGCTCTGGGCACTTGCTTTAGACCATACAAGACTTTCCTCAATCTGCAAACATAATTTTCCTCTTCTGATAGCTAAAAACCTTCTGGTTGTTCAATGTAAACTTCTTCAAGGTTTCCATTCAAAAATGCATATATTTAACATCCATGTAATATATTTTAAATCCTTTGTAAACTGAAAATGCAAGAAACATTCTTATTGCTTCTAATCTTGCAATTGGTGAAAATGCTTCTTCAAATTCAATGCCTTCAAATTGTGCATATCCCTTGCACACCAATCTTGCCTTGTTTCTTACAACATCTCCATCTTTATTCAACTTGTTTATGAACACTCATTTAGTGCCAATCACATTTTTTCTTGGAGGTCTAGGAACCAATTCCCATGTCTTGTTCTTCTCAATCTGATTTAGCTCTTCTTCCATGGCCTTTATCCAGCTTTCATCCTTGCCGGCCTCAATATAGCTTTTAGGCTCAATTTGTGACAGGAGAGAAAAGTTTACTTGTTCCTTGTTTCTTGCAGGTCTCCTCCTTTTCTAAACACCTTCATTCTTATCACCACTAATCTGATCCACAGGGTGATTTTTTTGCACATATTTTGTAGGTGCTTTTTCATTCTCCTCTTCTTGTTCTTCTTCTTCATTTGCTACATCTTCTTCTTTATAATTTGAATAATCTCCAAGGTTATTCTTATCAGATTTAACATGTTTAATGGTCTCATCAATCTTGACATTAATACTTTCCACAATCTTGTGCAACCTCTTGTTGTAGCACTAGTAAGCTTTGCATTGCATGGAATACCCTAAGAATATTCCCTCATCACATCTAGAATCAAAGCTTCCCAAATTATCTTCTTCTATCTTAATGTAACATTTGCTACCAAACACCTTGAAGTATTTGAGTAAAGCAAGCTTACCATACCATAGTTCATGGGGAGTACTATCATTGTGTGCTCTAATTTGAACTCTATTCAAGATATACCCTACTGTGTGAACTGCTGAACTCTCCAAAACATGTTTGCTAACTTGGCCTCATTCAAAATTGTTTTGGCCATGTCCTTAACTACTATGTTCTTTCTTTCTACTACTCCATTCTGTCGTGGAGTTCTTGGTGCAAAATATTGTCTCTTAATTCCATGTGCTTCATAATACTCAACAAATTCACTTGATGTGAACTCTCCTCCTCTATCTGATCTCAAGCATTTGATCCTTCTACTAGTCTCCTTTTCAACAATTTTCCTAAAGATCTTGAACCTTTAAAATCTTGGGACTTGTAGAAAGGTTACCCATGTCATCCTTGTATAGTCATCAATTACTAACATGAAGTATCTTTCACCTTCTAGTCCTCTTGTTCTTGTAGGTCCACTTAAGTCAGTATGAACCAACTGTAAGGGTTTTGTGGTTGAATATTCTTTTGTTTGAAACTTAACCCTTATTTGTTTACCCTGCTAACATTCTTTGCAAATGATATTTTTAGCTTAGTTATCTTGGGAAAGTGTCTTACCAAACCTTTTGAGCTTACTTTCACTATATTATCAAAGTTTACATGCCCTAATCTCCAATGCCACAACCAACTTTCATCAGCTTGACCTATCAGACAACTCTGACCTTTCACTTCACAGAGATTGTAAAGATTAAAATCAATTGTTACTCCTTGTGCAATTGTTTTTCCATCCTTATCTTACAACCATTTGAATCAAATGTGACCTTATAATCATTGTCACGCATCTGACTTACACTTAGCAGGTTGTGCTTCAAGCCTTCAATACAAAGGACATCTTTTGTAGGATTTTACCATCGAAGCTCAATATTCCTTTACCATATATCTTAACTGCAGTGTTGTCACCCAAACTAACTAATCCTCCTTTACATTTCTTGAGTTTGATAAATTCACTCTTATCTCCAATGTTTAGAGCAACCACTATCTATCACCCATAAATTTTTCTTTTTGGCATGGAGTGTTGTTTGTGCAATCATTGATTGTGTGAGCGTCTGCTCTTTTTCTTTCCACACCTTCTTATGCTTATTTTCCACTTTTTCTTCCTTAGATTCATAGGAGTTGTAGACTCCTTGTTTACTTTAGGTGGTGTGTTTCTCTTTTTCTCATTTTGTACATTTGGTCGTATGAATTTTGTTCTACAATTCTTAGCAATATAACCAAAGTTGTTACAATTGTAACACAATACATTCATATCCACTAAAGGAGCAAATAGATTTTTGCTTACAAAACTTGTACTCCTTTTAGGAACTATTTTGTATTCTCTAGCCCTATGACCAAATTGATTACATGTATAACAATACCCATAAAAGTATGAAGAGTACCTGGTCATAGCATTTCCTTGAGCTAGATGAGGGGGGTCTTCTTTGTCTAGGCTTCTTCAAATACTTCACCCTAGTGAAACCTTTTGCATTAGTTCTTCTTATGTTTTGTCTCTTCTTCTGGTGATTAGGAGCTGATTGGTTATTCTTCTTGTCTATAGCAAGCTTCTTCTCCTCTTCAACTTTGTTTATCTCAATGGTCTTTCTTTCCTTTTTCAGAGGTATCCTCCTTACAACTCTTCTCATCACCTGTACTTGACTTTTCTCCTACCCTAAATATTTCATATAGTTTTGCAAAAGCGTCCAAAAATGTGTTCTTCCCTTTCTCAAGACCTAAATTGAACTTTTCTTTATTAGATGGCTTTTGTTTGCTCAATAGTCCATCAAAGAATCTCTGAGCCTCCTTTCAATTTCAGACCTTTCTCTATTTGTTCTCTAGCCTTTTCCAATTCTTTTCTTAAGGCTACTATTTCTTTTTCTAATTTCACACATTTATCAACTTCATATTGGAGCTTGGATTTGACCACTTCTTCAATCCTCTTGGCTTCTTCCACATGTAGTTTCAAGCTTATCACATTCTGGTTAGATTCTTCAAGATTCTTGGTTAGCTTGTTTGACTCTTTTTGAGCAAGCTTCTTCTGATGTTTGTTTCCCTTTTTCAACTTCTCAATCTCCTCGAGCTTAGGTCATCAATCTCATCTAGATCACAAATGAGTTCTCCTTCAAGGTCAACCTCTCCTTCCTCTTCACCTTCTTTTCCAATGTCTTCAACCTTTCTAGCCTTTTCTTCTTTTGATTCTTTTGTCATGAAAAGAAATTCATTTTCTTTTGAATCATGAAGGCAAAGTCTTGGTCATCACCCGAACTACTACAGTCATCTGATACATCACTATCCTCTTGGATGTATAGACTCATCTTCTTTTTTTGAAAGCTTATTCTCTTAGGGAAGTAGGGCTTCTTCATTTTACCATTTACTTCTTGTTCAGAGTTATCCTTCTTATTGTATGGACATTTAGCAGCAAAATGACCCACTTTACCACAATCAAAGAATTTGAAGGGTCTTACCTTTGTACTTTCCGGAGTCTCTTCTAAGTCTTATGATGAAATTGGTTTCTTCTTCATCGATCTCTTCTTGCTCGGATGTAGTTGCTTCTACCTTAGCCTTCTTGGGTGCATCTTCCTTCTCCTTGTTTGCAGCCTTGAACACAACTTCTCTTTTAGATGGCTTTGCATTTTCCATTCTCATCTCATATGCAGTAAATATGCCATGCAACTCATCAAGAGTGAGTTTGTCTACATCTCTTCCTTCCTCTATTACCGAGATCTTGGAATCATATTTGGTAGTCATGGACATTAAGACTTTTTTGTATAATGATATTGTCTTTAACTTCTTCTCTGAATCCTTTGATAGAGTTTACTATTTCATTAACTCTACGAAGATATTCTACAATCTTTTCTTCTTCACTCATCTTCAGACCTTCAAATTTGCCTTTGAGAATTTGTAGCTTGGCCAACTTTACCTTGTCATCTCCTTCATAGATGCTTCTTAACTTCTCCGATACATCATATGCAATTTGACAGTGCATGACTTTAAACAAACATTGAACTAGTCAAACACATGTTTTTCCTTTGCATTGTTCTCATACTATTTCTTACGATTACTGTTATTTAACTTAAGTTGTCAAAAAATCAAAATCTTTAATTCATTTTCAGAGAATAGTGATTTAAAGAGACAAAGTCTGTATGACAAAGTATTCATGTAACATTAAATTTGTAAAACATTCATCTAATAAATCATTTTAAGAGATTAAAAAAACATAAGATTCATCTATTGCCAAAGTAAATCTCATATGTTAAATTTATATATAAAAGAATTGAATAAAATGATAAGATAGCGCTGGGAAAGATCTTATCATTTTATTATTTTATTCCCCACTATTGCACGAAATTCAAAATATGAATATATTGATGTTTTATTTTGTATTAAATGAATACAAAAGGACCAATAGTCATGCAAGCAAATTCAAAATATTAATAGATTAATGCTTTATTTTGCTTTATCTTTTTAGTATGTTAAAATTAATAATTTTAATTTAATTATTTAAATTGTTAATATATTTAATTATTCTTTGAGAGGACTTTTTAAATTGTCCATTATTCTCCACTATTGCACGAAGTTCACTGTTCTTTTAAATAAAACAATAAGCATAATACCTTATATATGTCAATATATGAGCATAAACGTTACCATGCATCATTTCTCCTTTAATTCCAAATATTGCTTATAGCAGATTAACGGATTTGTTACAGATTTCAGACGCCTTATTTAGCAGATGCCTTTAATGCATTGATGGTGACTGTCAGATAAGTTGGTGACAGCACGTAATCCTTTGTATGGAATCAAAAATTACTTTTGGGTGAGAAATAAACGTCATCCCTAAGAGAGGGGGAGGCACAGGCTATAAATTATATGTGGAGAAGAAAGAATGGAGTATGCTTGATCATGAACTTTAAGTCCTCAAAGGGAGCTTACTGTCATTACCATCATAACTATCACTTGTTTTTAGCTTTTCGTAAAGGCTGAGGATGCCCAGTGTTAAGTTGCAACAACAGTACAATAATCTTATCAACTTTCTTTATGAGGAGGTTGAAAATTTTGTTTCATTACATATTTTTTCAATTGTTCAATTTTTTTACTTCTATTTCCTGAGTTGTGTGAGATCTTGAATGCTCATATTTGGGTTGTGTTGTAGGGATTTTTGGATGAGCAATATGGTGAGCTGGAGCAGCTGCAGGACGAAAGCAATCCTCGTTTTGTGGAGGAAACGGTTTCCTTGTTTTTTCATGAATCTCTCAAATTGCTCCGTAACTTAGAGACCACGCTGTATGTTCTTTATACTTGTTCTCTAATAAGCTTCACATTCAAAGATAACAAGTTTTCACAATTCATATTGGTAATTGCTGAACGATTTTTGGATTCAATTGTATGATAATTTTTGCATCAACGTTTCGGATCACACTCCGTGATCCTTGTGCTCTTTTCTCATCCTGATGATGGATCACAGAATGTGATCCGAAATGTTGATGCAAAAATTATCACACAATCGAATCCAAGCAATTACGTTTCACATTGTTCTCGAAATAATCAGAATTATATGATATCACAAGTATTAAATACTTGGATAATCTGTTGTGTTTTCAGTAAAGTTGGGGAAGACAGATGATAGTTTATGTAAGGATTTCATGGTAAAATGCAGGAATAAGGAACCGGTGGATTACAGAAAAGTGGATGCTTATTTGTATCATTTCCAGGGTAGCAGCTCAAGGCATGCAAATTGCTCTCTATCATTGTTCTATATATAGTTGTTGCTGGATTTCTCTAATGGCCTGAATCATTTTCATTCTGAAATTCAAGTGACAATCATACCAAGTTAACCTGGTCAACTGCTAACCACTTACATTACCTAAGTTTTGTTTTGAAATGAACAGTGTAGGGGCACAGAGAGTTAAGAACGTATGCATCACATTTCGTGCCTTCTGTCAAGAAAAAATGAGAGCTGGGTAGACCCATTCTCCATTCTTGAAGTATTTTCTCTCAAAAATTTCTTAATGTAAAATCTGTTGATTATTTGTTTGTGTTTGTGTTTTCAATTACAGATGCTCGCAGTGTCTGAAACAAGTGAAGCAGGAGTATTATCTTCTCAAGGACAAGCTCGAAGATCTATTTCAGGCAATTATCTCAGTAGCAATGCTAGTTAAAATCTCTGCAAGACTGCACTTTAACTGCAACGAAATCTTAAATAGTAGCTGCTAGTCAGCATTTAATATTGTTTGTGTTTCACAGTAAAGTTCTAAAACTGGCTTTGGTTTAATTGCAGATGGAGCGACAAATCCTAAGAGCAGGTGAGATGATTGGTTAATCAGATATTTTATGATTTCTAATTGTACAACCCCTTCACATCTGGAATTCAATTTTAATTTATAATTTATAATTTAAAAACCTGTGTTATTATTTATATATAAATATTTATTATAGAAGAATAAAATATATTCTTATGTTAGATGTTCTATGCTAGCTCCTGGGGGTATTCCAAATCTGAATGTTCCACTTCCAGTGCAACGTAATCAAGACGGCTTCCACGAGGAGCAGGGGGAAAACGAAGTTCAAGTTGATGGCATGGAGGAATAATGGTTGGGTGTTCAGAAATTTTTGATAATTGACTGCAAATAGGGATTATTGAATTCTTAGAATTTTTAGTAAATATATATAAAAAGGGATTATAAAGCAAATATCAAGCTAAGTCTGTAATTTTGGCTGGGCTAAGTATAGTTGATATCTATAATGTAAGGGCAAAGTCTAGATTTGTAGGCAAAGAATGACATTTTTTGATATTTGCAGGATTGTAAAATCTGGCTGAGAAGAGCCTAAAAAGTCATATTTTGTAATATTCTACTTCTATATTAATTTATATATAGGCTATTGTCTTTTGATTAAAAATAAAATATAACTAGCACTTGCACCTAAAGAAGGTTCAAGGATTACGTCAATAGAAAACTATATGTATGTTAATATGTTAGAGAGTACGTGTTTGTACATGAGTGTGTATGGATGCCATGTGTTACAAATTCTAATTGTATGTGGCTGGATTAAACAATTAATAATAAGTGCTAAATAATGGAATGAAATAAACATAGACAAATCCAGATTTTTTCCTTAAAGAAATTAAGTAAATTATCTGATTTTGAAATATTTGCATATAGATTAAAACATAAAGCAATGCAAATGAAAAGGAAAAAAAAACATTGCGAATAAAAATAGAATGTTCCCATCCAACTGAAAAATCAATATTTATCTGGATTTTATGTGATAAGTGAGATTTTGAAGGCTTTCACCTAATATTTTGAAGGCTTTTACCATTAAATGGCACTTGGTTTACCATTAAATGATAACTAAAACTTGTTTTCTAACAACCCAACAATGGTTTGCTTTCACCTAATATTTTGAAGGCTTTTACAATTAAATGACAGTTAGTTTACCATTAAATGACAACTAAAACTTGTTTTCTGATGACTCAACATCTACAGGCATGAAACTTATTTCAAGCTAAAATCTCACACTTTATGTAGCCTATTGGCTAATAAATAATGTATACGAAATAAACAAACTAGCTTGAAATTGATATAATTTCTCAACTTTTTAACTGAAAAATCAATATTTATCTGGATTTTATGTGATAAGTGAGATTTTGAAGGCTTTCACCTAATATTTTGAAGGCTTTTACCATTAAATGGCACTTGGTTTACCATTAAATGATAACTAAAACTTGTTTTCTAACAACCCAACAATGGTTTGCTTTCACCTAATATTTTGAAGGCTTTTACAATTAAATGGCAGTTGGTTTACCATTAAATGACAACTAAAACTTGTTTTCCGATGACTCAACATCTACAGGCATGAAACTTATTTCAAGCTAAAATCTCACACTTTATGTAGCCTATTGGCTAATAAATAATGTATACGAAATAAACAAACTAGCTTGAAATTGATATAATTTCTCAACTTTTTATATAGAAGTATTTAGGTTGCTTTCACCTAATATTTTGAAGGCTTTTACAATTAAATGGCGGTTGGTTTACCATTAAATGACAACTAAAACTTGTTTTCGATGACTCAACATCTACAGGCATGAAACTTATTTCAAGCTAAAATCTAACACTTTATGTAGCCTATTGGCTAATAAATAATGTATCTGAAATAAACAAACTAGCTTGAAATTGATATAATTTCTCAACTTTTATATAGAAGTATTTAGGTTGCTTTCACCTAATATTTTGAAGGCTTTTACAATTAAATGGAAGTTTGTTTACCATTAAAGGAAAAACAAAATTTTGAAATATTTGCATATAGATTAAAACATAAAGCAATGCAAATGAAAAGGAAAAACATTTAAAATCAATGTTCCCATCCAAGAAAAATCAATATTTATCTGGATTTTATGTGATAAGTGAGATTTTGAAGGCTTTCACCTAATATTTTGAAGGCTTTTACCATTAAATGGCACTTGGTTTACCATTAAATGATAACTAAAACTTGTTTTCTAACAACCCAACAATGGTTTGCTTTCACCTAATATTTTGAAGGCTTTTACAATTAAATGGCAGTTGGTTTACCATTAAATGATAACTAAAACTTGTTTTCCGATGACTCAACATCTATAGGCATGAAACTTATTTCAAGCTAAAATCTCACACTTTATGTAGCCTATTGGCTAATAAATAATGTATATGAAATAAACAAACTAGCTTGAAATTGATATAATTTCTCAACTTTTTTTATATAGAAGTATTTAGGTTGCTTTCACCTAATATTTTGAAGGCTTTTACAATTAAATGGAAGTTGGTTTACCATTAAAGGACAACTAAAAATTGTCCAATGACTCAACATCTACAGGCATGAGACTTATTTCAAGATAAAATCTCACACTTTGTGTAACCTATCAACTAATAAATAATGTATACGAAATAAATAAACTAGCTTGAAATTAATATTTCTCAACTTTTTTTTACATAGAAGTATTTAAGACATGTATATTAATTTTAGTTTATAATATATATTTATTTATAAGAGAACCATTAAACATAAAAGGGGTATGTTGATATGTGTTGTGTTGGAGAGTAAAAAGCTTGGTTCTACTTCAAAAATGCTTGGGTGTTATCAAGTCCGTATTTTTGGTGAAGACACTACATTGGACCCATGGTTTGCATTGTCTAACCTTTGGGATGGTTTCCATAGAGTTCTCAAAGGCCTCATGTAAACAATTGACACATTGTCATACTTGTTAAAAATGTTACGATAGTGTGATGTTTAATTGCAATTCTAATTTTACTAATTTATGCATCTCCAGAAATATTGGAATGGGTATTTAGAAATCCATGTTAGTTGAAAATATTGTATTCTACTTGTTGAGTTGGAATATTAGTTGTAATGGAATTCATGATGGATGTGGAGTTGGCAGTGATAGAAAGTTACAATACTATTTTTGCAAATTCCTCAACCTACACATGACAGTTGAGTAGTGAAGAATCTTGTATGTTGGTGAGATTCATATGAGTTAGGTGGTGAATATGGATGCCGATATTGGGATATGTGCCATAATGGAGGGGTTACAAGCCAAAAATATCATAAATTATTAGTATAGAGATTATTTTTTCTATTCATGGCTCATTGGGAGTTACTTTTACCATTCTCAAAAGGGGGCAGGTGCAAAAAGATGGGGGGCCAAATTGTGACCAAAATTTAAAAAACTTTTGATAGGCTATAACGCAAGTAGATTATAATGTGCTCGCGGTATAATGTGAGCGCATTATAAGTTATTAAAACAAAAAAAAAGCAAATCAAATTCAGTTTTATGTTGACTATTTTTTCTGCCACCTGCGGCCAAAAACTCTTCTCTTGTGTGCTCACATTCTGGGAGGAGACAATCTTGCATTTTTTTTTGTCAATTTGTTGCTATTTCATCGCTAGGATGTCTCCATGTCGACGGGGAGGTCAAATAGTTAAGGATTGTTTTTTGTTGTGAATTTGTTAGTTTTAGATTGTTTTTGATATTCATTTATTGAACTTGTAGGAAATGATAATGATCTTGGAAACCCTCTTGAAAACCCTCTTGGAAATCCTCAATGACCAGAGCAACAAGAACAACAACAAAATCCTCAAGTTCAACAACCACAACAACAATCTCCTCCACCAATCCTTCAACATCCTCCTAGCACTTAGCAAAATTTAATTAGGGTAATTGAAAAAAATAAAAAATAAATTAAGGAGTTAATCATGAGGTTGAATGATCCAACAGGTTCAACCATGGAAAGAAGAACACTTGCAAATTCACTTAAAGAAATGTTAAAACATGTAGATCCAATCAAAAAAAAATTAAGTGGTTGACAAGATAGGAGGCAGGTGGCTAGGAATTTTTACCATTTGGGATAAATTATCATATAAAGATGTAAAAGATGAAAAAATTACAAAATTAGATTTGTGCTCATTATTCATCGACCCACACACAAATCAAAATATTGACCTCAATGTGAAGAGGTTTCCTATCCATTGGTTCCACCACCAAGGGATTAGGAACTTTTTTGGGGATAGGTGGTACATGGTTTTTTATTACCCACCATGCAACAATTGCTAAGTCCCATAATATTTCCTGAGGAAACTATACTATGAGTTCATCCTGAACAAAATCCCAAATTATTTTGATATGAGGGACTTCCAGGGGAGAGGTGGGGGGTCAGCTCAAGATAGCCCCGGTGCACAATAGGATCCTAGGTGGAAAACGAGACAAGCTCTCGCTAGGTCAAATCATGAGCACATCATTATCCCTTCCATCGCGAAGGAGAGTGCCGAGGTAGACACTTTGCAGGCTATCACCTCTTTGACCCATCTAAGTGTCATTCAACATGCCAGTCCTATAGTATAGGGCCATCCAAGGGAGTCTTCGAGTGGTAGACTTCCATCCCATTCATGTCTGGATTGCGGGGTGACTTGTTCATATAACCCCACAGACACTTAGGAGGATGCTACGTAACATACGTCTGTAGCTATGGAGATGGCGAGGGAAAGTAACATTTTGAATGAGGCTTATGGTATTGATACTCAGGTAAATGTTAGCATGTTCATTAAATTTAATTTATTAAATTTAAATTTTGAAATGCAAGATTAACTAATTTAGTTTTATGATTTAAATAAATTTTCAGGGTCATAGTGTTGATATTGGATACACCGACCCTACGCCTAATTATTACTCCATTGCATCTATCGTTGAGGTATGTAACTAGTATTTATAGTTATAAATTTATTACATGTTAATAGCATTGTTATATGAATGGTATTCTAATATCTAATTTTGGATTTGAATAGGCTAATATTGGAGCTTTCGTGGGAACACATCCCAGGGCTAGTGGAGTTAGAAAAACCTACACACATACTAGAATAAAGAGTTTAACTAAGGAATTGTACTTAATATATTTGTGTATTTTATATTCATATCATTGATTACATTACATTGCACATCTTTCAAACTCAAAGCATTACTTCACATTCCATAACTAATAGCTAGATGTTGATAAATGACAAAATTTCAACTACAATATAGTTGTTTAGAAAGTCAACATAAATAGTGATGCAATTACTTCACATAGCATAAGTAATAACTAGGAGCAGCTGCCAATTGCATTTGCTTGTCATGGCATTCCATGAGACCACTTTTTACTGAGGCATCTTTTCAAATAGTTCACTACCTTGTCTTTGCTATGGATGCTTGGAAGAAATATATGAAAGAATAATAGTAAGCAATAGCATAGACAAGGAAATGAGTTGTTTGAAAAAATGCCTTAAAGAAATGTGGTCTCACAGTGATGTCCATCACCATGAGACCCAATTTCTTTGAGACATTTTTTCAAACAACTCACCGCCTTTTCTATGCTACCACATTTTCCATACATGTCTACCAAAGCATTTTATCAAACATTTCACTTCCTTGATGCTATGGCTAAAAGCCTAAAAAAATGTGCTTTCCAACAAACTATGGATTCTTGGAAAAAAATCTATCAAAGAATAATAGTAAGCATAAACAAGGTAGTGAGAAGTTTGAAAAAATGCCTCGAAAAATATGGTCTCATAGTGATGGAATTACATTCCATCACCATGAGACCACATTTCTTAGAGGCATTTTGTGGCGCTCATCGAAAAAAAACAAGAAAAATAGTAAAGAGAAATAAAACGTTCCTTGAGTGAAAACCACTTTGTGGTGCTCATAGAACATGTACCATAGTGAAAACCTGGCAAACAAGCACTATGTTTGAATAAGACTCACATCATTATCTATTAGTACTATCCACAACATCCACCCATTCGTCCCATAATAAAACACACGTCTAGCCATGGCTTGTTACTGATTTAGGAAAGTAGTCTTGTCTCCAAGTAGGGGCAATTTCCCGAAGTTGGTCGTGGATTATATCTTTGAGCATCCTAGATCATGGTCAAAATAACAAAATCAAAAACATTTGAAAAACATCAAAAGGAAAAATGACATCGTTGGATTATTCCTTCACTCAAATAGTCTAAGATATCAATATTTTCTTGAACCCCACAGCTAGTTCTTTTTCCCGCAACATATCCTCTAGACATAGAAGCGGAATATCAATCCAAGTTATCAATGTTGTTTGAAATTGCAAAAAAATAAG
This sequence comes from Sequoia sempervirens, assembly GCA_007258455.2. NCBI lineage: Eukaryota > Viridiplantae > Streptophyta > Pinopsida > Cupressales > Cupressaceae > Sequoia > Sequoia sempervirens. The sequence continues at coordinate 113,848,428 of VDFB02179234.1, read as the reverse complement.
TTTATGCTTTGAGTCACCTACTTGAACTACGTGGTCTTTGCGTGTAAAACGTAGGCAAGGCTTAACAACCCCCGAGGCCATAGGTCAGTCCCCTTAGGTTTCAATCATGCTTTATTTCAACTTAGTCATAAAAATACAAAATCCAAAAACATTTACAAAATAAAAAAGGTCAAAAACATTCAAATCAAGCAAACTACGAGCCTCTGCATGTACAACATAGGCAAGGCTTATCTTTGATGAGCCCCTGAGGCCCTAGGTTAGTCCTCTGAAAATAACAAAAACAATATCATAAAACTCAAAAAAATAAAAAAGATCCTAACCTCGTCAATCAAATCCACAATAAACATTTCACCCATAATAAACAAATCGTTATAGTCACCCTTTGAAAAAAAAAACAAACAAAGAGAGCAAACAACAAACAAGTTAGAACTTCCAAGAAAAACAATCACAAAGATTTGATCACAAAACAGATGGAAACAATGCCAAAGTATCAACCACCTATCTTTTTGACAATTCACCAACAACATCTTGAGATATGCCTTAATGGATCCATTCCTACGATAGACATGATCGACAAGGGATAATAGTCCTGAAACATCAAATAGATACAACAAGTGATACTGCAACTTTGTTTTTATAGTCTTTATGATTTATTTTATTGACTCATTCCCAGGATCTCTCGAGGATGTCCATAAGGATTTAGAGAAGAAGGAATGGGGGCAATTGAGCGTCATTTCGATTTACTGTTTGTAAGATATCTTTGTAATACTACCATGGTGAATACTTGTGTTATTGATTGTATGAAAGTTGTGTTGAAAAAAAATCATGAAGCAGTTGCATGTTAGGTGTTCTATACCTCTATGTGTGACTGGTCCAAATTTTTTTTAACACAACCCAACTATGTGCTTTAAACAAAGTTTTCGTATGTTTGGTATGAGCAGGAATATTCTTTGTTTGTAGAATCAAAGTTAACGCAATGGATACTAAGTCACCTTGGTCATAAATACTCTAGTGCATCATATTTGTTTGCTACATCAAACAAGATTGTTCAAATTGCGAAGCCTCCAAGCAAAGAAAAAGAAATACTCATCAAACAACTAACAACATCAAATTTCTATGTGATTTCTATCCATCATCAAATATTTCTTCTAACTAACATCCATCCTGCATCCATAATGTCGTCAATACATATCATGATGATAATAAAGTAATGAAAACTTCATATATCATGAATAGAAGGCATACATCCATCATATATCAACATCATATAAACATCATATATCAAAATGATATATTGATCATCCATAATAAAACATCATATGATATGATCCATCCATCCATGCCATATGCATACATCAGGAAAATTACAAAAAAACATATATAAACATACATCATCATACATAGTCATCCATGATCATTACATAAACATATAAACAAGCTAAATTGAAGAAGGTATATCTCATATATATCATCATCAAAAAAGGAGAATGTCATAGTACACCATCATCATGGAAACAAGTGTGATAGGAATGATACAAAATAATACATATATACAAGGCATCGACTGGGCCAATGAACATATATACAAAATCATGTCTACAATATAAGTAGATCTGAATAACATCATAAAGATCAAATACAAAATATATCACTCCCTGGTATGAGAAAGAGTACTCTAAGGACTAGGTTGTGGATCATCCTCTAGATTTGGCTGTCTAACAGAATGACCACCCAACAGGCCACTTGTAGCAACACTAGCCTCTCCAAACTGTGGGCGATGCTGTGCTCTAGGAACATAAACATCATAAAGGGTCTGATAGTATGTCGACATCTGTAACAAACGATCTCACTCAGCTTGTATACTATCATGCTTTGTCCTTAGATCGTCCCTCTCAATGATGACATCTTGCAACTATGTCTCAGCAATGAGTCAACGCCCAATTTTTGCATCCCGCTTCGCCCTCAAACCATCTCGATTTGTAGTAAGTGTCACAATTTGTGGCTCAGCGGCCTATTGCCGCAATATCTCTACATCTATGGCAATAATCATTTGAGCTAATTGTATACCTCCATCCCCAGGTGGTGGAGGGGGACCTGGAACCTGACCTTGAATTGGTGGCACCTGATCACCCTGACCACCCTATGCCCCATCTTGTCGAGCCCTACCAAGCTGCTCTGTTAAAACCTTAATACGATGTCGCTCCCCACGACGACCTATAATACCTACTCTACCCACTACGGAATCACCACCAGGATCTGTAAATTTCAATGGCACACGTCGTGCCCACCAATGATCATAATTGAGTGTGGTGCATGGATCCACTGAACCAACCAACCAACCCCATCCAACTAGGGCAAGTGCTCTTAATGCAACAATAACATCTTTGTCTTCTTGATGACCCCATACACAAACCTCTCTAGTAGTCTGACCGAATCGAGCCTCATTAGTATCAAGAAACCAACCTTATCTCTCCCCAAACTGACGACATACTCTATCAAGTAAGTAATGCTCCAGATGAGAATGAGAATGACCAATCAACCATCTAGTCTATCGACAATATACAAGCTGCTCTGAATCCTTCGACCATACATCACAGTCCATATAGTGTCTCCAAACAAAACCTGGCATGTCATCAAACACACGATGCTAGTACGGAAGATCCCTAGGCAAGGTGTAATGCAAGAAATCTCCATAACGATATGAGTATGGATCTCCAATAGTATGATCTTGTATCCCATAAGGCTGAGCAGCTGCAATATGCTCCCAAGCCCAAATATGCAAAAGAAACACCTGTAGAAATAGATTTCCCACCCTGATATACAACCTCATACATATCTCTATAGAGGTGAGTGAGAATACAAGGGCCCCATGCATATCTAGTCCCATGCTCAAACATAACCTCAATACAAATACCCCATCCAATAGGGAACTTCTGACCTCTCCTATAAGGAACAACAAGTCTTGGAATCAAACTGCAAAGAACAAGGTAAACAAGGTCTGCACTGCCAACAAACTCGCATAAATCAATCTCGGACTGGCTAACCTCCAAGTGTCTGACACCAAGCACACACCACATGGCATGGGTACCCCGTCGAACATGATATGTCACAAGCTCACCATGAATGGGAATGTGGAGAATCCTCCACACATCCTCGAGGGTGATGGTGGCCTCTCCGTTAGGTAAATGGAAAGAAGAAGTCTCTGAATGCCACCACTCCATGAGTGTGGTCATCATCGCTATGTGAGATCAGATGGGAGGCATGTAACAAATATGATGAAGCCTGACCACATCTATGAAATCTCTCTCCAAAACATCAAAGTGGGAAATCGGATCAAATAGATCCCGAGGTCATCTCTCTTGTGGCTGTAATGGTTTCAATTTGAACACTCAAACCAAAACAAGAACGACAAAAAATGAGACTTAGGGTTCCAAACAGGAAAAAGTGAGCAAAATTTAGCAAAAGTGATGAACAAAAGTGAATTTCAAAAGCAAAGAACTAGAGCAAGTGCACAGAATTTTGGAAAGTGAGAGCTTTCCAAAATGACAAATGCACAGAAACTGAAGTAAAGGCGTTGAAAACCTAGAAACCTTGCTTTTGAATAAGGGAACTTTGTACACAAATTACGAGAACATGAGAAAACAAAAATGAGAAGCAAGAGGGTACATACCAAGGCACTGACACCTATGGACCATCCAAACTCTTGAACCAGGTCCAAACAATACGGGGCTCCCTGAATCCTAGGCATTGCTCCTCGACAACTAATAGAATGGGAAATCCAGAGACAAGAATTTTCTATAGGATCAAAGCACAAATGAGGTAATTAGAACCCTAATTACCTATTTTAACCCTCCAAAACCCTAATTTTCACCTAGGAAACCCTAATTTTTAACTAGGGAACCTTCCTCTGTTCAAATTAGGACTTCTTGGAAACATTGAAACTAGCAATGAGGGATTTATAGACTTAATTTTTCATCCTCTCCACAACTGAACTGGAATGGAACAGTGTCGTAAGCCTAACCTCAAAATCAAAATTTTTGGCCAACCTCTCGAGGGGGCAACAAATTCCTACCATCATTTTGCTAACCATCGGGGTACAATGGGGCATAATTTTTTTTCAAAATCTTGATCTTAACATCGAATCTTTGAAACAAAGCAATCAATACTTTGTATCAAGAGGGGCAAAATGTAGACATGTAAAATTGACCAAACACTTATCACACATACTAAACAACATTCTCACATCATCAACATCATTATCATCAAACATCATTGCATTTCACATCAAAAGCATCGAAAACCCTAAATTCCTCTATTAATTGAATAATACAACATTATTTAATTAATTCACTTTTTCATCATTTTTGACCAATTAAATAAATTCCATTTATTTAATGAAGTCCTAAAACCCTATTTCTACTATTAATCGAATAATATGACATTATTTAATTAATTAACATTTCTTCAATTTAGACCAATTAAATAAATTGTACATTTATTTAATAAAGTCCTAATCTCACTTTATTTAGTCCTGATTAGTTAAATAACACCAATTATTTAATTACGTCACTAAATCACTTTATTCCCCTAAGAATTGAATATTAAATCATAATAATTTAATTAACTCACTTTCCTTCCAAATTTGAATAATTTGAATAAAACTATTTAAATCATTATAAAAAATCAAATCAAACTAATGCAACTTTATTTGTAAAAGTCAAACTTGATTTGCACGTTCAACTCTAAAATGAATGAATTAATTAATCATTCCTCGCCCACTTTTCTGATTGAGTAAATCACAATCCCCTTATTTCTCAATCTATTCCTGACTAATCAATCTAATTCTTGTTTGATCAATCTAATTCTTGACTAACCAATCTATTTTTCAATCACACAAATTGTGAAATCTATTTTGCACAAATCATTCATGTCTATTTCCTCTCATCATCTCTCGACCGTTGATCAAAATATTCTACTACACAATCCTGATCATCGATTCGAAATCACATTTTCTATCTAAAAAACCTCTTTCATCACAAAAATGGATTGAAAAGTCAACATCATTTGCACAATGAAGTACTGTCGACATTCACAATGACCAAATTGATAGAGCTTCAACATTTCTTTGATCAACCATACACGCATCGCATCCAAGCTTTTTTGAACGCAACAATGGAGACTTCACAGTGATATGAACAATCCGACATCATGCAAACACACTCCAACACGAGATGGGTAACAGTTTTTCTTATTGATTTCAATTTTTTTTTATGCATTTCATGTACATATTCTTGAATTCAATTTTCTTAAACTGTGCATTTTGTGAGTGAATGGGAATAGATCTAGATCATTATTTTGGAGTAGATTAGTTCTATTCTTTGTTTATTGATCTTATTTATACTTACAGATTTCTCCCTCACACACCTAGATATCAATACATTGTTGTATTTGCAGCTCTGATACCACCTAGATATACACATCCTTTAATTCACCTACAATTCTCACCTTTGTCTTGTCCAACTGAACAATTTTCTTTTTGGTCTAGGTGGGAACCGTTCCCAAATTTTAACAAATAGAATAAGGCATAACATTTGCAAAAGCACCAAAATCAACTAAACAATTATGTAAGTTCTTACCAAATATCTTGAGGTTTAGAAGGAAAGGGGGAAAACCTAGTCTTCCTATGTATAAGGCTACAAGAAAATCTACAATTGCAAAAACCTTATATTTATTTTTATGTGATTCAACGTTCTTTTCTTTTTTATTCAGGGAACAAAATAAAGCCTCCTTTTGATCAAAACATTTTAGCAATACATCAGAAGAGAAAATATAGCTTTAGTTTTCTTCTATTCATTAATGACATCATAATAAAGCCTAGCTCATTGTTTCCCTACGACAAGATTTGAATCATCTTTTTCCCTCATTGATCTAGGAACTAGGCTTGGAAATTTTGCAATGCTTCCAACACTAAGTTGAAATTGGGAGCAATTGTGCATTGGTCTCTTATCTTCTTAGCAAAGAAGGCTTTCTTAACTTGCTCCAAAACTTCATCTCTAGAATCTTGGCCTAGAAAACATGGAGGTTCCCCTTTATTCTTATCAACTCATCAATTCGTTCCTCTACTTCCCAATGAACTCCTTGATGATGGAAACAAATGGAAGAGCCTTAATAGGGCACTCCCAAAATGTGCAGAGAAGGGTCTCAATAAAATTTTCAATCTCTACCATGATTGCATTGGTAGGCTCTTTCAACACAATGAAATTGCTTTTGCAAGCATTCAACACCTTTATTCTCCACCTAGTGGTCTAAAGCCACTCAGTATGCATTGATTTCCATTTGGTAACACATTTTTGCTTTGTAGGTCTACAAATGGAATCATGGCCATTCTTTGAAGTTGAGGTAGTTTGTTCTCTAGTAGTATGAGCTCTTCATCAAGAGATTCTTCAAACTCAACCATTGCATTGGCTTCATTGCTTTCTTCGTGATAACATTGAATGGCCTCACTGATCAACCTATAGCCTTTTGTCCCCAATGAATCCCTCCAAATCTTGGTTGCACTCACCACACCCCGAAAATCTTGTCTTTGTTTGCCCCTTGTCCAAAGCCTTCAGGATTGCAAGATTAGGTGTATTTGAATCCATTAGGCCCATGAGGTAATTGATGTACACAACAAGTTCACCAACCTAGGACTTAAGCTCTTTTTGGTCTTCTGATCTTTATCCATACAACATAGGATGGTAGACAAAAAAGTTTGGAAAGACTATTTCTCTCCCTCTTATGTTTGGTGACCCAGGTTGAATGTCTACACTGGGTAGTCCCTTGGCTACATGCTAGCTTCATCTTTATCTTCCAAAGGGGTTGGCACTTGTGTGGTTCTTGCTCCCACATCCAAATTGATGGTGGACAATGTCCTAACTTTCTTTTGCCTTGGTTAAGCCTAGAATATTCCCACCAACATCGAGAAGTCCTCTAAAAAGGGTTTATATGTTCTTTGTCTCTTCCCTATTGTGGAGCTTAGCCAAACAAGCAATCCTAAATTTCCTACTAAAGTTTGTCCTATATGTGCTCTGGGAAAAATTGGTTGTCTTGGAGAAGTGGAGCAGGGAGGACATGGAGGAGGAGGAGGGATCCTAATGGAGGTGGATCCTAGAAAATGAGGAGGTGAAGGAGTCACCAATTGAGTCAAAGTTTGAGACTCGTTAGAAGATGGTATTACATCAAGAACCAAACCTTCTTCTCGAGCCTATGCAGGTATTTGAGAAGATTCTTGCACTGGCACATATTGCAACTCATAAATGTTTAGTTCACCCTCCCCAATCCATTATTTTGAGATGCTGACCTAGGGGGAGGAGGAACTAGAATTTGTGGAGAAGTAGGAGGTGAAGGAATTGGAGATTGGACTAGAGGAGTAGGTGGAACCTGAATTGCCTCCTATGTTGCTTCTTGAGCCATTGATGCTCTTTTCCTTCTTCTTTGTAATGGTTCCTCTTCAACCTCTTCTTCCACAATAACTTGCAACTTAGGAACCTCTTCTTTCCTTCTCTTGGTCTTCCTTGGTGGTGTAGAAAATGAAGATTCCCCTAGTTCTTTAATTATTGTTGGGGACTTGTTGTGACCTTTTTCACACATCGCCCCATTGCAAATGGGGACCCCCTAATTTTGGCTTTGCTTTTCAGTCGTTTTGTTGTTGTCTCTCTTTTCTACTGTCTGTCTTTTCGGGATGTGCCTGCCGTTGAACCTTAATGTGAAATTTGGCCAAGTTTGAGAATTAGGGTTTGTACTTTCCCAGTAAATTTGAGGTCAAGTGAGGTGAATAAATTAAAAATAAAGACTAACACTATTGTCAGTGTGCTCCCAGCAAGCTTCCACTGAAATTTCATCAAATTCTGAGTACTTACTATTTTTAGTAAGTATGCAATTCGGGGCATTCCGTCAGTATTTTTGAAATTCTGACAGTCACACTGCATTCAGAACACATCAAGTTGCTCGTGTGCAAAGTTTGAGCTGAAACAGACAACTTACTATTTTTAGCAGTTAAGCTTCTAGAACAAATTTTAGGGGTTAGATGCAGAGTTTTTCAACACATGTCTGGAGATTCCTTCTGGGTTTTCAGAGACCTTCAGAATGGTGTGACATGCAAAGTGAGAACGACTTTCAGAATTCAGTCTTCTGAGGCTATTTTTAGGGTTTGCATGTCAGGGTTTTCTTTGCATGTTGGCATATTCTTTATGGGTTTTTTGAGAGCTTCGCAATGATGTGACATGCAAATGGAGATAATCACTTATTCAACAACTTGCTATTTTTAGCAGATACATTCCGGCAGCTGCCTCCCAGCACTTCAAAATCACAAACTGATCGCAATGCAACAGAAACGAGGACAAACAGAGATCCTTTGATACACATGCAAGACCAATTAGGGTTTCCAGCTTTGGGACCCAAAAAGAAGGACAAAAGGTCAGAATTTTTGAAAACCAGTGTAAACCACCGCAATCAACATCCTTCAGACTATCTGCTGATAAAATTTGAAGACAAACAAAGCACTTACTATTTATAGTAAGTCATTTCAGAAACAAGCCATAAATAGCAAGTCAGTAGCAGGCGCCGATGTTAGCAGGCAGGTCACGTGGTGAGGAGCGCATCATTCAAATTTCAAATCAAACGGAGTTGTGGAGTTATCAGAAACAAGCAGTTACTATAAATAGTAAGTCACTTCAAAGCATGCTAAGAATAGCAGGTCTGCGTGAAATCTCAATATGAACGGGTCAAACATGCGATGAGGACCCCTTGGCGTGAATTTCAAGATAAACGAAGTTGCAGAGATTCAAAAAGGAAACACTTACTATTTTTAGTAGGCTTGGGTAGAGGAATTAGGGTTTCCTAAAATCAAGGGCGGAACAGGACAGTCAAGCAGAAGCAGCATCGAGCCACGATCGTTACACTTTAGGCAGTCAACACGCCAAATTTGAAGACATTTTGAGCAATTGCTATTTTTAGTAAGTTGCTAAAAATAGCAGGTGCAGGCAGGCATCAGGCCCCAACAGCACGATCACACCCCAAAGTTGGAACAAGGCGAAATCAGGCCTTTCAAGGGTTAGAAGTCAATTCAAAGCACGAAATTTGAAGAACTTTCTAAAAATAGAAAGTCAGGGCAAGCTAGGGTTAGCATGAACAAATCACTCTAAATTTGACAAATGGCATAAAATTCACTGAAGTTAATAAATTTTCAAGTCCAGCCAGTGAAAAACGCCTTTAAAAGTTGAAGGTTGTGGAAATTCTCTAAGCACTTGAAATTTGAAGTTCACAGGCCAAATACACCTTGAGAAGCTGAAGATGAGGCAGGAAATTTAGTGAAGGCATTGAAAATGGAAGCTCACAGGTCAAAATGCGCCCTTGAGGAAAGAATGAGGGTGAAAATCTTCTAAGTGTTAGAAACTTGAAGTTGCCTACTCAAAATGCGCCCTGGGGAGAAGATTGAAGCTCTAAAAAATTCTAAGTCTGAAAATTGGAAGCTTGACCCCCCAAAAGCGCCCAAGGAGAAGAGGAGGTAATGGAAATTTGACTAAGTCCTTGAAATTGGAAGTAGACATGTGAAAATGCACCCTTGAGGAAGGAGATGATAGGAAAATTTTCTAAGTACTTGAAACTTGAAGCACAGGGGGTTATTAGCGCCCAAGGTAAAGAAGAGTTGATAAATTTCACTAAGTGTTGAAACTTGGAGTAGAAGGGGTGAAATGCGCCCAACTTTGGAGGAGACTTCAAAATGTTCTAAGTTTCGAAAATTGGAAGTAAGGGGTCCAAAATGCACCTAGCCTTGAAGAGAGGACCTTGAAAGTTGCCGAATGTTTCAAATTTGAAGCATGACCTCTGGTGTGCGCCTGGACTTGCCTGTAGAGTTGATTAAAAAATGCTAAGTGTTGGAAACTAGAAGTAGCACCTTCTATATGCACCTAGAGAGGCATGATGGAGCTTGAAAGTTGACTAAGTCCAACAAAGTGGGAGTAAGGACCCCTATATACGCCCAGCCATGAAGGAGGAGATTGAGAATATTAAAGGGGTGATCAAATTGAAATGAGAAGGCTGAAATGAGCCCAGCTTTGAAAAAGAGGCATGTGAAGTTTTTCTAAGTGTTTCAAAGTGGAAGCTTGACAAGCAAAATGCACCCTTGAAGTGGAGGAGTGGTGGTAAAGTTTTCTAAGTGTTCTAAATTAAAAATTTAAAGCTTAGGGTATGATATGAACCTGGCTATGAAAAGGTTAGCAAAATTTCTAAGTGTTGGAACTTGAAATGGAAGCACAAGGTGGTAAATGCGCCTTTGACTGGAGGGGTGAGCTAGAAGAGAATTTAAGTGTGGAACTTAAATTGAAAGAAGATCCCATCATTTGTGCCTTGGGCTTAAAAGAAGAGAACTTAAAATTTTCTAAGGCATTTAAGGTAACCCCTCTTATTTGCGCCTAACCTTGAAGATGAGGAAAGAAATTTGGTGAAGGTATTAAAATTGAAAGGTTCAGCTATGATTTGTGCCCTTGAAGGATTGAGGTGACTTGAAAATTTCTAAGTGTATGAGAATGAAAGTCCAGACCCCTGAATGCGCCTTAATCAAAAGATGAAGTTGGAAATTTATCTAGGGCAACAAAGGTGGAAGTTTAGACCTCCAAATACGCCCAAGTTGGTGATAAAATGTTAAAAATTTTCTAAGTGTTGAAATTCCACCTTCTTCTAGAGGAAAACACGACCAAGTTGATGGAGGAGGTAAAATTTGCTAAGGCGTTAATAAAATTGGCAGGAATGAGTTAGAATACTCTAGCTTCACAGGGTCAATGAGAAATTTCAAGTCGGAGCAAGGAAATACGCTCAAGGGTGAAGAATGAGGATAAATTTGATAGAGAAATATTTTTCTAAGGTTCAAAATTCAAGAAAAATTAAATGAACCCGTTCATTGCATACCCATGAATTTGATGCATTCTGAGGAAAATTTTCTTCTGGGTATTTAAGATCTTCGACAAGGAGAGGATTTTAAGGTCTTCCATAGTTCGTTGAGGCCTTTAGGATGAAGAATTTAACCGACACTTGAATTGTGAATTTTCCTAAGGGAAAATTTAAAAATTTTCTAAGGCAAGGGATAAAATGTGTAAAAATGCCTCGACGGATGAATTTGAAAATGATCGCCTAGATGATTTTTGACCAAGTTCCTGATGAAAACATTTTTCTCAAGCTAGAGTTGGATGAAATGTCAGCCGAAAAAGTGAAGAAGATGCAGTTGAAGCTAACACTTTTAAAAGATGATACGCTCTTGAGGAAGATGAAATTTGGCTAAGGCAGGATGAATTTGAACGCGAAGTTGGCTAGTGAAGACGATGAACGTTTGGAAGTTAGAGCATGAAAATCTTGGTAAGTAAGTTGAATTTATATTATGAAGTGTTCTAATACTCTTCTCCTTGCTTGTTTTGCAGGAGAAATGTCGAGACCAAGCGGTGATGACTTAAAGTGAGGAAGAAAATAAACCAGGATGACATTTCAACCTTGAGGGAAGAAAAGTTGCAAGAGAATGGCTAAGTGTTGAGACTCAAGTGACAAAGAAGAAGTTGAAGAGCAACGTCAAGAAGAAGATCAAGAACAGTGTGAACGCGTCTACAAATGGGAATCTTCTAGAAGATGGTGGCCATTAATTGCTCATTTATTGCCCTACTCTCCATTATGGCAGTTTTTAGGGCGAATCTTGTTTAGGGCTGAGGTGGCACAATCTGGGCCATCCAGCCGATTGTAATCTAAGTTGTCCGTTGGACTTGGCCAGCTATATAAAGGGGGAGTCCCCCTCATTTGTACCTTCAGTAGAGCTTATCATGAGATAGTAGAATTAGAGTAGAAGTTAGAATTGAGAGACAAATTAGAAGTAGCTTAGTATAGATTGATAGAGTAGTTGAAGAAGAAGGAAAGTTTTTCCTTAAAACTTTGTAAGAAATTGTTGTGAACACTCTCCCAATAAAAAGAATTTTCATTGATGATGAATTTCGTCTTTTGTTGTGAGTAGCTAGCAAGGTTTCTTCGTCCTTCTGATTCGAGTAGTGACTTAAAGTAGAATAAGTTTCATGCAAGCAGTAGATGTTAGTGTGGAATGTGGTCTTCAATTTGAGCAAACTTCGTCTATCCATACCACTAGTGTGTTCGCTGATGGTGAATGCGCTTTGTGTGGTCAACTGGAATATTGTGTACTTAACTTCAATCATGATTTGTATGTTTATATGTGTTGTTGTGATGGTATTTTCATGCTAAGTTATGATCTGAACACCTTGAGCTACTCCCCTGAAGATTGCACTAGTTCTGTGGAGACTGTCCGAAGCGAGGCAAAGCAGAGCCTAGTTGAAGCTTGTAAAGATTGATTGCCATGTCCCACGCCTTAGAGTAGATTAGAGCTTTCTTAACCCTACAGCCACTTTAATTTTAGTACTTTCTGGTTAGAATAGGAAACCCGTGCTTCATTGATAAATCTGTTGAATGGAGAAAACCCCTTCCTCTGCTATTGAATAATTCCGTATGTCCCTTTGAAATACCAGCAAATCACATCAAGCCAATTGAGCCTATCCGCACTGAAGGAACCTTGGAGTTGAACGCATGAACTTTCTTGCAATCTTAGCATGCAAAATACTTTGATCAAGAGAGAGTAGGGTAGCCGTTGGCGACTTTATTCTGCGTTGGTACGGTCATGAAAAACACATCAACAGGACTTAGGAGGTTTTTGTTGCCATGGATGAGGATAATCCATCATATAAGGATGCCTTAGCCACCTCATGGTTCTATCAATCACCACCTTAATTTTGGCCTCTATGTTGGCATCTTTTGGTGCAAATGCATCCAGTGTGTGCATGATTTGATTGTTGACCTTGTTCTTGCTATAGATAAGGGTCTAAGACCCTTACACCTTCATGCAAAGTCTTTGGGACCTTCTCTAAATACACCCCTCAATAAGAGGGAGTGCCATCTTGCAATAGTCTTTGATTTTCAACTCATTCTCATCCAAGCAATCAACCCATATGTCTTCAATTGTAGGCACATATACAAAAAATGACCTAATCAAGGGTCCAATCTTTGCAATGCAATCAAACCTATCCCTAATTTCATACAAATAAATATTTAAATGAGCCATATCCTTCTCAACAATCTTTGCATTTTGTATGTTGGAGCATGAATAATCTCACAAGTATAGGTAATGGCATGAAACCAAATCTCATAGATATTTTTGGTGAGATGATGAATCCTCTATAATTCTAATGCTTCTTTTTTTTAACAGATCCTGCTTACTATATTTAGCAGACACTTTGTTGTCAGTGGCTTTTCCAAGTGAAAGTCCATTCATGCTTGAATACATCTCCTTGCCTCCTCAACCATTGCATGAGCAGTTAGGGCAATAACTGGTATACGAAAGCCATAGCGCTTTTCTTCTTCTTGGATTCTACGAGTTACTTCATACCCATCCATTATGGATATCTGCAATTGCACTAGACAATCAAACAAATAAAGTAAATTTTCTAAAATATGGAACAAAAAAGGAAAAAAACTAGAGGATATAGCAGATTTGTTAAACAAACTATATTAGACATGGGAAACTTTTAAAAAAGTTATCATTCCACTCTTTTGTATGCACTCAACAAAGCATTAAGTCATGTCAGCAGTGTATTGCTACGAGTGATCAAATAGTAGGGTTATATTACTATAAGTGAAAGTAATGCAATTGAATGTAGAAAAATTGATTCAATGGTCCCCATGATACAACAACTTTGACTTCCAAAGGGAAGATAGCCAAGCCTCCATCATGTTTATTCTTGTAAGAAATTAGTTGTAATAGTTCTAATTACTGTTGGTTAGAGTATATCGATGAAAATCTCGAGTAAGAATGACATATCTAAGTATTATGTACCAGTTAATGAAGAATCATATTGAATATTCTAAGGATATACCATGCAATCTCAACCTATTACAAAAGAAACATATTATTTCAACTGGAAAAATCAAGACCTTAACAACATAGGTCAAAAGGGAATTACTCATAAGGATCTGCTACTAAATTGCTTTTTGACAAGCTTTGTCAAATTAGGAACAACCCCTGAAGAAGAAAAATTATATCATTCAATTGTTTTTCTAGGTTCAACACCCTACAATATTGTCATGTAAAGATGTAAGATGCTTTCACTTGAAAGAGGAAAAATTCTTTATCTCAGACACTTTTGCATCCAAAACCAACACCTTTTCCAAATTCTCAAATATTACACTTATATATTCAAAACTCTGTTAAGTACTGATTGGGATTTGTCTCGATAAGTAAGTGGAAATAACCTTATTACAAATATTGTTTCATCATTGGTATATTTTCTCACCTGTGAAATTCAGAATTCTTGCAGCTGCAAATATATTATTACAAATATTGTTGGTCCACAGTTGTCGTTACACCAAAAGATCGACTTGTTAATGCCCGATACAACTGCCAGAGTTAACGGATCCATGGGAGGCGGTTAGTCCATGACACAAATCCCGAGGGGAGAGTTGACCATTTCCCAACAAACTCCCCCTCAACATTACCCGAGGAGATTCAAACCCGACACCTTTGGCTTTGATACCACTTGTTGGCCCACAGTTACCGTTGCACCAAAAGATGCTAATGTTTGATACAACTTCTAGAGTTAATGGATCCACAGGAGGCGGTTAGTCCATGTCACGAATCCCGAGGGGAGCGCTGACCATCTACCAACAAATATATGATTAATGAATTTCAACATAGATAGCCACTTCATCTTCCGCAACTATATAAGAACCAATTGCATCATACTTCTGTAAGATCGCTCCTATATTGTACATAATTTTGATGGCTTCAAAATGTGCATCTTCCTTCAGGTTACAACTTTTTCATTTTGTTCCACTTCACTGTGAATTTTTTTTATTTTTTTTTTAAGTTGTTTACTTCAACATATTTTACTTTCTAAGCACGAAATAATAATTTGGTCAGCTCTATCGAGTCCTTTCTCAGATCTACTTGGCGGAATTAGGGATTTTTAAAACTTTATAACAAGATAAAGGCCTGGATTGTATTCAACTACTCATATATAAAAGATCCCTCTACAAAGAATGATCCTTAACCAGAGAAGAAAAAAATTAGTAGGCAAAAAGCTTCAGTATAAAAATCTGTTACAAAGCTAGATCAAACTCATTTTACCGTGAAAGACAATGAAGAAATATATCTTATATGCAAATAAGATAGCCTTCTGCTTATAGCAAAGTTTTTCTTTAGCCTAGATATCAGCACTGTTACAGCTGAATTTCATTTTATAAATACAGATGCAATATGGTTTATCTTTGAAACATAAATTTGAAGAGAATGTAAGGAAATTTCAAATAAGGAAGCTTGCAATGGATTTTGAAAGAACTACCTCACAATCCATCAGACGAATGCCAAAGAAATAGGGTTGTACAGGAGGATCAGATGATTCAAGTGGACACTGTTTTGATGAAAATAAATCATTATTGTTCTTGACTCTGTTATGAAGCATTTCAGAAACTATTTGCACGGCCTGTTCTCCATCATTAACACATTTGACAGTGGCATCTAATCAGGTAAGCGTGGCTTGCGCAAGTTGTTATGAAACAGCATTATCTTCTGCAACAAGTATATGCATGCCTTCCAATAAATTCTGAGGTCTCAATTTGTTATCCTTTTGTGTTAGTTCTGACCACATTTGCTTTTGATCTTGCAAATTTACCAAACTAGATTTAGGTTGATCAAGGGATTTCCTTCTGAAATGTTCATCACTAGTTTCCATCTGTGGCAAAACATTTGATGCCTCAATTTTTGAAGCTTGCTGCATTCCTTTTCCATTAAGATCCTGCACAAGCTCCCAAACTCTATGAAAACGTGAGCCATGAACTGGCTTATGTAATATCAAGTCACAAGGAACCAATCCTCTCTTCAAGTTCTCCAAGTCTACACTAGGAGTGTTTGACTTTGCACTAGCTAGCCACACAACCTTACAGCTAGGCATCTGTCCAACTCCAGAAAAGTTACTTATAATTACTGATATTTGTTTTGGAGGTCCTACAATCATGTTGATATCTACAACAACCAGTAAGTGCACACTTACTCTATTCACTCTTCTCTACTTAGATTCCTCAGTAGCTGGGTCGTATCCATCTGGAGAAAGTTGCTTTACACCATAATCAGGGAATGTGTCATCTTGATGTCCTCCTAAGTCCTTATCATCCACCCAAGGATCTTTCAACAAGCTCTTTGAAAAAACAAACTCAGAAGTCTTGGAAGCCCTTAAAATCTGGAAGAGAACCTCTTGTTTGAGATTTTCAAGAGTTGGGATAGAATCCCCCCATTGTTTTACCATCAAAACCGATAAATATCTGTGTTCCAGCCATTTCTTCAAAATCATTTTGCTTGCCTCTCCATTCATTGCAAGGACTGCATAGACATTTTCTTTGAGAGCAGGCCTTTTCCAGTGGACTTCTGAAATGCTGGATGTCAATGAAGAAGATTTCCATCCTAGTTGCCAATCTTGAATGTTAGATTTTCCACATGAATCACTTTTAGCCTACACAGAAATTCCATCAAATGAATGCATACCTGATGACTGATTTTCTCCATTCTTGCTCTGATCTACAGTAACCTCAGCATTCTGAAAAAGAGATTAAACCGAAAACAAGTTCCCTTTTTCCCAGGTTCACATTTATCAACAATCTTAATATTTCCACCCATTAGATGCACCTGCCACACACAATAGGATTCAAAATCAACAGTTTAAGAACCACTGATATTGTCAGAAAATATTGAGGTGAACCTACCTACAACATGTAGAGTTCAACAAAACATGAAATTCAAATAAACTAAAAACTTATTTCGAGCATCTATGGAATTTCTTTTGAAAAGAAAAAAAAATGATACACACACACAAGATAAAGAAATTCCAGTTAAGAAGTGAGGAAATAATAGTATGCATTACTTACCACACACAAGATAAAGAAATTCCACCCATTAGATGCACCTGCCACACACAATAGGATTCAAAATCAACAGTTTAAGAACCACTGATATTGTCAGAAAATATTGAGGTGAACCTACCTTCACAACATGTAGAGTTCAACAAAAAATGAAATTCAAATAAACTAAAAACTTATTTCGAGCATCTATGGAATTTCTTTTGAAAAGAAAAAAAAATGATACAAGCACACAAGATAAAGAAATTCCAGTTAAGAAGTGAGGAAATAATAGTATGCATTACTTACCAATGATCGAACAATGCCAAGACCCAGACCAGTGCCACCATGGTTTGTAGAAGTTTATCCATCAACTTGGACAAAGTTCTCAAAAACAGACTTGTGTCTGTCCTTTGGAATACCCTTTCCTGTATCCTCTATCTCAAACTCGAACTCAACATAATTTGAATCATTTTGAACCTCAGAAAAGGCATCTAATTGTTTGTAAGCATTACCAACCTCAAAGATCCATTTAGGTATACAACTCCAAAATGCCCTAAAATGTTGACCATTGCGGTCGCTACGAATTGAGGGCTTCCTAAGGGTAACTTGCTTAACCCAAGCACGTAATATCACATGGCCTTCCGATGTAAACTTTACACTGTTGCTTAGTAAATTACAGAATATCTGCTTCAGTTGACCTACATCACCTTTAATCCATGATACTTTCTCTGCAGACTCATCACACAAATCCAGTACAACTTCTACACTTTTATCTAATGCCATAACAGAGAACATATCTACAACTTCTTCAAGGACCTGAACTATATTGAAATCTGTCTCTTCAAGTTGCAGCTTCTCAGCCTTGATTTTACTCGCATTCAAGATAGAGTTTAATATACCTGAAAAATATGTATATACACAAAAAAAAATTATTATATATGGAGCACAAATCAATTCTAGTTTTTGAAAAAGGCTACTTCCACAGCTTAAAAACTCCTGCAAGCATAATCTTGAAGAAAAATTCACACAAATCTCAATAACTTATTGTAAATAAATTAGAAATTTATGGAGACCAAAGATGTACTAGAATTGCATTTATAATCTTTTAACTTTGTCAGTTCTAATGTGGTCACTGAGACAGACTTACCAAGCAAGTTAGTTGCACAAGAATTCATTTGCAAGAGGTTCATCTCCAATTCTGAACCTTCAGAAGCATCATAATGACAGAGACCAATGAGGCCAATGATAGCTGCAAGAGATGTCCGCAAGTCATGACTCATTCTTGCAAAAAAAATACTTTTTTGGTTATTTTTTCTCTGTGCTTGTTCTGTTGCCTCAAGTTGTTGAATTAATGCTGCACAGAGGTGCATTTCTCTATTCCCAGCTCATGTAAGCAAAAAAATAAAAACACAGCTTATGAGGAACATGCAAGCTACCAAGATGATTAGCAAAATTAATGTTGTGTGCCCTGTTTATTCATGTGATCCCAAATGCTTTTGCAGGGAATGATGACAACACATACCTAGACAAGCAAATTGACTTACAAGATAGAAATAATCAAAAGCATGAGATGGAACATATAATCATACAAAACATGACCAATGTTTTAGTATCCTAATAAGAAAAAAATTAAACATCTTGGAGTGGAAAAATAACTCATATTTGTAGAATACACAACAAAATTTACATGTGATGCTTTCCAACAGAATTCAGAGATTGCATCAAGGAAGTATATTTCTAATAGTAATTTTAAAGAAACATATCTTCCTTTTTTGTTCATGAAAATGTTCAATTCTGAACCTTTCCAGCAAAGAACAAAGTTCTATACCATAGCTGTCCCAGCAAGATGGATGGGTGTACTGTCCACTATGTACAATGCACCTTGAATTATTGCATCAGAGGAACTGAAAGTTTCAATGCCCAATCTTGATATGTTCTGTAATTTGTTTTTTAGATGCAATGCTGCTCCTGCCACCACAAGATTGCCGAATTTTGTAGCTTCTAACAATATAGGTTTTTCTAGTTCCCCTCCAACATGGAAAGCTGCTCTTGTTTGTGCAAGCAAATATCCATCTTTTGTGGCTAAATACATATCACCACCAAGAAAATTAAAATGTGTAATGAAATCCATTAAAATTCTCATTGGTACTCCTAAAGCTAATACTCCACAAGGATCTGCAGAAGACGCATCTTTAATAGAAGCCAGTGAAAGGAATAGTAGTTCCTTAGATTGACCAAATGCCAAACCCCAAGTAGCAAATCCATTATTACTGTAGAGAGCATCTTTGAACCACTTTGTGCCCCAAAAAGAAAATGTGCTTGTTGAAGTTGCTTGCCCCACTAGTATCCCTGTAGTAGCACTCGCTTTTTGACAATACCACAGATACTGTTTCTTGTAAGAAGTGGGATTTCCTTCATGTGTCATACTGTGTAATGTTCCCTTCTAGTTAGTCTTCCGAAAAATCAATGGATTAGCCTATCATGTCGACCCTCGTAGGCTAATGGTTTTGGATAAAGGATCACTTGGACGAGCACTTGTTCGTCAAATTGCAGTGTTGATCTTCGGAGTATGGTGGCAAGGTGAATTGTTGCGTTTGGCATGCTACTTGTGCTTAAATTTATGATACTCACCTTTTATTTCACCATCTTTGGCCTAGGGACCATGTGTCTTTAAAATGAAGGGGTCACTTTATATTTTTCAGTTACTATTCATTCATAAAGTGAAAAGTGTTATAACTTAAGTGAATAGTGCTCACTTTAATGAATAGTAATTTCAATGCAAAAACATATAACTACAAGGAAAAACTTTGACCCTCTTCATGCATTAATCATTTTGCTTCTTTGACTTGTGAGTTTGGGCTTTGGAGGAAGAGGGAGGCTAGGGTTTCTTGATTTCTTGCAGTGGGTAAGCCTGGAGGGGGCTTGGTTTTCCGTTTTGAGCTGCTTGAGGGTGTGAAACACCACCTTAAGGTTGCTGGGTTGAATTTGAATGCACATTTGGTGACTTTAAGAGTTGATTGGCAAAATTTTTGAGCTGATTTCTGAGTGGGGTTGGCAGCCATCATCTTCAACATTGTTTTGCTAAGGGCTGCTTGCATTTTGAAGCATTTTTGGACTGATTTGTGAAGCTACAGCCAGCCATCCCTCTCTTGAGGGTTTCAGCAGCAAAAAAGAAAAAAAACGCCTCTCTTAAGAGGCTGCTATCTCTCCAAAAAGGGGGCACCCTAGTCCGAGGAGGCTTCCCATACGAGATTTGGGTGGGAGAAGTTTGGTTACCAAGAGACGTGAGCACTTCATTGGGGTTTGGTACTGTAGCAAGTTACTATTCACAGAGTTATATGGCTGTAAGTTAAAGTTGGTATAAGATATATTTAGCTTTAAATCTGATGTAAGTTATATGTTGTATGCATCTTATCATGTAATGAAGAAATCATATTTGGCCACTAAATTGAGCAATATACTCAAGGTTGTTTCAGTGGTTTATTTTATTTGAAGTTTCCATTGTATGTATATGCTTGTTGGTACCTTTTTAGCATTATTGGCAAACAAACTCAAAGGCAAGAAGGAAGAAATAAAAACTAAAACAAAAATCAGACCTACAAAACTCAATGAAAACAAATCAGCAGAGTTGTGGAACACTACAGTGATATGAGAGCCTTGATCTTGCATCCTGGAGGGTTAAAGTTTCACATGAGAGGTCATAATAGGTACTACACTCACAAAAGGGCAGAGCAAGTGGACAATTGGTAAGAGGATAACCCATTTGAAGATATACCAGTAGCAGAAATGGGTGATAGGGAAGAAGAAGGTCCACCGATAAATGAAAGAAGAAATGTGGAAAACAATGAGGATAGAGATGGTAGAGAGATTTTTGAGTGGATGACTCAAGTTTTCGAAGGTTTTACAACAACAATGCAACAATTTGTCCCATAGATACAACAAAACAGGGTTGCAGAGGATAACAAGAGTGTGGTTAGGACACCTAGGGCACATTGTGCTCCTTCACGAATTGCAGATAGACCTACACATCCTACCTTTTTGAGGGATAAATTAGAAGAGGGTAATGCAAAATAAGAGGGAGAGGAAATATTTGCAAATACTCTCATGGCAGCGAATGACGAATGGGAATTGTTAACACCACAAGTTAGGGAACGCATGAGCTTTGACAGATTAGAAAGTCAAAGGAGAGGGCATTACAAATCAAGGTAACAGAGGAGGCCTCAGAATCAAAATAGAGACCTGAAAGATGCCACTAGTAAACTCACATTGCCTACATTTGATGGTAGTGGTAAGACCACGACTCAGGTTTGGGTTCACAAACTGGATACGTTCTTGACACTTCAACCTATGGCAGAGGAGGACGCAATTAAGTATGCCACCTTACACTTGGAGGGATTAGCTCATGATTGGTGGTATCATGGGATGGTCACGTTGCAGCATAACCGCATCACCTCTTACCAGGAATTCGTTGACAGGTTGGTTGAACGCTTTGATAAGAAAGATCTGGAAACCTATTTTAGAGACCTAGCTCAACTCAAGCAAGTTGGGAGTTTTGAGGGATAGATAGGTGATTTTCAGTGGTTATCAGTTATGGTTCCCAACATATTAGAAAGAATATTAGTTGTATTATTCATCGAAGGTCTATCAGAACCATTGAGAGGTTGGATCAAAGCTTTTGATCCCTCGACCCTACAGGAGGCTATGAAAAAAGCTAGGAGCATGGAACTTGCAGCTCCGCAAAGTAAGTTCTCATCTAAAGCATCATCTTCATACAGGGATGAAAAATCATTCTCTAAGAAGAAGGAAAACTCAGATTCCAAAGGGAAATCAACAACCCTGTTAGACAAAGAGACCATCGATGACTTGCGCAAGAAGAAGTTGTGCTTCTATTGCAAAGGACCCTATGATGCAAACCACAATTGTCCTTTGAGGCCTAAGGGAAAGGCTAATTGAATAATGTGGGAATTCTATGAGGACTCTAAATCTGAAAAATCAGACCAACACACTGAGCATGAGGAATCCGAGGTGGAAAAATATGAAAATGAGGTTGAAAATGACGTTGAAACGGAGGCGGAAGTAAAGATTCAAGAAGCATGTCTCACTAGCATACAGTGAGAGGGATCTTTTAGAATGCGAGGGGCCTTAGCTGGGAAAAAAGATCATTACTTTGTTGGATACAGGTGCCACGCATAATTTTATTGATGCTAGGCTGGTTGAGAGGCGTGGGATTCAGAATGAAGAATTTGAGGGCATAAGAGTGAAGGTCGCGGATGGCTACACTCTCAAGTGTGATAGGATGATTTTAGATCTTCCTATGTAGTTAAATAATTATGATTTTAAGGCAAATTTTTATGTGGTGAATATGGGAAACACTGATATGGTTCTAGGGATGAAATAGCTTCATGACATTGGAGAGTTTATCCTTAACCTTCGTGATATGAAGATGAGATTTAAGGTGGACAGAAGGAATCATGTGTTGAAAGCCATCTGAGATAGCAATTTCAGAATGATATCTTTTAGTAGAATGGAGAGACTCATACAACACGACATGATCGAGTGGGCAACTGAGTGTATGTTGATGCCATCACAAGAGGAGCAACAAACCCTAGTTTATCATCCAGACATACAGGAGTTAAGGATTAAACATGCTATGGTGTTCAGTGAGATTCCACCTGGTAGACCACCAAACTGCGGTATTGAGCACATCATTGAGTTGGAGGAGGGTGCTAAGCCCGTGATTGTCACACCTTACAGGCATCCTAAGCGACTTAAGGATGAAATAGAAAAAACTATTAAGGAGTTGCTCGCTATAGGACATATCAGGCCTAGTAAGTCACCATTCGCCTCATTCGTTGTGTTAGTGAAGAAAAAGGATGGTACCTTGCAGATGTGTATTGATTACAGATTGTTGAATAAAAGGACAATCAAAAACAGGTATCCTATTACTCAGATTGATGAGCTGATAGATGAGCTACATGGTGCTCGTTGTTTTCAAAAATAGACTTGAGATCGGGGTATCATCAGATTCATGTGAGGTAATAGGACATTGAGAAAACAGTCTTCTGTTTGTTAATGTTATTGAGTAGCGTTAGGCTTCTACTTCCAACCCAACACGATCTTTTGAAGGCAATTCAAATTGTAGCCTAACAACTATTTGAATTGTAATATTATATTCAATGAAGAGGCGCTTCATTAACTAATATTTATACAGTTCTATTGAGGCCGACATGAGAAGATATGACTTTACCTTGAGGCACGCCTTTTACTAAATAACAATTAATATTTGTTTAAGGCCGACCTCCTTACAAGTGGCGATTTATTGAAGAGGCATGTCATTTCATTAAGAAAACATTATACCTTGAAGGATCGTGTCCTTTGGAGTCTTCTCTTTCAGATAGTATAAATAGGAGATGCTATTCATCCATTTGGTATTCATTCAGTTCATTGCTTACATAGTTCGATAGTTCTCAAGTGTGAATAAGGAGAAGAAGAGCAGATCGATATATTGATTGAAGGCTGATTGTATCATCTAGAAGCATCATAATATTGCTGTGTTAGCATCTGATTATAGTACTCTTTCTTGGCCTTCATATCAGCCTCTTTGTAAAGGAGACATTTTGTTGACATTCAATATATAAGTGATATATTGTTGTTGGGTTTTTCTCCCTTAAGTGGAGGGTCTTCCCAGGGTATTTGCTATGTTATTGTGTCTGATTTTGAATTAAATTTTGTCTATATAATCCGATCATAAAAACTAACATGGTATCAAAGAGGGTATAAGGAAGATCTTGATCAGATTTAGTCAAGCAACAATATCCTTCATTCTCATCCTCATCTTTGATCACATCTATCATATCATCAAGATGGTGAACGGACTTAAGATCGAGGATAGACTTGAGGGAGCATCTAACTTCACATCTTGGAGATTCAAAGTCATGCTCAACTTGGAAGAAAATGAGTTAGCAACATTCGTGGAAGGCGAATTTCCTGAACCATCCGATGAGAATGAGAAGCTACAATGTCCAGAAGAGAAATGGCACTAAGGCAAAAAAGATGTTGGTGGATTCTGTGAAAGATCACACTGTGCCAATTATCTCCAAGCTAAAATCTGCAAGAGATATGTTCAAGAATTTGAAGGAGATGTATGAGATCAACAACACAAGTCGAGCTCTTGCATTAAAGCAGCAACTTCATCATGTCAAGCTAGCAAAAGGAGAATTCATCATCTCATACTTCATGAAGATCACCGAGTTGAGAGACTAGCTCTCTACAATTGGGCATATTGTTGATGACAAGGATTTGACCATGTTGTCTCTTAATGGTCTTCCTTCATCTTGGGAGTCATACATTCAAGGCATTAGCACGAGATTAAAACTTCCTAAGTTTGATCGATTGAGAGTAGATTGTATTCAAGAAGAGTCTAGGTTGGCTGCGAGAGGTATTGGTCAAAGCTCTACAAATGAAGACATTCATGTTCTTGCCGCACAATCCTCGAAGAATAAAGGGAAGAAGGAAAGAAAAGATATTTCAAGAGGGATTGAGATAAGGGATATGATGGTGCTCCTACATTCAAGAAGAAGAAGAACCTCTCTTGTGTTCAATGTTTTAGATGTGACAAGTATGGTCACTATGCAAAGGATTGTCCAACTAGGCCTAAGCAGTAGGCTTCCATTGCAAATGTTGATGAGATCTCTCTGCAGAAGGATTTAGGTGGTTTCCTATTCTATTCAACCCTTTCAAGTAATGTGCCTACCGACAACAATACTTGGTTGATTGATAGTGGTGCTTCTCACCACATCACCGGATTTAGAGACCATCTATCTGATTTGGTAGAGAGAGATTCTAGTGTTCAAGTAATTATTGGAGATGATGCTAGTTATTATGTGAAAGGAGTTGGGACCTCCTCTCTTCACTTGGATTCTGACATTTCCTTGCAATTGAATGATGTTCTATTTGTTTCAGGTATTAAGTGAAACCTTGTCTCTATCTTAGCATTAGAGGACAAGGGGTACCAAGTTGCATTTTCAGAAGGTAAAGTTCTTGCATGGCCAAAGAACTCAAATATCAAGACTGCTTGGGTGATTGGAGTTTGTCATGAGAGCCTCTACAGACTTTGCACCCGCCCACTTCAGGCTCTATTGCATGATTCATCAAGTACGTGTGAACTTTGGCATAGAAGATTGGCTCACCTTCACTTTTGAGCACTACCTACCATGGAGAAGATGGTCTCAAGCCTTCTGAAACTCAACCAGGAGCATGAAGGCACTTGTAGAGGTTGCACATTGGGTAAGAATACTAAAGGTCCATTTCATAGTAGTGAAAGTAGATCTAAATGTATTCTAGATCTTATTCATTCTGATTTATGTGGTCCAATGTTTGTTGCTTCTTTGAGTGGTTTCTTGTATTACATTATTTTTATTGATGACTACTCCAGAAAGATTTGGATTTATTTCTTGAAATCTAAAGAATCTGAGGAAGTATTAGAGAGGTTCAAAGAATTTAAAGCTCAGGTAAAGAACTTTTCCGGGAAGAGGATCAAAGTTCTGAGATCCGATAATGGAGGAGAGTACATTTTCGACAGCTTCCGTAACTTTTACATTGAAGCAGGGATTAAGAGGGAGTTTTGTGTCCCTTACAATCCTCAACAGAACGGTGTTGCTGAAAGGAAGAACAGATCTATTGTAGAAGCAACCAAAGCTATGATTCATGACCAAGATTTGCAAAAATTCTTTGGGCTAAAGCATCTAGGACAACTGTTTATGTTCAGAATAGAAGTCATCACTGCATTTTGGAGAACATGACTCCTGAAGAAGCATTCACAGGGGTGAAGCCGGAAGTGAGTCACTTGAGGATCTTTGGTTGTCCAATGTATGTTCATGTATCGAAAGATAAAAGGACAAAGTTGGAACCTTCTGGCTAGAAGGGAATATTTGTAGGCTACAGTGAGACATCAAAAGCCTACAAAATCTACATTCCAAGTCAGAAGTTGATTGAGATCAGTAGGGATGTTACATTTGAAGAGGATGTTGCATTCAGAAGATCCAAGGGTATTCACATGGAGATAGACAATGAAGATCAAGAGTCCCCTCAAGATATGGAAGTTGACCATACTCTTGAGATTCAGAGGGAGGCTCCTGAACCTAAAGAAGATGATGATCCAATTGAGCCCTTGGAACCTACTGATAGGCCTACAAATATTGTGATTGGTAGAAAAAAGACCTCTTTGGGCCAGGAAAACAATGTAGGAGGCAAAAAGGTTTGCAGCCCCAAGAGGAACATTCAGAGAAAGTAAGAGACCGCATAAGTTTTCTAGCTATGTTGCATTGATGAGTCAAATCATTGAGTCAGAACCTTCCAGTGTTGAGGAAGCTACTAGTTAGCAAGTTTGGAGAGATGCTATGTCTGAAGAGTATCAATCCATCCTCAAGAATGATGTTTGGGACATTGTACCTAGACTTGAAGGAAAATCTATTGTTTCTTCCAAGTGGCTCTTCAAGATCAAGCATGCAGCTGATGGGAGCATTGAGAAGTACAAGGCTAGGTTCGTGGCTAGAGGATTCTCTCAGAAAGAGGGAGTTGACTATGAGGAAACCTTTGCTCCAATTGCTTGCTATACTTTAGTCAAGACCATCATTGCTATTGCAGCATCTAAAGGATGGAAGATTCACCAGATGGACGTGAAGACAACATTTCTGAATGGTGTAATCGAGGAAGAGGTATATATTGAGCAACCTGATGGCTTTGAGGTACATGGGAAGGAGTCTCATGTTTGCAGGCTGAAGAAGGCTTTGTATGGCCTTAAGCAGGCTCCTCGTGCTTGGTACGAAAGGATTGATCGTTACCTGATGAGCTTGGGTTTCTCCAAGAATGATGTTGATTCAAACCTATACTTCAAGGTAATTGATGGCGAAGCATTAATCTTGGTTCTCTATGTTGATGATTTATTTCTTCTGGAGAGATCACCTCATTATCAAATGCAAGAAGGAGTTAGCTTCTGAATTTGAAATGAAGGATCTTGGTCTCATGCACTACTTCCTTGGTTTAGAAGTATGGCAGAAGCCTAATGAGATCATTCTAAGTCAAGGGAAGTATACTATTGACATTTTGAAGAGATTTGGCATGATGGATTGCAAATCCATGTCTACACCTATGGAGACCAACTTGCATAAGTTGAAAGAGGCTGCAACTAGTTCAAATCTGGTGGATTCCACAATGTACATGCAGTTGATTGGATCATTGATTTATCTAGTCAATACTAGACCGGATATTTTCTATGCAGTGAGTGCACTTAGTCAGTTCATGTGTGAACCAAGGAAAATACATCTAGTTGCAACAAAGCATATCTTGAGATACTTGCTTGGCACAGTTGGATATGCCTTGAGATATTCTTCTAGTGTGGACTTGAGGCTGCATGGATATACTGATTCTGATTGGGCAGGGTGTGTCACTGATCAGAAGAGCACCTCTGGATGTTGCTTCAGTTTGGGGTCTGTGATGATATCCTGGTGTAGTAGGAAGCAGTCTTCTATGGCACTGAGTACAATAGAGGTTGAGTATATTGCAGCTTGTGTGGCAGCTCATGAAGCAGTGTGGCTTCAAAAGCTCCTTACAAGATTGTTTGGACAATCAATGGAGCCAACTTTCATTCATTGTGATAATCAAAGCTGTGTGAAGCTTTCTGTCAATCCAGTGTTTCATGACAAAACTAAACATGTTAAGATCAAATACCACTATATCAGAGATATGATATTAAGGAAAGCAATCCAGTTGAAGTATATCAACACTGATGAGCAGACGTCAACCATTCTTACCAAGCGTCTCTCTAGAATAAAGTTTGTGTACTTTCGAGACAAGCTTGGTATGGTGGAGAATGAAGCCCTAGCTGAGAAGGAGTCTTAGTATCAATGACCTTCTTTAATGCATTTCTCTCTGTGAGAGGGATTTGAGGTGTATTAACAAGGGCTTGCAGGACAAGCATCTGATAGCTTTCGAGAGTCAGAAGTTAAGAGGACTAGAGAGGAGTTACAATATCTATGATAAGGAGATGTTGGCCATTATGCATGCATTGGCCAAATTCAGGCAGTATCTTGTGGACAGCAAGTTTGTTGTCAGGATGGATCATAACAGTCGGAGGCATTTCCTAGGATAGCAGGATCTCAATGATCATCAACAAAAGTGGGTGAGCAAATTGCAATCATATGACTTTGACATTGCCTATGTCAAAGGGTCCCAAAATGTGGTTGTTGATGCCTTGTGTAGACACCGAAATCTGGTTTAGGCCTGCGACTTCAATATTCTTCATAATTCATATTCTTCATGGTCATGATTAAATAATGTCAATTATTTAATTATTCTCTATAGTCTTCATTTCTTCTATTAATTAAATAATCTTAATTATTTAATTAATTCACATTTTCTTTATTCTATCTGATTAATTAAATAAACGCTTTTTATTTAATTATGTTACCAATTAACCTTATTCTTCTTGTCAAATTAACCTTATTCTTCTTGTCAAATTAAATAAATTCTTATTTAATTTACTCTTTATCATACTTCAACTATAATTAAATAAATTCTTTATTTATTTAATTATTCACTTAAAATCCCTTCATCACTTAATTAAATAAATATTATTTATTTAATTATTTTTCAAATATTGAGTCTTGAATTAAATGAATTATTTAATTCATAAATTCTATTTTAACGCATTCCTCTATATTTTAGATAATTGTGTGAGTTATCTAAGTATTCACTTTTACTTGGCTCGATATCTATTTTAATCGCTCAGTTAACTCTTGATTTAATGTCTGAGTGGCATTCTTGAGTAATCTCTTCATCAAATCATTCAATCGTCTAGTTCTAACTCATTTGTGTGTACATGCGGATTAATTAAATATTCTTATTTAATTAATTAAATCTTGTGTGTGCATTCAAACAAGAGTCACTTTAATCAATCTTTATCTTTGTCATGCAAAGATATTTCTTCTATTTTTCGAATACCAAACTTGAAGATTAAATCATTTATTTAATCTTTAATCCTATTTCTAATTTGTATCACTCGTGTCATTACCGACAGTTATCAGAATGCATGTCTAATCTGTCGATCTCAACAGTCCATTGATCTTTCAATCTTGACCTGTCGTTCGAACAATCAATTTTCTTTAAATTGATTTGTCATTCTTCATTCCAATCTCTCTCGAAATCGAAATTTTTTTTCGAATCTTGCGAGCACTTAATCCTGAATCTTTGATATTTTGCTAATCATTATCTTAGGCTATACTTGCACGAATTACTAAAAATCTAAGGGCAATTATACTACACAAGCAAAATGGAGAAGGGCAATTGAGATGAATCATGGAAATACGTTTGAAATTGGTGAGATTGTTTCAATTTATTTACATTCTACTTTCCTTTGTTATTTGTTGCTTAACATTAGATTTGCATATTAGATTTAGTATTGCATGTTTGCTTCTAATCTGTTTCTTGTGCACTTTCTTGGCGTTACATTTGGTGAACCCGACGTGAAGACACCATCTTCGCGAATCCTAGATCTTTTATTTTTGATTTTTGCAGGTTTTTCATACGGAACAATGCATCAGTTTGATGAAGCGACGTAATTGAATTCCTGAACTGCATCTGACACTAGAAATGATGCATCTAAAAATATATGACGCATATGAAAATTCCTGAACCGTAATTGACTGGTGAATACCGAGCCGCAATTGAAGAAAATATCGACACATCTGACTGGTAACACAATGACGCAATTGACTGGTAACCTTTATTTCTGTTTTCAAAAATCTGAAATTTTCAATTGGTTTGTGTGTTACTGATAGCTGATTTTCAGCGTGTGGCCTTTTGGAGTTAACAAGCTTTTGTAAGATGATTGACGAAGACGATTTTGAAAATTACTAACGATTTTTCTGCAGGACGCTTGTTGAAGACCCTAGTTAATTTTGAAACAGATTGTTTGGTAGCATAGCAAATCTTTTGTTTGGTTTAAAATTAACAAGTGTCTACTGTGTTTGGTGCAAAAGCACAAGTCTGGTTACCCTCACGACTTGGTACATCGAAGTATCCTCTCCCGCAATCCCTGGGTGTAAGAGAAACGGTTACCAACTCTAGAACTTGGGCTTGTTCTGGAAAAGTACTCACCCCAGGATGACTGATAGCACCCTAAACCCGAGGGACTTCCAGCCGGTATATAAAAGTGGGTTCTTGGGGAAAACCCAAGAATCACGAGTATGGTTTTGACGAGATGGATTCGAAAGGGAACTCTCGCCGTATGGATCATGCCCCACAAACGAAATGCCCGTACTAAATACTTTTTTGTTTTAGAGACCAACCTATTTGTGGCCATTGCTTGGTATAGTGTAGGGTACAGTATCATGCTCGAAGATACTCACTATTGATCCCCTTGAGTAGAGATAGCAGTTCTTGGGAGGTCATTTCCCAAAGAATTCAAAATTGGTGTGCTCGAAAGACGTTAATGAGCCGTGGAGGGGAGCCAATGCCACCAAATTTCTAAGCTATCTGCTCTCGAGAAGGAAAGGTGTTTATCACCAATCCAGGGTATTTGGGTGGGCTATACGAAGTATACAAACCCTAGGCCTTTGGCCTATTAGGATGTGCTTGTCTGTTATCATCTTAAACGTTCTTTGAGTCCAAAATCAAAACTGAAAACACTTTGTCTTATGATTGTCTTTGATTGTCAGAAATTGATCACGGAAAACAGAGTTAGCTTAAATTTCATCACTGAAAATACACAGAGAGTCGCAACTGTTCACCAGAAAGTCGCAATTGATTTTTAGAGTCGCATCTATTAAATCTTGAGTCGTACTTATTTAGATTTGAGTCACATCTGTCAGTATCAGTCGCATCTATCTAGAGTAGAGTCGCATATGCCAGTTTAGCTCACAATTGCTTTGAAAAAAATATCGCATGCATTATATTCTGAGTCACAACTATCATTACGAGTTGCATCTGTTATAAGGTTAACCGCATCTGTCAGAGTCACACATTGAACTTTACCAGAGAAACACAATTGATCACTAGAAAACTGCAACTGTTAACTTGAACCGCATCTGTGAAATCTCGAGACGCATCTGTCTGATTATCAGAAAACCAGAATTCACAGTCACTGTCCAGTCAACACGATTATACCAGTTTTAGTTGTCTTTACATAAACAGTCCTTGAACAGAAACCTGCAACGATTTGCTCAATTTTGCATCCTTTAGGTTCATTTAGTCATTACCATAGTTGTCTTAATTCAGAGTTTAGTTTCATCTTAGAATACATATTACCTCACATTAAACTTCTAGAAAGGTCACTTTTACAAACTTTAGGATTAGTCCACCATATACACTCTAGAAAAGTCCTAGCGTCAATGAAATCTGTCATTGAACCTAGTTTTATCAGCATATCCTTTGTCCTACACAGAGTCCTCCTAGCTCATCAGTCTAGTTAGGAAACTCAACTTGTCTTTGATCCTCGTCCTACATTGGTTCCTTGACTTAAACTAAATTGACGCCTTGCTTAGACTTTAGGTATTTGGTCCCTTCATCTTAAGGTTTATAGAATTGATTATTTTAGAACCTTGCTTAGACCTTGCATCTTTAGATTTTAGGCTAGTGTCATCCTAGAACATTCCTTATTTTGCATACAAAAATCCCAAAAACATAGACTAGACTCATACTGCTCATAGATATAGTTTTGCATTTCTCGCATATTGAGCTTGTCTTACATGGTTGAAACTAGGTCTAAGAGAAGAGAGAGAGAAAATATGTTGAATCCAAATGAATTCATCAATCCATTTTCTTCAAGACCTCATAAGACTCTACTAGACAAATTCACCATTAGAAACACTCAAGGACATATTGCAGTAGAGGACATAGAGGTTGCCGCATAGGACCTTGAGTTTGCCTCTTTCGTAGATGAGTACCTAGCAAATGATCGACAACGATACTTAGCCAAATTGCTAGCTGAAGGTGCTACTTTACCTCTAGGATTTGATATCAACACCTTACAAACTCAACCTACACAAGGGACAAATACCACGACTGCTAGTACTACTATACCTCAGGTCAGCACAACTATGCCATCTAGCACACCTACATAGAGTACGACAGTCCATACGCCCCCATTTGGTACATCTAGCATGACATCAGGATTTAATTTCACTATAGGGGCTTCATCATCCACCCCCTTTGGTCCTCTTGTTGGGAGTAAAAGACCTAAAACCTCAGCCTCTACACCTTATGTCGGTGTCACAAGTTCACAGTCAACGACCATACCTAACACTAGTATCACGAGCACCATACCACAGTCGACGGCCATACCTAGTGCTCCAGTCACTAGTACTATACCATAGATTACACAATCAGGGGGCATTCTCTCCTTCCAATATGGCAATTAGAATCCATTCACGCAGTTTCCGAGTCAGAATGTGCTTTCCCAAACTGGTACTCAGAATCCATTCACACAGATTCTGAATCAAAATCCATTGTCTCAAATCGGTGGACACCAATCATTTACACAGATTCCCAATCAGAACCCCTTTTCCCAAAGTGGTATTCAGAATCTGTTTACACAGATCCCAGGTCAACACCAATTTATGCAGATTCCAGACCAGAACACATTTACCAACATTCCGAATCCAAATCCACCTCAGATGCCAACGTTTAATCAAAACCCATCACGAGACTTTGGATTTCAGAATACATACACGGATCCGCATAATCCCCCTAGCACATATTTGACCCAAGTTGACGTCTTACAAACACAAATGCATGCATTACAAACGCAAATGGATAACATGTCGGTGTCAACTAAGAAATCATTTTCAACAAAGGACATATGCCCATTGCCCTTTGATAGATCATTGTACATGACCCCTTTCCCTCACGGATATGTCATACCGAATCTCCCTAAGTACAATGGCAAATGAAATCCAATAGAACATATAAGGGAATTTTCTACCATATGCATAGATGTTGCTTATGACCCCACGTACCTTATGAGACTATTTCCAAGAAGTCTTGTAGGAATTGCACTAGAATGGTTTTTGGGTCTAGATTCTGGCATTAGATCTTGGGGTGAACTGGTTGAGAAATTTGTGGAGCAATTCTCCTTCAACATAGATCACAAGATAAATATAGCAACCTTGTGTCACACAATGCAAGACGAAGGGGAAACATTCATTGCTTTCTTCCAGAGATGGAGAACTATAGCTAGTAGGTGTCCTGTCGAGATATCCGAAAAACAAAAAGTTACAATGTTTCAAGAAAACCTTCATGCAAAACTCAGGAGTAACTTAAGGCTACATTGTTGTACATCTTTTTCGGAGCTAGTGGAAAAAGGGGTTATAATAGAGAAGGACCTCATTGAAAAGGGCGAACTCAAGACATCAATATCCAATAAAAACCCGATCGTACAAAACACCCCCACTGACAGAAATAGATTCTGGTCTTGCAACAAAAATGTCACCAATGATGGGGTGGTTGATGCTAAAACACTACAAGCAGGACCCCTCCTCACATTACAAGGACCTCATACTTTTTCCAACATGCTTAATGTTGTCAATCAACCTCCTAACGTGGTCCAAAATACTCAATGTCCACAACCAAGAAGATTTCAAAAATGTGAGTTCACTCCCTTAGGGGAACCCATTGAGTCGGTGTTCAAACAACTGTTACAACATAATCTCATACAGCTGTAGGAACCAAGACAATATGATCCAGGATAATTTAAACCAGCTTGGTGGGATGACAATGCCTTTTGTGATTATCATAGAACTAAGGGACATAACCTACAAAATTATCGACAACTGAAGAATATCATACAGGATCTTGTTGAAAGGAGAATTATTGAAGTTAGTGGACAAAAACAAAAGTCATCCAACACTGATCATCAAGTATTTTCTGACCCACTACATGACCATGGGAAAGGAACTGTCCCCAGTTCGAATACTAAGACCAATATGTCAGCCAACTATGCCAGTATCAAGCATGATTATAATAGTGGAAAAATCATTCACTACCTTCGTGCCACTGATGAGAATATCAATACCATTATTATCAATACTAATCCTGAGTGTGCGGTCAATACTCGTCATACTAAATTCACTATCCAAGGCCCTCCATCGTAGCAAACACCCCAACCTTCCAAGTTACAATATAACCTTCTTGACCAGCTAGGGAAGACCCCAGCCCAAATCTCAATCTTGGAATTGTTGTGTATTTCCCCTGAGCATCAATCTATCCTCGATAAGGCTTTACAGAACACCACGGTCCCTAATGATCTTGATGTTAATCGTTTGCAAGAAATGGTGGGCTACTTGACCAATAATCACCATGCCACATTTTTTGAACAAGACTATGCAACTGAAAAGATGAACCACAATGACCCTTTACATCTAGAAGTCCTTGTTGATGACACCAAAGTTAGATGAGTTTTCGTAGACGGAGGAGCAGGGTTAAATTTGTGCACTTTAAAACTAATTAAGGCTTTAGGTATCTCAGAAGCATGCGTAGACATGACCAAGAGTATTGTCATTAAAGCTTATGATGATGAGGAAAGAAAATCAAAGGCAGTCGTAACACTTCCTATCAGAATTGGCCCTGCGGTGATGGAGACAAAGTTCCAGGTCTTGGATCTCACCCTTCCTTATAACCTTCTGCTAGATAGACCATGGATTTATGCCATGAAGGCGGTCCCTTCAACGTATGATCAGTGTCTTAAATTCCCTTAGAATGGCACATAAATAACTATAGATGGTGATCTATATCCTTTCCAGCATTGCACCAATCTAAAGGAAATCCCCCAACGCCAAGTGCCAGTAAACCAAGAGGCCTCATCGTCCAATTCATCCTCCTATCTTGATCCAGCCACACTCACTCAAACATCTATTTCACCCTTAGTTCTTACCACTCCTAGGGTTGAGATCCAAGACAAGGGTTGTGGAGAATATTACATGAAAACTTCTTATTATGTTAGCCATTTGATTCCTCCTAATTCATACGGTTTACCTACATCGGATAGGAGACAATCTATGGTCACTATACACATTCCTCCCACAACAACTTTTACTAAATGGGGTGAATTAAGCAAAGAGGCCGTAGATACAAAATATGTCACTTCCTGGCTGTATAGGGAAGATGATGAGGAACTCCTCTTACTTGCTCATATTCCTACAAACCTATATGGAAAGGGTTTCAAAATCATGCAAAGTAAAGGATATGATGGACAGAGTGGTTTAGGCTTAAACCAAGATGGCAGGATTGAACCAATATTTCTTTCTCAGTGGCCAAAAGGAGTAGGGCTAGGGTTTCAACCGATTCAGATTGGCGTTCCTAGTACCCCATTACCCTTACTTGAGGAAGTAAGCGCTTTAGAAGATATTAAGACATCTCACAAACCAATGAACCAATATCATTGTGACTCCCCCAACTCTAACGATTATGAGTGGGATTCCCTATCCTCTACTTCTTCCATGGACCTTGACAAGTTATTTGGAGAACTTGACTTGATGTTAAGTTCCTCACCAAATCCCTTGAATTCCTGTCCACCAAAGAAAATGACAAAGGAGGAGTGGTTTAAACACTACTATTGGGAATCACTTGATCCTACCTCGTGGAAACTTGAGCCACCTATTTCTGATAGTCAAACCTTGGCATTAGGCCCACCTATCCATCTACTTAGACTCAAACCTAAGAGCAAAAAGGACCTGGTACAAGACTTTTGTAACCACATGAATAATTCAATCTTCACCTTGAATCCATTAAAATTTGATAACTCCGATGATGAAATGCCCTTATTCTATCCCCAACTCATTGATTGGGACCAACAAGACACACCCGTCTTAGACATTTTTGAGAACGACGAAGAAATTGCTGAGTTCCTGGGATTATGAGAAGGCATACCAAACGGTGATCACAAGGCTGGTTTTACTATTGACTTGGACAACAAAGCATATTTTGGAGAATCTATTCAACCCTCCAGTCGTAAAAATGAGAAAAAGAATAAACAAAATAAAAAGGATGAGTCTCTAGGTGAAAACCGAAAGGGACCTTTAGACAATGGAAAAGTAAAAAGAAAGGACGCATCCGAAGGTGAAAACCCCTTTGAGGCACCTAAGGATGGAGGTTTGAACATTTTCCCCATTGCACAGGAAAAGTCACCCATGCTCGTTGAAGAATCAGTTGAAGTCAACATAGGTACCAAAGAGAATCCTCGACTGGTTCATTTTGCAACGTCATTGACAACAGAAGAGCAGCCGGAGTTCCATAACTTCTTTGCACAGAGACAAATAAATTTTTCTTGGTCATGCCAACATGCCAGGGTTGGATCCTGAACTTGTTCTGCATCATTTTCCCTTACAACCAGGTGCTAGACTAGTGAAACAAAAATTGAGAAAAATGAACCCACAAATTGCTTTGTTGGTCAAGGCAAAACTCAAGAAACTCTTAGACATTGGTTTCATCAGATCTATTGACTATGCAGATTGTATTTCCAATCTTGTACAGTCACTAAACCAATTGAGGGCATCCGCATCTGCACTGATTTTAGAGATATCAACAAAGCTTGTCCTAAGGATGACTTTCCTTTGCCTAACATAGACATGATAGTTGACATGATAGCAGATATGACATGTCCCTTATGGATGGATTTTCAGGATATAACCAGATTAGAATTGCAATTGAAGACCAACCTAAGACAATTTTCACTTGTCCTTGGGGAACGTATTGCTGGAATATTATGCCCTTCGGACTCAAGAATGCTGGAGCAACCTATCAATGGGCCATGACTAGTATCTTTCATGATCTAGTACACACTCTTATGGAGGATTATGTCGATGACCTTATTGCAAAATCCAAGACAAGGGCAGAACATTTATAGGTTTTAGACAAGATATTTTAGAGGCTAGAGAAGTATAAAGTGAGACTTAATCTAAAGAAATGTGTGTTTGGAGTCAAGTCAGGAAAGCTGTTAGGTTATATCATTTCTAGATGAGGCATTGAAGTGGATATGTCTAAGGTAAAAGCAATCATGGACATGCCTCCACCTACTAATCTTAGTCAACTAAGAACATTACAGGGAAGGTTGCAATCTATCAGAAGATTTATAGTGCAATTAGCAGATAACACACATCCTTTTCAACATCTACTTAAGAAAGGAGTACCCTTTGCATGGATAGCTGAATGTGAAGAAGCTTTTCAATTGATTAAAGAATATTTACTCACACCCCCTGTCTTAATGCCACCTGTGGAAGGAAGACCACTGATTCTTTATATTACGGCAACCCATTCATCACTCAAAGCATTGCTTGCACAAAATGATGATGAAGGTCATGAAAGGGCGGTCTATTATATCAGTCGAACTTTGGTAGGTTATGAGCTCAACTATAGTACCATTGAACGTGCCTGTCTTACAGTAGTATTTGCTACTCAAAAATTGAGGCACTATATGCTAAACCATCAAACAATCTTGATTGC
This sequence comes from Sequoia sempervirens, assembly GCA_007258455.2. NCBI lineage: Eukaryota > Viridiplantae > Streptophyta > Pinopsida > Cupressales > Cupressaceae > Sequoia > Sequoia sempervirens. The sequence continues at coordinate 113,810,970 of VDFB02179234.1, read as the reverse complement.
TAAAATAGACCCTCTGAAATATCTCCTTAGCAAGGTAGCATTAACAGGACGATTGGCCAAATGGGTTATGATACTTAGTGAGTATGATATCCAGTATGTAGAAAGAAAGGCTATTAAAGGATAGGTCATTGCTGATCAATTAGCTGATGCACCCACACAGGCAAATCACCCATTAGTTGCAGACTTTCCTGATGAGTTCATATTCACAATTGACACAAACATAACATGGAAACTGTACTTTGATGGCTCACATACAAATTGTGGTTCAGGGGCTGGTATACTATTTATTACACCATAGGGTGATTCTATCCCTAAGTTATTCAGGATTGCATTCCCATGCACTAACAACATAGTAGAGTAGTGACAGGGTTACGTATGGCAGTCAAGTGGAAAATTAAGATTTTACAAGTATATGGGGATTCTCAACTGGTAATCAGATAGGTAAATAATGATTATGAGACTAAGGACGAGAAGCTTGCTCCATACAAGTGCATGGCTGATAGCTTTAAAGAGTACTTTAACAAAGTCGAATTTCATCAAATATCTCATGTTTTAAATAGGGTAGCAAACGCTATGGCTACAATTGCATCACTTCTTGACATTCCTAACAACGTGCCTAAGTTTGAGTTCTTGGTAGAACAACTTTTGGTCCTAGCCTACGATATCCCAGATTTTGAAATGGTTTGTGACATTGTTGGTCCTGATTCCCCATGGTACAAAGAAATCTATGATTACCTTCATGCCGAAGTCATACCCACTGGCCTATCAAATAAACAATGTAGGACATTCCTCCGCAAGTCAGCCAAATACACCATCGTCGGAGACACCCTATATAGACGCACCTTAGATAATACCCTACTGAGATGTCTTGATTCTGATGAAGCACAAGCAACCTTACATGGGGTGCATGAGGGTATATGTGGTTCCCATTCTAACAGTCCTACCTTAGCCAAAAAGATTGAGATTGGGTTATTATTGGCCTACTATGGAAAAAGACTCATATGTCTTTGTAACGAAATGTCGTCAATGCCAAGTTCATGGAGACTTGATACATGCACTAGCACAGGAGCTTCGTCCTATAACGTCACCATGGCCCTTTTCCCAATGGGGACTCAACCTCATAGGTAAGATCCTCTCCACATCATCTAATGGACAAAAAATCATTATCACCACCATTGAGTATTTTACGAAGTGGATTGAAGCCATTCCTATGACATACATTACCGGCACATAGATTTCTACATTTATCCTGAACTATATCATCTGTCGGTATGGTGTCCCTTAGTCCATAATCACTAATAATGGCCGCCCATTTAAGAACCAAGAAGTCCACCACCTGTGTGATGAATTTCATATCCAACATCACTTTTCCACTCCATACTACCCACAAGGTAATGGCCAAGTGGAGGCATCTAACAAGACCATCATTAGAATCCTCAAGAAGACTGTCAATGATGCTGGTCATGACTGGCATTTACAACTTAACCCTGCCTTATGGTCTTATCACACAAGTATCTGTACTCCCACTGGTGCTACTCCATATTCACTTGTATTTGGTTCTGAAGCTATTCTGCCTATTGAGGTCGAGATTCCTTCCCTAAGGGGGATCCCTGAAATGCCACATTGATGATGAAGAGTACCGAGTATCGAGACTCCATGAGCTAGATTTCCTGGATGAGCGAAGATAGAAGGCACTAGACCATCTTCAAGCATATCAGAATCGCCTTCATCATAGCTATAACAGGAAGGTATTGAACAAAAACTTTGACATTGGTGACCTGGTTTTAATGGAAAACCCAAAGAATCAAGCAGAAAGAGAAAAATTAGGAAAGTTTGAATCAAATTGGTTAGGACCTTATGTTGTTACGGAAGCTTTTGGATCAGGAGCGTACCAACTCTCTACTCTTGAAGGGGAACCATTGTCCTCACCAATCAATAGTATGCATTTGAAGAAGTTCTACGCATAGCTTCTGGGAGCCTTTGTCTTAATTAGCAAAAATACAAAAAAAACCAGAAAATCACAAAAATTGTTGTCAAGGTGAAAACTTGGCAAACAGGCATCTTGGTAACACCAAAAAAATTAGATAATCTAGAAAATAGTAAAGACAAATCATTCGTCCAATAGTGAAAACCACTTCGGTGGTGCTGTGGATAGGTACCATGGTGAAAACCTGGAAAATAGGCGCCATGTGTAGTTAACTCTACTCCTTTGTCTACTATTATTCTAATCATAGTCCTTATCATTGTACATAGTCTTTATCATTGTATATAATCCACGACCCTGTACATAGTCCACTCCCCTGTACATATCCCTTATCTTTCGTATCTATCGCTTGTATATACCATTCGTAATAAGCGGTAGTCTTTCCCATAACTTGGAACGATTGACATCGAGTGCATTTCATATCCCCCATTTTACCCTATTCATAGTCAATTAGTCTTATACTCGACTGGGGAAAACACTTGACATGTGTCATATTGCTTCTTACATTGGTTGTGTTGGAGACATAAAACCATGGAAAATCCACGAACATTAGAAAATGACCTGAGAAAACATAAAAACATCAAAAAACTTCAAAAAGACAAAAAAATCAAAACATTTCAAAAATCCAAAAATAGAGTCAAAGTCGGTCGCAATTGTCAGTCTTTTTCGTTTGTCGAACTACGTTGCCTCTACAATTGGACGTAGGCAAGGCCATCTACCGATGTGCCCTCGAGGCATTAGGTCAATCCGTTTAGGTTTTTCTGTATAAATTCATGATTTAATCCATATGTCTATATGACAAGGTCATTGGTCGTGTCGAACTACGAGGTCTCTGCATGTATAACGTAGGCAAGGCCATCAATCGATGAGCCCCCGAAGCCGCACTAGGTTAGTCCATTAGGGTTTGTCACATTCACTTTCACACACGTCTTCTGTTTGTAGTCAATCTTGTGAGTCTAAGTCAAGTCGAACTACGAGGTCTCTGCGTGTATAACGTAGGCAAGGCCATCAATCGATGAGCCCCCGAGGCCACACTAGGTCAGTCCTTTAGGGTTTTGTCATCACACACAGTCAATTGTCAACGCATCATCTCAAGTCATGCATCAATCTAGTGAACAAGTCAGCAATGTCTCTAAGTCAAATCAAACAACTTGCCAAACAAAACAATCAAAACAGATCAACAAATGTCTATTACAGGATGTGTCCTTCCTGGAAACAAACATCATCACAAAAATCAACCTGTATCTTGTTCAGGATGAGTCCTTCCTGAATACTGATATTAGCAAAATAATCTCTGTCTTATACAGGATGAGTCTTTCCTGCATAATCGACATTGTCAAACAATCAAACATAGCCTTACACAGGTTATCACATCAATGAAATTTGACTCAACGTCTTATACGATACATGTCTTTCTGAAACCAGGCTTTATCATGCCCTATACAGATAGTCATAACATCAAAACCAGACTCAAAGTCTTATCCGACATGTGTATCTCCTGAAATCAGGCTCTGTCAATCAATCCTTTTGTCAATCAAAACAAATCAAGTTTTTGGAAAATATTTTACTAGCTTTTTGACTTTTTGACTTATTTATTTTATCTTTTCAATTGACTTTATGATGGGAATTAGGTTACTAGCTTTCTCAAGGATGTCCCATGAAGGATTTAGAGAAGCAACGATGTATCTGAATTCTATTTTCTTTGACTGCTGTCTGTCGACTGTCTTTTAAATTTGATTTTGGAGTCATGTTACTAGTTTCCTCAAGGATGTCCCATGAAGGATTTAGAGGAGCAATGACGTCTCATGACCCATCTTTTACTTTGATTGTTGTCTGTGGTTTGTCTTGACAAAAATACTAGGGCAACTTGTGCCCTTAGTATGAGTTAATGACAATCCTTGTCTGTGACTGTTTGTTATTAGCAAGTAGATTACCTTGCACACCTTGATTTATGTCATATCATGGTGTTTTTCTCCATTTGTATTAGTCTTTCCCAATGATGATAAAGTGCAAATACCTTTTGTGATACAGCGAAATATCACAGATTGCTAATACTAACATCTATCTCCTGTCTTTCGTTCTTTCTCAATCTTTCTTTCCGCACTAACAGTTCTTCTTTCTTGCATTATGACAGAGTCTTGTGACACAAAACATTATACATCATCCTGCATCCACGTACATGTTAGAAAAATACATGCATATAGGCATATTTCATATCTAGATCATCATGGCATAATAGATATTAATCATCAAACAATACATATCATAAGCATTTCATGTAAAAAGCAACTGTAAATACATGCATCACATTACATTTGTATAGCATCACATGTAGTATGCATCATACATATAACATCATATTACATCTCATAATTTATAAATTGCATACATCACATAGAATCAACATTATCTCATTAGCTGCATAAACATCATAAAATACATATACTCATCCATCACATAGGCATATCATATAAAAATCACATGTATAAATAGAGACTGCATAATCATACATAGAAATACATATCATGAGAATCACCGCCAAAATCATATATATATATATATTGCTCAACCGTGTCACATCACAATGTCATAATGTATCAATAATACATGGAGGCCTGCAAGCTATAAGATCAAAATACAATGTCTCGATACATCTCAAGAAGTACCCCTATCCTGAACTGCCACTGCTATCATGCCTAGAGTGTGTGGAGGAATGATGATGGGAACCCAATGACCTATGAGCTGAGGGAGGTTTGTCATATGGACCTGCTCTGCGTGGCTGCTCCACCCCTTCTGTGCTAACTGTCCTAGTGTGGGTCCTGGATTGGGACCTGCTAATGTGTGCCTCTGAGAAACTGGGAGCCCATCTCTCTGGTGGAACCTCTACCTCATACAAATCCTGATAGTATCTCTCTCTCTCCCCAGCTCTGACTAGCTCTCTGGCAAACGCAGCTGATAGCCCAGTACATAAGGCTCTGAGCTCTGAGAATCTGTGCTCTGTCTCCTGTCACCGAGCTATGGCCTGATCTCTCTCCATCATTGCTTTGTCCCTCTCCATTCGATATGTATCCCTCTCAGACATCAGAACTCTCATCTGCTCCTCTAAGGATACAACCTGAGCTCGCAATATATCTGTGTCTGGATCCATTGCCCCTGTCTCGTCCTGTCTTTCCCTCACTCTTCCATCCTCCTCCTCATCTAACTCCTCTAGGATCTGATCCCGAATCTCTCTCTCGTGATCATCATCTCCCTCATCATCCTCTTGGTAAGCACCCAACAAACCCATTGCATCAATCTCTACCTCCTCTTTGCTTGCCTCCTTGGTACCTACCTCCTCCTCTGCTGGGATGTCTGGAAAGGCTGCCTCTGCGGGGTGCACCTCCTCTCCACCTCTCACAATATCCTCCTCCCCTCCTTCCCAATGTCTGGCATGGCCACATCCTCCTCTCCTTGTCCCTCCTCACCGATTGGTGACAATGGTGGCCCTCGTCCCCTCCGACCACGTCTCCCTCTCCTACCTCCACGTCGTCCACCTCGACCATCATCTCCTCCATCACCACGACCTCCTCTGCCTCGCTGACCCCTACCTCTACCCCGCCTGCCTCATGGACCTATCCCTCGCCGCTCTATTAGCGCTGGCTGCTCTAGATCTGTTAAGGGGATCGGCCTGTGAACTGCCCACCACTAGTCATACTCCGTTGTGGTCCCTGGGTTTGTTGGACCATCTCTCCATCCCCATGGAACTGCCTGTAATGCATCAATGTCTGCCTTTGCTGTGGCCACTGGAATCTCTGGACCCCATAGTGGGACCTCTTGCGAGGATCTCACAAACTCTGCCCGTCCTCTAGGCACATCCTGCACCTCTCCAAACTGTCGCAGGACATGATCTGACAACTGGAGCTCTATGATGTGGACATGTGACACTGTCTGCCCAACTAAGAACTGTGCCTGTCGACAAAATGGAAAATGCTCATCCTCATCTGACCACTCATCACAGCCCAAGTATGGTCTCCATGTAAACTGCTCCATAGTGTCTATGGCATGTCTGAAGTAACCCGTATCTCCTATGTGGTGCTGAGTGTTCACCCCCGCATAACGGAAGGCGTAGGGAGCTCCATGTGGAAGGTCAACTGTCGCAGGTGGTTGGAAAATGGTAATGTGCTCCCACGCCCATACCATTAGGAGCATGGTACCACAACTCATCGACTATGCCTCTCGATAGGCAATATCATGTAGATGAAAATATAACATCCCGAGCACACATGAACCCCAGGCATACACCACTCAAAGCTTGAGCATGCCCACTAGCATCTCCCCCCACCCCACGGGAAAACCATGACCTCGGCGGTCAAGAAGTACTATCCCGCCTATCAATGTACACAATAGACAGTCTAGCTGTCTATACCTCTGGGCCAACACACGCCACCTAATCTCATAATCATCAAATCCTAACTGCCTAATGCCAGCATGAGGGTAGTAGCTACACATCTCGGCTGCACCCCTCTGGGTATCATATGTCACCTGTGTCCCTCTAATAGGAAGTCTGAGGATCCTATAGACATCCTCTAAGGTAACCGTGGCCTCTCCAGTCGGTAGGTGGAAGGACGATGTCTCCGAGTGCCACCGCTCACACAAAGCTATCAATAATCCCCGATTCACCCGAATCTGGGGCATGTCTGTCACGTGAAGTAGACCCAGGTGCCATAGAATCTGTCGCTTTGCTGGCCGCAAACTCTCTGAATCGAAACATAGTCGGTCTCGACTCCCGTGTATATATCGTGTCTAGCACAACCTGCAATGGCATTATACATGCCTCATGTCAGCCTAAATCATCTATTCTAGTGCAAACTCACTATACTAAATAAAATTCAAATGCGTCGTTATTTTGCACATGCGTCATTATTTTTCAAATGCGTCATTATTTTTCACATGCGTCACTTTTTAACATATGCGGTTTATAAAATTCAAATGCGTTATTATTAAACAAATGCGGCTAATTACATCACATGTGTTACACTAAATTCATATGCGTTGAAAAATAAATGTTGCATTGCAAATTATTCAAATGCGTTTCAAAATAAACACATGCGGCTATTCTAAATGCAAATGCGATGCAAAATGTCAAATGTGTTTCATAAATATACAAATGCGTTGAACCACAGACTAGCTATGCAAAATGGCTAACGTGAAATTACAAATGCGGCTTTCTGCAGACAGATGTGTCGTTCGCGCACACAAATGCGGTGATTAATTAAAATGACGCATATCTAAAACCTACATTAAATGCATAAAAACATGCGCAAATGAAAATTTTCAAACACCAAGTTTGAGGTACAGACCGGGGGGTCCGCGCCGGCTGGTCTCTGGAAGGTCTGGATCCTGTATGCGCGATGGTGATTGTGCAGAATAGGCGACATCCTCGCTATGGGTGCATAGCAAATTCTCAATTCTGGGGCTAAGTGGGTGAAAATGAATTGGTTTTTACCCATATTCCTATATATACCTAGGGCTTAGGTGGCATTTCTTTCCTACTGGCCGTGTTAGCTTCCCATTTTGATTAGCCCGTACCCGTCCCTGACATTTCCAACCTCAATTCTGCAAACTCCACTGCATTTCTGGTCATCCTATGGACTAATCGGGATCATTTCCAAATTTTTCTAAACTTTTTCAAAAATTTGTCAATTTTTCCGAGGGGGCATACCTTCACCTGTTTTACACTGGGGCATTACTGGGGCATATTTCTTATCCATTTTCTTTGACACAACGCCGAAATGACATTGTATCAAATAGGGGGCAAATGTAGACACCAAATTTTGGTTTAGGCACTGCGACACAATATTCTTCATAATTAAGTATTCTTCATGGTCATGATTTAATAATGTCAATTATTTAATTATTCTCTATAGTCTTCATTTCTTCTATTAATTAAATAATCTTAAATATTTAATTAATTCACATTTTCTTTATTCTATCGATTAATTAAATAAGCGCTTTTATTTAATTGTGTACTAATTTATTCTTCTTGTCAAATTAAATAAATTCTTATTTAATTTACTCTTTATCATACTTCAACTATAATTAAATAAATTCTTTATTTATTTATTATTCATTTAAAATCCTTCATCACTTAATTAAATATTATTTATTTAATTATTCTTCAAATATCGGTCTTGAATTAAAATGAATTATTTAATTCATAAATTCTATTTTAGCATTCCTCTATATTTTAGATAATTGTGTGAGTTATCTAAGTATTCACTTCGACTCGACATCTATTTTAATCGGCTAGTTAACTCTTGATTTAATGTCTGAGTGGCATTCTCGAGTAATCTCTTTGTCAAATCATTTAATCGTCCAGTTCTAACTCATTTGCGTGTACATGCAGATTAATTAAATATTCTTATTTAATTAATTAAATCTTGTGTGTGCATTCGAACAAGAGTCACTTTAATCAATCTTTATCTTTGTCATGCAAAGATATTTCTTCTATTTTTTGAATACCAAACTTGAAGATTAAATCATTTATTTAATCTTTAATCCTATTTCTAATTTGTATCACTCGTGTCATTACTAACAGTTATCAGAATGCATGTCTAATATGTCGATCTCAACCGTCCATTGATCTTTCAATCTTGACCTATCGTTCGAATAATCAATTTTTTATAAATTGATTTGTCATTCTTCATTCCAATCTCTCTCGAAATCGAAATCTCTTTTCGAATCTTGTGAGCACTTAATCCTGAATCTTCGATATTTTGCTAATCACTATCTTAGGCTATACTTGCACAAATTACTAAAAATATGAGGGCAATTATACTATACAAGCAAAATGGAGAAGGGCAATCGAGATGAATCATGGAAATACATTTGAAATTGGTGAGATTGTTTCAGTTTGTTTACGTTCTACTTTCCTTTGTTCTTTGTTGCTTAACATTAGATTTGCATATTAGATTTAGTATTGCATGTTTGCTTCTAATATGTTTCTTGTGCACTTTCTTGGCGTTACACCTTGTATCACTGTCCACATTTGAGCTCCATGGTGGAGATTATGGAGGATTGGAGACATGTGATCATGGCAAAGTATGCCAAGGACTCTTGGGCTTCTGGCATTGTAGAGGGGTCATTATAGGACAACAAGTATATAGTTGTAAATGATCTTATCATTTACAAAGGGAGGATCTTTTTGACCCCAAGATCAGAGATGAAGAGCACAGTGATGAGATCCTTTCATGATGCACCTATGGAAGGGCACCCTGGGTACTTCAAGACTAACAAGTAGACTCAGGAGTGCTTCACGTGGAAAGGGCTCAAATCAGATGTTCTCCAATATGTTAGAGAGTGCCCTGTTTGCCAGCAGAATAAGCAAGAACACTCATACCCTGCCAATTTACTATAGCCGCTTCCCATTCCTTACAGGAAGTGGGAGTGCATATCAATGGACTTCATTACGGGTATGCCTAAGGTCCAAGGAAAGGATTGCATCTATTTATTTGTTAATCATTTGACAAAATATGCTCACTTCTTTGTGATTGCTACTACATATTCAACTACTCAGGTGGCAGAGCTATTTTTCCGTGAGGTATTCAGGTTGCACGGGCTACCTCAGAGTATTGTCAGCGACAGGCATAGTTTGTTCTTGAGTCACTTCTAGCAGGAACTATTCAGACTTTGTGGGACTGAACTCACTCCGAGCACTGGCTACCACCTGTAGACAGATGGCCAGATGGAGATTGTTAATAAATGGGTGGAAGGATACCTCTGAAACTATATAGCAGGGCAACAGAAGGGGTGGGTGAAGTGGATTCACCTTTGTGAGTACTGTTACAACTCGACTCACCACATGTCAATTCAGATGTCACCGTTTATGGAAATATATGGGTATGAGGCACCCAACTTCCTTGATTTATTGTTGAGTGATAGCAGAGTTCCAAGTGCTGGGAATCTCTTACAAGAAAATAAAGATATTATGAGAGCTCTGTGTGAGAACATTCAAAAGGCACAAAATCAACAAAAGTAGTATACGGATCAGAGGAGAGTTGAGCGTTCTTTTGAGGTTGGGGATATGGTGTATTTGATCATGCAGCCCTATCGCCAGTCCACTCTTCTAAAAGTGGTGTAGAGAAACTCAAGCCATGATACTACGGACCCTTCAAGATCATCAGACAGATCGGCGAGGTGGCTTATGAGTTGGATTTAACGACTGATAGCAAAGTGCACAATGTATTCCATGTGTCATGCCTCAAGAAGGCGTTAGGACATCATGTGGTTCCTTCCACATCTTTACCACCCCTGGATGATGAGGGGAAATTGATTCTGATACCTGAGGTCATCTTAGATGTTAGAGAGAGGCAGTTGCAGAGATGGGTCATCAGGGAATATTTGATTAAATGGAAGGACTTTTCGGTAGAGGATGCTACATGGGAGAGTGAGGACATTTTACAATATCCAGAGTTGAGATTGCTTGGGGACAAGCAATTTCAGGGAGGGCAGACTGTAATGTTCCCTTCTAGCTAGTCTTTCAAAAAATCAATGGATTAGCCTATCATGTCGACCCTCATAGGCTAATGGTTCTGGATAGAGAGTCACTTGGATGGGCACTTGGTCATCAAATTGCAGTGTTGATCTCCGGAGTATGGTGGCAAGGTGAATTGTTGTGTTTGGCATGCTACTTGTGCTTAAATTTATGATACTCACCTTTTATTTCACCATCTTTGGCCTAGGGACCACGTGTCTTTAAAATGAGGGGGTCACTTTATATTTTTTAGTTACTATTCATTCATAAAGTGACAAATGTTATAACTTAAGTGAATAGTGCTCACTTTAATGAATAGTAATTTCAATGCAAAAACATATAACTAGAAGGAAAAAATTTGACCCTCTTCATGCATTGATCATTTTGCTTCTTTGACTTGTGATTTTGGGCTTTGGAGGAAGAGGGAGGCTAGGGTTTCTTGATTTCTTGCAGTGGGTAAGCCTAGAGGGGGCTTGGTTTTTCGTTTTGAGCTACTTGAGGGTGTGAAACACCACCTTAAGGTTGTTGGGTTGAATTTGAATGCAAATTTGGTGACTTTAAGAGCTGATTGGCAAAGTTTTTGAGCTGATTTCTGAGTGGGGTTGGCAGCCATCGTCTTCAACATTGTTTTGCTAAGGGCTGCTTGCATTTTGAAGCATTTTTGGACTGATTTGTGAAGCTACAGCCAGCCGTCCCTCTCTTGCGGGTTTCAACAGAAAAAAAGAAAAGAAACGCCTCTCTTAAGAGGCTGCTATCTCTCCAAAAAGAGGCACCCTAGTCCAAGGAGGCTTCCCATATGAGATTTGGGTGGGAGAAGTTTGGTTACCAAGAGACATGAGCACTTCATTGGGGTTTGGTACTGTAGCAAGTTACTATTCATAGAGTTATATGGTTGTAAGTTAAAGTTGGTATAAGATATATTTAGCTTTAAATCTGATGTAAGTTATATGTTGTATGCATCTTGTAGACACGCAAAATGTACAAGTTGACATTGCGCATCTAACTCTGATCTACTAACATCGTTTCTTCCTAAATCATCCCTCGGTCTAACTGTTTAATCAAATTCCCTTATCTGATTAAATTCATCAATATTTGTCTCTTAATTAAATAAATTATTTTTGTCTAATTAAATCACTTTCCCTTGTTAATTAAATCAATTCATCTTATCTAATTATCCCTATTTTAATTAAATAATTAATTTTATTTAATTAAATCTCTAAAGTCTATCTATTAAATTGAATAAATTAAAATCTTATTTAATTTACTTCAATCTCTTTAATTAAATAATCAAAACATGTTTATTTAATTAAACTCATTAAATCATTTCCTCTCTTGTTTGATTTAAATTAATCCAAAAATCTAAGTCAAAATAAGTCAACTTACCTAATCATCATTAAACTAACATAATCATCATTTATTTAATCTAACCATGATTAAATACTAATCTCACCCACTTGCATTCTCTAGATATCTCCACTTGCACAAATAAATCAATTTATTGATTTATTAAATCTTCATTTTCCCTCAACAAAGCATCTTTTGGAGGAATATTCTTCTATTTCAAATTCAAAATTTGAATGACATGTCCTTCCAACATGTCATTTACTCTCTCTTACAAGTCCTTCCAACAAGGCATTTACTTCTTCTTACATGTCCTTGCCTTGAGCCAAGTGGCATTCAATGCAATTTTCTTTCCCCCTCTTACATGTCTTTTCTCAAAATTCAAATTCAAAAATGCATTTATTGGCACATTTGTCAAAACTTGCTCATTCCTCATCTAATCACATTTGGACAAGTGGCATTTTGCCATTGGCCAAATCTTTGTCCCACATTGCTCTATTTTGGCTTTGTTTCCATTTCAACATTCTATAAATAGAATGCTTCACCATGCATTTGATCATCCACATCTCAAGCAAAGTTACCATGCTAAAATACTTAGCAATTCTCATCCATCTCATTGAATCATAGCTAGGTTTTTTGCAGATTTTAGCTTGGAGCATACATTCAAAGTCTTCATCAAGTGGATCACTCTCTTCTCATTCTTCTTCATTCGTTCATCATCAAGCTTGCAAAAGGAGTTGGGAAAGGGCCAATTTCCACATCAAATTGGCACCAACTCCCTCAAGAGATCAAGAGTTTGCTTGCATTAGATAGGATTTAATTGTTTCATTTGTGTTCTTCATTTTCATTTCTTATCTTTTGCAAATTTCAAATGGATTTCTTGAGGAATCATTTGTTTCTAACCTTGTGTTTGATCTAATTGTTTGCATGTTTATTGTGTTTGTGCAAGGTCTAGATTCAAATGGTTCACACATCTTATCATGTAATGAAGAAATCATATTTGGCCACTAAATTGAGCAATGTACTCAAGGTTGTTTCAGTAGTTTAGTTTACTTGAAGTTTTCATTGTATTTTAGCATTATTGGCAAACAAACTCAAAGACAAGAAGGAAGAAATAAAAACTAAAACAAAAATCAGACCTACAAAACTCAGTGAAAACAAATCAACAAAGTGGTGGAACACTACATACTAATGTCTATATAGGTTTTGTTTGCATACAAGATCAATGTCTCATTAAAGTATGTATAGTAAGAGACAAACAATCCATTTTTTCCCATGTAGAAAACTTGTGTTGTGTATGGAATAGTTGAATATTCTTGTAAAAGAGCAGGTTTCACCTACAATAACAAGTAAATACCATTATTATTTTCTAGTCACAATCGTGACAAAAAATTATAACTCATTCCAAAGTAAAATTACCCAACCAAAAGTACCAACCTGGTTCTCCAATGTTGAAAATGAAGACAATTTTCCTTTTATCAAAGATGATTCCATCAAAAGAGCTAAATGGATTGTAGATTCACAATTTCCTTCAAAGACTGATGTAGTATGCTTTAGCGTGTACAGGCAACTCACCACAAAGAGCATCAAAAACAATAGAAATTGAATGTTCAACATGTTTTGATGTAAAGAACTGTGTTATAATTGTGATTGTTGTGCCAACCATGACAAGTAATAGCTACAAGAAAAAATCATGTTGTTTTAACTTTTGACATACAAGTTAGCACAAATATGTTTATCCACCCATTTTTCCTAGTAATTCAAAAATAGCAATCAATGTACCATAAATTCCTACAAAAATATCCATTAGACTTGTACAGGTCAACTTAGCATATAACATATTATCATAGATTTGCAAGGGGAAAATTTTGTTGTCCATACTCAACAAATTAGCATTCAAATGATGGAGCTTATGGCCCTTGATATAAGACTTCAAACAAGTTCTTAAAAGTGGCATCTTCGGAGTTACAATTGAAGGAGACTCAAAGGTTGTAATCCAAACAATTGACAATGCTTGGCTACCTAATTCCAGTGTCCAACAATGCAAAAACTCATCCATGAAACATCATTGCCGTTTGTATAACATTGCTAATCAAGTTATCCAACCTGTAGATGATGAACAAGGAAAATCCCCAACAAAGAAGACAAGCTAGCAAACTACGCTTTGAAGCATAGGTGATTGTACTAGTCACAACTACAAAGGCACTCTTATTCTACCTAGTTCATCCAAACATGTTTGGCCTTAGAGAAACAACATTTCCAAACATCAAAATATTTTCCGAATTTTAGGTACATCAGTGGGACAGCAAGGGGATGATATATATTACAATTAAACTTCTAAGGATCATTAAACATTATAAATAGATAAAAATAAAACAATAACATCTATCACTATGACATTAATATTTAAATTTTAAATGTTTTAACACTGGCTATTGACCATTGAAAATTGAAATCCAAAATTAAGTGAACCATTGAAAATATGAGCATGACTTTATCAATAATCATGAAAATAAATGTATGAAAATCCCCTAATATTTTTCAATTTAAATTTTACAAAATTTGTTTTTTCACTTCTTAAACAATGGTTGAAATGAAGGTTGTTAGGATAATAGTAGAAAAATTATTTCTTGGGAATAACTTGGCAAACCAAAAGATAAAGATTTTTTCAATTTATCAAAATTTAATTAGGAAAATATCAGAACCCAAAAAAATGCAGAAAAATTCAAAAAAGAAGAGAAAAAACTATTATTCCTTATTTAAAGAAAAATTAACTTAGCGAAGAGAAAGTGAAAAAGGAAATGAGAGTGTACACCATGAATTTTGAAATATGGTTTTTTTCATTAGTTTCGAGATTGTTGATTACATAGTTCGACTTCAAAGACAACTTGAAAATAAATTACAAATTACAAAATATAAAGTCAACCTACAAAGTACAAAGTAACAAAAAGTGGAGGGGGCTAATGAGGCTAGCTGCTAACATGCAAATTATTGTGTTTAAAATGAAAATACGCGAATCTGCTGAATAATTGTGACTAGATGTGAATATGTGAGGGGAATTTGGATTTAGAAGAAGAGGTTTAATCTACTTTGGCAAGACCAATAGGAGTACCATTTGGGCAACATATGTGGCGGGAAGGAGTAGAAGATAGGATGGGATGAACATTCATGGGGAAAGGTTTTTGAATGGGTATCTATTGGTTTGTGAGACGTTTCATACATGTTGCAATTGTGTTCATAAATTCATGTATAAACTTTGAACAATGATACATAAATATAGAAGCATTGACAAATAGTTTATAGCATGGTCCAATCCATTATAGTGCTATGTAATGCCCCTCTCCTGCTTTTTCCTAGAATTTGTCTATTGATCACAAATTATAGAAAATTAGGATTAGGGGTTCATCTTACCAAGTAAATATCTCTTTAATGATGCAATCCTAGATTTGATTCCTGCAATCACCACATAAACAATATATGCATATATATATATATATATATGCTTATTATTAGAGTTAGGAAATTACATCACATCCATCGATTATCATTAATGTAAGCACACTAGGATTTGGGATCGGACATGATAGGTCTGCCCGAAGCCATTTTCACACCAAGTCTAAGAGGGTGTCTACCACAACCCTCTTACTTGGCAGCTTGTATCTGCTTTCCTCATCAATGTCTCATCCCCCTAAAGACACTTGCCATCTTGTGCAATTGGGTGGGGGTCGTAAGTGGGTTACTTGGCTCTCTACATAAGTGCCCTCTAGTCCTAGGAGCCATTATAGTCAACTCTAGAACAACTTACTTACTTAGCCTTGTTTACCCATTTTGCTTACACCCTAGGCCCTTCCTACAAGGTGGGTTTCAATCAATCAAACACATCTCCTATTCTATCATAAGAAATTATACATTAAAAATTCTTTATTATCTATAAGTAATATGTATACATATGTAAAACAATCATAATATACCCCTGAATATATATATATATATATATATATATATATATATATATATATATATATATAATATACCCCTGAATATATATATATATATATATATATTCGATCATAATAATCTGTTGTGATGAAATGGACTGGTTTCCATTGTGATCGCTGGTCTGTATGTTCTCCTTCCACTGATGCTCTTATTTCCTATTCGATATAATTAATCATTTATCTTCATCTATCTTCCATTGAACTGTCTTCATCTTCATACATATTGTCCTTACCAAACTCCTTATCTCTTCTTCCCAAAGTCTGAATATATCATATTAATGTATTTGTTGCTATGCTCAGGAAATACTCCTATTTCTACCCTTATTCACTGTGTATATATCTCTGTCTAAATTTGATTATATTTTGTTATGTTGCCTCTCTAACTGCAGATTATTCTTTATTGTTTTTATAGCCATTCCTTCTTATATCTTTTTCCCTCTATAAAAAGAAACATTTCTTAAAAAGATGACGTCCTTACAAAATAGTCATGCCTCCTCTTAATTAGTACCTTTTTAAATACTAAATACAACCTCTCCCCTAATTGCACCCCTCTATAACTAATTGCTGCTATTAACAATCTTCATTATTTATTTATAAGTGCTACTTATTAAACTCTCAGTAAATCGCAGCCTTTCAGGGAATGAATATTAGTCGCTGCTTTTCTGCCTTTTGATATATATTAATCACTTCCCATTTATCATTATATGAATCACTACCCTTACATGATATGGATCGCTGCCTTTGATCACTCATTTTCATAAATGCAATCACTTCATTATAATTAATAGTGATTGCTGTTTTTTTAATTTGTACATTTCATTATCATATTTTATATTATATGTTTCTTATTAAGTGTAGTGTAGAAAAATGTACACTTTTACATTTTCACACTATGTTTAGGTCCCTTACTAAATTGGACTTAATTAAACCTCTAATTGGCTCAATTATGCATTTAAATGCCTAATTAATCTTGTTTCCGAAAGGGAAACTTGTATTAACCAATTGCAAACATCAATTAAATTGCCTTGAAAATTGTGTGTCTTGGATTTACGTCCTAGGAAATGGGTCCTCTTTAGATTCCAAAATGGCTTTATTTTTATGATCCCAATTTAAGTTGCAATTGTCGGATTTTGAAATTTAATTGTCGAGAAATTAGAAAATCATCTATAAATACATAGTTATTTTAGCAATTCAACATTAGAAGCAAGAGGGTAACTTTTACAAGAGCAAATATTATTGTCAAGAGCATTGAAGAGTTGATTTATCAATCAATTACAATAGCATTTCAAGATCCCATCATGATGTCAAAGTTTATGTGTGTTCATGCATGTTTTTGGAGCTAACATTGTGATGTAGGTTTCAAGCATTCAAGTTAAGATTCAAGTTGTCAAATCAAGCATACAATCAAGCCATTCATGCAAGATCAAGACCTTGGAGAGATGTGTTAGACTTCAATCCTCTAAGGGTTTTCATTCAAGGGTTTGATGATTTACAACATAGCATTGTTCATTCATCATTCCTTTCATTCATGTTTCATTTCATTTCAAAGTTTAATTAAAAAAAATAGGGTTTGACCAAGGCAAACCCCTATTCACCAAAAGCAACATTTTTTCCCTCTCTTTGTGTATGTGCAGGTTCATAGATAAAGAAATGATTGGAATTGAAGATCTTAAAAGTACAAAATTGCAAAAGTTGTCACAAAAAAAGTTGCCAAGGCCACAAAAACTCAGATCCTAGAATTGTTCCTAACATTTTTGTAGTGAAACCTGTGGGAAAAGGCATCTAAGATCCATCACTAGAGGCTCTCAAAAATTGAGGAAAAGTTCTATACAAGGACACATTCACCATTTCAAGACGCTTTGCGACACTTTTGGTGACATATTTTTAGTGTCTTACCTTCTTCAAATTTGTCAGAAGTTTTTTGTTTCTACTAGATTCATGCTTCATCTACATGATTCAGGTCTTACATTGTAGATTTGAGTTCATTTACTATTTTATTTTGATCTCCCAAAAGTGTTCAGGCATATTTGACCCCATCCTCAATCATAAGGAAATTTCCAAGATCTCCAATTGGATTGACTCACCTAGGGTTGAAAGTCAATCCTACTATTGGGGGATCTCATTTCCTAATGAAATAGGAGAAATATAGGTTCATTACACCCCATTTTTCCCATTCTATTTTTAGTAAATTATTGGTGAACCCTCATTTTAATGATGAACCCATTTTTCTATTTTTCATTTCATTTGGTAAACCCAACATTCTTGCACTATAAATTTTCTGATTTGGAGTTCATTCAAACCCTAGATCTAGGATTTGCATTAGTTTGCATTCAATTCAGGGTTTTCAAAATTGCATTAGTTTGCATCTCACTTAAGGTTTTAAATTTTCATTTTTTTATTGTTTCAAATCTGAAAAATAAAAAAAATTGCATGCATATTACATTACTTTTGCATAGTACTTGCATATTAGTGTACTTTTAGTCATTCACATTAGAAAATTTAGTCAAAATTTCATCTCAAAAAGTGTCACTTTGTTCATCATTTATCACTAATTTCATTTGCATTAGGACACCTAAATCTGGAAAAATCTGCTACAGAAACCACAACTTGCAACCTGGAATAAGGAACACACATAATAACCCAGAAATTGCATTTTTCATTTTTAAAAACCTTGTACAAGGACCCATTCACCCTTGGGAGAATGAGTCCTTGAGGGCCTATCAAAACCATCTTTTTTGGGCATTTTTGTGGTCCTCTGCACTTCCCAGATCTGCTAGTAAACCACTGTTTCAGTCTGTCAATTTTTGGGAATTTTTGTTTTATGCATTAGGTCTAATCATCCATTTAGTCTAACCATTTTAAATCATTCCAAATTTATTTTAGTATTTAAAATTATCAAATTTGTAGGACAATTATGTTCATTTTCTAAAGCATTGCATATTTTGGATAGATTAGTTCTCATAAAAGCATTTTTCCTTTTCAAACATTTGGTTTTCATAGAGTATCACATGGCTTGTATGATTCTATTTTTCCTACTCATGAGCATAATCTAGGAAAACAAAATAAAATCTTTGAAAAGCATGTTAGTTACCCTCCTAATATCTATCGGATTTGTAAGAATGTAACAAAACAAGAGGACACAAGCATAGACAATCATGACAATCATAGTTGTTCTTCTCCCGATACCTCTCCTACTTGTAACAAAGGTATCTTGGTGAAAGGAGATACAATCATTGAGTGTCATGAGAATATTGTTTGTCCCTCTCCCCTTACCCCATCCACTTGGGAAAACATTATGGTGCAAGAAAATGAGATCATTGACACATTTCTTAACATCACTTTACCTACTCATCTCCCAACATCTCTCCCACTTGTGAGAATGCTTTAGTGAAAGAGGATACAATCATGGACAATCATGACAATCACATTTGTTATTCTCCCAATATATCTCCTATTTGTGAAGAGGATTTTTGGTGTTAAAAGATCCAATCATTGAGAGCCATGAAAATCCTATTTGTTTCTCTTCCCCTACCTCTCCTACTTGGAAAGACATTATTGGACAAGGGGATGTAATCATAGATAACCATGACAATCATATTTGTTCTTCTCCTAATACCTCTCCTATTTGTGAAGATATTTTGGTGTTAGAAGACCCACTCATTGAGAGTCATGAGAATCTTGTTTCTCCCTCACCCAATGCTTCTCCCACTTTGGAAGATATCGTTGAACAAAAGGAAACAATCATTGGTAAGTAATAAAACATAGTTATTCTTCTCTACATGCCTACCCTACTTGTGATGAAGTTATCTTAAGAGATCCAACCATTGAATGTCATGAAAATATTGTTTTCTCCTCTCCTAAAAACTATCCTACTAGGGAAGATATCATGGTGCAAGAGGATGATAGTATTGATACATGTCCTTCAAAAAATAGTAATGTGGTTTCCTTAGATGAAGATAAGGTGAAATTAGACTCCCCTTCGCTAAAAGATCAACAAAATAAGGATAAGTTTGTTGAGGTTCTGAAAATTAGATCTCCCTTGATTATTAGACCTTCTAAGAGTCCTCTAATTATTGGACCTCCTAAGAGGCTAAGAATCCTCTAATCAATAGACCTCCTAAGAGTCCTTTAATTATTGGACCTCCCAAGTCATCTCCTAAGCCACATCTTATCATAGGACCACCACAACACCAACCACAACCTCTAGGAGCTATCATAAATTTTGCAAGGCAACTCACTAGTAACAATGTTTTGCAGGAACCAAGTTATAATATTGTTGCTCATACATACAACACAAGGAACAATAGGCAACCCCAAACAATACCTACTTCATTACCACTTCCTCAACCTATCTTGCCTAGTGCTCCTCGTTTTCCTTTTCATAGTGGAAAGAAGTATGATCTTGTAGAACAACTTTGTAGCACTCCTACTAAGATATCATTGTGGGATTTGATTCAAGCTTCACCTAATTACCATAGCATGCTTCAAAATCCATGTTACCCCAAGTTTCTGGGATAGGGACGACAGGGGGCGACATGATGAATCCCTAAGTTTCTGATTTTTCAAGCCAAATTTGGGGACGACGTGGGGACGACTATATAAAATATAGAAAAAATTAAAATATATAGGGAAAATTTAAATATTCATATGAAAACATGGATAAAGCATGCATATATACATTATAGAAACTTAGCATATAAAATTTGTGTTAAGAATTCATTTTCAATACTCAATATGCATTCAAAATTCAGAATTCATTGTGAATATGCATGTGATATTAAACATAGTACACTGTTGCTGTCATGTGGCCATCCCCTGTCCCTGGGGCATTTTCAGGATAGGGAAGGGGGGATTTAGACCCGGGGAGGTGTCCTTGGGTAACATTGTTCAAAATGCTTTACAACAAGTTGTTATCCCTCCTAGTATGCAACCAAATGATGTAGCAACCCTAATTCAAGGTATGAACTTGGTCAACTTAGACATTACATTACATCAAGATGAGTTACCTCCATTAGAAGTGCAAAAACAAAATGAGGCTTTGATGATAGTGGCTAAAATTAATAGATGTGGAATAAAAAGAATTCTCATTGATAATGATTCAATGCTCAATGTTTGTAGTGTAAACCTTCTAGATAAGATTGGAGTGGACAAAAGCCAAATTCAACCAAACTCCATCTATACGTGGTTTTGATAATGTGGGAAAGCAACCTCTTGGTGTCATAATGTTACCTATAAGAGTTGACAAAGTTACATTGCAAACTCCTATCCATGTCACGCCCGATAATCTTTCATATAATCTTCTCTTAGGAAGACCTTGGATTCATGCAATGAATGCAGTGCCTTCAACATTACATCATCTAGTGAAATATGCTTACAACAAGGTTTACACAATCAAGGCCGACCCTGAACCAGAAAGTTGTTTACACACTGAGAAAGACAAGGAAATTCCTTTGAAAACATTGATACCAACTTCAAAAGTAGAGCCCATGCAAGAGGAACAAAAAGAGAACAATATTGAAAAAGTCACAAAGCTATTGGATGATGCTTGGGGTTCATTAGATTTTACACCTATGTTCATGGGAGAATAAAAAATTACACACAAACAAGGAAAAGAGAAAGAAACATACATAATATCCACACAAGTTGAGTCATCAAAAGCATGCAAGTCCACAACTTTTAGCAAAGAAGAAGAAAACACAAGTTATGCATCCACATATGAACAGTGTGATCATGAGAAACCACCAAATCCAAAAGAAATGGAAAAAATTTATGGAAGAGGCTATGAGCTTTTGGAGATACTTCATTATAGTGGAAAAGGATGTGGCACTAGAGAACAAGGTATTCGTGTCCCTATAGAGACTAACACACAAGAAACAACTAGTGGTCTTGGTTATTGTCCTTCAAAATAATTGAAAGCATTAAAGAAACCTTCGCTTAATATCAATGTCATCATGCAAAACACTTCTAGGACATCTTTAAACACATGTCTTAGTAATGACTGGGGTTCATTAGATTTTACACCCTCCTTTACGAGAGAGTACAAAATCTCACAATCTAAAGAGTCTTGTGTATGTATGACACCGCGTACTAAGCAAGAAATACCTTTGTCACAAAAGAAAGGAACATCTTCTACTATTGATCAAGAGAGTAACTTGTTGAAGCTTCTCCAAGCTTGTTTGATATCTCTCCCTCCAAGAACACGAAATAAATTTTAAAACAAGGCTTCATTTTGTGCATATTATTGAGTACATGGTCAATCAGCTAATGAATGTAAGGCTTTGAGTAATAAAATTCAACATCTTAAGGATTGTAGTGCTCTTCCTTGTGTTGATGCACCTATTTCCTCTAATTGATAATGATTTTCATCCTATCATGTTGCTCATCACTATGTGGCATTGGTAGCTTTATGTGTCTTGCTCATTGCCATTCATGGTGGTACAATATTAGGTGCAACCATATTTCTCTTGGCAGCAACATGATAGTTATTGGTGGTTGTCTTTGTCTCTATGATTGGGGGGCAAGAATAACTAGTTTTGGGAGGTGTGCATTCTTTCCAAGGATCCTCTCTTTCTCTACTTAAAATACCAAGATAGCAAGTATGTTGCCATTTTAAGTGGGGGGAATATTGTCCCCCATTCATTATTTGCATGTCCCTTCTTACTGATGATATCACACATCTCCTAGGAAGTGTGATCAGTACATTGGCACAATTTCATTTTGGCATTATTATTTGACCCCTTGAGGTGAGTTTTGTCTTGCACCCCTTGAGTTGAGTTTCTTGCTTCACTTTGTTCATGGAAGTTGAATTTAGTGTAGCATTAGCATAGCATATTGATCATGTTGTGGTGCCTTACCAAAGTTATTAGGGAGTATAAATTTTGGTATGGTTGATGTATGGGAGCCTCTAGACTTGGCATGACTTTCCCATTGCCACTTGTCTTGGGGGCTCACCTAGTGGACACTGGGTTTCACTAGTCCTTGTGAGCATATTTTTCATGGCCACTGAGCATAACACAACTTGTTTTCCTGTGGGGCCATGTGTTCATAATTGATTTTACATTCTTATGAGCATATTTGATGGATGTGGCATAATGCAACTTGTTGGTCCATCTTTCTTTTCTCCTTGCATTAATTTTGACATTGTATGTTTGTGTATCTTGCCTTGCTGCTTCATATCATACATTCATGCATGTCCCTTTGTGCTTATGTTTGTTTTCCATGGGATATTGATCCCAGGGGCTTGTCCACCTCCTTGATCTTTGTCATCCTATCCCATCAACATTTGTGCACTTGGACCCCTCTTGATGTATATTTGTCTACTTTAGTGTGAGTTTGAATGTAAGGCGCATCCTCTCACTAAAGTGGGGGCTAAATGTAGTGTATAAAAATGTACACGTTTACATTTTCACACTATGTTTGGGTCCCTTGATAAATTGGACTTACTTAAACCTCTAATTGGCCCAATTATGCATTTAAATGCCTAATTAATCCCGTTTTTTGAAAGGGAAACTTGTATTAAACAATTGCAAACATCAATTAAATTGCCTTGAAAATTGTGTCCTGTATTTTGGTCCTAGGACCCATTCGCGGTCCCCTTTAGATTCCAAAACCCAATTTAAAATATTTTTTTGACGATATTTTTATGATCCCAATTCAAGTTACAATTGTTGGCTTTTGAATTTTAATTGTCGAGAAATTAGAAAATTATCGATAAATACATAGTTATTTTATCAATTCTACATTAGAAGCAAGAGGGAAACTTTGACAAGAGAAAATATTATTGTCAAGAGCATTGAAGAGTAGATTTATCAGTCATCTACAACAACATTTCAAGATCATATCATGATATCAAAGTTTATGTGTGTTCATGCATGTTTTTGGAGCTAACATTGTGATGTAGGTTTCAAGCATTAAACTCAAGACTCAAGCTATCAAATCAAGCATCCAATCAATCCATTCATGCAAGATCAAGACCTTGGAGAGATGTGTTAGACTTCAATCCTCTAAGGGTTTTCATTCAAAGGTTTGGTGCGTTGCAACATAGCATTGTTCATTCATCATTCCTTCCATTCATGTTTCATTTCATTTCAAGGTTCAATTACTAAAACAAGGTTTAACTAAAGAAAAACCCTATTGACAAAAAACAAAAAAAAATCCATCTTTTTGTGTACATGCAGGTTCATAGGTAAAGAAAGGATTGGAATTAAAGATCTCCAAGGTGCAAAATTGCAAAAAGTTGTCACAAAAAAAAAGTTGTCAAGGCCACGGAAACTCAGATCCCAGATTTGTTTCTGACATTTTTGCAGTGAAACCTGTGGGAAAAGGTATCTCAGATCCATCACTACAAGCTCCCAAAAATTGAGGAAATTTTTTGTACAAGGACCCATTTGCTATTTTAGGATGCTTTGTGACACTTTTAGTGACAGGTTTTTAGTGTCTTACCTTCTTCAAATTTGTCGGATGTTTGTTGTTTTTACTAGAGTTAAGCTTCATCTGTAATGTCCCCATTTTTAGCACTATGCTTTGTAGTGACTGTTAGCCCATTCCCAGATGCCTGTAGGCTAGTCAGATTCAAAATTAGAGTTTCCATCTGTTTGGAGGCTTCTTTTGTGAATTCAGGGGTTTGCATGTTGGAGTTTTGCAGTTTGGTTTATGGATTCCTTATGGGTTTTTAGAGAGCTTCAAAGGGATGTGACATGCATTTCAGGGATGTGGCATGCATTTCAATCAGGAGTTTGCATGTAGGATTGGTTTTTGGATTCTTTTTGGGTTTTTAGAGAGCTTTGTAGTGGTATGACATGGATCTGCATCTGACAACCCTTTCTGGACTTACTATTTTTAGTAATTTGCAATGGCTACTCGGTTTTGTGCTCTAACTGAGTTTGGAGCCACTTACTATTTTTAGAAGTATGCTATTTATAGTAAGTTCTATTTTTAGTAGTTTAGTGTTGGGGTTTCCAGAGGGGTTTCTATTTATAGCAATGGTTGGTTTATGATGTTGCTAGATCTTCAGTTGGTCACATTGTTCTTCAGTGGTCTTCAGTTTCACTCAATTTTGGCATTTGGTATGCACTTACTATTTTTAGTAGTGCTATTTATATTAAGTCATTTTTGGGGGAGATGGTCCTAGGCTAGTATGTTCACAACAGTATTATTTCTCAGTCGATTTTTCAGAGAGCCTAAGGTTGCAGTATTTGATATTTGTTTATTTTAGTCACTTAAATTGTTTTATATAAACTTAAGTTGAGGGGTGTGTGGTCATTTGAAAAGGTACCTTGAGCATAGTAAAACAACCTTAGTTGTTTTAAAAGAATTATTAATATTATATCTCCATGAAGTGGACCCCTAGGGAAGGGAGCGATATATTTTAAAATGTTTAATATTTCAAAAGAGGAGAAAGGTGTGGGTTTTAGAGGGAAATAGAGAAAAATTTTAAGTCCATCGCCCTAGTTCTATTTAACTCCATTTTGGCTCTCATTTTGATATCTTGGCTTTGACAACATAAGAAAATGCTGCTGGATTTCTTCTAGAGTGCTTGGGATGCGAACTGAGGATGAAAACCCTCTTTGTTTGGGCTGGTTTTGGTGGTTAATTATCCTCCTAATCAGATAGAGAGTGATTCTATAGTAGGGATCATACAATGCTTCACAGAGTTCGATTTGGGTGATAAAAACATAAGATTTATTAGTATTTTTGATGAGTTTTTGGTGTGGGTTGATTGCTTTCAGTTTGGTGTGGCTTTTGAAGATTTTGGTGTGTTTTAATTTAGTTTTTGGGTGCTTCAGAACATGGACTTGAACCTGATTTTTTGATCATAACTCTGAGGTGGATGAAGAAATCATTTTGGGTATTGATTCATTGAAAACCTATCTCATGTTGATTTCAAAGAGTATTGGTTTGCATTTTTTGGTTGAGTTTTGAAATTTTTAGAGGATCGACCCTCTCAAGGAGGACACCCTAGTTGCTACCAAAACCCCAATTTAATGGCCAGCAAGGTGTTTCTTCCTATTGATTAATGTTTTGGATTGCTTTTGAGGGTTGGATGTTGGTGAGAGTGGAGATTGTTTTCCATAGGCTTGAAGTTGATTGATGTCCATTGTTTGAGCTACTTTGTTGCTGTTACAAGCTTTACCAAGTCTGATAAATACATTGTAATATTCTAATATAAAACAAAAAATGATTTCTTATGTTGTTTGTTTCAATCTCTATTGAAAGGCTTAGTATCTTTTGTTTTCTATTCATTGCAATCTGCTCTTTATGTTATATACATTTGAAAAAATACATTGAAAGAAAAATACAAACATCATTGAACAAGCAACCAACAAACAGGGGTTTCAAAAAAAAAAAATAGGGGTGTATGTTACAGTGGTATCAGTGCCAAAGTTCCTGCCATCCTGTTGGGAGAACAAACAAAAATTTGAGTTGCCACAATGGAGTTCAGTAGCTATGTTGAAAAATTCAAGAGGCAATGTGAACATGAGGCTTCCATTCTCCATGATGAATATTGGAACATGACAGATGAGTTTAAGAACGTTGTTTCTTTTGACTCTTTCTTGAATTGTGTGGTGGTTTTGAAACCTAGAAAACGGGCCATGGTCAACTACATCAAGAAAAAGATTAAAAAGGAAGCAAAACATTCCATGGTTGAAGGGTCAAGGAAGGAAGAAGAGGTTCCTGTTTGTGGGTTGCAGCCCACAAGTAAGCACATTGCAGAGAAAAATCAGTCAACAAGTTTGGGAGATGGCACAAGCAAGGGGCACATGACAGATTGAAATGACCATGGGTTTGAAGAGGATACTTTGAAATTTGAAGAGTGTGTGGAAGAGCCCTAAAATATTCCCTTAGACTTGCATGTGATTAGAGACAACAGAGATTGGTTTGGTGAAAATAACAAAACAACAGTCTTGCATCCTGATTCGGGTTCATTCAATGATGTTTTTGAGACTGATGAGTTCACTAATGAGGAACATGTTGAGGGAAACATTGGTGGTGCCAATGAGTTATCTTATGACCATTGTCATAGTGATGATGTTTGTGATAATTCAGAGGTTGTTCAAAAATCAGAACATAAAATAAGTTACGAGTTTGCCATTGGAGAAGAAGCTTGTATGAAAAAGCTATAGAATGATCTCTTTGAGAAGGTTGCAGCCATTAATGTTGAGTTTGGAGCCACTGAAAATTTCCAAACAACACCTACTGGAGAGCATTATCAACATTCCAATGATAGTAATCTTGATTGTGAGTTGGGGGCTACCATGGTTTTTGATCATAGTGACTTATTCCAGGAGTCGACACTCCAAGAGGGGTATGAAGAGCACTTTCCACTTGATCAGAACAATCAGCCCCTTAGCATTTGAGATCCGAGTGTGATGGCACCTAAGGAAGACAAAGAACCTGTGCGGGATGAGTTTCCCTTTGATTCAAATGAAGCTCAAAATTCAGATTCCACTGCAAGCTATGAGGTGGCCATTGGAGGAGAAGGTGTCTTTGATGAAGAAGCTTTCTTGGAAAAGCCTTGTGATGACCCCCTTGAGATGGTTGCCGCCCCTAAGGAAGAGCATGTTGCTACTGAAGCTTTCAGAACAATGATCACTTATGATTCATTGATCAAATTTGGGGATGCCTTCTCGTTTGATCAAAGTGACAGTGAGGTGGAAGCAAATTTAAAAGTCTATAAGTCTCTTGATATTGAAGAGTTCGATGGTGTTCTTGAGCAGAAATCAGCTTTATTAGTGCATGGAGCTAATCATCATCTTGGTGTTGAGCAATGTCATCACATGGATGGTGTGGGGTGTGAGACTAGGGACAACAAAGGGATTGTTGGAAATAGGGATGGTATTTTGATTGTAAGCAAAGGCCCAAAGAACTAGTGGAGTCTAATCTTGTTTATGATACTGAGTATCTTCAACTTGTTGGTGGTGAAAGACAAGAGTCTTGGAGCAGCTATGAGGGCATCAATGATAAGAAATAGAGTTCTATTTTTTTCTTGCAGCCTAACAGCAGTACACCACCATTGCATACTTATGGATGGAAAGATCAATTCATGGTATCCATTGAAGATGAAGTTCAAGCTCTATCCAGATTCGACCATACACATAGTTTGATTGAAGAACTCTTATGGAAGGTTCAGATTGAGGAGAAACGAGATGGAGTTAGGGATGGATTCACTCTCCCTAAGTTGCAACTTGTTAAAGATTCTTTGGAGACTATGAAATTAGAATATTTACATTTGATTAGAGATCAAGATTATTCCTTTGAATTTGCAAAGAAGACCATTGATGCTTTCCAAGGAAAGGAGAGAAAGGTTGATGAGCTTACTCTTGAGCTTGAGTCAACAAAAGATATGTTAGAAAACACTCAAGTGGCATTAATGGAGGCAGAAGAGCAGCTAGCTGATTTAAAAATTTTCAAAGAACAAGAGAATGAATGAAGAGTTGAAGAAATCAAATAGGTAATTGAAGAGCTTGATAGTCTACAAGAAGAGTTTGACTTGGGGAATTTTCCAAGAAAATTAGGAGTTGCATGTGTAGATTTGGACGAGCAAGTTGGGCTTGAACGTGAGAAAGGAAAATATTTTCATATCATGGATAACCCTCTCTTTGAAGTAAGTGCCAAGGTAACTTATGATAATCCCCTCTTTAAGATGGAAGATGAAGCATAAAGTGACAATAGCACAAAATGGGATCTTGATGAAGTTTCCAAACACAATACAGAATGTGGATTTCAACTTATTGATGATTGGAAAGCAAATCATGAGGGAGATTTGCTCCTTGCAATTGATAATCTTCCAAGAAGATTGTTTGATCAAGAATGCTTAAGTGGGATTGAGGATGCAGTCTTCACTTGGGAAGTGTTGAATCATAGTGACTTCCACTATTTAGACATCAAGCTGTTAACAAAACAAGTCTTGGTAGCTGCTGGTAATTTCATGACAGTGGCAAGGAGTGAAGAATTTAGACATGTTACTCTTGAAGTATTGGAGAAAGAAGGACTAAAACAAATTGATTACTTTCTTGACAATCCATCCCTTGGGTGGAGTGATGTTTTGGCTCATACTAGTCCATTTTTGGAGTTGGATTTGAAGACAACAATTATTCCATGCTCTAATGTTGTTGAAGCTTTCCTGGTTAGGCTTTAGGGGTTCACTAGAGGAGGCACCAATTTCCTGAGTATGCACTTGGTTGTTACTGACACTTGGGGATGTGTTGAATATTCTTTCTAATGTGTTGGAGATCACTTTCGGTTGGGTATCCATGCTGAGATCCTCAACGTGGGTTGATGGGGCTTATTACATGTGGAAAGAAGGATCTTTGGAGGGATAAGGGTCAAATTATAATATTTTTTGGTGCTGTCCCCTTCTTTACCAGCCTTTTGATAGTTCATTTTGCTCATCAACTAGTGGATTGGAAATATATTTTGAGCAAAGGTTGGTTCTATGTGGAGTTGGAGTCACTAGAGAGGATGATTCCAGCCTTGGGTGTGAGCAGATGTGTTATTTTGGATGACAATTTCCAATGTTACAGCAGTGTTTCATCTTCTTAAATGCTGAATTTCCTAAAATCAGATCTCAAGTCAATCATTTCAGACGTGGTGGGAAGCTGGTGTACTCTTTTTCAGACTGCACAGTCTCCTGGAAGGATTGGTTTATGGTCTCAGATGAGAGGTATGTTGTGTTAGGGAAATCGATATCTATTTTTTCGGAAGCATTCAAGCTCCAACTAGAGGCCTTTCCTGTACACTCTCTTGTACTTATGATTGGGGCAGAGAACCTCTGCTTGTTTTGGTTCATCATTCTGAGGCACTTGGAGTGGGAACTGTAAGAGTTTTCAGAAGTCTTCATGGTTGTATTAGAATAATTCAGAGGAGGCATAGTAGATCCATGTGGACTTATGAGGATGAGTTTGTTGAGCTCTTGCAAAGAATTACTTTCCTCTTTGCAAGAAGCTTTGGAGAAGTCACATTTGCAGTCGAGGCTCTACCAGATACCATATGGATATATGTAGAGGAGTTAGATTTTGAGTTGAGTAGATTATCTTTCCTATTTCCCAAGTTGGTGATAGACCATGGAATTGTTGGTATTGATTACTCAGAGTCTTTTGGGCATTAGATGTTGTATGGTATTGATTTTAGTCCCTCTAGTTTCTTAAGCTTGAGTTTCATGATGTTAGTTTTATGATCAGATTTAATGCACAAAAATAATTCAAAAAATCAAGCACAATAACACAGCTGATACCCTGGGAAAACCCTCCTCTTGAGGGAGAAAAAACCAACAACAATATATCACTTATATATTGAATCACAAAGAGAAACTCCTTTACAATGAAGGCTGATAATGAGGCCAATAGAGTGCACCACAAAACTGATGCTATCACAAGAACAACCCAGATGTAATTCACTAGGCCACCAATAAATTTGTTTTGCACTTAAGAATAACCTGCACTAGATAAGGCTCAAACTTATGATGGACAATGAACTAAATGGATGATAGAATGGGTTGTAAGCGAGGAGTATAAATACAATGTGAAGGGAGAGATGTGACTCTCCAAAATGAACATGTCAGCCTCATCCAAGAGATATGAATTTTACAAACAAGAATTCAAACTTCATAGAAAATCGTGCCTTTTCACAATAAATAAATATTAATCATCTTTTAATAAAAGATGCATCATATCATGAAATTGCATCCATCAATTAAATAGCCGAAGGCTATAATTTAATTTTCTTCTATTCGTGATATGGGCTAGAAGAGATTACCATTGTTGCCCTAAACATCAACACTCCCTCTCAGCTAGGGAAGATACTTCTAATTGCATAAGACATATCACCTCATAGTTATGTTTGCCACAATGGCTACAACCATATGTGGAAAAGAAGGATATCACCTCATCGTGATATCAGATATCACCTCAACATGATATCAACCATAATGGCTACAACCATGTATGGTATGTACAAGTGTTCATCACTTGCGTGATGTTGTCACCTCAACATGAATTTCACCATGGCTCTCCCAGAGGGTGAAACACAACTACAAAAAATCATCACAGACTCTCTCACGTGATGCTGTCATGGAGTCACACACATGACATCCACCATGGCTCTCCCAGAGGGTGGAATCAAGAGATTTCATCTCGAACTTCTCTCATAGAGAAGAACTCATTAACAAGGGATTTTACCTCAAACTTCTCTCACAGAGAAGAACTCATTAAAGAGGATCACTGATACTGAGACTCCTTCTTAGTTAAGGGTATATTCTACACCATACCAAGCTTATCTTGAAAGTACACAAACTTTATCCTAGAGAGAGGCTTGGTGAGAATGTTTGTCATCTTCTCATCAATGCTGATATACCTCAACAATATAGCTTTCCTCAATACCATATCTCTGATATAATGGTATTTGATCTCAACATGCTTGGTTCTATCATGAAACACAGGATTGATAGAAAGCTTCACACAACTTTGGTTATCACAATGAATGAAAGTAGGTTCCATTGATTTTCCAAACAATCTTGCAAGGAGCTTATGAAGCCACACTGCTTCCCAAGCTGCCACACAAGTTGTAATGTACTCTGCCTTTGCGGTACTCAATGCTATAGATGACTGCTTCCTGCTACACCAGGATATCATAGCAGATCCCAAACTGAAGCAACATCCAGAGGTGCTCTTCCGATCAGTAACACCCCTTGCCCAATCAGAATCAATATAACCATGCAGGTCCAAGTCCACATCTGAAGAATATCTCAACCCATATCCAACTGTGCCATGCAAGTAGCTCAGGATATGTTTTGCTGCAACAAGATGTATCTATCTCGGTTCACACATAAACTGACTAAGAGCACTCATAGCATAACAAATATCTGGTCTAGTGTTAACTAGATACATCAAGGACCCAATCAACTACCTGTACATCGTAGGATCCACCAAGTCTGAACTAGCTACAACCTCTTTTAACTTATGTAGGTTGGTCTCCATAGGTGTAGACATGGATTTGCAATCATCATACCAAACCTTTTAAGTATATCAATAGTATACTTTCCTTGACTTAGAATCATCTCATTTGGCTTTTGCCAAACTTCTAAGCCAAGGAAGTAATGCATGAGCCCAAGGTCCTTCATCTCAAAATCAGAAGCCAACTCCTTCTTACATTTGAGAATGAGGTGATCTTCTCCATTAAGGATCAAATCATCAACATACAAAACCAAAATCAATGCTTCACCATCAATTACCTTAAAATACAGATTTGAATCTACATCATTCTTAGAGAAACCCAAGCTTGACAAGTAATGATCAATCCTTTCGTACCATGAATGAGGAGCCTACTTAAGACCATACAAGGCCTTCTTCAGCCTGCAAACATGAGACTCCTTCCCATGTACCTTGAATCCATCAGGTTTCTCGATATAAACTTCTTCCTCAATCACACCATTCCGAAAAGCTATCTTCACATCCATCTGATGAATCTTCCATCCTCTAGATGCAACAATGGCAATAATGGTTCTGACAGAAGTGTAGCGAGCAACAAGAGCAAATGTTTCTTCATATTCAACTCCCTCTTTTTGTGAGAACCCTCTAGCCATGAATCTTTCCTTGTACTTCTCAATGCTCCCATCAGCTGCATGCTTGATCTTGAAGAGCCATTTTGAAGATACCACATATTTGCGTTCGGGTCTAGGAACAATGTCCCAAACATCATTCTTGAGAATTGGCTGATACTCCTCTGACATAGCATCTTTCCAAACTTGTTGACTGGAAGCTTTGTCAACACTGGAAGGCTCAGATTCAATAATTTGACTCATCAAAGAAACATAACTAGAGAACTTGTGAGGTCTCTTGCTTTCTCTGAAGGTTCCTCTTGGAGTTGCAAACCTTTCTGCCTCTTGCATTGTTTGTCTAGCCCAAAGAGTTCTTTTTCTCCCAATCACAATATCGGTAGGCCCATCAGTAGGTTCCAAGGGCTCAACTGGATCAATATCTTTCTTTGGATCTAAAGTCTCCCCCTGAATCTTAGGAGTATGGTCAACTTCCATATCCTAAGGAGACTCTTCATTATCAATCTCCATATGAGTACCCTTGGATATCTCCTGAATGCAACATCTTCCTCAAATGTGACATCCCTACTGATCTTGATCAACTTCTAACCTGGAATGTATATCCTGTAGGCTTTTGATGTCTCACTGTAGCCCACGAATATTCCCTTCTTTCCAGAAGGCTCCAACTTTGTTCTCTTTTCATTTGGAATATGAACATAAATTGGACATCCAAAGATCCTTAAATGACTCACCTCTGGCTTCTTTCCAGTAAAGGATTCTTCAAGAGTCATGTTCTCCAAGATTTTGTGAGGACTTCTATTCTAAACATACACTATAGTCCTAGAAGCTTCTGCCCATAGGAAGGTTTGCAGATCCTGAGCATGGATCAGGGATTTTGCTGCTTCTACAACTGATCTATTCATTCTCTCAACAACACCGTTCTATTGAGGATTATAGGGAACACAAAATTCCCTCTTAATCCCAGCTTCAACACAAAAATTCTAAAAGCTGCCAAAAGTGTATTCTCCCCCATTATTAGATCTTAGGACTTTGATTCTTTTCCCAGAAAGGTTTTCTACCTGAGCTTTGAACTCTTTGAACCTTTCTAACACTTCCTCAGACTCTTTAGTTTTCAAAAAATAAATCCAATTCTTTCTAGAGCAGTCATCAATAAAAACAATGTAATACAAAAAACCACTCGAAGAAGGAACATACATTGGACCACATAAATCGGAATGAATGAGATCTAGAATACATTTAGATTTACTCTCTACTATGAAATGGAACTTTTGTATTCTTACCCATTGCACAGCCTTTGCAAGTACCTTCATGCTCCTGGTTGAATTTTGGAAGGCCCGTAACCATCTTATCCATGATAGGTAGAGCTCGGAAGTGAAGATGAGCCAATCTTTGATGCCAAAGATCACACATGTTTGAAGAATCATGAACTAATACCTAAAGTGGATGAGTGCATAGCCTATAGAGGCTCTCATGTCTAACACCAATTACTTGAGCAGTCTTGAATTTGGAATTCTTCGTCCACACAAGTACTTTCTTTTGGAGAAGGCAACTTGATATCCTTTATCTTCTAAAGCTAAAATGGAGATAATATTACACTTGATTCCTGGAACATAAAGAACATCACATAACTATAGTGTAATGTTAGAATCCAAATGGAGAGTAGAGGTCCCAATCCCTTTCACCGAGTAACTAGCATCATCTCCAATAATGAATTTTTTAGTAGAATCTCTCTCCACCAAGCTTGATAAATGCTCCTTAAAACTAGTGATGTGTCGAGAAGCACCATTGTCGATCAACCAAGTGTTGGTGTTTGTAGGTACATTGCTTGACAATGCCAAATAGAACAAGTATTCACAAGAGTCCTTCTAAGGAGAGGCATCATCAACATCTGCAATGGTGGCCTATTGCTTAGGCCTGGATGGAAAATGCTTGGAAGAGTGACCATTATTGTCACATCTAAAGCATTGTACTTTGGATAAGTATCTATTCTTCTTGAATGCGGGAGCACCATCATTTCCTTTATCTCGATTCCTCTTGAAGAATCCTTTCTTCTTCAAAGAGTGAGAGGCGAGAACATGAATATCTTCATTAGTTGAACTTTGACCAACACATCTAGCCATCAACCTTGACTCCTCTTGAATGCAGTCAGCCCTCAAATGATCAAACTTAGGAAGTTTGGATCTTGCACTGATTCCTTGAATGTAGGAATCCCATGATAAAGGAAGAACATTGAGAGAAACAATGGTCAAGTCCTTATCATCAATCACATGACCAATTGTAGAGAGTTGATCTCTCAATTCCAAAATCCTCATGAAATAGGCAATCATTGTTTCTCCTTTCGCCATCTTCACATGGTGTAGTTGTTGCTTTAGTGCAAGTTCCTAACTGGTGTTGTTGATTTCGTACATCTCCTCCAATTTTTTGAACATGTCCCTTGTCATTTTCAACTTGGAGACAATTGGAACAATATGATCTTTAACGGAATCAACCAACATCTTCTTTGCCTTGATGTCTTTCTTCCTCCATTGCAACTTCTCTTCTTCCTCCTCTAGTTCAGGAACTTTGGTCTCCACAAACTCAGCCAACTCATTCTCTTCCAAGGTGAGCATGATTCTGAACCTCCATGATGTGTAGTTGGATGCTCCCTCGAGTCTATCCTCAATTTTAAGACCGTTCACCATCTTGACTAAAATAGAGATAGACAAAGATATGAAAAAGAGAATAGAGAGTATTGCTGCAATAACAAATCTAATCACGATCTTCTTCAAACCCACTCTGATACCATGTTAGTTTTATGATCATATTTAATGCACATAAATAATTCAAAAAATCAAACACAATAACACAGCTGATACCCTGGGAAAACCCTCCTCTTGAGGGAGAAAAACCCAACAACAATATATCACTTATATATTGAATCACAAAGAGAAACTCCTTTACAATGAAGGCCGATAATGAGGCCAATAGAGTGCACCACAAAACTGATGCTATCACAAGAACAACTCATATGTAATTCACTAGGTCACCAATAAAGTCGATCTGCACTTAAGAATAACTCGCACTAGATAAGGCTTAAACTTATGATGAACAATGAACTGAATGGATGATAGAATGGGTTGTAAGCAAGGAGTATAAATAAAATGTGAAGGGAGAGACGCGACTCTCCAAAATGAACATGTTGGCCTCATCCAAGAGATATGACTTTTACAAACAAGAAGTCGACCTTCATAGAAAATCGTGCCTCCAAGAAAATTGTGCCTTTTCACAATAAATAAATATTAATCATCTTTTAATAAAAGAAACATCATATCATGAAATCACATCCATCAATTAAATAGCCAAAGCCTATAATTTAATTGTCTTCTATGCATGATTTGGGTTGGAAGAGATTATCGTTGCTGCCATAAATATCAACACACGAATGGTAACACTTTGGGGTTACAGGGGAGGTTAGTGTAGTTTTGGCACGAGGGTTTCACTTATGTGATCAAAGTGGTGCAACATTGACATGGTTGGTCCTTCTTGAGACAGACATGGGACCCTGAGATCCTACTAGTTTTGGTGCAGATTAGTTTAATTTTTTTTAGAGTTGTGGTGGTATTGCTTGAGGGAAAGTAATATTTGGAAGGGCGGATTGTAATGTCCCCATTTTTAGCACTACACTTTCCAGTGACTATTAGCCCATTCTCGGATTCCCATAGGCCAGTCATATGCAAAATTAGGGTTTCCAATTGTTTGGGGGCTTCTCTTGTGAATTCAGGGTTTTGCATGTTGGATTTTTGCAATTTGGTTTATGGATTCCTTTTGGGTTTTTAGAGAACTTCAGAGGGATGTGACATGCATTTCAATAAGGAGTTTGCATGCAGGATTGGTGATAAGATAAAAATAACCTCATCAATATAATGAACTAAATACCCTTCCTCATATCTTCCAGTCACCTTTACCTTGCCAATTAATTGTCTTTAGTATTAATAATTACTTGTTTTTTGGGATAAGTTGTATAATCTTTATTTTCTAAAATTAATTGAAATAAGCTAACCCACACTGACATAATGGTTTAGTTTCTAAGTATTGTATAGGATAATATGCATAATCGGTCATCATGTTCAGCTAAGTGGTTCAATGCGAACTTTCATTTAGTTGAAGACAAGTGCCAAAAGAATAGGCGTTAGAATTTTAGGGAACGCATGGTGGATCGAGTTTTTGAAGCTTTCTATTATTTTCTGTTAAAAGACTTTATGGCTCACTCCGAGCCTCTTTAATGTTTTATGTAGTGGACTTAAGTCTATTAGTTTGTTAGAATCAATTAAAGGCTTTTTTAGTGGTAATCTTTACCATCTGAATTATAGGATTTTGTTAGCTATTTTTGTATAAATATGTAACTATCAAAAGCAAAGAACACAAAGAGATATCATTATGGTGTCACTATGTTTCTGAGTTATACTTTCAATAAAATAAGTTTTTCCCTCATTCTGATTTATTATTATTGTGAATGAAATACTTTTGAATGGAGTAATCTTGAAATTACAAAGTCTATGTGATCTAAGCTATGCGTAGGAGCACTCGAGAGCTGGCCACTCGAGGGACTGTAGATTAGATAGATAAGTATTTTATTTTTAATCCTGTTGTTTTCCTTTTATAAATGATAAACGTGAGTGAAGTTTATTTTCATGTATTGAGCTCTATTAGGTTAACCCTGTAGGTTGTAGTTGAGTCTATAATCTTTAAGTTCTACTGTCTGAAGTTCGGGAGCACCTACTTTCATTTGTTAGTTTCAAGTTGTTAAGTTGTTTTTTGTTAATTGTTAAGTTTGTTATCCATTGTTAATTAGATTTTTCATAGTTTCTTTAGAAGCATTTCCTCTTCAGCAATTTACACACTTTTTAGCTTAATTATCTCCATGTTTTCTAGTTTAATCGATATGCTTTTTAGATTAATAATTTCCTGCTTTTTAGTTTAATTATTTCAAGCTTTCTAGGTAAATGATTTCATACTTTCTAGTTTAGTGGCCTCTTAGTTTAAAGTCTCATTCCAGCTATTCCAAACACTTAGAAAATCTGAGAGAGATAGTCAGGATGTCTTCTATTGCATATAGCCTTTGAACACTGCCCGATTGATACAATTGATGCATTTTCAACTAAAGAGATAGGACCTAATGACAACCTGTCACTTTTTGGTGCGTTGTCAGGGAAGCTTCCTTTTATAGTGTTAGTAGGAGATACCTTGGATACCTCTTTTGGGAAAAAAAATAGTCCTTAGGCTTCCTTTTTTGCATGGTCAGGAAATGGGGTCCTCATGGAAGATTCATACCAAAAACCCCCCCATACAATGTACCAACCACAACTAGGGAGGAAGAAGTCTTAGATCAAGAATTTACTGAAGAATTGATTGAGCAGGATCAACCTGAGACCTTCCCACATACCCCAGAAAGAGAACACATAGTTGTAGAGGAGTGTATTCCTTTGCAAACCCCAAAGCCTTGCCCATTTGAACAAATTTTTGAAGAGGAACGAATTCCCTTCAACATCATGGGTGACTGTAGAAATGTTGCTAACCCTCCACTACCACACACATTCACTTATCCTATTGCTATCAATTCCGATGACGAGATGCCTATGAAAAATATTTCGCTAGCCTTCTTGCCAACCTTTTGAGGTTTGCCTTCTTGAAGACCTTGACCAATTTCTATTTGAGTTCAAAGTCTTGTGTCAGACATATGACTACAAAACTGATAATCAGAAACTAAAGCTTTTTCCCTCTACTCTGAAAGACTCATCAATGCATGGAGTCTGCCTTTCTGGATAAATACCAGAGTTACTATAGAGTCAACGATAGGAAAGAAGAGTTGTTCAAACTATGGAAAAATGAAGACAAAATCCTAGAAGATTACCTAGATAGGTTTATCTTCTTATCTAAATGATGTAGTGGAGAAGCCATAAGTCTAGAGATTCTAAAGACCATATTTCTCAAAGGTCTTGACGAAGATGCCTGAAGGAGCTTGGATTTAATGGGAAAAGGAGATGTGTCCCAACTTGGACTTGATGATATCACTGAATTATGCTAGAATTTCTCTTGTACTCGAGGAGGTATTTGAAAGTCTACTCTTTTTAAAGGTTCCAATGAAATAGGAAAAATGCATGAGGAGCTAGCCAATCTTAAAATTGACATTCTTGTTCAGTTAAGTACAATGTTGGATGGAATACAGGAAAAAACACAAAATCCTAAGACCTTATCCATCTACTATCCTAGGTGTCGAAAAAAACATCTGTTAAGGGGATGCCCTTTGGACAAAGTTGATAAAATTGATATTTTTCAAGTTTGTGACAAGAGCCATTCCACTGACTAGTGTGATATTTTGAATGCCATCAAGAATTCTAAGAAAAAAACATCTCTAGTTGAGGAAGAGATCAACTTGGTAAATCAAAGACCTAGAGGAAATTTTTCCTATGGCCAAAATTCAAATCCTGCTTGGAGACCTCAACCCAATTGGAATAATAATCAATGGGAAACACCTTGGCCTCAAGCTCCTCCACTAGTACCACCAAATTGGGGAACTTACCCTTGGGGACCACCTGAATGGGAAAATTAGTCTTGGGGAAATCCTTAATGGCCCAATCAAACTCAATAATAGTGGTATCCTCAGAATCCTGCTCCTCAATGGAATCAACCTTAGAATTTGTTTTATACTGGTCCTAGAAGGATGCCTAATCAATAGCAGAATCTTTTACCACCTCCCTAGAACACTCAACAAAATGAGCAAGTTAATCAACCACCACTTTCGGCACAACCTGCTCCTAATCCAAAGAACAACAGTCAAAATACTCTGGTGTATTCTCTAGAATAGGAAAATGTGATTGACTTGAATGCTATTCATTGTGGAAACCTACAGTTAAGGTCGAGAAAAACACTTCCACAGTCGACCATAGTTGAAATCCTAGATGAGTCTATTAAAGATTTTGCTGAGACAACTAAAACATCTTCCATGTCTTTAGAGAAAAATTTAGTTAAAACCCAAGCCAAGAATTTTGTGCCATCTCCAGCTAGAGCTTTTGACCTACCTCAGTAGGAGGGGGGTTAGTCTCCAACTGATTCTCTAAAGGACTCCTCTCCCAAAGACAAAAATCAAGCATCTTTTCCAGAGTGTCTGAAGCTAACCATTGTGAAAGATACTACAAAAATTTCCATGCCTACCCAAACTGCGTTGATACAAGAAATCAAACAGTTGCAGATTGAAGTTCCTTTGCTACAAGAAATGAAGGAGATCCCTAAATTAAATCAACTAATCAAACAATTGTGTATCAAAAATCTAGAGAGGAAACCAAAATGGATAAATACCGTTCACATAAATGGTTATCTAGCTGACTTTTTAGCTAGAAAGACCATTGCTCAAAAATATGATGACCTAGGTAATCCACTTATAACAGTAACAATCAATGAGGTAGCAATACCTAATGCACTAGTGGATCTGGGAACAACCATTAATGTAATGACTATTGATGTAATGGAAAAGTTGGGGCTCACTAATTTATGCCCCACAACTACAGTCTTGCAAATGGAAAACCAATCCATAGCCATTCCCAAGAGAGTTATGGGGAACGTTCTTGTTAAAGTAGATGGATGGGAATATCCGGTGGACTTTCAAATAATTCAGTCCCTTACACCCAAAGACAGTTATCCAATAACTCTAGGAAGACCATGGTTGGCTATTGTTGCAACCAAAATTGACTACAGAGAAGGAAGAATGACCATTTCACATGGTCCTGACAGCAAATAATTATTCTTGTATCCTCCTACCAAAACTGCTAAATATAATAAAATATGGGTGGATGAACCAGAAGGTCCCAACATATAAGAAAATTTAGCTTCATTGGCCATGGTAGTCATCAAACAACATGGTGAAGAATTGGAGGATAAAACAACATGGAAAATCTTACCATGGATTCAAGTGATGAGGAGATGTTGGACATACAAGAGATCCTAGGACAACCCATCAACATAGACCACACTAAATTCGATAACACCAATTTCATGAGATTGCCTTATCCTCTAGAAAATATCATTCCAAAAATGGACCATTTCTTTGAAGACATTACCAGACTTCATAGAACCATATATCATAGTTGTCCCCTGAAGACTTTAACAAGACCAATATACACTGTCACATCCAACCATTAGGGCCTTAAAGCCATTATGTTGCTGCTAGGAAAAACTTTGAACATTAAGAGGTGGTTGACCGAGTCAAAAGAACAAAAATTGTTTGATATCCTGGTGAATAGATCTAAAGATTTTTCTTGGGACTACACGGATATGAGAGGAATATGTTCAAGTGTATGTACTCATCATATCTACACCAAAGATGTTCAACCTACTCGCCAACCACAACGAAGACTCAATCTTGCCTTGAAAGATATTGTTAAAATTGAAATTGAGAAACTCCTATGAGTGGGATTTATTTATCCCATTTCTAGCAGTAAATAGGTTTCACCATTGGTTGTAGTTCCAAAGAAAAATGGAAAGTGGAGAGTGTGCATAGACTATAGTGAACTTAACAAAGCAACCATAGAGATTATTTTCCACTACCATTAGTAGACTAGGTTTATGGCACGTGGGTTTTATGGCCAATGTTGTGCTGAACATACCCATAAGGCCAGATCTATGAAAATATATTGTTTCCTTGGACATGCAAGAAAATATAAGACAAGAATAGAAGAAATGTGAGGGTAAGAAGGTAGAAGAAATATGTGGGGAGAAGCTTGAAGTTATAAGCTGCTGAATCGTCAAGAAAATTTGTTCCTTTGTGCAACCTGTTCTTGAAAACATGAAGAATGTTATCAATGGCTTCTATTAGATCCTTCAAATGGTGCTGGATAGAAAATATTTGTGTTTGGGCTCTTCAACCTACAAGAAATAATGAAGAATGGACGCCTGGGCTTTGATAATATCAATTTGGAGTTGCAAGCATCAATTAGGGCATCCAAATCATGATTGGGGGAATCACCTCCGTGATTGGTAGTTAAAAGAATCATCTCCACCTATTTCAGGACATTTGGGCATGAAGAGGCCTTCAAAATATCTCAACTTCAATCAACTGGGCCTACTTTGACTTTAGACATCCAAGTTGAGGAGTTGAAGATTTTTTATCTTTTTTCTGTGATGAAGTGCCTCTGTTTGATCCTTGGTTTCAGTTGCTC
This sequence comes from Sequoia sempervirens, assembly GCA_007258455.2. Classification (NCBI taxonomy): domain Eukaryota; kingdom Viridiplantae; phylum Streptophyta; class Pinopsida; order Cupressales; family Cupressaceae; genus Sequoia; species Sequoia sempervirens. The sequence continues at coordinate 113,769,392 of VDFB02179234.1, read as the reverse complement.
GACTGATCCTGAAGACTTGTTGACAGATCTACTGCAAAGTTGGATCAACTTTGGAAAGGAGTGCTTGGGAGCTGCAAAGCTTAAAACCTGAATCTAATGCCTCAAATTCTTGGGTGCCTTTTCCCAAAAAGGTACATTTTTCACCAAACTTAGTCAGTTTCTTGGATGCTTTTCAATTTCTCCAATTTGACCTTCAATGCTTTGCTCTGAGATCACTGATGACTGACGATTTTGGTGAATGTACTGAAATATGGAATGGGTAACTAGTTTAGTCTCGAAAAGGATGACTAGCCTTGCAAGTCATGAAATTTGTTTAAGAGGTCCCAAAAGTTTGGGTGCCCCTGACCTGTAGGGGCACCTTTGACCTTTTGTGCTATAATTTTCACTTTGCAATCTTTCACGAACAACCCCAGTTTGATCTTCGTTGTCAGATGTTTGATCTATTTGTTGAATCTGTTAATGGTGTCATTGCTGAGATTGATCAAGATGGAGGACTTCCTAGAGGTTACGAAGCTTGAAGACTGCATCTGATTGCCCAAAAAGTTAGGTGCCTATTTCTAGGAAGGTGCATTTTTCTTAACACTTAGCCAATTCTTCATGTCCTTCAACTTGCCTTTGCTTCTAGTGTTTTATGCTTGATCTTTGTTTGTGAGTGTTTGATTGGTCATGTGATCTTGAAACTAGATTGATCGTGAAGCTGAAAGGACACTGAGCAGATGCCTTGGAGAAAGCAGTTGCTGAAAACCACAACAAGTGGCTCAAAATGATGGAAGCCTCTAGCTAGTAGGGGCGCTTTTCTTTGATGGGCGCTTTTCTTTGATGTCTACTAATTTACCCTCCATTTTGTGTGCTCAAATGATCAACAACTATCATCATTTGATATGTCTCATAGACTGGCAAACAGGTTCCTTGTAACACTGAGTTGATGTCGGGGAGATCACCTGGAGATAAGCTTACTCAAAAACTAACATTTGGATAGTCTTATTCTTGGGCACCCCTAGCTTGTAGGGGTGCTTTTTACCATGTTTGATTGCCATTTTTGATGATATTTTCTTTCAACATCTCCTGTCTTCGTGTCTATTTTCTGGTGATTGATGAATCAAGTGAACTTGCTTGATGATGCATTGGAAAACCAGTAGAATTACAAAGGAGATGATTGTCTTAGCAAAACTTGATGACTGCCTTTGACCTTTTGACTTCACGGGCACCCCTGGCTAACAGGGGCACTTTTGGATGTAGCTTCATCATTTTATTGAAAATTTCCATCTCTTCGCACTTCACATTCGCCGTATAGCTTGACTGTTTTGATCATCGTTGTCAACGATGCGAATGCATTCACTGTAGAAAATTGGTTTCACCATGCTGCACATAGGGGTGCTTGAAAAATGGCTAAGGCATTGATTGCGTAGCCTCTTTCTTGTAGTAGGGCATACATCTCGCAAACTTAAAATATTTTCAGCATTTTTCAACCTTTGAAAATCCCCTTCGTCGCGAAGCATATTTTCGAGCATCTTCTGCCATGGATTCTTCCTTGAAGTTTTTTAGGCTTAGATCTCGACACCTAGTATTGGCCATTTTGCCATTAATGGCCTTAGAGGTCCTATCTTTTCTCCTAAAAAATGAAAATAGACCCACCAGAGTAAAAAAAACTTGTTGGTGATTTTGACTTGACCGATGTGATCGTGAAGTCAAATAATCCTATCAAAATAATTTTCAACTAATTATGGAAAGGTCCCATTTTTAGGGGTTTTCCTAAAATAGGCGTATGAAACCCTAATTGTCAAATTTTCAGAAATTTGCAAGTATCCCCCTTGACATAAACCCACAAAAGCCCATATTTTGTTTGATCTAAAACATATTTTTGACAACAATTTTACATGATTTAGACCATTTTAATCAAAATTCCTTATTGAAGTTGGTTTGGTTGTGATAAGGAAGTGTTACAGATGATGTTTTGGTGTTTGCGGCAGTTGGTTTCCAAGTATTTTTGAGAAAAAATCAATAAAAAAGGAAACAATATGGTAAAGAGTGTTCAATGTAGTAGAGTAGTGTTCTAGTTCTTGCTCCACATTTCAAATGTATTGAAGATCTACTTATGTGGTTCAGATATGTTGATCAGAGGTGTTTAGAGGTGCTATATCTAGAGTTTCAAGTTTTGGATCGTTGTGCAGAGAAAGTTGTGTTCACCAGTGTGTGAACTATGAAAGCAGTGTTGTCTGAGAGAAATGGTTTTTCTCCACATTTCTCCACAGTGTGGTTTCTATTCTTGTGGAGCTAAGGGTGTTCTTATATTGCTCATATCTATTTTCAGTTTGAGTTTTTAGAAGTTTTGTGCTTCACAAGGTTGGATTCATCAGTTACAGTATGTGGAAGATTAATTGATTGTGCATAATGAGTATGTTCTTCAAGTGTATGATGTTGAGAATGATTTGTTAGATTTCAGGACATTTATGGAATATTCTAGATTGTGTTTAAGTGTTGTGTGTGGTCTGTAAGTCATATTTGAATATGGTGAAGCGTGTACTCAAATGTTTAATGGTGTTTACATAGGTTCGACCAACCTTGGGTGTTTACACTAATTGCATAAATGCTTCGGTGATTGTGGAAGCATGGCATGGCGTATAGGTATGAATTTATGTCCAAGTTAAGGTGTGATGTGGTACACTTTCATTCCTCTCCATTGTGGGAATGCTTTGTGCTGACCTAATTTGAATTTGCATGTTTGAGGTGCATAGCCGACCTTGTAGATTGTTTTCAAGGTTGAAGATGGTATATATATATGTTGAGTTGATGGAGGATGTATGTATGAAGTGTGAAAGTGGAAGTGTAGTGTGAGCTTTAACAACTAAGACTATTGGAAGTAGTGAGCAGAAGGTGTCTACATTCTTTAGAGAGTGTATATATTGGTGGTACAATGGTGGAACTTTTCTATTGCTTTGAGATGGATTTCTCATTGTAACAATCTTCTTTCTTTATTTTTGTAATCTGGCAGTGATCCATTGGCAATGAGCCCTTCGACAGTGAGCCTATTGTATTCGGTGTTGCAATTACTTTATATTGCGAGCTAATCCTCACAATGGTTTTTCCCTTCTTGGGTTTTCCACGTAAATTTGGTGTTTTGTTGTGTATGGTGTTGTTGTGTTTTTAGTTTTTGTTGTTTGCTTACATGTTAAATCACTCTAATAGATTAATGGCTAATAAGGTTAATGTGGATCTAAATATTAATTAGGGTTTCTTGTTTTAATGAACAACTAATTCACCCCCCCTCTCAGTTGTCTTGTGCATTCAACAATTGGTATTAGAGCAAGGCTCCTTAGAATAAAGATTAACTACATGAGGTAGAACTGGGATGGCACACAAGAAGGAGGCTCCTATATTTGATGGATTAGATTATGCATTTTGGAAAACTACTATGGAAGGTTTCCTTGTTTCACTAGGGTTTAGAGTTTGGAATTTTGTTGAATCTGGATATACTGTGCCTGTAAATGGATCAAACACTGATGATGATATCAAGGAATATGAGAACAATGGGAAAGAAAGTTATACACTTTTGAGTGGTATTTCTAATACTGAACTTGTGAAAGTTATGAATCTCAAATCTGCTTGTGAGATTTGGAAGAAGCTAGAAAGTATCTATGAAGGAGATGAAAAAGTCAAGCAAGCTAAGATGTAGGACCTAAAAATCAAATTTGAAACCTTGTGGATGGATGAAGATATTAAAAGCTACATTCATAAAGTAGATAAAGTTTTCAATTCCATCAGAGGCCATGGTGGAAAAATTGAAGAAGATGAAGTGGTAAAGAAGGTACTGAGAAATCTGCCTAAATCTTACAGTCATAAGGTTTCTACTATTGAAGAAGCTCAAAATTTAAATATTTATTCTATAGATCAATTATTTGGTGCTTTAACTACTTTTGAATTGAGAGAGTTTGGTCCAAGTGATTTAAAGAATGAAATTACTTTTAAAGTTGGCAAAACTGAAAAGAATGAGGAATCAGATTTAGATGATGTTGATGATATAGAAGCAAAATTTGTGAGAATATTAAAAAAGGGCATTGAAAAATACAGAGGTAAGTTACCTTTCAAAAGTTTCAATTGTGGAAGGATTGGTCATTATGCTTCAAGATGTCCTGTCAAAGCTTCAAAAGATAAATATAAAGAGAACAAAGGTAAATCAATTAAGAGAAGTTATTATGTTAAAGAACATGCTAGTATATTTGATGATGAATTTGATTACCCTAATTATGAGGATAATGAATGCTTGTTCATGGCTCTAAATGATGGAACTAATTCTACTAACTCTGAGAGATGTATTGGCAAGTGCTCCGAAAACAAGTCATAATACTTCAAAGGAGCAATGGTGATTGCTTTTCATGCTAGAGAAGAGAAGAATAATTGAATCATTGACAGTGGATGCTTAAATCACATGACTAGTGATAAGAGTAAGTTTGTTAAACTTAAGAAATTTGAAGGAGGTCTTGTTAAGTTTGGTGATGATACATCTGCTAAGATATGTGGAAAATGCTCAATCAATTTTGATGGCAAGCATAATACAAATGATGTTCTTTATGTTAAGGGTTTTCGGCATAACCTTTTGAGTGTATGACAAATGTGTAGCAAAGTATATAACCTTGTATTTCAAGATGATGGTTGTGAGATTAGAAAAGGCTCTAAAACTCTGGTTGCTACAAGAAGGACAAATGGAAATGTTTATTAGCTCAAAGGTGCTAATGGTATGTGCTTTATGACTCAAATTGATGAAAGTTGGTTATGGCATAGAAGAATGTGTCCCATCAATTTTGTTATCCTAGTGAGGACCAATTCAATTAAAGCTGTGTGAGATCCACCAAAGATTACAAAGCCTATCAATGTTGTTTTTAAGGAATGTCAGACTGGGAAGCAAGCTAGAAAAAGTTTCAAAATCAAAGAGAAATCTACTATCAGTCCTTTGGAGTTGGTGCATACAAACATTTATGGACCTACCAAAATAAGAAGTTTTCAAGGTGATAGGTATTTCATGTTATTGATTGATGATTATTCTAGAATAACTTGGCTTACTTTTCTCAAAGAGAAGTCAGAAGCTCTAGATAAGTTTAAGGAATTTAAAGCTATGGTTGAGAATGAAATGGATATGAGAATAAAATGTTTGAGATTTGAAAAAGGTGGAGAGTTCACCTCCAATGATTTTAACAGTTTCTGTGAAGTTCAAGGAATAAAGAGTAAAGAGGCATTTGTCAACCCCTAGGACTCCTCAACAAAATGGAGTGTTTGGAAGGAAGAATAGGACTGTTCAAGAAGTAGCAAGGACAATGATGAAAGAAGCAAACCTACCGAAAGTCTGCTGGAGAGCAGAAATTCATACTACAGTCTACATACTTAACAGAGCAAAAGCAAGAACAAACAGTTCAAAGATTCCCTATGAGTTATGGAATGGAAGGACTCCTACTCTCAAATATTTCAGAGTGTTTGAAAGAAAATTCTATATCAAGAGAGATGAAGAAAACTTAGGAAGTACAAGATTTGATGAAGGTATCTTCCTTGGATATTCTACAAAAAGAAAAACTTACCGGTGCTACAACAAGAGGCTAAAAAGAATTGTTGAAAGTGCAAGTGTTAAGGTGGATGAAGATCTACATAAAATTTCAATGATGATAGATGGATATGAATCAGATGAGTCCTCATGCAGAGAAGAAGAAAAAGATAAAGGTAAGGAAAATAAAGTACAGGTTGAAGAGGAAGAAGCTTTAGAAAGGATCCCTAAAACCCCCAAGTATATGCAAAAGAATCATTCTGAAGATCAAATAATTGGTGACAAAAGTAGAGGTGTATTGACAAGAAGAAAGGCTGCCATGATAGAAGAACAAGTAAACTTATGTTTACTTTCCAAATTTTAACCTAAAACAGTGGGTGAGGAATGCAAAGATGAGTATTGGATCAAGGCTATGGAAGAAGAACTAATGTAAATTGAAAAGAATCAGACTTGGGAACTTGTCTCAAGACCAGCAAAAAAGAACGTGATTGGAACTAAGTGGGTGTTCCAAAACAAGTTGAATGAGAATGGAGAAGTTGTTAGGAACACGACAAGACTTATGTGTAAAGGCTAGTCACAAGTAGAAGGAATAGATTTTGGGGAGAAATTTTCTCTGGTGGCATGAATGGAAGCTATTAGGATGTTTTTGGCTTTTTCAACACACAAGGATTTCAAAGTATATCAGATGGATGTGAAGTCTGCATTTTTGAATGCTGAATTGGAAGAAGTTTACATTGAAAAATTGGAAGGCTTTCAGTTATTAGATAATCCTAATATAGTCTACAGATTGAAGAAAGCATTGATATGCAATATTGGATAGATACTTGTTGCATCAAGGATTCAATAAAGGTACTGCAGATAGAAATCCTTACTTTAAAGTTGAGAAAGATCAAATCTTGATTATGGTTGTGTATGTTGATGATATAATATTTGGAGGAAATGAAAGTATGTGCAAAATATTTGTAGAGGAGATGTAGAATGAGTTTGAAATGTCAATGTTTGGGGATGAAATTATTCCTTGGACTATAAATCAATCAGATAGAGAAAGCTATTTTCATTTCACAATCAAAATATGTCAAGGAAATGTTGAAGAAGTTTGGAATTGAAGACTCTAAACCAGTATGTACTCCTATGGTTACTAGTTACAAGTTGAGTAAGAATGATGAATCTCCTAAGGTTGATCAAAGCAAGTACAAATCAATGATTGGAAGAATGTTGTATCTAATTGCTACTAGACTGGATATCATGAATGTAGTTTTTCTTGTGGCTAGATTTCAAGAAGATCCCTAAGAATCACATGTGGAAGTAGTGAAGAGAATATTTAGATACTTGAAGGGCACTCCAAAACATTGCTTGTGGTATCCAAAGGATGTTGATTTATCTCTGAGTTTCTATACAAATGCAGATTGGGTAGGTTGTGTGGATGATAGAAAAAGTACATGTGGTGGTGCATTATTTCTTGGAAAGAGGTTGGTGTCTTGGCTAAGCAAAAAGTAGGATTCGGTGTCATTATCTACTATAAAAGCATAATACATCGTAGCAACATCTTGTTGCACAAAAGTGTAGTGGATGAAGCAGACTTTGAAGGATATCAAAGTGGTATATGATGAACATATTTCTATCTTTTGTGATAATACAAGTGCTATTAAAATTTCAAAGAATATGGTAATGCATTCAAGGATAAATCATATTTTAATCTAGTATCACTTTTTGAGAGAGAAGGTTACAAAAAATGAGGCGAAGCTAGAGTATGTGCCTACAAAGAATCAAGTTGTAGATATCTTCACAAAGGCTCTTCCTAAGGATACTTTTGAGTATCTCCAAGAGAAGTTTGGGGTTATTTCCCCTCCTTATTTGAACTATTTGCATAAGGATATGCATCAGTCTAGTGGATTTCAAGATTCATTCCTTGTTCTGGAATGATGTTGGTGGCTACCTCTCAGGGGGAGTGGGTAGTAGAATTGTTCGTTGTTGCAATCAAGGGGAGTAAGTGTTGTCATTATGTTGCATACAGGTGGTTTTTTCCTTTGTCAACTATGTCAAAGGATATGTGCAGTGGTTTCTAGTTGGTGAAGTATGTTGTGTACTCCCAAGGGGGAGTGTGCAGAGAAGGTGTGAAGAAAAAAGAGTGCAGTAAAAAGATAAAGAATTTGCAAAGAAGATACATGTGTGATTGATGTCAAAGGGGATGTTTCCTTTTGTCATTGATGTCAAAGGGACAGGGGGGGGAATTTAATTGAAAAACCTTATGAAGTAAGGAGGAGAATGAGATAGTGTTGGAAATGATAGATGCTTGTGTAAGGGGGATAAGTGTGCACTATTGTGTAATATGTGTTGGTGATCAAAGTTGTTGCTTTTGTTGTTGGTGGTCTTTCATATCATGTGTTGCTATCAATGACAAAGGAGGATATTGTTGGGAGTCTATGCATTTTGTGTTCTCATTGATGTCAATAGATCTATGTTGTTGTATTGATGTCAAACTATGAGATGCTTTGATTTGTTGTTTTATGTTTCCATTCGTAGTCTCACTGGTGTCAACCTCTAGTGTTTCCTTGATAATCATGTGTGTGGTTGATTTTTTGTATTACAGTCGGTTTGGTTGTGATAAGGAAGGGTTACATATGATGTGTTGTCATTTGTGGTGCTTGGTTTCCAAGTTCTTTTGAGAAAATTTGAATAAAAAGGAAAAAGTGTAGTAAAGAGTGTTTACTGTAGCAGAGTAGTGTTCTGGTTCTTGCTCCACATTTATTCTATATTGAATATTTACTTATGCGATTTTGATATGTTGATCAAAGGTGTTTAGAGGTGTTATACCTAGAGTTTTAGGTTTTGGATCGTTGTGCAGAGAAATTTGTGTTCACTAGTGTGTGAACTGTGAAAGTAGTGTTGTCTGGGAGAAATGGTTTTGCTCCACATTTCTCTGTTGTGTGGTTTTTGGTCTTGTGGAGCTAAGGGTTTACTTATATTGCTCATATCTATCATCAATTTGAGTTGTTCAAAGTTTGGTGCTCCACAAGGTTGGATTCATCAGTTACAGTATGTGGAAGGTTAACTGATTATGTAAAATGAGTATGTTCTTTAGGTGTATGATGTTGTGAAGGATTTGTTGGATTTCAAGATTTTGATGGAATATTCCAAATTATGTTTAAGTGTTGTGTGTGGTCTATGAGTCATCTTTGGATTTGATGAAGCATGTACTCAAATATTTAATGGTGTTTATACAGGTTTTGCGACCTTGGGTGTTTACACTAATTGTGGAAATGCTTTGATGTTTGTGGAAGCATGGCGTGGTGTATAGGTATGGAATTAGGTCCCAATTAAGGTGTCATGTGGTCTACTTTCATTCCTCTCCACTATGGGAATTCTTTGTGCCGACCTAACTTGAATTTGCACATTTAAGGTGTACAACCAACCTTGTAGATTATTTTCAAGGTTGAAGATGGTATATATATATATGTATGTATATGTATGTATATATATGTATATACATATATATGTCTATACATATGTATGTATATATATGTATATACATTACATATATTTACATATGTATATGTACATATATACATATATATATACATATATACATATACATATATATACATATACATATATATACATACATACATATATATATATATACACATATACATATACATATACACACATATATATGTGTGTGTGTGTGTGTGTGTGTGTTGATTTGATGGAGGATGTATGTATGAAGTGTGTGATGCAAATTGTAATGTGAAGTGTGAAAGTGGAAGTGCAATGTGAGCTTTAACGATTAAGACTACTAGAAGCAGTGAGCAAAAGGTGTCTACATTCTTCAGAGTGTGTATGTACTAGTGGTATAGTGGTGGAATTTTTTTTATTGCTTTGAGATGTATTTCTCACTATAACATTAATCTTCTTTCTTCATTTTTGTAATCTGGCAGTGAGCCATTGGTAGTGAGCCCTTCTTTTCTTTTGGGAAATGAGCCTATTGTATTCAATGTTGCAATTACTTTATATTGTGAGTGAATGCTCACCATGGTTTTTCCCTTCTTGGGTTTTCCATGTAAATTTGGTGTTTTGTTGTGTATAGTGTTGTGTTTTTAGTTTTTGTTATTTACTTACATGTTAAATCACTCTAATAGATTAAAGGCTAATAAGGTTAATGTGGATCTGAAGATTAATGAGGGTTTGATGTTTTAATGAACAATTGATTCACCCCCCCTCCTCATATGTCTTGTGCATTCAACATAACCATGTACAACAAGATATGTTGAATCAACCAAATTATCATGTAGTTGCTCACACATATAACACTAGACATAATAAGCAACCAAAAAAAATGCCAACATCCATTCCATTACCCAACCATATCTTCCACCCCCACCTAGTCTTCCTCAATGTAATGGTAAATAATATGATCTTGTTGAGAAACTTTGTAATATTCCAGACAAGATCTCCCTTTGGGATTTGATTCAAACATCACCTGCATAACACGAGATGCTCCAAGAGGCTTTACAGAAGATTGATATCTCACCTTTTATTAAATTGAATGATGTAGCAGCCTTGTTTGATTGTATGCAGGAAAAAAAGGTTGGATATTACATTCCCTCACCATGAATTACCTCTACTTGAGGTCCAAAACAAACATGAGTATCTAATGATAGTGGTTGCTATTAATAAAACTGGGATTAGGCCTACTATCATTGATAATGTATTAGGTCTTAATGTTTGTAACATTGATCTTCTAGATAAACTTGGTGTAGATAAGAATCTCATAAAACCTAATAATCTTTGTATTTGTGGCTTTGATAATGTTAGTAGGCAACCATAAGGGACAACCACAATATTCATTAAGGTAGGACCCATGATTTTTCTTACCCCTATCCATATCATGCCAAGACCTATTTCATATAATTTTCTCCTAGGTAGACCATTGATTCATTCCATGAAAGGAGTCTCATCTACTCTTCACCATGAGATGAAATATGAATTAATAATAAGATATATATGGTTAAAGCAGATACAAAAAGTTAAAATTCACAAATTGAAGTTGAACATAACACTGCCAACTCTCTTAATACTTTGATTCCATCTTCAAAAGTGGAACCATTACCTTCCAATGATAATGATACTATGGATACTTTCTTGGGTGATGATTGGGGATCGTTAGATTTTACACCTCGTTTCATTGGAAAGTCTAAAATATCACCCTCAAAGCCTGAAGAGTCAAATGTGGTAACATCTAGTACAACTAATGATCAAAATAATGCTTCATCTTCAAGTATAGGTTTTGGTGACGATTGGGGTTCATTAGATTTTACACCATCCTTTGTGGGAGAGTACAAAGTCTCACAATCTCAACATAAAGAGTCTTGTGTTTCACTCACTCAATCTTGTTCTACTTCAACAAATCCAAAAACACCATCCCATGATGGTGATGGGGGCTCTTTAGCTTTCATCCCTTGTGTGTTGGCAATGCCTAATTTTAAAACAATAAAAATACTTTACATTCTTGTGAAAGAATCAATTCTTCTCATAAGAATTTAGATAAGGCTTCTCCATCTAAGTTGGAAAACTGTTATGGCCTTGGGTAGAAAATGATCTCTAAAAGTGGATATAATGAAAACCTAAAACAAGGAGATAAGGATCATGTGAAGTCTACATTGTACCTTTCTAAAAGGGGTTTAGGTTTCCAACCTTCTCCTTCATCTACATATCGTACTATATCATCTATTGTATTTAAAACATCACGTGGTAAGCAAGCAAGCTTTTCTTCACAAGAGAAAAATTTGTCTCCTCCACCTTTATCAAAGTAAGAGCATATTTTATCAGGCTTCTCAAATCCCACTTGATTACTCTTCCCCCTTCAACATGAAATAAATTTTATAACAACAATTATTTTTGTGCATATTATTGAGTGCTTGGTAATTCCACAAATGAATGTCAGGCCTTGAGTAGTAAAATACAACAACTTAGTGATTTTGGTGCTCTTCCATGTATTGATACACCTAATCCTTCTAAATAATAATGATATCTTATATAGTGTTTCTCCTCACTATGTGGCATTTATAGCTTCATGTGTTTTATCATTGTCATTCATGGTGGTACAAGCTTAAGTGTGATCATATTTAATTCTATGGTACCAACATGATAGTCCCTTGTATGGGTTGTCTTTACCTTTACGCTTGGGAAGAAAGGATAACTAATTTTGGAGGTGTGTATTCTTTTCATGGATCCCCTCTTCATCTATTGTTTCCTTAAAATACTGACATATCAAGTATGTTGGCATTTTAAGGCAGGGTATATCACCCTAGCTATTTCATTGACGTCTAGTGAGATTTGACTTATTGACATACCCGTTTGGTGGTAGTGTTAGTTTTAATGCCCCCAGAGGCATGGTTATCAATTTGTCCCCTATGGCGTTAAGCATTTATTCATCCCCTATGACATTGAGTATTGATTCGTCCCCCATGATGTTAAAATATTTTACTCTCCCTAAGGTGTGATTAGAAAAATAGTTCATGTATTTGGAATAACAAAGCTTGTTGATTCATGCACTTGAACATTTTTTACATGGCTATCTAACATAACATAACTTTCTTGCTAGTGGAGCCATGTGTTTCATGAGAAATCTAACAAAATGTAACTTGCTAATCCTTATGAGAGCACCATTTTTTCCAACACATTCAATGGATGATGTTTGGTAATTGAGACAAATTTATAACTAAGGTATCTTTTACCTTGTTGACTTGAATCCTTTTTAGTACTAAACCTTGTGTTTGTGTTTTAGTGTGTTTGTACTGTTTGTCTTATGTTTTCCATTTTTCTATTTTTCCTTTGGTGTTTTTACCTTGAGTCCTTTGCTTCATGTATTCTATGTTTCTTCTTCATGTATTCCTTTTATACAGTGTCTTTTCTTTGTGCATGTTTTTTGTGTATTCTTTAAAAATGTACTTCATTGATTGTTATTTGAATGTCTTATGTGTGAGTAAACATTTTCTTGTATGTGTATGTTTGTCTTAACATTTTGGATTAATGAGATCCTAATTTGGGGGTTTGTGCACCCGTCAACTTGGCATTATCTTTTCTTTTTAGTGTCTTTTATTTTCTTTAGTGTGAGTTCATACTCTCACTAAAGTGGGGACTAAATATAGCATCAGAAATTGTTACTCTTGACAATTTCACACTAAGTTTTGCTCCCCTCTATGTGCTTGGACCTAATTATGCATTTAATTTCCCATTTTATGAATATCCTTGGAAAATCAAACAAGGGAAATCAAAGTAAGCATTTAATACTTTCCCCTAAAACTTTGAGCCTCAAAAAGAATGGGTATGGTCTAGGGTTCCCCATGTCCTAGGCCACTCCTTTTTGGCTTTGATTTGAATATGTCAGTGTCATAATTTTATTATTTAAATTTCCAATTTCATTTGTCAACCACCAAGATTTGATTTTGGAAAATTAGAATAATTGCATATACATACTAGTCTTTTTCATCAGTTGAAATCCAAATGAGAGCTAGAAAATCTATTGAACAAATTGAAGATCCTAAAATCAGTCAAGGCAATTCAAGGGAAGAATTAGCAACATTATTACATCCCTTCCATCAATCAAGTTCAAGCTTGCAACACATTAAGAAGAATGAGGCCATTTATGTGCAAGGAGATATTATAATCAAATCATGCCAAATCATGAAGATGTATTTAGTTATCCTCTAAATGCTAGCTAAAGCAATCTGTTATGTTTTACGAGCTAACCTTTTGCAAGTCTATCAAGCAATCAAGGCATTCATCAATCAACTTGTACTGTGGAATCTCTTCTTGAAGGGTTTCACATCAAGGTAACATTGTCATTTATCATTTCAGTTAATTATTGTTATTTTGGCCTCTGCCTGACCTAGGTTATGCCCTCTTGATCATCACCAATCATTGTACATAGAGGTAGAAATACCAAAATTGGATTTGACTTAGGCAAGCCCTTATACAACACAACCTTTCCCCCTATTTTCATGTGTGTGGTTCAAATTCGAAGGTTTCAATAGGTGACAGTCTCAAAAAATACAATGTAGACCTTAATCCACAATTTAGAACTTTCATATTCAAAAAAAGAGGAGCCCAATTTGGGGTGCACCATGCCCTAGACTAGTCATTTTAGCTTCAAATTTGCAGTACAAGTTCCTCACTATTGTCATTTCTCATATCCAGGTCAGTTCTACTATTTTTTGTTTTTGTTTGTGCAATAAAGTATATTTTCAAATCTAGGGTTATATGTCAATTTGGCATGTTAAATCACACATCAAATTTATCATCCTTGCAACTCAATACAACATAAACCCTAGGAGGTCGGCTCTCCCTTGTGGAAGCAAGTCAATCATAAAACCCTAGTTGGTTTATGTTTGAATGTGGATTCAAGGTGAAAAGGAGATAATCCTATTTTATCTAATTAAATCTAGGATCACTTATCCTACCTCACAAAGGGTTAGTGAGATCCCCATTTATATCAATTTGGGAGGAAGAATATTGAAACAATATAATGATCCATTTATAAAAGTTTTAAGGGAATCCAAATACTTCAAGAACATGGAAAACAAAAGGCCATTTGATTCTTTCATATGACTTTCAAAATTTAACAACAATACTTACTTCATATCCAAAGTATTTGGCCCAATTCATACCCTCCCAACTAGTGATCAAATTTTCTAAGATGTATCTTCCTTTGATGAATCTTGTTTGAGTTACTGAAGTAAATTTTTGTAAGATTTTAATCATCCTTAGCACCAAGGTCTTCACCAAAATCTTATATAATATATTTAGCATGGTAATCGACCTTCAATTTTGTACTCGAGTCTTATTTCTATCTTTAGGGATTAACCTAGTAATTCCCCTATTAATACTATTCCCCAAATCAATTTTCTAAAAGGCATCAAAGTATAAGTCCATCGGCTCATCAACAATCCACTCCTCATTTGCTTATAAATTCAATTGACAATCCATCGACACCGAGAGATGTTACCATCACTGAATGATTTAATAGTCTTCCTTATTTCATCCTTAGTGATGACTCTCTTCAGCTCCCCAACATCCCCATCATTAATTTTCTCAAGACTACCTTTTTACAAAGTTTTCTAGCTTCATTACCTTTCTCATTATCTTCAGAGCAAAAAAAATATCGATATAAAGATAAGAAAGCATATTTCATTGAATTAATATCAATCACCAATACTCCATTATATTCAATATGGCCTATATTCTCACAAGAATTTTTATCCTTGAGAAGATTAAAGAAAACTTTAGAGCCCCTATCCCCTTCTTTAGTTCAATTGGCTCTAGCCCCTATTTTGGTACCCTGAGCTTTATAATTTTATAACCTTCTTAGAATTTTTTTTTTATCATCTTTAAGCTATTGTAATTTTTTCTTTAGAAAAAACTCTTTTTTACAAAATATTTTCCAATCTTCTTCTATCTATATCTTTTTTCTTACCAATTATTTTCCCTAGATAGATGTAAGCATATCCTATCTCTTGGTAGCAGATACATTGTAGTGGTAGCTTTTAATAATGTTAGTGGTTTTTTAATCCCCTCAGTATAGTCCTGATCATTATGAATAGATATGTCAAGTTTAAATAGCCAAGACTTTTTAGCTTCAATTCTTGAGCACCCAAAACCAAAGACAATTGTGGCTTTAATTGGTGAATAATCTAACATTTTTCCAAGGGTAACTTGGATTAGGTTTTTATTATCTTCATGCTCAAATTTAAATAAATATTTGTTAACATAAAATATTTCTAACCTAGAATAAACCCATGTTCCTCGATTCTAGTTGTTGAACCAAGTAAACCTAATTTTTTTATTTTTATCTTTGTCTTTTCCCAAGTGATCTATGAGATTGTGAAGTCTTTTCATTATATCCCAAAAATACAGTTCATTACCCTTCCATACTTTCTCTTTACCCCCATTTTTATCCTCCTTATACTCAATCATGTTAAAATCCCCAACCCATATCCAAGGAAATTTAGGTAGAGAGTGCACCATCCATGACCATAATGGACACCTTTCCCTATAGTCATTAAGGTCATACAGAGAGACAATTCCAAATTTACTCTCATTCTTATTCAAAATAATCCAAGTCACCTTATTATAAGGAGAAAAATTCGTTTCCACTATAAATTGAGTTCAATTATTGCTAATAAGAATGGTTGTACCACCTTTACCTTTTTCATGGCAGGTGAAGAAGGCCTATGAGTTCCTCCAAAAAAATAACACCCATTCCAATTGATTCCCAATAGCCTTCACTTCTTGCAGATAAAGGAAATCCAAATTAGGCTTATTGTTATAGAAGGATCTAAGAATATTTTTTTTGGCTGGGGGTTATAATCCTTAAACATTCCAACTTTCTCCCTTAATTATCATTAAAAATTTGTGAGGGGGTCCCAAGTTTTTTATTTTTATATAACATGTCAAAGAATTTGGGAATTTTTTCTTGTTTCCTTTTTTGTAGGATTTTTACCACTGGAAACTTTTCTCTTTTATCCTCTTTTTATTTTCTTCCTTCGAGGAAACTTACAACTCTTTCTCAAGCTCCATCTCCTTACTAAAAAATAAAGGATTTTCTCTAGCTAGCACCATATCATTGTTATCATTATCCTCTACAAGGTCCATCTTGTTGAGATTCCCAAATGGTCTGGCATTCAATATTATTTGGGGGGATTTAGTAGATTTAGCTTTTTGTGTTTTAGCTCTAGCATCGATTCTTTCCAATGCTAAATGTTGAGCATTCTTCCTCACAAACTCAACATCTCTAGAAACTTCTTTTACATTGAATTCCTTATGAATTCCCACCCCATCCCCCCTCCCCCTCTTAGATTTTATAACAACAAAATGTCCACCAAATAGTGGGTCCTCTTGAGTTGGGGTCATTTCAATTGCCCACATATTGATAGACCCATGTCTAGGGAGGCCTTGTTAGTTATATCCTTCTCCCTTTCCTTATTTCCTTATTTAATAAGAATATCATTTTTCTCCAAATTGTTTCCCTCAAAATGATTGGTATTTGTTTCATTAACCATTTCTAGATTTTTTTCATCAACTTCAAATACTTTGGGTGCTTTGCTAATCTAGGGCAATCTTTTCCAACACGACCATTCATTTTACATAAAATGTAGGCATTTAAACCACCCAAAAGGGCTAATTCACATTTTATAGAGTGTTCACCAATTTGAACAGTGAGAATCTCAAGAATAATAACATTACAGGTCAAAGAATTACACACCCTTGCATTTAAATGAGGCAAAGTAACTCTAGATTCTTCAACTTGCAGGATATTTCGTAATGGGCTTAGCATGTGGGATAAATTTCCAAAGTTTTGGAGGGACATTTTTAATTTTGACCCACCTAGGGATATAGTTGGCTACCACCTCCTCAGGCTTCGACTCCATAGACCATGAAATAGTTATAAAAATAGACTAAACCACATTCTAAAATTACTTTTAAAATACCCTTTCTTGCTTTGCATGAGACTTTAAAAAGATTACAAACATCCCTTCTAAATCAGTACAAAAATTGGCATAAATACCTAATTTCATCCTCAAAACACTGCCTAACCAATCATCAAAAATCTGTTTGGAGGGAAAAAAATTATTATCCAAACACACAAAGAACATAGACATTTTTTAATAAATTTTCCTCATTATTGACAACCTACAACATTTCTATGATTAGGGATATGGAGAGGATTCTAGGGTTCAAGAGGCCCTTATTGTCTACTCCTCTTCTAAAGCCTCCAATTTCAAAGTTTCCTATTGCTTACATTCCTCCATCCTCGGGCCCTAGATTTCCTCCATTAGCGAAGCTTACAATTGAAAATTTTGCACCCTTAGGAATGTCACCCTCAAAACAACCCACAATTTCTTTATATGATGGCTTTGAAGTCTCTTGGCAAGCCTAACCATCCATAGAACTATTAATTTTATTTTCAAAATGTTGCATGGAGGTAGATTTATTACCCTCATCCATGAAATCACCTCTACCTTGGCCCTCCTACGAAGACATAAATGTTGAATCAAGGGAAATAAAGGATCATCTAGTTTCTAATATAAAAATCTAGAAAGGATTGCCGCCAAACCCACTCCCCCTGATAGAACCTTAGGCTTGGGCATTGAGGTTTCATGTCAGAGAGCTAGGGATAGCCCTCAAGGGGTCACAAACACGAATTCAAAAAATTCAAATTAAATCATAGCTAAGCTGAAACAACCAAATACAAAAAAAGACCTACAAAATCCTAAAGACTTAAGGAAATCCCAACACACCCCACCCCAAAAACACAATGGAAAATCTAGAAGAAAAGGAATGAAGGAGAACAAATCAAACCAAGTTCAACGAAGAGCACCAATCTGGCATAGGTGTGACTAATACCCCTTCTAGTATTTTGTCATGCCTTCTCCTATATATAAGGGTATTCTCTCTTCTTAAGGTTATGGAAGAATTGGAGTTTCTACACAAAATGATAAAGGCATATGAAAGTGAGGAGAAGTGATATCCCTAAGTTTGGTCTATTTTTAATAGACCATTTTGTAAATATATGATAATGAAGTGATGTTTTATGGGAGTTTTTATCTAAAAAGATTTTCTTCATGTTTATGTTGTGTAATGTGTTTAATTTAAGTATCTTGTAATTCTATCTATTTGTTTTATATTTATTTGTAATGATTAGTAGTTGAAAATCCTAACTTCCAACAAAATCCTTTGCCATAGAGACAAGATTTTAAAAATAGCCATATGGAATCTCTTCACTTTGTGGAAAGCATCTATTGTTTTTTAAATAATTTATATTTTCCAAAGAAACTTGTTGTATTTGAGCTAGATATACAAGAATAATCATTGCATTAGCCTCATATATGGAATTACTAAGATGGCAACCTAACTACAACTTGTTTAAAGAAGAGGTGAGAGGGACCTAGAGATTCATGTGGGTTAGCCATGTACCTATAGCCTAGAGAATGATAAAAAAGAAAAAAAGAAAAAAATTAAAACCCAACTAGCAAAATAAAATACTATCACACTCAAGTCCAAAACCTACCATGCATGGCCTAACCTTCAACATACACAATCATTGTTCGAATCATTATTCCTGTGAATTTAGAATTTATGTCCAAGAAAAACAAAAATATAAAATTGTGGACTCTTTTCAATTCTCAATATCTGCTTACTTATGTGCATACATTTTTGTCATAACATTTAGAACTAATAACAAAGAATGAAAAAGGGCTTCTAGGTTCAGATCTCCCGCTTTATGTATAGTGCAACCATATTGTTTCTAAATCCACACTACCTTCAGAAATTGTTCTTATCTTGCTGACAAGTCGTTAAAAGTTCTATTTATTATTTACTATTTTTTAAAATTTCCCTCCCTAAAAGTCAATATGATAAATTTATTTATTTATTTTTAGCAAGTATCCCTACTTCCTTTAAAAATGCATATATAGATGCATGCCTTGATTATAAAAACCAGTCCCTTTATAAAATGCTTTATTTAATTAATATAATTATTATTTAACACTTTAGATCAATATTAACACAATTTTTATTTATAAATATTTTATTAATGATATTTGAATCTTGTTAATTCTCTCACTTTTATTAGTTCAAAATCAAAGTTTGTAGTTTTCATGCATCACTTTAAAAAAATAAAGCATCGAGAGCATAATGTGCATTTCCCTACCAAGCATAAATGATTTGGCTACTTGTTCCTTTATTTTCTATATAGTGTTCTAGAGATTAAAACTTTATTTTTTGGGCCTTTTCAATGATATTAAAACACATCTTTGATTGTGTGACCATGTTATCACATCATGCACAATTTCCTGCGAAGTGCCTATGGGAAGATCTTTGAAGAAACATGAAGATCTTTGAAACGTTTCTATTATTTAATCACTAACAAACTTGCAATGCACATTGAACAAATTGTTCAATATAATATCTAAAATGAACCATGACAAATATTGGAATAAGAAATCTACATGAGCATTTCATCTATTACAACCATCAATGCTACCGTGGGTGCCTTTGACAAGGTAAAGAATGTCTCTCAAAATTTACCCATCACAAGCACAGGTAATGGCATGAAACCAAATCTCAAAGATATTTTTGGTGGGACGATGAATCCTCTATAATTCTAATGCTTCTTTTTTTGAATAGATCTTGCCTACTATATTTAGCAGAGGCTCTGTTGTCAGCGGCTTTGCCAAGTGAAAGTCCATTCCTGCTTGAATACATCTCCTTGCCTCCCCAGCCATTGCATGAGCAGTCAGGGCAATAACTGGTATATGAAAGCCATAGCGCTTTTCTTCTTCGCGGATCCTATGAGTTGCTTCATACCCATCCATTATGGGCATCTGCAATTGCACCAGACAATCAAACAAATAAAGTCAATTTTCTAAAATATGGAACAGAAAAGGAAAAATACTAGAGGATACAGCAGAGCTGTTAAACAAACTATATTAGACATGGGAAACTTCTAAAAAAGTTGTATTGTTATGAGTGAAAGTAATGCAATTGAATGTAGAAAACTTGATTCAATAGTCCGGTTTATTACATTATTACTGTTATCACCTAAGTATGCACCCCTGCTAAGTTGTAGAAACTTAGCTTATTGGTGAAACATTGGATCTCTTCCAAGTTTGTAGATCACCTATGATGGAAGAGAACCAATGTTTCACCAGTAAGCTAAGTTTCTACAACTTAGCAAGGGTGCATACTTAGGTGATAACATTTTTGGCACGCCTGATGGGACAATTTGAGCTATCATAGTTCAAAATTTTGTCCTATTATTGCTGATATTTGATGTGTATATCAATAATTTTTGTTTTTGGAGGTAAAATATTCACACATTTGGCGACTCCAACTCTATTGTAGTGGTTTTGAAGGACCAAGTGCTGGTATGTGCTCACGTTTTAACAAAAATCAGCCTTCATTATTCTGATTTTTAAGTATTTCAATGAACTTTCAACTTGCTTGAATGCTATATAATGTCTTCATTTTATGGAAATGTCTTTCATCACCCACCATTTCATGAAAAACCTAGCTATATCACTTCTTACCAGCCATACCAAGCAGAATATGCTGCTGGTTTTGTCTCAAATAGCATAGTAACAGCAAGTTATCAGCATGCTTACCACCCACTCACCCCTTCAATCTTCTTGGCAGTCTTCATATATTCAAACTCAACCACAAGAAGGCCATTTTGTCTCCAACCAGCATAGTTCTCCTCATAGCCAACCTCAAAATGTTGGTAACTTGAGCTTCAAGGATATCATGTTGGATTTTCAAAAACAAATGAGTGAAATTGAAGATCAAGAATATGGTTTCCAACAAGAAGAGTTGGCTTATCAAGAAGAGTTGAGATACAAAAGAAACAGTATGAAGAGTCTCTTGAAAGAGAGGTTGCTGCTAAACAAGAGTAAATGAATCTTTTGCTTGCTCAAGTGCAAAGGTTGGAAGACAAATCAATTACTTGCATTCCAAATCAGCCTATGAAGGAAGAGTTTCCCAAGTATGAAATCCCAAGTTTCAAGCAAGGTATGCCTTTCAAAACTTCAAGTCAATCTTCTAAGTTTGAAATTCCAAGCTTTAGGGGCCTACATCTTTTGCAAGAGCCTAATATCCCTCAAGAACATCCTTCTCCAAAATGTATACCTCCTCAAGAAACCCAACAAGACCTTTATAATCAACCTTCTTGTCCTATCACTATTCATCTTTGTAAAGATGGTCCCATTGTTTACCAAGAAAGTTGGTTTAGTGAGCAAGAAAATAAGGTATTAAGAGAAGAACAAGAAAAGTTTCTTGCTGTCCACACTCTTGCACATGAGTTAAAAGATGAAAAATGAGTCTTAAAGGAAGAGTTTGAAGAGCATGGTCTTTTGGGGCAGCAGGTTGGCAAACAAGCAGGAAGTGTTGATTAATTTCTTTGAAGAACTACCATCTTTTGTTGAGGATGAAGAGAACATCCCTATATCAACAAATCAGATGGAACAGCAAGGTGGTAAGGAAGGAAAGAGTGATGTGAATAAAGACTTGATTTTCTTACATGATGAACTTCCTTGTTTTCTTGATGAAGATGAAGAAACTATGCTGTTGGAAATTAGTGTTCACATGGTTATTGATAAATTACGATGTGGTAATATTACTATATGTAAATGAGTTGGTTGAATGAACAACTCATATTAAATAGTATTGTTAGTGGGTTACGTGAGTTGTACTCACCCCACTTAAATAGATTTTATAGTTAAGTGGTTTCCTAGATTATAGGAAAACTACAATCTATATATGTAGACTAAAGTATGGTGTGAAGAACAATGAAGCACGTATCATTTTGTTTATAATTATTTGCAACTTCTGTGTTTCTCTACCCATATTTCTAACATGGTATCAGAGCCGGGTTCGATTAAAGGGATTAAAGAGGATTCTATGCCTATAATTTTGTGATCCTTTATCATTGGGAGTGACTCCAACTATTTTCCATCGGCACTTGTCATTAGTGTTTTGTATATCACATACTCTCATTACTTTGCAGAGTTTGTCTATGGAAAGATTCGCCATTTTAATTGTGTTTTATTGCCACCAGCCTATTGGTGAATAGATTGGTGTTTCCAGCCTTGGCTCATTCAATTGCTTGTTCGTTGTAACTTATACACATCTGCAGGCAAGAACTACTGGCTCCTGATTGTAGTCTTCCGCCACTCTTTTTATGCTTCAAGGTGCTATTATCATTAGCACGTTACATGCTCGGTCTGATTTATTCTTTTGCAAGGGCTTAAATAACAGTGGCAAGACTTGTGGATGATTGTGGCATTCTCCTTTCTGGCATGAGGATTGACTTTGTTAGCAAGTTGTATGTCACTGAAAGTCAGCAAGTGATTTTAAAAGGACCCATCCTTCACTGGCCCTTGACATCCTTGGTTGCAGGCGATATCACTTTGCCAAATACTAGCCTTTCATTTGGATCGGCAATTATCTCTTTGCACGATGGAAAAATTGTGTTGGTCTCTGTTTTATTTCCAACGAACTCTTATATCCACAGACTTCACCTTTGTCGTTTTTGTGTTTCTTGAATCAACCGATCAATGCTTTGTTTGATTGGTCCGGTGATTCTCCCTATTTGAAGTCAGTTCACATTTATCTGGTTTTGTCACCATCTTCCACGCTTTCTTGGCCAGTATAATCTATGCTCTTCATTGAAGGCAGCCTACACTTATCTGAGACCAGCAATCCTCATTTTTTGCAGAAGAATTGACTTCTTATCGGGCTTTCTTGTGTGGCGGTTTCATGGTCTATGATTTCTTCATCATTGCTTTTTCTAGATCATGCTTATCACTTACGAGCTCCCATTTGGTAGGGTTGTGGCTGTAGCCGTTAGCATTGTGATTGTCTATCATAGTGTTTTCCTCACGTAGCAACCTGCTTCATTGAGTAGAGTCATTTAAATTAGTGATTTTGTATTATTTATTTTAAGTTTTTTAAGTTTTCAAGATATCTTATTAGTGTTTATAGAGATATTTTGAGTCAAAGTCAAGTTATATTTCAAAATAGGGTCCATTTTTACAAGTCATTAGTGGTATTCTCATCTGTCAAAATTTTAAAATTGTCAAAAATAATTATTGTAATTGGGCGCATTATCGCTTGTACGCGGTGTCCTCTTTTTTTTGGGGGGGGGGGGAATCTGTTCTTTTCTCACAATTTGACACAAAGTCGAATTTGCTAAGTAGGTAGTAAATCAATTGGAGGATGGAGGCACAGGAGGTTGGAGGACAATCAATGTCCTCTCGTCAGTCACCAACGATGAGGCCGCTTATCAGCTTTGGTGACATTTTATTTCCTTTTATGCAGCATGATATGATTTGTTTTTCAATGTTACAAGTTGTGTGAATAAGTGGAAATTTCACATTGTGGGGGGGAATAAAACACAATGTTCCATTCCTAGTTTGTGATATCTATGTTGATTTCTATATAACTTCCCTGATGTACAAGCATAGTGGCAAACAAAAGCACCAGTGTAATGCAGTTCATGGATCTTGAAAGGGTTTGTGGGAGGATCCAGAAAACCACACAAGGTGGACAAATGGTGGAGGTTCCTGTTCATGTCAAGGTTTGTGATAAGCATGTTTAATACCATGGGAGGAGAGAGCCTTTCTTTGGATCAAGGTCATGAGTCAGTTGGACATGCCATAGGGATGGGCATACTATTGATGAAGAGTGTGAGTTTGTACCATGTTCGCACTAAGGGGGGGAATGTTGGAAATTAGTGTCACATGGTTATTGATAAATTACGATGTGGTAATATTACTATATGTAAATGAGTTGGTTGAATGAACAACTCATATTAAATAGTATTGTTAGTGGGTTATGTGAGTTGTACTCACCCCACTTAAATAGATTTTATAGTTAAGTGGTTCCCTAGATTGTAGGAAAACTACAATCTATATATGTAGACTAAAGTATGGTGTGAAGAACAATGAAGCACGTATCATTTTGTTTGTAATTATTTGCAACTTCTGTGTTTCTCTGCCCATATTTCTAACATATGCAAGCTTCAACATTGTCACAAGTTTTGGAGCAGATAGTAGATGAAAATGAGCATGAAAAGGTGTTGGTCTATGTGCAGACAAATGAAAACAACTTTGTTTTACAAAATGTAGAAGAAGTTGATAGTTGATACACATAAGGTTGCTGATCAAATTGAATATGAAGTCAAAATCAGTCCTCTTATACAAAAAAGCAAGGAAGAGGTTGATGAGGACTTATTTTGGGATGATTTGGAGGTGTTTTGTTCAAACTTAGTTGTTAAATCAGAACCTCTACAAGAGGAAAATCATGAGCAGCAGGGATATGGTGCACAAATCTTCATACCTTTGCCAAGTTAACCAAAAGAAATGAAGCAATCAAATCAGCATGATGATAAGACAGCAGACCACAAACACGAAACCAAGAAGGATACCTCTGAGTTTTTCCTTTCCAGAGCATGTCCAATCAGACATTTTGCAAAGATGGAGGCCAAGAAAGCATCAAGAGTCATGCTTACACCTAAGCATGAAATTGTAGCTGAAGAAGAATGCATTCAGCTTACTCCTCCACTTCAAGACAACATGTATTGCCAACATGAAGAGGTAGGGGGATGTGATTTCATTCTCCAAGTGTTTTTGCAGCCATTAGTTAAACATTTGTTCTATCTCTGCCTTCTCTTGGCTGCTCATAAGCATGTGAAAGATGGCAAATTAATGAGAAAAGGAAGCTATTTCACTAAACTAGTCAATCGTTTTGTTTGAATGAGCCTTTCTATAGGTTAGGGTAGGTTAGATTAGGTTGGTTCTTTGACTCAATAAGTGTTGTTGCACCTAGGTTTTAGGTGTCTTTTCATTCCTCCAAGTGCTGATGCATAGTTGGTCAGTTGGTTTCAGTCATGTTTTGAAGCTTCTTGGGTGGGTTGCATAGTTTGAAGGTGTCTGATTTGAAGTGCTACAGCAGTGTACAAAGTATGATTTTTGTGAGTTTTCAAGTTCTTCATGACTCCTATGCCTAATGGATGGTCTAAGGCAGCTGGTCAGTATGTTTAGCAAGCAAACATCTCCAAGAGGTCGCCCAAAATGTTGCAAAATCTTTTGTATTAAGGGCTTTTATTATGAGTTTTGTCTTAAGACTTATAATCTGGAAACTCAAAAAAATATTTATGATGAGAGTTAAAGCTTTGGATAAAGGATGAAGTTTCATTAACAAAAGGGAGAGAAAGATTGAAAAAATGAGAAAAGGACAACATAAGGATTTAATGTTGGAGAGGTTTAAGCAAAATAATAAAAGAGATGAATGAAACATTAAGTCTTTGAGCACCAAAAAGAGAAAAGAGAATAGGTTTCAGTTTGTAACCATGTAGCAAGGTGAACCTTTAGGGATTTTGATCTTTGTTGGCATTGAACATTGAAGGAATGGCTATACTGGCACTGAAAGAGTCCAAGTTATATGGATTCTTCATGTATCAGAGATCAAAATGGAGAATGAAACACGTTGCAGGGTTTTTATCTTGCTAGCGTTGAAGAAGTCTTAAGGAAGACACAACTTCTGAGCAACCCTCCACGTGGGACAGTCCATAAAGAAGGTTCACCACATTTCAGGAGCTTAAAGAGGAATTTAGGGCACGTTGCAGTGGAAGATGGAGACAGGTCTAAGAGATTTTAGGAGCCTTTCACACCTTATTCATGCATTTCTAGGTTTTATAATACTCAACCATTATCTAATACAATCTGAAACATGTTTGGCATGCCATTTGGTTTTATTGTAAATCATTTTTTAGAAAAATCAGAGTGCTTTTATCTTTTCTATTGGTTTGTCCTGGGGTAGTGAAATGGCTTATAGCACTGGTTTCTCTTTCAAAGTTCAAAGCATGCTGTTGTTATTAAAAAGAAACATAACAGGGATGCACATAGACTTTTGTGTATCTTGAATGAAGGTTTATCAAGGCACAAAAAAAGAAGAAGAATGAGAGTGCTGCCTTAAGTTTTATGAAGGTTTGATGACAAGGATGCATAGGCATGATAAGACCATGGAGGCGTCAAGGCAAACATTATTAATGGAATTTATGATGACAATGCTTTAAACTGCAAAAAAGGATATAGATGTGTGTAGAAGGTTGTGTAGATTATGACTGTCAAACATGAATAAGATTGCCCCTTAGGAGTCTCAGTGAAGGTACAAAATCTCAAGGGGGTCTTTCTTGTTGTTTTTTCCCTTTAAAGACAAGGATGAAAGGGGTGTTGCATTGCTGCAAAAAATAATAACATAGATTATAGATGGACTGTCATAAAGACCTCAGGGGCAAGCTTTAATAGTATAAACACAAGGTAAATGCCATTATGATAGACACCAAGGCAGATTGTAGCAATGATAACAGTTAGCCATGAATGGAGGCCAAATGACAATCAAAGGCTAACGAAATGAAGACCTTACAACAGTCCTGTTGTGACCTTTTCACACATTGCCCCATTGCAAATGGGGACCCCCTGTTTTCGCTTTTTGCCTTGGCATCGCAACTGCTTATCACTAGTCTTTTACAATGAGGTCATCATTTTGAGAGTTTCAAGTCAGTCTTCTGAGAGTCACCCGAGCCAACTGGAGAATTCAAGCCCAAAACAGTTCCTAAACGTCATGGAAGTGCTCAGAAGGTACGGAAGACGAGGATCACCTGTGCTTTGAGTCAATTCTGACACTTCCTATTTTTTAGGGGATTTTTGTTTTTTTGCTTTTTTGCTTTTTGGCATTTTTGGACCAATTTAGGATCCCTATTTTTTAGGGATTTTGCTTTTTCTATTTTTAGAAAGTCAACCCTGGTCAACAAGTCAACATTTCCATTTTTAGAACCAAAAATCAGCCAAGAAAATAAAAAAAATCATTGAAAAATCAAAGTAAAAAATCGAAAAATAAAGCAAAAATCAAGAAAAGCATGGAAAAGCAAGTTAAAAATCTGGAAAAACCAATTGAAAAATCATAAAAATCAGACCTCCAGAATGAGAAAATCTGAGAAAATCAAAAAGAAAAAGCATTCAATTCATGGAAAAATTCCCCTAAGTCTGAGAAATTCGCCCATGGACAAATGGCAAGAAGTTTTCAAAGTCCATTATGGAGGAGATAAGGAATGGCGAAGCATGGAGAAAGTCCGCCCTTGCCAAAAAGAAGAATGGCAAGCATCTTGGCAAGTCTGCCCCAGCATGGCAAAGAAGCAAGGAAGTCCGCTCTAGCATGTGAGAGACAGTGGCAAGACATTTAGAAAGTCCGCCCAGCTTGGGAAGAGGAAGGAAATTCAAAATTTGTCTAAGTATGGAGGCCTAAGAGGAAGTGTTGTGACCTTTTCACACATCGCCCCATCGCCGATGGGGACCCCCAGTTGCCTGTTAGTTTTTAGGGTTTTGTCTCCTTGCAACGGTTATATGGTATCACTTTGCTAAGAGTTTCAGGTCAGTCTGCCGAGAGTTACCCAAGCCAAGTCTGTAATTCATGCTTGAATCAATGCGTAGACGTCATGGAAGCACTCAGAAGGCCTAGGAAACGAAAATCGACTGTGAATTCGGCCAATTCTGACACTTCCTATTTTTTAGGAAAAGTTGCTGTTTCGATTTTTCATTTTTGGCATTTTCGGACCAAATAAGGTTCCCTATTTTTTAGGGTTTGCTTTTTCTATTTTTAGAAAGTTTCTATTTTTGGTAAGTTTCTATTTTGGAAGGTTTCTATTTTTAGAAAGCTCCCGAGTTCTGAAAACGCACTCAGAAGTTCAAAAAACTCGATAGAACTCTCAGAAAATCAAAATGAAAATTTGGAAAATTATTGAAAAATCTGGAAAAAAAAGGTCAAAAAGCATGAAAATCAGACCCAAAAACATTGAAATTCTGGAAAACCAGTTCAAGATCAATCAGATCTGATGTCGAAATCATAAAAAAAAATCAGCTCTTTAAGGATGAAATTTGTGAAAACTTGGTTCAAGTCTGAAATTCGCCATGGAAGGAGGATGAAGGAAAGTCTGAAAGATCATGGAGTTCGCCCAGCAGCAAAGAGGGACATCCTAGGACCTTCCAAAGTCCGCCCAAGCACATCCTAGGATCTTCCAAAGTCCGCCCTTGATATCCTAGGATGCTTTGAAGTCCGCCATGCAGCAAGGAGGCACATCCTAGCATCATCTAAAGTCCGCCATCCATAAAGAAGCATATCCAAAAGACCTCCAAAGTCCGCCATCCTTGTCCAAGCATCTTCTAAAGTCCGCCATTCACTTTAAGGGACGTCCAAAAAGCCTTAGAAGTCCGCCTTGACTTGAAGACTCGTCCAAAATGCTTGTGAAGTCCGCCCTTGAAAGGTGGGACTTGGTTGAAGGCTATCCAAAGTCCGCCTAGGCATGTGAGAAGAGGAAAAATCAAAATTTTACTAAGTGTTAACGCCTACCAAGGGAAATTTCGAAATCTGCTAAGAGTAAGAGCTTAAAGGGGTGGAAAACTGATATTTTTTTTTTTTTTGGCTAAGTGTTGTGATATCTCCAAAGAGACAAATGCTAAAAAGCCTTAGAAGTCCGCCCTAGAAAAGAGGGATATCCAAGATGCTCGTCCAAAAGACTTAAGAAGTCCGCCACACTTGTCCTAGTTGCTAAAGAAGTCCGCCTAGGCACATGAAGGGAGAAAATAATGATTTTTGCTAAGTGTTAATGCCAAGTCCAAAGAAAAGTTCGAATATTTTCCTAAGTATAGAGGCTAAAAGATGAAAAATGAAGATTTTTGGCTAAGTATCCTGACACTTTCAAGAGGATAAGTGCCAAGTTTGAAAGGATACGTGCTAGAGAAGATTGGGATTTGGCAAAGGATAAAATGGAATGTGCCTAACACGAAGGTGGAAAAGAAATTAAATTTGCCTAAGTGTGGAAAATGTTGAGAAATTGACAACTTTGGCCGAAGAAAAATGCACAAGGCAAGGAGAAAGGAAGGATCGTCCTTGGCCAGAAGGAAGAAGAATTTGTCAAGCGTCAAAGAAATTCGACCGACAAAGACACCCAGATGAAGATATTGCCTAGAAAAATTCGACTGAGCAAGGAAATATTTGACTTTGGCAGAAGAAAATATGCTCGGTGCTATTAAAATCTCGCCTCGGCAAAGAAAAATAAGGATCTGGCAATAAATTTTTTGACGAAATGGCTTGAATTTTGGTTTGGCTAGACGAAATTAAGGATAAAATTGGAAAATACACTCTTAGCCAAAGAAAACAAAGGAAAAATTGAAATAGCCATGGGTCCAAAACGAACGGGTTGGAATTAATTAAAATATTTTTAATATTTTAATATTTATTTTCAACTGCTTGGAAATTTAAAAATGCCTTGGACAAAATCAAATTTGCCAGACGAGAATTGGAAGAAAATAAAGTACGCCAGGCAGAGACGAAATCCGACAAAAAAAAAAAGGAAGAATTAAATTCGCCATGAATTTAATTAAATATTTAATGTTTATTTAAAAATCCGAAAAATCAAAGATAAACATTAAATGACAAATCGAATTTTTGAAGATCAGTAAGATTTGCTCGGATAAGCTCGAGACTGATGCTTGTCGAAACATAAAAGGAAACTTGCCTGTTTGGATAAATGAAAACAAATTGAGATCGAGAAAGAATATGGTAGTTGCTAAATTGAATTCAATCCTTCAGCATTCTAATGAGTTTCAGCAACTCATTTTTTCACACACAGCTGAAGAGAAATTTAATCTTTCTCGAAATTATCAGGCAACCGGTTGATCAATAGGCAAGGACGAATTTTTCCAGAAGGTGAAAGAGTGTTATGCTGAAGAATTTTTCGCGGGAAAAGAAAAGAGATTTATTCAAAGCTAAATTTCTTCTGTGAAGAAGGGCGCACTTCTTCTTCTAAAAATCAGATTTTTTTAAATCTGATTTGCATTCGATAGTTCTTCACTGAGGTTTGATGTCCAATCAAATGAATTTGCTATCTCTTTTATGTCCTTTCATCTTGACGAAGTTCTGGCAAAATTTTCAACTTCATCCAAATTATTTTCAGCTTGCTTTTTCGCAACAATTCAATTATTTAACCAGCTGAAAGTAAATTTTTGAATCCAAGGCACGAGATTTAATTATTTGAAAAAGTCTTTGTATTAATGTTAATTTTATGACTGCAGGTTGACGACCATGGCAGGCGAACTATCAAAGAAGCTGAAAATGAAGTTTGCCAGCAAGGGTGCTCAGAAGGAGACCAAGATCATTTCAAAATGGAAGAATGTTGTGGACACCAATCTCGCGCACGTCGACTTTGATGAATTCAAGAAAAGAGTGTACGGGCAGAAGGGGCTTCCCACAGCAATAGCCAAACGGATAGTCAGAAACGGAATATTTCAGGCAGCTGGATTCCCACCGGCAATGGATTGTGCTAAGTTGATGGTGGAGTGTGCTCTCCACTATGACACCCAAAAGAGACAGATCATCGCACCTAACGGAAGAATCTTAGCACACTTGGGCGAAGTTGCAATCCAGGAGACCTTCGGCATCTCGGAACATTCACGGACGGTCTATAAGACCAAGGAAGAAGCCAAAAGATTATATGACAGTCAACCAGATTTGTGCGCCACAACAGTCAACAAGGTGTGGATGGACAAGCCTAAGCCTTCAATCAAGAAGTTGCCCAAGAGGCCTCGCCGAACAGACTTCAAGGAAGATTTTGGGGATATCATGTTGATGCTGAACAGAATAGCTGGTAACCCGCAAGGCGCCTTCTTCAAGAGCTAGATGTACTATTTTATAGATGAAATTACTTCTGGAGTCAAAATGTTCAACTGGTCACGGATGATAAGTGACAACCTCCATGAGCAACTAATCAACCTTGAAGAGACTAAGTCTTTTCATATGAGTTCGTATGTTGTATACCTGTTGGCCAGATCATACAAGTATCCGGGGTTGATCTGCAAGGGCAGAATTGGTAATGGGGAGAACGAGCTCAGGCCTTACGACTGTTATCCTCAGCTCCAATTGAAGGAGAAGACTCACTTCAGGAGGGTGCATGATGCCTTCCTAATGCACATTACCAGAAAGCTTCAAGGAGGAGTGCATCAAAGGCTGAGCCACGAGTCGAAAAGTCTTATCAGCAAGTACGGGTCTTGGTTCATCCAGTTCCCGAAGTTCTCATATGTCAGGATCCAGGGATTTACTGGAAATCCCTATAAATTGCCCATCTATCCGACAAATCGGATGATACTGCTCGAGGTCTTAAGACAGTTGGAGGAGTACCAGAATATTCAGAGGCCAAGCAAGAAGGCATCTGTCATGTTCCCATTTTTCATCGGGAACATGTTGGAATATTGTCCGTCAGCACAGGCAGCTGAGAGTGCCAGGTTGGAGATCCAGTGGTATCCCTTTACAGCCTACAAGTCCAGGGTCAACTTCGACCCACATCATAATATCCGGACAGTAGAAGGAAGAAAGTACAAGCACAGGATGGAACTGGAAGATTTTTGGGCAAATGCTGTCGATGAGTATGAAGTCAGACGAAGAATGTGGTCCAGAATGTCACTAGACTTCATGAGGACAATCGAGTTCTGCCGAGTGCCTGATCAGCTGCAAGATGATGGGAACCACATCTAGCCACGCTTTGAGGAAAGCCGACCTCTTCCTCCAGTGAAATGGTCAGAACCTGAGCACGCAGACCTGGCAACCCTAATGAGACCTGTGACTAAATACTCTCAGTGGTGGGTCGACTATCATGCCCAAGAATTGAGACAAAGAGGAATCACGCTCACATATGATCTGTTGAGAGAGTCGGAGTCATATTCTTCTAATACCGGTGCATCCCATCAGGACTTGGTCGGGATCGGAGAGAAAAGGAAAGAAATAATGCTAAGTACAGGGCCTGCTTCCAAGAGGCATAAGGGAGAACCTTCTCGTTCAGCAGCATCCCGGAACCTCGACAAGCTAGTGGCTACTATAGATGACTCCTTGGTAGAAATGCTTGAACTTCCTGTAGTTCAAAAGGAAAATATTGAACCTATTCAGCTAGATGATGAAGAGCCTCCATCACCTACGGGCACGGAAATCTTAGGTTCAGACAATGAGGAAGAAGCTCGGGACAATGACTTCGAGGAGGGAATGATTTCCGCCCTCAAAGGGGTTGTTGATGTTCCGAATGAAGAAGAGATTCAGGTCGAGGATGGGATTGAACAACCGACCATTCCAGAGTGGCTGTTAGAAAGAATGAAGATCCAGATACCTGCAGAAGCTCAAGAAGAGGAGGATGATACTGCCGATTTCTTGGCAAGATTGGAGCAAGTCGCCATCAAGAAGCCTGCCAAGAAATTCTCCACCATCCAGAGGAACGAGACAGGCAACCGTTTCGTGCACATTGCAGTACCTACAATGGACAAGCCACAGGACGAGATCACTCCTCAGGAGTATGCTATAACCACTGTTGACCTTGGCCCGACCTCGAAAGGTCAAGAAGTAGAGGAGTTAGATAATTCCGTCTCGACCATCAAAGCGAGATTGGAAAAGGAAGTGGCCAAGAAGAAGGAGTATAAAAAGGAGGTCGAACGTCTTAAGGAATATATCCAGCACTTGACCCAGCCACTTGATCAGGGTAGTGCAATTGTTCCTCCTCTCCTCAATTCATCACAGGAAGTGACCAAGGATGTTGAGTGCAGAATGGTGACAGCCAAGGAAGCTCAGGACTGGATGGCGAGTGAAGGCACAGAAGCAGCATTGTTCATGGAGAAGTTGGCGCTGGCTTATGGGCAAGCATCATGCTTTCTTTCCAGACTTATGGATATGGCGGAAACATGGGAAGGACTTCCGGACATGCAGGAGAGGCTTATTCCATGCCTCAAGCTATTGAAGAGCACTCCAAGAGAGGAGTTGGTCAACAGGAAGGTGATTGCTGCGGGAGCAGCATATGATTTCAATCATTGGTTTTGGTCAGTAACTATACGTAGAGAAGTTTTGGAGAAGGCAAGAGTAGATGGACTTAGAATCAAGGAGCAGGTAAAGGACATCCGAGAGAAGATTCACATGACAGCTGCAGAAATGTTTGAGCAAGAGATCGTCCGAGAAGAGGATATGCAGCTGGATGAGCTGAAACGAAAAGTTCAAGAAGTTTTCTTCTCAACTACTGGACCACTTCTAAGGAAGGATTTTGCAAAGGTGGCAAGTCTTTCGGCCATCCGGAATGACTTTAGGAAGTAGGAAGCAGAATGGGCGAGTACCTTTGCCAGATGTGCAGAGAATTTGGATGAGCTCGAATTCCGGACCAGCATGCTGCCACCTGTCACGATGGAGGAGGTCATTGCAGTAGTGTCCAGATTCGCCGAACGTGATGCTTCTTGGAAGGATAAGGACGCCTCTCCTAGAATGTAGCTGGAACTGCCTCTCTACTGATAGTTTACTGATTGTTGACTCTTGTTATTTTGGGAAACCCTAATTAGGGTTTGGTTGTAATAATCTTGGCCGTTAATCTTGTTTTAATCTCGGCCCTTCATTTCATTTTTGAAACTCTATATAAACCTATGCTCTCTCACTTTCATTTGTGTGGAGACAGAATATGTGTATTGTTGCATTGAGACTATTTTGAATAATAAAAGCTCTTGAGCATGATTTGCCTTGAATAACTTCTTATTATCAAATAGTAAGCGAGGTTGCATATCTTCTTCCGCCATAGATTAAAGTTAAAGTTAGATTAGGTAGAATTTGCTTTGAAAGTTTGTTAATTGAATGAGAGATTGATCGTATTGATTCAATGGTGAAGTGTAGCTCATACTTTCTTCGAATGGATGATTTGCATTCGATGCGTAAAGTTAGCCTGAGCTCTTAATTGTGGAAGCTTAACTTCAGCCTCATTCGAGGTTTGAAAATTATTATCACAAACCCTTGAAGATTGCACCCATTTTGTGTATGTTGTCCAACAGGAGGCGAAACAAAGTGTGGTTTATTTCCTTCACCGAGTCTTTATTGTCTCTTGAGTTCTTAGGCATAGACTAGATTCTCTGAACCCCTATTCTTTTTGCCATTTTTTTTTGAGATCCACCTTGAAAGTCCTAAAGTGAAGAAAGCCTTCAATGATAAAATTCCCTAAGTCCTAAACTTGTGAAGATTTTCCTGCGTAAGTCCCCTTGTTTATTACCAGCATATCACAACGGCCATTGAGCTTATCCACACGTCGAGACCCGACTAAAGAAACCTTGGAATCGCCATATGATCTTCTCGCAATCTTAGCATACGCGGTGGTTTTTCAAGAGAGGATAGAGTGTCTTTGGACATTTTATTTTGAAGTGTTCGATGGATGATAAAACGTACACCAATAGGAAGGAAATTCAAAATTTGTCTAAGTATGGAGGCCTAAGAGGAGAGAAATTGAAAATTTGGCTAAGTCTGGAGGTCTAGGAAGAAGAAAAAATAATTTTTTTTCCTAAGTATAGATGCCTAGAGGGGAAAATTTTATGAAGTTGGCTAAGTGTAGAAAAGAAAATACATATGGAAAAGAAGTTTGGAAGTTTGCCCTCAAGCATGATGAAAATATTCTAAGGCATGAACGTCTAGAGAGGAAATATCAAGACAACTCCAAAGTCCGCCATGCCAAAGGGGAGTATGGAAAGGAAAGTTCAAAGTCTTCCCAGCCTAGAGGGGGAGAAAAAACTTAAAAAAAAAAAATTGGCTAAGTGTTGGTAAAATATGGTTAAGGATAAAAGATGGCAAAAGCACTTGCAAGTCCGCCTAGCACTTGGTCAAGATGGAGAGGCACCGAGGAAGTCCGCCCTAGCATCAAGGAGACAATGTCAGACACATCACAAAGTCCGCCATGGACTTGTCCAAGACTTGATGAAGTCCGCCCAGCCAAGGAAACTCAGAAAATTGGCTAAGTAAAAAAATTAAAAAAGAAATTGGAAAGACACAAGTAAAGTCCGACCTTGCTCAATGGATGGACGACACAAGCAAGAGAAAGTCTGACTTCCCTTGATCTAGGCATGTCCAAAGTAGCTCAAAGTCCGACTTACCTCAAATAAAATGTCTAAGACTGCAGCAAGTCCGCTTGGAAGGAAAAGATGATATGTCCAAGTATTGATGAAGTTCGCCCTTGGAGAACAAAATGTCAAACACAATGACAAGTCCATCTTGAAAAGAACATGGAAAGACCAACACAAGTCCGACTTTGCTTGGAGAGGGCATGTCCTGACATCCATAAGATCCGCCAAGTACAATGGAAAACATGATGCAAAGTCCGACCTAGACCAAGAAAAGAAATGTCAAAAGTGTTGAGAAATTCTGCCCCAATGTAAGAGAAAAGATGGTAAACACTAGAGAAAGTTCGACTTCTCCCTAGAAATGTTTGTCCAAAGTGGCTTGAAGTCTGACTTAGGCCAAGAAAACGTCCAAGCTCATGTAAAGTCCGCCCAAGGAGAGGATGAGAAAATTGGTGAAACACAAAAAATTGACTAAGTGTTGGTACTTTGAGGAGGGAAATTCAGAAAATTGGTGAAACACAAAAAATTGACTAAGTGTTGGTACTTTGAGGAGGGAAATTCAGAAAATTGGCTAAGTGTTGGAAAGAAAACAAGAGGAATAAAGAGGAAGAGTAAAGAGGAAGTGAATAAATTGACTAAGTGTTGGTACTTTGAGGAGGGAAATTCAGAAAATTGGTGAAACACAAAAAATTGACTAAGTGTTGGTACTTTGAGGAGGGAAATTCAGAAAATTGGCTAAGTGTTGGAAAGAAAACAAGAGGAATAAAGAGGAAGAGTAAAGAGGAAGTGAATAAAATCCTTGTCCAAGGATGGAATTTGTCCTACATAGTACAAGCCAAGTTCAAAATTGAAGACAAATCCACAGGTAAAGTTCATTTGAAACCTTGGCTAAAGGTTGAAGGGTCCACATGAAGGTGTTACAAAATGAAATTGAATGGCCAAAATTTGGTTAAGTATGGGAAATATTTCACAGAGAAAATTCCAATTTCCTCCATTGTGGCGAAAGCACAGAGGCATTCTTCTTCCAATTCAAGGCACTTGAAAGAAGCAATCAGGACAACTTCTTGAAGGATTTCATCTCCTGAAGAATTAAAGACAAGCTTCCAATCAGAATCAGATGGTGACAATAAAAGTATTCCAAACAAATTTCCATCTGAGATAAGGCTAGGAAGAAACAAGTTGGGACAAAGTCGTTGGCAAAGAAAAATATTCTAAGCAGGCACGTGGAAGAAAAACAAAGTGACCAAGAAGACATCCAGCACGTTGAGGTGGCGCCTCGTCATCTTCCAACCAATCAAATTGTTCCAAATCAACATGCAACAACTTTCTATTTTATTGTTGGTTTATATTTAGCAGAAGGACAAGTGTCCCAGAATGTAATTTTCTTATCAGTCGAGAGGTAGTTGGTTATGACAAACCCTAATTGGGGTTTTATTTTGTAATCTTGGCCGTTGATCCTAAAGTCAATCTTGTCCATTGAATTGTAATTGGGGAGCCTATAAATTGAGCTCGCCCCTCATTTGTAAAGTGTGGAGAAAGTGTATGAAATTGTTGCGTTATGCTATTTCCGATAATAAAAGCTCTTATGCATGATTTGCTTTGAATCACTTTTATTGTCAAGTAGTGTGCAAGGTTGCATAACTTCTTCTACCAGAGATTAGAATTAGATAGAATTAGATTACAATTAGAATATAATTTGCTTTGAATGTTTGTTAAGTGAATGCAAGATTTGATCGTATAGATTAATAGTGAAATATTGCTCATACTTTCTTTGGATGGATGATTTTCATTCGATGCGTAAAGTTAGCCTGAGCTTGTGATTGTGGATGCTTAACTTTGGTCTTATTCAAGGCATGAAAATTATAATCACACCCTTTGAAGATTGCACCCACTTTGCGTAGTTGTCCCAAGGAGGCGAAACAAAACGTGGTTACTCCTTTCACCTGATCTTTACAGTCTCTTGAATTCTTGGGGATAGATTAGACCCTATAAACCCTTATCTTTTTTCCTTTTTTTAAGATCCAAATTGAAAGTTCCAACCGAAGAAGCCTTTAATGATAAATCCGTCTAAGTCCCGAACTTGTGAATTGAACAAGCCTAGCGTTAGTCCCTTTGTGTATTACCAGCATATCACAATGCCCATTGAGCTTATCCACACGTCATGACCTGACAAAAGAAACCTTGGAATCGCCATATGATCTTCTCGCAATCTTAGCATACACGGTGGTTTTTCAAGAGATGATAGAGTGTCTTTGGACATTTTATTTTGTGTGTTCGGTGGATGATAAAACGTACACCAACAAGTCCTAAAGGTAGTAATGAAGGTACATAAGAGCAATAAGAGGACAAATAATATGGCAGAGTATAGAAAGTGAAGTCAAGTCTCAAGAGAGTTTAGAGTTTTAAAAAGGGTGACTGTCAAAAGGAGACGGAATGTGAAGTTTATGCCAGATGTAATGGGATCAAAAGGGAAGAGTTTGTAAAGGTTTTGAAGGATAGTGGATAGTCTATATTGCAACAATAACTGACAGTCCAAAAGATGCAAAAGGTAGTAAAGAAATCACAGACATCATGCCATGATTGGTGACAGTCTCCTTTGAAAACACACATCATGAAAAATCAAATCAAATGTTACAAAGGACAGTCATCATGTTGTTTGTTCAAGGTCATGAAGTTAAAAGACAGTCTTATTAGTAAGTATGCAAGATTACCCCTGCATATTGGTGATGTTTTGTGAACTAAGATGATCTGATGAATGATCTCATGAGACAGTCACTCACAGTTAGATACAAGAACAAGAGGACAGACCAAAAAATGGGACAATCATATAGTAAGAGGCAGTGATTGTACCAAGAAGGAGAAGTGAAGAACAGTCTTGAAGGCTTTAACATTGCACATGTGCATAATAGGCAGGGCAATCTCCATGATATGACAGCCTAAGTAAAGAGACAGAGATGATAGAAGACAATTTCTAAGTTGACAGTCCTAAATGAGTCTTATGTGTAGTCATCAAATAGACGATGATAAAAGTTTATGAAGACAGCACTACTCATTAAAAGGCCCTCACTGTGAGCATATGGCAATGACAGAAGCCAATTTTTAGTAAAATATGATAGTCTCCTTCAAGACAAACCTTCAAGGTGCTGGAATTAACAGTGAGCTGCTGATAACCCTTGTTAGAGTACGGTCTAAAATGCAGCAAAATAGATTTCAAAACATGTCACTAGCTGCATGAAGACAGTGCCATTAAAAGCGGTTAAGGACAGTCATAGATACAAAGGGCATCACAATAGTAAAAGACACAGGTGACAGAGTTGCTGAAGAGTAGTCTCACAAAGTGAAGAACAGTGAGATAAAGAAGATAATCATGTCTCTCATAGCTTGGCGAAGTCAAAACCATAAAAAGTGCAGTCCTTAGCATGACAGTCACAGTCCAAAAGTAGTGATGAACAATGACGTAAGGGATGTTAGGGGCAGTCTAAAGATAGTGCTGCCCTACAAATGGCACAATGGAGTCATTGATATTTCCAAAGAAACTGTCATCATTTTCTTTTTATGAGTTTTGTGAGTTGTCTATTAAGTTTTAGGAAAAGAATTGTCATTAATGTTGAAGCTTTGCCTGAGTCTTGATAGGAATGACCTCTGCTCTGTAAGAGCCTGAAAGGATTGATCATTATATTGAGCCCTTACCTACACTTGTGAAGAGATTATGATCATTGCAAGGTAATCTTGAAAGACAGCCACCTTATAAATTGGAAGGGCAGTCCTCTATAGTGTTGAAAATGGTAGAGCACAGTGGCATATACCTTGAAGGACAGTCAGCTGTAGCAAACACAGTGAAGAAGTTCTAGAGGCAGCAATGTCACCCAAGTACAAGACAATCTTAAAGGGCAGATTGCACGAACATAGAGACAGTCATATACATTTTTGACAAGTCATTTCATCAAAAGATGGTCAAGTATGTGCCTGGGGATCATCTGTTCTCCAAACTGCTTCTGATCTGAGAGGTGTAGGAAATGAAAATAGCAACCCTGACAGCAACAGCATTGTAGAGGTAGTTCCAGAAAATCATTGGTAACATGCAAATCAAGCATGAAAAGAAGACTAAGGGGAGTGAATACGGTGGACAGTGAGGATGGCGCCAAATAACAATTTCCTAAGAGGGCAGTTGCAAATGAATAGTACATGAGTTTCAGCTCTATCTCCTTACCTCTCAGTGCTTCATGGGGTAATGCAGATGTTGCCTAGATCTTTTGAGCTTCAAGATGAGGCAGATTCATAAAAATCCTTAATCATTTTCATTGTGCAATAACTAAGTGGGACAGTCATCATGCAAAAGAGTGACCACTAATGTGACAGTGGCAAGGATAGTTTCAAATAGAACAGTTATAATGAATGCATCACAGTCATCCATGAGTATACAGTCCAAAGAAGACAATGCTACAGCTACAAAACCATGAGGAAATCTATAAAATTGAGGGGCAGCCTTTCATAAGCACGATAGGTTCTGTAGGACAAGTGACAGTCAATGTTGAAGGATTATTTGAATACAGAGTTCCTGAATCATCATCTAGGACAGTCACAATGTGAAAAGAAATGACATCTAGACCTGTGAAGGCAAGACTCAGGAAAGTTTAAAACAAAGGTGACAGTGGACACCAAGTAAAGGATAATTACCTTGCAGGTAAAGGGCAGATCACTACATATGAGTTGCCTAATCAAAAGGACAAGTATTTCTTGATAGTGATAGCTGCATAAAGACAACTCATCAGTAAGGTACAATGAAAAGGACTGAAATTTGCAAAGATAGAAGGGCGACAAAAGAAAACTTCAAGGTAAATAGACTTTCACCATGCAAACAACAAGTTTAAAGGCAGTCTTACATGGACAGTTCATACACAGTAACATGGTTATGAACAGTTGAAGAAGCAGATTGCATAAGGAAGGGGTTGCTCTCATAACCCCTATCACGGGGCATTATTGATAGAAGACAGTTAGATGATCTGTGTCACCACTTTGATGGAGTTTTAAACATGCATTGAGATGTCATAGGAGGAAGCTTACAGGGTCATTGCTGTCCTGCTAAGACATGGTGGATCAAATGGACAATTTTTAGTGAGATATGAAGACTTTCATGTTTTAGTGATGACAAAATGAAAATGGTAGTATACTATTCTTTTAGTGTGCTCTATTACCAATGGAGATAATGACAGTGATATCAAAACAGTGGCATCTAGTATTGAAAATGGTCTATGAGTGACAATAAAGCCCGCAAAGACAAAGGGGAGTCATAATTTGATGACTGTGGTAAGAAGAAAAAGCACTATATGAGGACAACCAACATATACATAAAGGCATGACAACATG